>CAXHSG010000228.1:0-740000 GCA_964019155.1 Osedax fenrisi
CACCCATACTATACTTAAAACTAATGCTATTATTAACACCCATGTTATAATTTAAACTAATGCTATCATTAACACCCATGCTATACTTAAAACCAATGCTATCATTAACACCCATGTTATAATTAAAACTAATGATATCATTAACACCCATGCTATACTTAACACTAATGATATCATTAACAACCATGTTATAATTTAAACTAATGCTATCATTAATACCCATGTTATACTTAAAACTAATGTTATCATTAACACCCATGCTATACTTAAAATTAATGCTATCATTTACACCCATGCTATACTTAAAACTAATGCTATCATTAACACCCATGCTATACTTAAAAATAATGATATCATTAACACCCATACTATACTTAAAACTAATACTATCATTAACACCCATGCTATATTGAAAACTAATGCTATCATTAACACCCATGTTATAATTTAAACTAATGATATCATTAACGCCCATGCTATACTTAAAACTAATGCTATCATTAACGACCATGCTATACTTAAAACTAATGCTATCATTAACACCCATGCTATACTTAAAACTAATGCTATCAGTAACACCCATGCTATACTTAAAACTAATGCTATCATTAACACCCATGCTATACTTAAAACTAATGCTATCATTAACACCCATGCTATACTTAAAACTAATGCTATAATTAACATCCATGCTATACTTAAAACTAATGCTATCATTAACACCCATGCTATACTTAAAACTAATGCTATACTTATCACCCATGCTATTCTTAAAACTAATGCTATCATTAACACCCATGTTATAATTTAAACTAATGTTATCATTAACACCCATGCTATACTTAAAACTAATGCTATCATTAACACACATGCTATACTTAAAACTAATGCTATACTTATCTCCCATGCTATCCTTAAAACTAATGCTATCATTAACACCCATGCTATACTTAAAACTAATTCTATCATTAACATCCATGATATACTTAAAACTAATGCTATAATTGACATTCATGCTATACTTAAAACTAATGCTATCATTAACACCCATGCCATACTTAAAACTAATGCTATACTTATCTCCCATGCTATCCTTAAAACTAATGATATCATTAACACCCATGCTATACTTAAAACTAATTCTATCATTAACATCTATGATATACTTAAAACTAATACTATCATTAACACCCATGCTATACTTAAAACTAATGCTATCATTTACACCCATGCTATACTTAAAACTAATGCTATCATTAACACCCATGCTATACTTAAAAATAATGATATCATTAACACCCATGCTATACTTAAAACTAATACTATCATTAACACCTATGCTATATTTAAAACTAATGCTATCATTAACACCCATGTTATCATTACAACTAATGCTATCATTAACACCCATGCTATACTTAAAATAATGCTATCATTAATACCCATGCTATACTTAAAACTAATGCTATCATTAATACCCATGCTATACTTATAACTAATGCTATCATTAATACCCATGCTATACTTAAAACTAATGCTATCATTAAAACTAATTCTATCATTAACACCCATGCTATCATTAAAAGTAATGCTATCATTAATACTCATGATATACTTAAAACTAAATCAATCATTAATACCCATGCTATACTTAAAACTAATGCTATCATTAACACCCATGCTACCATTAAAACTAATGATATCATTAACACCCATGCTATACTTAAAACTAATGATATCATTAAAACCCATGCTATACTTAAAATTAATGATATTATTAATACCCATGCTATACTTAAAACTAATCCTATCATTAATACCCATGCTATACTTATAACTAATTCTATCATTAATACCCATTCTACTTAAAACTAATGCTATACTTAAAACTAATGCTATAATTAACACCCATGCTATACTTAAAACTAATCCTATAATTAACACACATGCTATACTTAAAACTAATGCTATCATTAACACCCATGCTATACTTAAAACTAATGCTATCATTAACACCCATGCTATACTTAAAACTAATGCTATCCTTAATACCCATGCTATACTTAAAACTAATGCTATGATTAACACCCATGCTATACTTAAAACTAATGCTATCATTAACACCCATGCTATACTTAAAAATAATGCTATCATTAACACCCACGCTATACTTATAACTAATGCTATCATTAACACCCATGCTATACTTATCACCAATGCTATTATTAACATCCATGCTATACTTAAAACTAATGCTACCATTAATATCCATGCTATACTTAAAACTAATGCTATCATTAATATCCATGCTATACTTAAAACTAATGATATCATTAATACCCATGCTATACTTAAAACTAATTCTATCATTAAAACTAATGCTATCATTAACACCCATGCTATACTTAAAACTAATACTATCATTAACACCCATGCTATACTTAAAACTAATGCTATCATTAACACCCATGCTATACTTAAAACTAATGCTATCATTAACACCCATGCTATCATTAAAACTAATGCTATCATTAATACCCATACTATACTTAAAACTAATGCTATCATTAACATCCATGTTATACTTAAAACTAATTCTATCATGAACACCCATGCTAAACATAAATCTAATGCTATCATTAACACCCATGCTATACATAAAACTAATGATATCATTAATACCCATGCTATACTTAAAACTAATGCTATCATTAATACCCATGTTCTACTTAAAACTAATGCTATAATTAACACCCATGCTATCATTAAAACTAATGATATCATTAACACCCATTCTATCATTAAAACTAATGCTATAATTAACACCCATGATATCATTAAAAATAATGCTATCATTAACACCAATGCTATCATTAAAACTAATGCTATAATTAACACCCATGCTATACTTAAAACTAATGATATCATTAAAACTAATGCTATCATTAACACCAATGCTATCATTAAAACTAATGATATCATTAACACCCATGCTATCATTAAAACTAATGCTATCATTAACACCCATGCTATACTTAAAATAATGCTATCATTAATACCCATGCTATACTTAAAACTAATTCTATCTTTAATACCCATGCTATACTTATAACTAATGCTATCATTAATACCCATGCTATACTTAAAACTAATGCTATCATTAAAACGAGTACCAGTAAACTCGGACCAGGTAAACTCGGACCACTTTTGAGGTAAACTCGGACCACTTTTAAAGTAAACTCGGACCATTTTTTAAAAACATAAAGTAAACTCGGACCACTTATTAAAATAACTATATTTTGTATATTTATATAATATAATATGCTTTAACTTACTTCGACCTTATATAATTATATTATATCTGTTAAATAAATTATAAAAAGAGTCATTTAATATGATATTTTTGTGGAATTATATATTTAAATAGGTAAACATTTAATTTGAACTCGCACCACTTTTGAAGTAAACTCGGACCACTTGTGAAGTAAACTAGGACCACTTGTGAAGTAAACTCGGACCACTTATTAAAAACATAAAGAAGATTTGGACCAACCGTATAAACTATATATTGTATATTTCTAACATATAATATGCTTTAACTTATAAGTTAAAAGTATAATTTCACTGTATATAATTGCGAGTAGGCCTATTCCGATATTACTACACATACATAATTTATCATTTAATAACTTAAATAACATTTAATAACTTAACATAATTTAAATTGTCATATATCACCACCGAGCTAGAGAGAAATTTCTCTCTAGCTCTATGTATATCACCGACGAGACCTACGATAGAAGCTATATTTATTATGATAGAAGTATACAATATATAAGTTATTTTAATAAGTGGTCCGAGTTTACTTCACAAGTGGTCCGAGTTTACTTCACAAGTGGTCCGAGTTTACTTCAAAAGTGGTGCGAGTTCAAATTAAATGTTTACCTATTTAAATATATAATTCCACAAAAATATCATATTAAATGACTCTTTTTATAATTTATTTAACAGATATAATATAATTATATAAGGTGGAAGTAAGTTAAAGCATATTATATTATAGAAATATACAAAATATAGTTATTTTAATAAGTGGTCCGAGTTTACTTTATGTTTTTAAAAAGTGGTCCGAGTTTACTTTATGTTTTTAAAAAGTGGTCCGAGTTTACTTTAAAAGTGGTCCGAGTTTACCTCAAAAGTGGTCCGAGTTTACCTGGTCCGAATTTACCTGGTCCGAGTTTACTGGTATTCATTAAAACTAATGCTATCATTAACACCCATGCTATCATTAAAACTAATGTTATCATTAACACTCATGCTAAACTAATGCTATCATTAGCATCCATGCTATACGTGATTTAATCCTATCATTAGCATCCATGCTATACTTAAAAGTAATGCTATCATTAATACTCATGCTATACTTAAAACTAAATCTATCATTAATACCCATGCTATACTTAAAACTAATGCTATCATTAAAACTAATGCTATCATTAACACCCATGCTATCATTAAAACTAATGATATAATTAACACCCATGCTATACTTAAAACTAATGATATCATTAAAACCCATGTTATACTTAAAACTAATGCTATCATTAAAACCCATGCTATACTTAAAACTAATGCTATCATTAACGCCCATGCTATACTTAAAACTAATGCTATCATTAATACCCATGCTATACTTAAAACTAATGCTATACTTAAAACTAATGCTATAATTAACACCCATGCTATACTTAAAACTAATGGTATAATTAACACCCATGCTATACTTAAAACTAATGCTATCATTAACACCCATGCTATACTTAAAACTAATGCTATAATTAACATCCATGCTATACTTAAAACTAATGCTATCATTAACACCCATGCTATACTTAAAACTAATGCTATACTTATCACCCATGCTATCCTTAAAACTAATGCAATCATTAACACCCATACTATACTTAAAACTAATGCTATTATTAACACCCATGTTATAATTTAAACTAATGCTATCATTAACACCCATGCTATACTTAAAACCAATGCTATCATTAACACCCATGTTATAATTAAAACTAATGATATCATTAACACCCATGCTATACTTAACACTAATGATATCATTAACAACCATGTTATAATTTAAACTAATGCTATCATTAATACCCATGTTATACTTAAAACTAATGTTATCATTAACACCCATGCTATACTTAAAATTAATGCTATCATTTACACCCATGCTATACTTAAAACTAATGCTATCATTAACACCCATGCTATACTTAAAAATAATGATATCATTAACACCCATACTATACTTAAAACTAATGCTATCATTAACACCCATGTTATAATTTAAACTAATGATATCATTAACGCCCATGCTATACTTAAAACTAATGCTATCATTAACGACCATGCTATACTTAAAACTAATGCTATCATTAACACCCATGCTATACTTAAAACTAATGCTATCAGTAACACCCATGCTATACTTAAAACTAATGCTATCATTAACACCCATGCTATACTTAAAACTAATGCTATCATTAACACCCATGCTATACTTAAAACTAATGCTATAATTAACATCCATGCTATACTTAAAACTAATGCTATCATTAACACCCATGCTATATTTAAAACTAATGCTATACTTATCACCCATGCTATTCTTAAAACTAATGCTATCATTAACACCCATGTTATAATTTAAACTAATGTTATCATTAACACCCATGCTATACTTAAAACTAATGCTATCATTAACACACATGCTATACTTAAAACTAATGCTATACTTATCTCCCATGCTATCCTTAAAACTAATGCTATCATTAACACCCATGCTATACTTAAAACTAATTCTATCATTAACATCCATGATATACTTAAAACTAATGCTATAATTGACATTCATGCTATACTTAAAACTAATGCTATCATTAACACCCATGCTATACTTAAAACTAATGCTATACTTATCTCCCATGCTATCCTTAAAACTAATGATATCATTAACACCCATGCTATACTTAAAACTAATTCTATCATTAACATCTATGATATACTTAAAACTAATACTATCATTAACACCCATGCTATACTTAAAACTAATGCTATCATTTACACCCATGCTATACTTAAAACTAATGCTATCATTAACACCCATGCTATACTTAAAAATAATGATATCATTAACACCCATGCTATACTTAAAACTAATACTATCATTAACACCTATGCTATATTTAAAACTAATGCTATCATTAACACCCATGTTATCATTACAACTAATGCTATCATTAACACCCATGCTATACTTAAAATAATGCTATCATTAATACCCATGCTATACTTAAAACTAATGCTATCATTAATACCCATGCTATACTTATAACTAATGCTATCATTAATACCCATGCTATACTTAAAACTAATGCTATCATTAAAACTAATTCTATCATTAACACCCATGCTATCATTAAAAGTAATGCTATCATTAATACTCATGATATACTTAAAACTAAATCAATCATTAATACCCATGCTATACTTAAAACTAATGCTATCATTAACACCCATGCTACCATTAAAACTAATGATATCATTAACACCCATGCTATACTTAAAACTAATGATATCATTAAAACCCATGCTATACTTAAAACTAATGATATTATTAATACCCATGCTATACTTAAAACTAATCCTATCATTAATACCCATGCTATACTTATAACTAATTCTATCATTAATACCCATTCTACTTAAAACTAATGCTATACTTAAAACTAATGCTATAATTAACACCCATGCTATACTTAAAACTAATCCTATAATTAACACACATGCTATACTTAAAACTAATGCTATCATTAACACCCATGCTATACTTAAAACTAATGCTATCATTAACACCCATGCTATACTTAAAACTAATGCTATCCTTAATACCCATGCTATACTTAAAACTAATGCTATGATTAACACCCATGCTATACTTAAAACTAATGCTATCATTAACACCCATGCTATACTTAAAAATAATGCTATCATTAACACCCACGCTATACTTATAACTAATGCTATCATTAACACCCATGCTATACTTATCACCAATGCTATTATTAACATCCATGCTATACTTAAAACTAATGCTACCATTAATATCCATGCTATACTTAAAACTAATGCTATCATTAATATCCATGCTATACTTAAAACTAATGATATCATTAATACCCATGCTATACTTAAAACTAATTCTATCATTAAAACTAATGCTATCATTAACACCCATGCTATACTTAAAACTAATACTATCATTAACACCCATGCTATACTTAAAACTAATGATATCATTAACACCCATGCTATACTTAAAACTAATGCTATCATTAACACCAATGCTATCATTAAACTAATGATATCATTAATACCCATACTATACTTAAAACTAATGCTATCATTAACATCCATGTTATACTTAAAACTAATTCTATCATGAACACCCATGCTAAACATAAATCTAATGCTATCATTAACACCCATGCTATACATAAAACTAATGATATCATTAATACCCATGCTATACTTAAAACTAATGCTATCATTAATACCCATGCTCTACTTAAAACTAATGCTATAATTAACACCCATGCTATCATTAAAACTAATGATATCATTAACACCCATTCTATCATTAAAACTAATGCTATAATTAACACCCATGATATCATTAAAAATAATGCTATCATTAACACCAATGCTATCATTAAAACTAATGCTATAATTAACACCCATGCTATACTTAAAACTAATGATATCATTAAAACTAATGCTATCATTAACACCAATGCTATAATTAAAACTAATGATATCATTAACACCCATGCTATCATTAAAACTAATGCTATCATTAACACCCATGCTATACTTAAAATAATGCTATCATTAATACCCATGCTATACTTAAAACTAATTCTATCTTTAATACCCATGCTATACTTATAACTAATGCTATCATTAATACCCATGCTATACTTAAAACTAATGCTATCATTAAAACGAGTACCAGTAAACTCGGACCAGGTAAACTCGGACCACTTTTGAGGTAAACTCGGACCACTTTTAAAGTAAACTCGGACCATTTTTTAAAAACATAAAGTAAACTCGGACCACTTATTAAAATAACTATATTTTGTATATTTATATAATATAATATGCTTTAACTTACTTCCACCTTATATAATTATATTATATCTGTTAAATAAATTATAAAAAGAGTCATTTAATATGATATTTTTGTGGAATTATATATTTAAATAGGTAAACATTTAATTTGAACTCGCACCACTTTTGAAGTAAACTCGGACCACTTGTGAAGTAAACTAGGACCACTTGTGAAGTAAACTCGGACCACTTATTAAAAACATAAAGAAGATTCGGACCAACCGTATAAACTATATATTGTATATTTCTAACATATAATATGCTTTAACTTATAAGTTAAAAGTATAATTTCACTGTATATAATTGCGAGTAGGCCTATTCCGATATTACTACACATACATAATTTATCATTTAATAACTTAAATAACATTTAATAACTTAACATAATTTAAATTGTCATATATCACCACCGAGCTAGAGAGAAATTTCTCTCTAGCTCTATGTATATCACCGACGAGACCTACGATAGAAGCTATATTTATTATGATAGAAGTATACAATATATAAGTTATTTTAATAAGTGGTCCGAGTTTACTTCACAAGTGGTCCGAGTTTACTTCACAAGTGGTCCGAGTTTACTTCAAAAGTGGTGCGAGTTCAAATTAAATGTTTACCTATTTAAATATATAATTCCAAAAAAATATCATATTAAATGACTCTTTTTATAATTTATTTAACAGATATAATATAATTATATAAGGTGGAAGTAAGTTAAAGCATATTATATTATAGAAATATACAAAATATAGTTATTTTAATAAGTGGTCCGAGTTTACTTTATGTTTTTAAAAAGTGGTCCGAGTTTACTTTATGTTTTTAAAAAGTGGTCCGAGTTTACTTTAAAAGTGGTCCGAGTTTACCTCAAAAGTGGTACGAGTTTACCTGGTCCGAATTTACCTGGTCCGAGTTTACTGGTATTCATTAAAACTAATGCTATCATTAACACCCATGCTATCATTAAAACTAATGTTATCATTAACACTCATGCTAAACTAATGCTATCATTAGCATCCATGCTATACGTGATTTAATGCTATCATTAGCATCCATGCTATACTTAAAAGTAATGCTATCATTAATACTCATGCTATACTTAAAACTAAATCTATCATTAATACCCATGCTATACTTAAAACTAATGCTATCATTAAAACTAATGCTATCATTAACACCCATGCTATCATTAAAACTAATGATATAATTAACACCCATGCTATACTTAAAACTAATGATATCATTAAAACCCATGTTATACTTAAAACTAATGCTATCATTAAAACCCATGCTATACTTAAAACTAATGCTATCATTAACGCCCATGCTATACTTAAAACTAATGCTATCATTAATACCCATGCTATACTTAAAACTAATGCTATACTTAAAACTAATGCTATAATTAACACCCATGCTATACTTAAAACTAATGGTATAATTAACACCCATGCTATACTTAAAACTAATGCTATCATTAACACCCATGCTATACTTAAAACTAATGCTATAATTAACATCCATGCTATACTTAAAACTAATACTATCATTAACACCCATGCTATACTTAAAACTAATGCTATACTTATCACCCATGCTATCCTTAAAACTAATGCAATCATTAACACCCATACTATACTTAAAACTAATGCTATTATTAACACCCATGTTATAATTTAAACTAATGCTATCATTAACACCCATGCTATACTTAAAACCAATGCTATCATTAACACCCATGTTATAATTAAAACTAATGATATCATTAACACCCATGCTATACTTAACACTAATGATATCATTAACAACCATGTTATAATTTAAACTAATGCTATCATTAATACCCATGTTATACTTAAAACTAATGTTATCATTAACACCCATGCTATACTTAAAATTAATGCTATCATTTACACCCATGCTATACTTAAAACTAATGCTATCATTAACACCCATGCTATACTTAAAAATAATGATATCATTAACACCCATACTATACTTAAAACTAATACTATCATTAACACCCATGCTATATTGAAAACTAATGCTATCATTAACACCCATGTTATAATTTAAACTAATGATATCATTAACGCCCATGCTATACTTAAAACTAATGCTATCATTAACGACCATGCTATACTTAAAACTAATGCTATCATTAACACCCATGCTATACTTAAAACTAATGCTATCAGTAACACCCATGCTATACTTAAAACTAATGCTATCATTAACACCCATGCTATACTTAAAACTAATGCTATCATTAACACCCATGCTATACTTAAAACTAATGCTATAATTAACATCCATGATATACTTAAAACTAATGCTATCATTAACACCCATGCTATACTTAAAACTAATGCTATACTTATCACCCATGCTATTCTTAAAACTAATGCTATCATTAACACCCATGTTATAATTTAAACTAATGTTATCATTAACACCCATGCTATACTTAAAACTAATGCTATCATTAACACACATGCTATACTTAAAACTAATGCTATACTTATCTCCCATGCTATCCTTAAAACTAATGCTATCATTAACACCCATGCTATACTTAAAACTAATTCTATCATTAACATCCATGATATACTTAAAACTAATGCTATAATTGACATTCATGCTATACTTAAAACTAATGCTATCATTAACACCCATGCCATACTTAAAACTAATGCTATACTTATCTCCCATGCTATCCTTAAAACTAATGATATCATTAACACCCATGCTATACTTAAAACTAATTCTATCATTAACATCTATGATATACTTAAAACTAATACTATCATTAACACCCATGCTATACTTAAAACTAATGCTATCATTTACACCCATGCTATACTTAAAACTAATGCTATCATTAACACCCATGCTATACTTAAAAATAATGATATCATTAACACCCATGCTATACTTAAAACTAATACTATCATTAACACCTATGCTATATTTAAAACTAATGCTATCATTAACACCCATGTTATCATTACAACTAATGCTATCATTAACACCCATGCTATACTTAAAATAATGCTATCATTAATACCCATGCTATACTTAAAACTAATGCTATCATTAATACCCATGCTATACTTATAACTAATGCTATCATTAATACCCATGCTATACTTAAAACTAATGCTATCATTAAAACTAATTCTATCATTAACACCCATGCTATCATTAAAAGTAATGCTATCATTAATACTCATGATATACTTAAAACTAAATCAATCATTAATACCCATGCTATACTTAAAACTAATGCTATCATTAACACCCATGCTACCATTAAAACTAATGATATCATTAACACCCATGCTATACTTAAAACTAATGATATCATTAAAACCCATGCTATACTTAAAACTAATGATATTATTAATACCCATGCTATACTTAAAACTAATCCTATCATTAATACCCATGCTATACTTATAACTAATTCTATCATTAATACCCATTCTACTTAAAACTAATGCTATACTTAAAACTAATGCTATAATTAACACCCATGCTATACTTAAAACTAATCCTATAATTAACACACATGCTATACTTAAAACTAATGCTATCATTAACACCCATGCTATACTTAAAACTAATGCTATCATTAACACCCATGCTATACTTAAAACTAATGCTATCCTTAATACCCATGCTATACTTAAAACTAATGCTATGATTAACACCCATGCTATACTTAAAACTAATGCTATCATTAACACCCATGCTATACTTAAAAATAATGCTATCATTAACACCCACGCTATACTTATAACTAATGCTATCATTAACACCCATGCTATACTTATCACCAATGCTATTATTAACATCCATGCTATACTTAAAACTAATGCTACCATTAATATCCATGCTATACTTAAAACTAATGCTATCATTAATATCCATGCTATACTTAAAACTAATGATATCATTAATACCCATGCTATACTTAAAACTAATTCTATCATTAAAACTAATGCTATCATTAACACCCATGCTATACTTAAAACTAATACTATCATTAACACCCATGCTATACTTAAAACTAATGATATCATTAACACCCATGCTATACTTAAAACTAATGCTATCATTAACACCCATGCTATCATTAAAACTAATGCTATCATTAATACCCATACTATACTTAAAACTAATGCTATCATTAACATCCATGTTATACTTAAAACTAATTCTATCATGAACACCCATGCTAAACATAAATCTAATGCTATCATTAACACCCATGCTATACATAAAACTAATGATATCATTAATACCCATGCTATACTTAAAACTAATGCTATCATTAATACCCATGCTCTACTTAAAACTAATGCTATAATTAACACCCATGCTATCATTAAAACTAATGATATCATTAACACCCATTCTATCATTAAAACTAATGCTATAATTAACACCCATGATATCATTAAAAATAATGCTATCATTAAAACCAATGCTATCATTAAAACTAATGCTATAATTAACACCCATGCTATACTTAAAACTAATGATATCATTAAAACTAATGCTATCATTAACACCAATGCTATCATTAAAACTAATGATATCATTAACACCCATGCTATCATTAAAACTAATGCTATCATTAACACCCATGCTATACTTAAAATTAATGCTATCATTTACACCCATGCTATACTTAAAACTAATTCTATCTTTAATACCCATGCTATACTTATAACTAATGCTATCATTAATACCCATGCTATACTTAAAACTAATGCTATCATTAAAACGAGTACCAGTAAACTCGGACCAGGTAAACTCGGACCACTTTTGAGGTAAACTCGGACCACTTTTAAAGTAAACTCGGACCATTTTTTAAAAACATAAAGTAAACTCGGACCACTTATTAAAATAACTATATTTTGTATATTTATATAATATAATATGCTTTAACTTACTTCCACCTTATATAATTATATTATATCTGTTAAATAAATTATAAAAAGAGTCATTTAATATGATATTTTTGTGGAATTATATATTTAAATAGGTAAACATTTAATTTGAACTCGCACCACTTTTGAAGTAAACTCGGACCACTTGTGAAGTAAACTAGGACCACTTGTGAAGTAAACTCGGACCACTTATTAAAAACATAAAGAAGATTCGGACCAACCGTATAAACTATATATTGTATATTTCTAACATATAATATGCTTTAACTTATAAGTTAAAAGTATAATTTCACTGTATATAATTGCGAGTAGGCCTATTCCGATATTACTACACATACATAATTTATCATTTAATAACTTAAATAACATTTAATAACTTAACATAATTTAAATTGTCATATATCACCACCGAGCTAGAGAGAAATTTCTCTCTAGCTCTATGTATAAAACCGACGAGACCTACGATAGAAGCTATATTTATTATGATAGAAGTATACAATATATAAGTTATTTTAATAAGTGGTCCGAGTTTACTTCACAAGTGGTCCGAGTTTACTTCACAAGTGGTCCGAGTTTACTTCAAAAGTGGTGCGAGTTCAAATTAAATGTTTACCTATTTAAATATATAATTCCAAAAAAATATCATATTAAATGACTCTTTTTATAATTTATTTAACAGATATAATATAATTATATAAGGTGGAAGTAAGTTAAAGCATATTATATTATAGAAATATACAAAATATAGTTATTTTAATAAGTGGTCCGAGTTTACTTTATGTTTTTAAAAAGTGGTCCGAGTTTACTTTATGTTTTTAAAAAGTGGTCCGAGTTTACTTTAAAAGTGGTCCGAGTTTACCTCAAAAGTAGTACGAGTTTACCTGGTCCGAATTTACCTGGTCCGAGTTTACTGGTATTCATTAAAACTAATGCTATCATTAACACCCATGCTATCATTAAAACTAATGTTATCATTAACACTCATGCTAAACTAATGCTATCATTAGCATCCATGCTATACGTGATTTAATGCTATCATTAGCATCCATGCTATACTTAAAAGTAATGCTATCATTAATACTCATGCTATACTTAAAACTAAATCTATCATTAATACCCATGCTATACTTAAAACTAATGCTATCATTAAAACTAATGCTATCATTAACACCCATGCTATCATTAAAACTAATGATATAATTAACACCCATGCTATACTTAAAACTAATGATATCATTAAAACCCATGTTATACTTAAAACTAATGCTATCATTAAAACCCATGCTATACTTAAAACTAATGCTATCATTAACGCCCATGCTATACTTAAAACTAATGCTATCATTAATACCCATGCTATACTTAAAACTAATGCTATACTTAAAACTAATGCTATAATTAACACCCATGCTATACTTAAAACTAATGGTATAATTAACACCCATGCTATACTTAAAACTAATGCTATCATTAACACCCATGCTATACTTAAAACTAATGCTATAATTAACATCCATGCTATACTTAAAACTAATACTATCATTAACACCCATGCTATACTTAAAACTAATGCTATACTTATCACCCATGCTATCCTTAAAACTAATGCAATCATTAACACCCATACTATACTTAAAACTAATGCTATTATTAACACCCATGTTATAATTTAAACTAATGCTATCATTAACACCCATGCTATACTTAAAACCAATGCTATCATTAACACCCATGTTATAATTAAAACTAATGATATCATTAACACCCATGCTATACTTAACACTAATGATATCATTAACAACCATGTTATAATTTAAACTAATGCTATCATTAATACCCATGTTATACTTAAAACTAATGTTATCATTAACACCCATGCTATACTTAAAATTAATGCTATCATTTACACCCATGCTATACTTAAAACTAATGCTATCATTAACACCCATGCTATACTTAAAAATAATGATATCATTAACACCCATACTATACTTAAAACTAATACTATCATTAACACCCATGCTATATTGAAAACTAATGCTATCATTAACACCCATGTTATAATTTAAACTAATGATATCATTAACGCCCATGCTATACTTAAAACTAATGCTATCATTAACGACCATGCTATACTTAAAACTAATGCTATCATTAACACCCATGCTATACTTAAAACTAATGCTATCAGTAACACCCATGCTATACTTAAAACTAATGCTATCATTAACACCCATGCTATACTTAAAACTAATGCTATCATTAACACCCATGCTATACTTAAAACTAATGCTATAATTAACATCCATGCTATACTTAAAACTAATGCTATCATTAACACCCATGCCATACTTAAAACTAATGCTATACTTATCTCCCATGCTATCCTTAAAACTAATGATATCATTAACACCCATGCTATACTTAAAACTAATTCTATCATTAACATCTATGATATACTTAAAACTAATACTATCATTAACACCCATGCTATACTTAAAACTAATGCTATCATTTACACCCATGCTATACTTAAAACTAATGCTATCATTAACACCCATGCTATACTTAAAAATAATGATATCATTAACACCCATGCTATACTTAAAACTAATACTATCATTAACACCTATGCTATATTTAAAACTAATGCTATCATTAACACCCATGTTATCATTACAACTAATGCTATCATTAACACCCATGCTATACTTAAAATAATGCTATCATTAATACCCATGCTATACTTAAAACTAATGCTATCATTAATACCCATGCTATACTTATAACTAATGCTATCATTAATACCCATGCTATACTTAAAACTAATGCTATCATTAAAACTAATTATATCATTAACACCCATGCTATCATTAAAAGTAATGCTATCATTAATACTCATGATATACTTAAAACTAAATCAATCATTAATACCCATGCTATACTTAAAACTAATGCTATCATTAACACCCATGCTACCATTAAAACTAATGATATCATTAACACCCATGCTATACTTAAAACTAATGATATCATTAAAACCCATGCTATACTTAAAACTAATGATATTATTAATACCCATGCTATACTTAAAACTAATCCTATCATTAATACCCATGCTATACTTATAACTAATTCTATCATTAATACCCATTCTACTTAAAACTAATGCTATACTTAAAACTAATGCTATAATTAACACCCATGCTATACTTAAAACTAATCCTATAATTAACACACATGCTATACTTAAAACTAATGCTATCATTAACACCCATGCTATACTTAAAACTAATGCTATCATTAACACCCATGCTATACTTAAAACTAATGCTATCCTTAATACCCATGCTATACTTAAAACTAATGCTATGATTAACACCCATGCTATACTTAAAACTAATGCTATCATTAACACCCATGCTATACTTAAAAATAATGCTATCATTAACACCCACGCTATACTTATAACTAATGCTATCATTAACACCCATGCTATACTTATCACCAATGCTATTATTAACATCCATGCTATACTTAAAACTAATGCTACCATTAATATCCATGCTATACTTAAAACTAATGCTATCATTAATATCCATGCTATACTTAAAACTAATGATATCATTAATATCCATGCTATACTTAAAACTAATTCTATCATTAAAACTAATGCTATCATTAACACCCATGCTATACTTAAAACTAATACTATCATTAACACCCATGCTATACTTAAAACTAATGATATCATTAACACCCATGCTATACTTAAAACTAATGCTATCATTAACACCCATGCTATCATTAAAACTAATGCTATCATTAATACCCATACTATACTTAAAACTAATGCTATCATTAACATCCATGTTATACTTAAAACTAATTCTATCATGAACACCCATGCTAAACATAAATCTAATGCTATCATTAACACCCATGCTATACATAAAACTAATGATATCATTAATACCCATGCTATACTTAAAACTAATGCTATCATTAATACCCATGCTCTACTTAAAACTAATGCTATAATTAACACCCATGCTATCATTAAAACTAATGATATCATTAACACCCATTCTATCATTAAAACTAATGCTATAATTAACACCCATGATATCATTAAAAATAATGCTATCATTAACACCAATGCTATCATTAAAACTAATGCTATAATTAACACCCATGCTATACTTAAAACTAATGATATCATTAAAACTAATGCTATCATTAACACCAATGCTATCATTAAAACTAATGATATCATTAACACCCATGCTATCATTAAAACTAATGCTATCATTAACACCCATGCTATACTTAAAATAATGCTATCATTAATACCCATGCTATACTTAAAACTAATTCTATCTTTAATACCCATGCTATACTTATAACTAATGCTATCATTAATACCCATGCTATACTTAAAACTAATGCTATCATTAAAACGAGTACCAGTAAACTCGGACCAGGTAAACTCGGACCACTTTTGAGGTAAACTCGGACCACTTTTAAAGTAAACTCGGACCATTTTTTAAAAACATAAAGTAAACTCGGACCACTTATTAAAATAACTATATTTTGTATATTTATATAATATAATATGCTTTAACTTACTTCGACCTTATATAATTATATTATATCTGTTAAATAAATTATAAAAAGAGTCATTTAATATGATATTTTTGTGGAATTATATATTTAAATAGGTAAACATTTAATTTGAACTCGCACCACTTTTGAAGTAAACTCGGACCACTTGTGAAGTAAACTAGGACCACTTGTGAAGTAAACTCGGACCACTTATTAAAAACATAAAGAAGATTCGGACCAACCGTATAAACTATATATTGTATATTTCTAACATATAATATGCTTTAACTTATAAGTTAAAAGTATAATTTCACTGTATATAATTGCGAGTAGGCCTATTCCGATATTACTACACATACATAATTTATCATTTAATAACTTAAATAACATTTAATAACTTAACATAATTTAAATTGTCATATATCACCACCGAGCTAGAGAGAAATTTCTCTCTAGCTCTATGTATATCACCGACGAGACCTACGATAGAAGCTATATTTATTATGATAGAAGTATACAATATATAAGTTATTTTAATAAGTGGTCCGAGTTTACTTCACAAGTGGTCCGAGTTTACTTCACAAGTGGTCCGAGTTTACTTCAAAAGTGGTGCGAGTTCAAATTAAATGTTTACCTATTTAAATATATAATTCCAAAAAAATATCATATTAAATGACTCTTTTTATAATTTATTTAACAGATATAATATAATTATATAAGGTGGAAGTAAGTTAAAGCATATTATATTATAGAAATATACAAAATATAGTTATTTTAATAAGTGGTCCGAGTTTACTTTATGTTTTTAAAAAGTGGTCCGAGTTTACTTTATGTTTTTAAAAAGTGGTCCGAGTTTACTTTAAAAGTGGTCCGAGTTTACCTCAAAAGTGGTACGAGTTTACCTGGTCCGAATTTACCTGGTCCGAGTTTACTGGTATTCATTAAAACTAATGCTATCATTAACACCCATGCTATCATTAAAACTAATGTTATCATTAACACTCATGCTAAACTAATGCTATCATTAGCATCCATGCTATACGTGATTTAATGCTATCATTAGCATCCATGCTATACTTAAAAGTAATTCTATCATTAATACTCATGCTATACTTAAAACTAAATCTATCATTAATACCCATGCTATACTTAAAACTAATGCTATCATTAAAACTAATGCTATCATTAACACCCATGCTATCATTAAAACTAATGATATCATTAACACCCATGCTATACTTAACACTAATGATATCATTAACAACCATGTTATAATTTAAACTAATGCTATCATTAATACCCATGTTATACTTAAAACTAATGTTATCATTAACACCCATGCTATACTTAAAATTAATGCTATCATTTACACCCATGCTATACTTAAAACTAATGCTATCATTAACACCCATGCTATACTTAAAAATAATGATATCATTAACACCCATACTATACTTAAAACTAATACTATAATTAACACCCATTCTATATTGAAAACTAATGCTATCATTAACACCCATGTTATAATTTAAACTAATGATATCATTAACGCCCATGCTATACTTAAAACTAATGCTATCATTAACGACCATGCTATACTTAAAACTAATGCTATCATTAACACCCATGCTATACTTAAAACTAATGCTATCATTAACACCCATGCTATACTTAAAACTAATGCTATCATTAACACCCATGCTATACTTAAAACTAATGCTATCATTAACACCCATGCTATACTTAAAACATATGCTATAATTCACATCCATGCTATACTTAAAACTAATGCTATCATTAACACCCATGCTATACTTAAAACTAATGCTATACTTATCACCCATGCTATTCTTAAAACTAATGCTATCATTAACACCCATGTTATAATTTAAACTAATGTTATCATTAACACCCATGCTATACTTAAAACTAATGCTATCATTAACACACATGCTATACTTAAAACTAATGCTATACTTATCTCCCATGCTATCCTTAAAACTAATGCTATCATTAACACCCATGCTATACTTAAAACTAATTCTATCATTAACATCCATGATATACTTAAAACTAATGCTATAATTGACATTCATGCTATACTTAAAACTAATGCTATCATTAACACCCATGCTATACTTAAAACTAATGCTATACTTATCTCCCATGCTATCCTTAAAACTAATGATATCATTAACACCTATGCTATACTTAAAACTAATTCTATCATTAACATCTATGATATACTTAAAACTAATACTATCATTAACACCCATGCTATACTTAAAACTAATGCTATCATTTACACCCATGCTATACTTAAAACTAATGCTATCATTAACACCCATGCTATACTTAAAAATAATGATATCATTAACACCCATGCTATACTTAAAACTAATACTATCATTAACACCTATGCTATATTTAAAACTAATGCTATCATTAACACCCATGTTATAATTTAAACTAATGATATCATTAACTCCCATGCTATACTTAAAACTAATGCTATCATTAACGACCATGCTATACTTAAAATCAATGCTATCATTAACACCCATGCTATACTTAAAAATAATGATATCATTAACACCCATGCTATACTTAAAACTAATGCTATCATTAACACCCATGATATACTTAAAACTAATGCTATAATTAACATCCATGCTATACTTAAAACTAATGCTATCATTAACATCTATGATATACTTAAAACTAATACTATCATTAACACCCATGCTATACTTAAAACTAATGCTATCATTTACACCCATGCTATACTTAAAACTAATGCTATCATTAACACCCATGCTATACTTAAAAATAATGATATCATTAACACCTATGCTATACTTAAAACTAATACTATCATTAACACCTATGCTATACTTAAAACTAATGCTATCATTAACACCCATGCTATACTTAAAACTAATGCTATCATTAACACCCATGCTATACTTAAAAATAATGATATCATTAACACCCATGCTATACTTAAAACTAATGCTATCATTTACACCCATGCTATACTTAAAACTAATGCTATCATAACACCCATGCTATACTTAAAACTAATGCTATCATTAACACCCATGCTATACTTAAAAATAATGATAACATTAACACCCATGCTATACTTAAAACTAATGCTATCATTAACACCCATGATATACTTAAAACTAATGCTATAATTAACATCCATGCTATACTTAAAACTAATGCTATCATTAACATCTATGATATACTTAAAACTAATACTATCATTAACACCCATGCTATACTTAAAACTAATGCTATCATTTACACCCATGCTATACTTAAAACTAATGCTATCATTAACACCCATGCTATACTTAAAAATAATGATATCATTAATACCCATGCTATACTTAAAACTAATACTATCATTAACACCTATGCTATACTTAAAACTAATGCTATCATTAACACCCATGCTAAACTTAAAACTAATGCTATCATTAACACCCATGCTATACTTAAAAATAATGATATCATTAACACCCATGCTATACTTAAAACTAATGCTATCATTTACACCCATGCTATACTTAAAACTAATGCTATCATTAACACCCATGCTATACTTAAAATTAATGCTATCATTAACACCCATGCTATACTTAAAAATAATGATATCATTAACACCCATGCTATACTTAAAACTAATTCTATCATTAACACCCATGCTATACTTAAAACTAATTCTATCATTAACATCCATGATATACTTAAAACTAATGCTATAATTGACATTCATGTTATAATTTAAACTAATGCTATCATTAACACACATGCTATACTTAAAACTAATGCTATCATTAACACCCATGCTATACTTAAAATCAATGCTATCATTAACACCCATGCTATACTTAAAACTAATGCTATCATTAACACCCATGCTATACTTAAAACTAATGCTATACTTATCACCCATGCTATCCTTAAAACTAATGCAATCATTAACACCCATGCTATACTTAAAACTAATGCTATTATTAACACCCATGTCATAATTTAAACGAATGCTATCATTAACACCCATGCTATACTTAAAACTTATGCTATACTTATCACCCATGCTATCCTTAAAACTAATGCTATAATTAACATCCATGCTATACTTAAAACTAATGCTATCATTAACACCCATGCTATACTTAAAACTAATGCAAATATTAACACACATGCTATACTTAAACTAATGCTATACTTGTCTCCCATGCTATCCTTAAAACTAATGCTATCATTAACACCCATGCTATACTTAAAACTAATTCTATCATTAACATCCATGATATACTTAAAACTAATGCTATAATTGACATTCATGTTATAATTTAAACTAATGATATCATTAACGCCCATGCTATACTTAAAACTAATGCTATCATTAACGACCATGCTATACTTAAAATCAATGCTATCATTAACACCCATGCTATACTTAAAACTAATGCTATCATTAACACCCATGCTATACTTAAAACTAATGCTATCATTAACACCCATGCTATACTTAAAACTAATGCTATCATTAACACCCATGCTATACTTAAAACTAATGCTATCATTAACACCCATGCTATACTTAAATATAATGATATCATTAACACCCATGCTATACTTAAAACTAATGCTATCATTTACACCCATGCTATACTTAAAACTAATTCTATCATTAACACCAATGCTATACTTAAAACTAATGCTATCATTAACATCCATGCTATACTTAAAACTAATGCTATCATTAACACCCATGCTATACTTAAAAATAATGATATCATTAACACCCATTCTATACTTAAAACTAATGCTATCATTAACACCCATGCTATACTTAAATATAATGATATCATTAACACCCATGCTATACTTAAAACTAATGCTATCATTTACACCCATGCTATACTTAAAACTAATTCTATCATTAACACCCATGCTATACTTAAAACTAATGCTATCATTAACATCCATGCTATACTTAAAACTAATGCTATCATTAACACCCATGCTATACTTAAAAATAATGATATCATTAACACCCATTCTATACTTAAAACTAATGCTATCATTAACACCCATGCTATACTTAAAATCAATGCTATCATTAACACCCATGCTATACTTAAAACTAATGCTATCATTAACACCCATGCTATACTTAAAACTAATGCTATCATTAACACCCATGCTATACTTAAAACTAATGCTATCATTAACACCCATGCTATACTTTATACTAATGCTATCATTAACACTCATGCTATACTTAAAAATAATGATATCATTAACACCCATTCTATACTTAAAACTAATGCTATCATTAACACCCATGCTATACTTAAAATCAATGCTATCATTAACACCCATGCTATACTTGAAACTAATGCTATCATTAACACCCATGCTATACTTAAAACTAATGCTATCATTAACACCCATGCTATACTTAAAACTAATGCTATCATTAACACCCATGCTATACTTTAAACTAATGCTATCATTAACACCCATGCTATACTTAAAAATAATGATATCATTAACACCCATGCTATACTTAAAACTAATGCTATACTTATCACCCATGCTATCCTTAAAACTAATGCAATCATTAACACCCATGCTATACTTAAAACTAATGCTATTATTAACACCCATGTTATAATTTAAACTAATGCTATCATTAACACCCATGCTATACTTAAAACTTATGCTATACTTATCACCCATTCTATCCTTAAAACTAATGCTATCATTAACATCCATGCTATACTTAAAACTAATGCTATAATTAACATCCATGCTATACTTAAAACTAATGCTATCATTAACACCCATGCTATACTTAAAACTAATTCTATCATTAACATCCATGATATACTTAAAACTAATGCTATCATTAACACCCATGCTATACTTAAAAATAATGATATCATTAACACCCATTCTATACTTAAAACTAATGCTATCATTAACACCCATGCTATACTTAAAACTAATGCTATCATTAACACCCATGCTATACTTAAAACTAATGCTATAATTAACATCCATGCTATACTTAAAATTAATGCTATCATTAACACCCATGCTATACTTAAAACGAATGCTATACTTATCTCCCATGCTATACTTAAAATCAATGCTATCATTAACACCCATGCTATACTTAAAACTAATGCTATCATTAACACCCATGCTATACTTAAAACTAATGCTATCATTAACACCCATGCTATACTTAAAACTAATGCTATCATTAACACACATGCTATACTTAAAACTAATGCTATCATTAACACCCATGCTATACTTAAAAATAATGATATCATTAACACCCATACTATACTTAAAACTAATACTATCATTAACACCCATGCTATATTTAAAACTAATGCTATCATTAACACCCATGTTATAATTTAAACTAATGATATCATTAACACCCCATGCTATACTTAAAACTAATGCTATCATTAACGCCTATGCTATACTTAAAACTAATGCTATCATTAACACCCATGCTATACTTAAAACTAATGCTATCATTAAAACCCATGCTATACTTAAAACTAATGCTATCATTAACACCCATGATATACTTAAAACTAATGCTATCATTAACACCCATGCTATACTTAAAACTAATGCTATCATTAACACCCATGCTATACTTAAAACTAATGCTATCATTAACACCCATGCTATACTTAAAAATAATGATATCATTAACACCCATGCTATACTTAAAACTAATGCTATCATTAACACCCATGCTATACTTAAAACTAATGCTATCATTAACACCCATGCTATACTTAAAAATAATGATATCATTAACACCCATGCTATACTTAAAACTAATGCTATCATTAACACCCATGCTATACTTAAAACTAATGCTATAATTAACATCCATGCTATACTTAAAACTAATGCTATCATTAACACCCATGCTATACTTAAAACTAATGCTATACTTATCACCCATGCTATCCTTAAAACTAATGCAATCATTAACACCCATGCTATACTTAAAACTAATGCTATTATTAACACCCATGTTATAATTTAAACTAATGCTATCATTAACACCCATGCTATACTTAAAACTAATGCTATACTTATCACCCATGCTATTCTTAAAACTAATGCTATCATTAACACCCATGTTATAATTTAAACTAATGCTATCATTAACACCCATGCTACACTTAAAACTAATGCAATCATTAACACACATTCTATACTTAAAACTAATGCTATACTTATCTCCCATGCTATCCTTAAAACTAATGCTATCATTAACACCCATGCTATACTTAAAACTAATTCTATCATTAACATCCATGATATACTTAAAACTAATGCTATAATTGACATTCATGCTATACTTAAAACTAATGCTATCATTAACACCCATGCTATACTTAAAACTAATGCTATCATTAACGACCATGCTATACTTAAAATCAATGCTATCATTAACACCCATGCTATACTTAAAACTAATGCTATCATTAACACCCATGCTATACTTAAAACTAATGCTATCATTAACACCCATGCTATACTTAAAACTAATGCTATACTTATCACCCATGCTATCCTTAAAACTAATGCAATCATTAACACCCATACTATACTTAAAACTAATGCTATTATTAACACCCATGTTATAATTTAAACTAATGCTATCATTAACACCCATGCTATACTTAAAACTAATGCTATACTTATCACCCATGCTATCCTTAAAACTAATGATATCATTAACACCCATGCTATACTTAAAACTAATGCTATCATTAACACCCATGCTATTCTTAAAACTAATGCTATCATTAACACCCATGTTATAATTTAAACTAATGTTATCATTAACACCCATGCTATACTTAAAACTAATGCTATCATTAACACACATGCTATACTTAAAACTAATGCTATCATTAACACCCATGCTATACTTAAAACTAATGCTATCATTAATACCCATGCTATACTTAAAACTAATGCTATCATTAACACCCATGCTATACTTAAAACTAATGCTATACTTATCACCCATGCTATTCTTAAAACTAATGCTATCATTAACACCCATGTTATACTTAAAACTAATGCTATCATTAACACCCATGCTATACTTAAAACTAATGCTATCATTAACACCCATGCTATACTTTAAACTAATTCTATCATTAACACCCATGCTATACTTAAAAATAATGATATCATTAACACCCATGCTATACTTAAAACTAATGCTATCATTAATACCCATGCTATACTTAAAACTAATGCTATCATTAACACCCATGCTATACTTAAAAATAATGATATAATTAACACCCATGCTATACTTAAAACTAATGCTATCATTAACACCCATGCTATACTTAAAACTAATGCTATAATTAACATCTATGCTATACTTAAAACTAAAGCTATCATTAACACCCATGCTATACTTAAAACTAATGCTATACTTATCACCCATGCTATCCTTAAAACTAATGCAATCATTAACACCCATGCTATACTTAAAACTAATGCTATTATTAACACCCATGTTATAATTTAAACTAATGCTATCATTAACACCCATGCTATACTTAAAACTTATGCTATACTTATCACCCATGCTATCCTTAAAACTAATGCTATAATTAACATCCATGCTATACTTAAAACTAATGCTATCATTAACACCCATGCTATACTTAAAACTAATGCTATACTTATCACCCATGCTATTCTTAAAACTAATGCTATCATTAACACCCATGTTATAATTTAAACTAATGCTATCATTAACACCCATGCTATACTTAAAACTAATGCTATAATTAACATCCATGCTATACTTAAAACTAATGCTATCATTAACACCCATGCTATACTTAAAACTAATGCTATCATTAACACCCATGCTATACTTAAAACTAATGCTATCATTAACACCCATGCTATACTTAAAACTAATGCTATAATTAACATCCATGCTATACTTAAAACTAAATCTATCATTAACATCCATGCTATACTTAAAACTAATGCTATCATTAACACCCATGCTATACTTAAAACTAATGCTATACTTATCACCCATGCTATTCTTAAAACTAATGCTATCATTAACACCCATGTTATAATTTAAACTAATGCTATCATTAACACCCATGCTATACTTAAAACTAATGCAATCATTAACACACATGCTATACTTAAAACTAATGATATAATTAACACCCATGCTATACTTAAAACTAATGCTATCATTAACACCCATGCTATACTTAAAACTAATGCTATAATTAACATCCATGCTATACTTAAAACTAATGCTATCATTAACACCCATGCTATACTTAAAAATAATGCTATACTTATCACCCATGCTATCCTTAAAACTAATGCAATCATTAACACCCATGCTATACTTAAAACTAATGCTATTATTAACACCCATGTTATAATTTAAACTAATGCTATCATTAACACCCATGCTATACTTAAAACTTATGCTATACTTATCACCCATGCTATCCTTAAAACTAATGCTATAATTAACATCCATGCTATACTTAAAACTAATGCTATCATTAACATCCATGCTATACTTAAAACTAATGCTATACTTATCATCCATGCTATTCTTAAAACTAATGCTATCATTAACACCCATGTTATAATTTAAACTAATGCTATCATTAACACCCATGCTATACTTAAAACTAATGCAATCATTAACACACATGCTATACTTAAAACTAATGATATAATTAACACCCATGCTATACTTAAAACTAATGCTATCATTAACACCCATGCTATACTTAAAACTAATGCTATAATTAACATCCATGCTATACTTAAAACTAATGCTATCATTAACACCCATTCTATACTTAAAACTAATGCTATACTTATCACCCATGCTATCCTTAAAACTAATGCAATCATTAACACCCATGCTATACTTAAAACTAATGCTATTATTAACACCCATGTTATAATTTAAACTAATGCTATCATTAACACCCATGCTATACTTAAAACTTATGCTATAATTAACATCCATGCTATACTTAAAACTAATGCTATCATTAACACCCATGCTATACTTAAAACTAATGCTATACTTATCACCCATGCTATTCTTAAAACTAATGCTATCATTAACACCCATGTTATAATTTAAACTAATGCTATCATTAACACCCATGCTATACTTAAAACTAATGCAATCATTAACACACATGCTATACTTAAAACTAATGCTATACTTGTCTCCCATGCTATCCTTAAAACTAATGCTATCATTAACACCCATGCTATACTTAAAACTAATTCTATCATTAACATCCATGATATACTTAAAACTAATGCTATAATTGACATTCATGTTATAATTTAAACTAATGATATCATTAACGCCCATGCTATACTTAAAACTAATGCAATCATTAACACACATGCTATACTTAAAACTAATGATATAATTAACACCCATGCTATACTTAAAACTAATGCTATCATTAACACCCATGCTATACTTAAAACTAATGCTATCATTAACACCCATGCTATACTTAAAACTAATGCTATTATTAACACCCATGTTATAATTTAAACTAATGCTATCATTAACACCCATGCTATACTTAAAACTAATGCTATACTTATCACCCATGCTATCCTTAAAACTAATGCTATCATTAACACCCATGCTATACTTAAAACTAATGCTATCATTAACACCCATGCTATTCTTAAAACTAATGCTATCATTAACACCCATGTTATAATTTAAACTAATGTTATCATTAACACCCATGCTATACTTAAAACTAATGCTATCATTAACACACATGCTATACTTAAAACTAATGCTATCATTAACACCCATTCTATACTTAAAAATAATGATATCATTAACATCCATGCTATACTTAAAACTAATGCTATCATTAACACCCATGCTATACTTAAAACTAATGCTATACTTATCACCCATGCTATTCTTAAAACTAATGCTATCATTAACACCCATGTTATACTTAAAACTAATGCTATCATTAACACCCATGCTATACTTAAAACTAATGCTATCATTAACACCCATGCTATACTTTAAACTAATGCTATCATTAACACCCATGCTATACTTAAAAATAATGATATCATTAACACCCATGCTATACTTAAAACTAATGCTATCATTAATACCCATGCTATACTTAAAACTAATGCTATCATTAACACCCATGCTATACTTAAAAATAATGATATAATTAACACCCATGCTATACTTAAAACTAATGCTATCATTAACACCCATGCTATACTTAAAACTAATGCTATAATTAACATCCATGCTATACTTAAAACTAAAGCTATCATTAACACCCATGCTATACTTAAAACTAATGCTATACTTATCACCCATGCTATCCTTAAAACTAATGCAATCATTAACACCCATGCTATACTTAAAACTAATGCTATTATTAACACCCATGTTATAATTTAAACTAATGCTATCATTAACACCCATGCTATACTTAAAACTTATGCTATACTTATCACCCATGCTATCCTTAAAACTAATGCTATAATTAACATCCATGCTATACTTAAAACTAATGCTATCATTAACACCCATGCTATACTTAAAACTAATGCTATACTTATCACCCATGCTATTCTTAAAACTAATGCTATCATTAACACCCATGTTATAATTTAAACTAATGCTATCATTAACACCCATGCTATACTTAAAACTAATGCAATCATTAACACACATGCTATACTTAAAACTAATGATATAATTAACACCCATGCTATACTTAAAACTAATGCTATCATTAACACCCATGCTATACTTAAAACTAATGCTATCATTAACACCCATGCTATACTTAAAACTAATGCTATAATTAACATCCATGCTATACTTAAAACTAAATCTATCATTAACATCCATGCTATACTTAAAACTAATGCTATCATTAACACCCATGCTATACTTAAAACTAATGCTATACTTATCACCCATGCTATTCTTAAAACTAATGCTATCATTAACACCCATGTTATAATTTAAACTAATGCTATCATTAACACCCATGCTATACTTAAAACTAATGCAATCATTAACACACATGCTATACTTAAAACTAATGATATAATTAACACCCATGCTATACTTAAAACTAATGCTATCATTAACACCCATGCTATACTTAAAACTAATGCTATAATTAACATCCATGCTATACTTAAAACTAATGCTATCATTAACACCCATGCTATACTTAAAACTAATGCTATACTTATCACCCATGCTATCCTTAAAACTAATGCAATCATTAACACCCATGCTATACTTAAAACTAATGCTATTATTAACACCCATGTTATAATTTAAACTAATGCTATCATTAACACCCATGCTATACTTAAAACTTATGCTATACTTATCACCCATGCTATCCTTAAAACTAATGCTATAATTAACATCCATGCTATACTTAAAACTAATGCTATCATTAACACCCATGCTATACTTAAAACTAATGCTATACTTATCACCCATGCTATTCTTAAAACTAATGCTATCATTAACACCCATGTTATAATTTAAACTAATGCTATCATTAACACCCATGCTATACTTAAAACTAATGCAATCATTAACACACATGCTATACTTAAAACTAATGATATAATTAACACCCATGCTATACTTAAAACTAATGCTATCATTAACACCCATGCTATACTTAAAACTAATGCTATAATTAACATCCATGCTATACTTAAAACTAATGCTATCATTAACACCCATGCTATACTTAAAACTAATGCTATACTTATCACCCATGCTATCCTTAAAACTAATGCAATCATTAACACCCATGCTATACTTAAAACTAATGCTATTATTAACACCCATGTTATAATTTAAACTAATGCTATCATTAACACCCATGCTATACTTAAAACTTATGCTATAATTAACATCCATGCTATACTTAAAACTAATGCTATCATTAACACCCATGCTATACTTAAAACTAATGCTATACTTATCACCCATGCTATTCTTAAAACTAATGCTATCATTAACACCCATGTTATAATTTAAACTAATGCTATCATTAACACCCATGCTATACTTAAAACTAATGCAATCATTAACACACATGCTATACTTAAAACTAATGCTATACTTGTCTCCCATGCTATCCTTAAAACTAATGCTATCATTAACACCCATGCTATACTTAAAACTAATTCTATCATTAACATCCATGATATACTTAAAACTAATGCTATAATTGACATTCATGTTATAATTTAAACTAATGATATCATTAACGCCCATGCTATACTTAAAACTAATGCTATCATTAACGACCATGCTATACTTAAAATCAATGCTATCATTAACACCCATGCTATACTTAAAACTAATGCTATCATTAACACCCATGCTATACTTAAAACTAATGCTATCATTAACACCCATGCTATACTTAAAACTAATGCTATCATTAACACCCATGCTATACTTAAAACTAATGCTATCATTAACACCCATGCTATACTTAAAAATAATGATATCATTAACACCCATGCTATACTTAAAACTAATGCTATCATTTACACCCATGCTATACTTAAAACTAATGCTATAATTAACATCCATGCTATACTTAAAATCAATGCTATCATTAACACCCATGCTATACTTAAAACTAATGCTATCATTAACACCCATGCTATACTTAAAACTAATGCTATCATTAACACCCATGCTATACTTAAAACTAATGCTATCATTAACACCCATGCTATACTTAAAACTAATGCTATCATTAACACCCATGCTATACTTAAAACTAATGCTATCATTAACACCCATGCTATACTTAAAAATAATGATATAATTAACACCCATGCTATACTTAAAACTAATGCTATCATTAACACCCATGCTATACTTAAAACTAATGCTATAATTAACATCCATGCTATACTTAAAACTAATGCTATCATTAACACCCATGCTATACTTAAAACTAATACTATCATTAACACCCATGCTATATTTAAAACTAATGCTATCATTAACACCCATGTTATAATTTAAACTAATGATATCATTAACGTCCATGCTATACTTAAAACTAATGCTATCATTAACGACCATGCTATACTTAAAATCAATGCTATCATTAACACCCATGCTATACTTAAAACTAATGCTATCATTAACACCCATGCTATACTTAAAACTAATGCTATCATTAACACCCATGCTATACTTAAAACTAATGCTATCATTAACACCCATGCTATACTTAAAACTAATGCTATCATTAACACCCATGCTATACTTAAAAATAATGATATCATTAACACCCATGCTATACTTAAAACTAATGCTATCATTAACACCCATGCTATACTTAAAACTAATGCTATACTTATCACCCATGCTATTCTTAAAACTAATGCTATCATTAACACCCATGTTATAATTTAAACTAATGCTATCATTAACACCCATGCTATACTTAAAACTAATGCAATCATTAACACACATGCTATACTTAAAACTAATGCTATACTTGTCTCCCATGCTATCCTTAAAACTAATGCTATCATTAACACCCATGCTATACTTAAAACTAATTCTATCATTAACATCCATGATATACTTAAAACTAATGCTATAATTGACATTCATGTTATAATTTAAACTAATGATATCATTAACGCCCATGCTATACTTAAAACTAATGCTATCATTAACGACCATGCTATACTTAAAATCAATGCTATCATTAACACCCATGCTATACTTAAAACTAATGCTATCATTAACACCCATGCTATACTTAAAACTAATGCTATCATTAACACCCATGCTATACTTAAAACTAATGCTATCATTAACACCCATGCTATACTTAAAACTAATGCTATCATTAACACCCATGCTATACTTAAAAATAATGATATCATTAACACCCATGCTATACTTAAAACTAATGCTATCATTTACACCCATGCTATACTTAAAACTAATGCTATAATTAACATCAATGCTATACTTAAAATCAATGCTATCATTAACACCCATGCTATACTTAAAACTAATGCTATCATTAACATCCATGCTATACTTAAAACTAATGCTATCATTAACACCCATGCTATACTTAAAACTAATGCTATCATTAACACCCATGCTATACTTTAAACTAATGCTATCATTAACACCCATGCTATACTTAAAAATAATGATATCATTAACACCCATGCTATACTTAAAACTAATGCTATCATTAACACCCATGCTATACTTAAAACTAATGCTATCATTAACACCCATGCTATACTTAAAAATAATGATATAATTAACACCCATGCTATACTTAAAACTAATGCTATCATTAACACCCATGCTATACTTAAAACTAATGCTATAATTAACATCCATGCTATACTTAAAACTAATGCTATCATTAACACCCATGCTATACTTAAAACTAATACTATCATTAACACCCATGCTATATTTAAAACTAATGCTATCATTAACACCCATGTTATAATTTAAACTAATGATATCATTAACGTCCATGCTATACTTAAAACTAATGCTATCATTAACGACCATGCTATACTTAAAATCAATGCTATCATTAACACCCATGCTATACTTAAAACTAATGCTATCATTAACACCCATGCTATACTTAAAACTAATGCTATCATTAACACCCATGCTATACTTAAAACTAATGCTATCATTAACACCCATGCTATACTTAAAACTAATGCTATCATTAACACCCATGCTATACTTAAAAATAATGATATCATTAACACCCATGCTATACTTAAAACTAATGCTATCATTTACACCCATGCTATACTTAAAACTAATGCTATCATTAACACCCATGCTATACTTAAAACTAATGCTATCATTAACACCCATGCTATACTTTAAACTAATGCTATCATTAACACCCATGCTATACTTAAAAATAATGATATCATTAACACCCATGCTATACTTAAAACTAATGCTATCATTATCACCCATGCTATACTTAAAACTAATGCTATCATTAACACCCATGCTATACTTAAAAATAATGATATAATTAACACCCATGCTATACTTAAAACTAATGCTATCATTAACACCCATGCTATACTTAAAACTAATGCTATAATTAACATCCATGCTATACTTAAAACTAATGCTATCATTAACACCCATGCTATACTTAAAACTAATGCTATACTTATCACCCATGCTATCCTTAAAACTAATGCAATCATTAACACCCATGCTATACTTAAAACTAATGCTATTATTAACACCCATGTTATAATTTAAACTAATGCTATCATTAACACCCATGCTATACTTAAAACTTATGCTATACTTATCACCCATGCTATCCTTAAAACTAATGCTATAATTAACATCCATGCTATACTTAAAACTAATGCTATCATTAACACCCATGCTATACTTAAAACTAATGCTATACTTATTACCCATGCTATTCTTAAAACTAATGCTATCATTAACACCCATGTTATAATTTAAACTAATGCTATCATTAACACCCATGCTATACTTAAAACTAATGCAATCATTAACACACATGCTATACTTAAAACTAATGCTATACTTGTCTCCCATGCTATCCTTAAAACTAATGCTATCATTAACACCCATGCTATACTTAAAACTAATTCTATCATTAACATCCATGATATACTTAAAACTAATGCTATAATTGACATTCATGTTATAATTTAAACTAATGATATCATTAACGCCCATGCTATACTTAAAACTAATGCTATCATTAACGACCATGCTATACTTAAAATCAATGCTATCATTAACACCCATGCTATACTTAAAACTAATGCTATCATTAACACCCATGCTATACTTAAAACTAATGCTATCATTAACACCCATGCTATACTTAAAACTAATGCTATTATTAACACCCATGCTATACTTAAAACTAATGCTATCATTAACACCCATGCTATACTTAAAAATAATGATATCATTAACACCCATGCTATACTTAAAACTAATGCTATCATTTACACCCATGCTATACTTAAAACTAATGCTATAATTAACATCCATGCTATACTTAAAACTAATGCTATCATTAACACCCATGCTATACTTAAAACTAATGCTATACTTATCACCCATGCTATTCTTAAAACTAATGCTATCATTAACACCCATGTTATAATTTAAACTAATGTTATCATTAACACCCATGCTATACTTAAAACTAATGCTATCATTAACACACATGCTATACTTAAAACTAATGCTATCATTAACACCCATGCTATACTTAAAAATAATGATATCATTAACACCCATACTATACTTAAAACTAATACTATCATTAACACCCATGCTATATTTAAAACTAATGCTATCATTAACACCCATGTTATAATTTAAACTAATGATATCATTAACGCCCATGCTATACTTAAAACTAATGCTATCATTAACGACCATGCTATACTTAAAATCAATGCTATCATTTACACCCATGCTATACTTAAAACTAATGCTATACTTATCATCCATGCTATACTTAAAACTAATGCTATCATTAACACCCATGCTATACTTAAAACTAATTCTATCATTAACACCCATGCTATACTTAAAACTAATGCTATCATTAACACCCATGCTATACTTAAAAATAATGATATCATTAACACCCATTCTATACTTAAAACTAATGCTATCATTAACACCCATGCTATACTTAAAACTAATGCTATCATTAACACCCATGCTATACTTAAATCCAATGCTATCATTAACACCCATGTTATAATTAAAACTAATGATATCATTAACACCCATGATATACTTAAAACTAATGATATCATTAACAACCATGTTATAATTTAAACTAATGTTATCATTAACACCCATGTTATACTTAAAACTAATGTTATCATTAACACCCATGCTATACTTAAAACTAATGCTATCATTTACACCCATGCTATACTTAAAACTAATGCTATTATTAACACCCATGCTATACTTAAAAATAATGATATCATTAACACCCATACTATAATTAAAACTAATACTATCATTAACACCCATGCTATATTTAAAACTAATGCTATCATTAACACCCATGTTATAATTTAAACTAATGATATCATTAACGCCCATGCTATACTTAAAACTAATGCTATCATTAACGACCATGCTATACTTAAAATCAATGCTATCATTAACACCCATGCTATACTTAAAACTAATGCTATCATTAACACCCATGCTATACTTAAAACTAATGCTATCATTAACACCCATGCTATACTTAAAACTAATGCTATCATTAACACCCATGCTATACTTAAAAATAATGATATCATTAACACCCATGCTATACTTAAAACTAATGCTATCATTTACACCCATGCTATACTTAAAACTAATGCTATCATTAACACCTATGCTATACTTAAAACTAATGCTATCATTAACACCCATGCTATACTTAAAAATAATGATATCATTAACACCCATGTTATACTTAAAACTAATGCTATAATTAACACCCATGATATACTTAAAACTAATGCTATAATTAACATCCATGCTATACTTAAAACTAATGCTATCATTAACACCCATGCTATACTTAAAACTAATGCTATACTTATCACCCATGCTATTCTTAAAACTAATGCTATCATTAACACCCATGTTATAATTTAAACTAATGTTATCATTAACACCCATGCTATACTTAAAACTAATGCTATCATTAACACACATGCTATACTTAAAACTAATGCTATACTTATCTCCCATGCTATCCTTAAAACTAATGCTATCATTAACACCCATGCTATACTTAAAACTAATTCTATCATTAACATCCATGATATACTTAAAACTAATGCTATAATTGACATTCATGCTATACTTAAAACTAATGCTATCATTAACACCCATGCTATACTTAAAACTAATGCTATACTTATCTCCCATGCTATCCTTAAAACTAATGATATCATTAACACCCATGCTATACTTAAAACTAATTCTATCATTAACATCTATGATATACTTAAAACTAATACTATCATTAACACCCATGCTATACTTAAAACTAATGCTATCATTTACACCCATGCTATACTTAAAACTAATGCTATCATTAACACCCATGCTATACTTAAAAATAATGATATCATTAACACCCATGCTATACTTAAAACTAATACTATCATTAACACCTATGCTATATTTAAAACTAATGCTATCATTAACACCCATGTTATAATTTAAACTAATGATATCATTAACTCCCATGCTATAATTAAAACTAATGCTATCATTAACGACCATGCTATACTTAAAATCAATGCTATCATTAACACCCATGCTATACTTAAAACTAATGATATCATTAACACCCATGCTATACTTAAAACTAATGCTATCATTAACACCCATGCTATACTTAAAACTAATGATATCATTAACACCCATGCTATACTTAAAACTAATGCTATCATTAACACCCATGCTATACTTAAAACTAATGCTATAATTAACATCCATGCTATACTTAAAACTAATGCTATCATTAACACCCATGCTATACTTAAAACTAATGCTATACTTATCACCCATGCTATCCTTAAAACTAATGCAATCATTAACACCCATGCTATACTTAAAACTAATGCTATTATTAACACCCATGTTATAATTTAAACTAATGCAATCATTAACACCCATGCTATACTTAAAACTAATGCTATACTTATCACCCATGCTATTCTTAAAACTAATGCTATCATTAACACCCATGTTATAATTTAAACTAATGCTATCATTAACACCCATGCTACACTTAAAACTAATGCAATCATTAACACACATTCTATACTTAAAACTAATGCTATACTTATCTCCCATGCTATCCTTAAAACTAATGCTATCATTAACACCCATGCTATACTTAAAACTAATTCTATCATTAACATCCATGATATACTTAAAACTAATGCTATAATTGACATTCATGCTATACTTAAAACTAATGCTATCATTAACACCCATGCTATACTTAAAACTAATGCTATCATTAACGACCATGCTATACTTAAAATCAATGCTATCATTAACACCCATGCTATACTTAAAACTAATGCTATCATTAACACCCATGCTATACTTAAAACTAATGCTATCATTAACACCCATGCTATACTTAAAACTAATGCTATACTTATCACCCATGCTATCCTTAAAACTAATGCAATCATTAACACCCATACTATACTTAAAACTAATGCTATTATTAACACCCATGTTATAATTTAAACTAATGCTATCATTAACACCCATGCTATACTTAAAACTAATGCTATACTTATCACCCATGCTATCCTTAAAACTAATGCTATCATTAACACCCATGCTATACTTAAAACTAATGCTATCATTAACACCCATGCTATACTTAAAACCAATGCTATCATTAACACCCATGTTATAATTAAAACTAATGATATCATTAACACCCATGCTATACTTAAAACTAATGATATCATTAACAACCATGTTATAATTTAAACTAATGCTATCATTAACACCCATGTTATACTTAAAATAATGTTATCATTAACACCCATGCTATACTTAAAACTAATGCTATACTTATCACCCATGCTATTCTTAAAACTAATGCTATCATTAACACCCATGTTATAATTTAAACTAATGCTATCATTAACACCCATGCTACACTTAAAACTAATGCAATCATTAACACACATTCTATACTTAAAACTAATGCTATACTTATCTCCCATGCTATCCTTAAAACTAATGCTATCATTAACACCCATGCTATACTTAAAACTAATTCTATCATTAACATCCATGATATACTTAAAACTAATGCTATAATTGACATTCATGCTATACTTAAAACTAATGCTATCATTAACACCCATGCTATACTTAAAACTAATGCTATCATTAACGACCATGCTATACTTAAAATCAATGCTATCATTAACACCCATGCTATACTTAAAACTAATGCTATCATTAACACCCATGCTATACTTAAAACTAATGCTATCATTAACACCCATGCTATACTTAAAACTAATGCTATACTTATCACCCATGCTATCCTTAAAACTAATGCAATCATTAACACCCATACTATACTTAAAACTAATGCTATTATTAACACCCATGTTATAATTTAAACTAATGCTATCATTAACACCCATGCTATACTTAAAACTAATGCTATACTTATCACCCATGCTATCCTTAAAACTAATGCTATCATTAACACCCATGCTATACTTAAAACTAATGCTATCATTAACACCCATGCTATACTTAAAACCAATGCTATCATTAACACCCATGTTATAATTAAAACTAATGATATCATTAACACCCATGCTATACTTAAAACTAATGATATCATTAACAACCATGTTATAATTTAAACTAATGCTATCATTAACACCCATGCTATACTTAAAATAATGTTATCATTAACACCCATGCTATACTTAAAACTAATGCTATCATTTACACCCATGCTATACTTAAAACTAATGATATCATTAACACCCATACTATACTTAAAACTAATACTATCATTAACACCCATGCTATATTTAAAACTAATGCTATCATTAACACCCATGCTATACTTAAAACTAATGCTATCATTAACGACCATGCTATACTTAAAATCAATGCTATCATTAACACCCATGCTATACTTAAAACTAATGCTATCATTAACACACATTCTATACTTAAAACTAATGCTATACTTATCTCCCATGCTATCCTTAAAACTAATGCTATCATTAACACCCATGCTATACTTAAAACTAATTCTATCATTAACATCCATGATATACTTAAAACTAATGCTATAATTGACATTCATGCTATACTTAAAACTAATGCTATCATTAACACCCATGCTATACTTAAAACTAATGCTATCATTAACGACCATGCTATACTTAAAATCAATGCTATCATTAACACCCATGCTATACTTAAAACTAATGCTATCATTAACACCCATGCTATACTTAAAACTAATGCTATCATTAACACCCATGCTATACTTAAAACTAATGCTATACTTATCACCCATGCTATCCTTAAAACTAATGCAATCATTAACACCCATACTATACTTAAAACTAATGCTATTATTAACACCCATGTTATAATTTAAACTAATGCTATCATTAACACCCATGCTATACTTAAAACTAATGCTATACTTATCACCCATGCTATCCTTAAAACTAATGCTATCATTAACACCCATGCTATACTTAAAACTAATGCTATCATTAACACCCATGCTATACTTAAAACCAATGCTATCATTAACACCCATGTTATAATTAAAACTAATGATATCATTAACACCCATGCTATACTTAAAACTAATGATATCATTAACAACCATGTTATAATTTAAACTAATGCTATCATTAACACCCATGTTATACTTAAAACTAATGCTATACTTATCACCCATGCTATTCTTAAAACTAATGCAATCATTAACACCCATACTATACTTAAAACTAATGCTATTATTAACACCCATGTTATAATTTAAACTAATGCTATCATTAACACCCATGCTATACTTAAAACTAATGCTATACTTATCACCCATGCTATCCTTAAAACTAATGCTATCATTAACACCCATGCTATACTTAAAACTAATGCTATCATTAACACCCATGCTATACTTAAAACCAATGCTATCATTAACACCCATGTTATAATTAAAACTAATGATATCATTAACACCCATGCTATACTTAAAACTAATGATATCATTAACAACCATGTTATAATTTAAACTAATGTTATCATTAACACCCATGCTATACTTAAAACTAATGCTATACTTATCACCCATGCTATTCTTAAAACTAATGCTATCATTAACACCCATGTTATAATTTAAACTAATGCTATCATTAACACCCATGCTACACTTAAAACTAATGCAATCATTAACACACATTCTATACTTAAAACTAATGCTATACTTATCTCCCATGCTATCCTTAAAACTAATGCTATCATTAACACCCATGCTATACTTAAAACTAATTCTATCATTAACATCCATGATATACTTAAAACTAATGCTATAATTGACATTCATGCTATACTTAAAACTAATGCTATCATTAACACCCATGCTATACTTAAAACTAATGCTATCATTAACGACCATGCTATACTTAAAATCAATGCTATCATTAACACCCATGCTATACTTAAAACTAATGCTATCATTAACACCCATGCTATACTTAAAACTAATGCTATCATTAACACCCATGCTATACTTAAAACTAATGCTATACTTATCACCCATGCTATCCTTAAAACTAATGCAATCATTAACACCCATACTATACTTAAAACTAATGCTATTATTAACACCCATGTTATAATTTAAACTAATGCTATCATTAACACCCATGCTATACTTAAAACTAATGCTATACTTATCACCCATGCTATCCTTAAAACTAATGCTATCATTAACACCCATGCTATACTTAAAACTAATGCTATCATTAACACCCATGCTATACTTAAAACCAATGCTATCATTAACACCCATGTTATAATTAAAACTAATGATATCATTAACACCCATGCTATAATTAAAACTAATGATATCATTAACAACCATGTTATAATTTAAACTAATGCTATCATTAACACCCATGCTATACTTAAAATAATGTTATCATTAACACCCATGCTATACTTAAAACTAATGCTATCATTTACACCCATGCTATACTTAAAACTAATGATATCATTAACACCCATACTATACTTAAAACTAATACTATCATTAACACCCATGCTATATTTAAAACTAATGCTATCATTAACACCCATGTTATAATTTAAACTAATGATATCATTAACGCCCATGCTATACTTAAAACTAATGCTATCATTAACGACCATTCTATACTTAAAATCAATGCTATCATTAACACCCATGCTATACTTAAAACTAATGCTATCATTAACACCCATGCTATACTTAAAACTAATGCTATCATTAACACCCATGCTATACTTAAAACTAATGCTATCATTAACACCCATGCTATACTTAAAACTAATGCTATCATTAACACCCATGCTATACTTAAAACTAATGCTATCATTTACACCCATGCTATACTTAAAACTAATGCTATCATTAACACCCATGCTATACTTAAAACTAATGCTATAATTAACATCCATGCTATACTTAAAACTAAATCTATCATTAACATCCATGCTATACTTAAAACTAATGCTATCATTAACACCCATGCTATACTTAAAACTAATGCTATACTTATCACCCATGCTATTCTTAAAACTAATGCTATCATTAACACCCATGTTATAATTTAAACTAATGCTATCATTAACACCCATGCTATACTTAAAACTAATGCAATCATTAACACACATGCTATACTTAAAACTAATGATATAATTAACACCCATGCTATACTTAAAACTAATGCTATCATTAACACCCATGCTATACTTAAAACTAATGCTATAATTAACATCCATGCTATACTTAAAACTAATGCTATCATTAACACCCATGCTATACTTAAAACTAATGCTATACTTATCACCCATGCTATCCTTAAAACTAATGCAATCATTAACACCCATGTTATAATTTAAACTAATGCTATCATTAACACCCATGCTATACTTAAAACTTATGCTATACTTATCACCCATGCTATCCTTAAAACTAATGCTATAATTAACATCCATGCTATACTTAAAACTAATGCTATCATTAACACCCATGCTATACTTAAAACTAATGCTATACTTATCACCCATGCTATTCTTAAAACTAATGCTATCATTAACACCCATGTTATAATTTAAACTAATGCTATCATTAACACCCATGCTATACTTAAAACTAATGCAATCATTAACACACATGCTATACTTAAAACTAATGATATAATTAACACCCATGCTATACTTAAAACTAATGCTATCATTAACACCCATGCTATACTTAAAACTAATGCTATACTTATCACCCATGCTATTCTTAAAACTAATGCTATCATTAACACCCATGTTATAATTTAAACTAATGTTATCATTAACACCCATGCTATACTTAAAACTAATGCTATCATTAACACACATGCTATACTTAAAACTAATGCTATCATTAACACCCATGCTATACTTAAAAATAATTATATCATTAACACCCATACTATACTTAAAACTAATACTATCATTAACACCCATGCTATATTTAAAACTAATGCTATCATTAACACCCATGTTATAATTTAAACTAATGATATCATTAACACCCCATGCTATACTTAAAACTAATGCTATCATTAACGCCTATGCTATACTTAAAACTAATGCTATCATTAACACCCATGCTATACTTAAAACTAATGCTATCATTAAAACCCATGCTATACTTAAAACCAATGCTATCATTAACACCCATGTTATAATTAAAACTAATGCTATCATTAACACCCATGTTATAATTTAAACTAATGCTATCAATAACACCCATGCTATACTTAAAACTAATGCTATCATTAACACCCATGCTATACTTAAAAATAATGATATCATTAACACCCATGCTATACTTAAAACTAATGCTATCATTAACACCCATGCTATATTTAAAACTAATGCTATCATTAACACCCATGTTATAATTTAAACTAATGATATCATTAACACCCCATGCTATACTTAAAACTAATGCTATCATTAACGCCTATGCTATACTTAAAACTAATGCTATCATTAACACCCATGCTATACTTAAAACTAATGCTATCATTAAAACCCATGCTATACTTAAAACTAATGCTATCATTAACACCCATGATATACTTAAAACTAATGCTATCATTAACACCCATGCTATACTTAAAAATAATGCTATCATTAACACCCATGCTATACTTAAAACTAATGCTATCATTAACACCCATGCTATACTTAAAAATAATGATATCATTAACACCCATGCTATACTTAAAACTAATGCTATCATTAACACCCATGCTATACTTAAAACTAATGCTATCATTAACACCCATGCTATACTTAAAAATAATGATATCATTAACACCCATGCTATACTTAAAACTAATGCTATCATTAACACCCATGCTATACTTAAAACTAATGCTATAATTAACATCCATGCTATACTTAAAACTAATGCTATCATTAACACCCATGCTATACTTAAAACTAATGCTATACTTATCACCCATGCTATCCTTAAAACTAATGCAATCATTAACACCCATGCTATACTTAAAACTAATGCTATTATTAACACCCATGTTATAATTTAAACTAATGCTATCATTAACACCCATGCTATACTTAAAACTAATGCTATACTTATCACCCATGCTATTCTTAAAACTAATGCTATCATTAACACCCATGTTATAATTTAAACTAATGCTATCATTAACACCCATGCTACACTTAAAACTAATGCAATCATTAACACACATTCTATACTTAAAACTAATGCTATACTTATCTCCCATGCTATCCTTAAAACTAATGCTATCATTAACACCCATGCTATACTTAAAACTAATTCTATCATTAACATCCATGATATACTTAAAACTAATGCTATAATTGACATTCATGCTATACTTAAAACTAATGCTATCATTAACACCCATGCTATACTTAAAACTAATGCTATCATTAACGACCATGCTATACTTAAAATCAATGCTATCATTAACACCCATGCTATACTTAAAACTAATGCTATCATTAACACCCATGCTATACTTAAAACTAATGCTATCATTAACACCCATGCTATACTTAAAACTAATGCTATACTTATCACCCATGCTATCCTTAAAACTAATGCAATCATTAACACCCATACTATACTTAAAACTAATGCTATTATTAACACCCATGTTATAATTTAAACTAATGCTATCATTAACACCCATGCTATACTTAAAACTAATGCTATACTTATCACCCATGCTATCCTTAAAACTAATGCTATCATTAACACCCATGCTATACTTAAAACTAATGCTATCATTAACACCCATGCTATACTTAAAACCAATGCTATCATTAACACCCATGTTATAATTAAAACTAATGATATCATTAACACCCATGCTATACTTAAAACTAATGATATCATTAACAACCATGTTATAATTTAAACTAATGCTATCATTAACACCCATGTTATACTTAAAATAATGTTATCATTAACACCCATGCTATACTTAAAACTAATGCTATCATTTACACCCATGCTATACTTAAAACTAATGATATCATTAACACCCATACTATACTTAAAACTAATACTATCATTAACACCCATGCTATATTTAAAACTAATGCTATCATTAACACCCATGTTATAATTTAAACTAATGATATCATTAACGCCCATGCTATACTTAAAACTAATGCTATCATTAACGACCATTCTATACTTAAAATCAATGCTATCATTAAAACCCATGCTATACTTAAAACTAATGCTATCATTAACACCCATGCTATACTTAAAACTAATGCTATCATTAACACCCATGCTATACTTAAAACTAATGCTATCATTAACACCCATGCTATACTTAAAACTAATGCTATCATTAACACCCATGCTATACTTAAAACTAATGCTATCATTTACACCCATGCTATACTTAAAACTAATGCTATCATTAACACCCATGCTATACTTAAAACTAATGCTATACTTATCACCCATGCTATCCTTAAAACTAATGCAATCATTAACACCCATGCTATACTTAAAACTAATGCTATTATTAACACCCATGTTATAATTTAAACTAATGCTATCATTAACACCCATGCTATACTTAAAACTAATGCTATACTTATCACCCATGCTATTCTTAAAACTAATGCTATCATTAACACCCATGTTATAATTTAAACTAATGCTATCATTAACACCCATGCTATACTTAAAACTAATGCAATCATTAACACACATGCTATACTTAAAACTAATGATATAATTAACACCCATGCTTACTTAAAACTAATGCTATCATTAACACCCATGCTATACTTAAAACTAATGCTATAATTAACATCCATGCTATACTTAAAACTAATGCTATCATTAACACCCATGCTATACTTAAAACTAATGCTATACTTATCACCCATGCTATCCTTAAAACTAATGCAATCATTAACACCCTTGCTATACTTAAAACTAATGCTATTATTAACACCCATGTTATAATTTAAACTAATGCTATCATTAACACCCATGCTATACTTAAAACTTATGCTATACTTATCACCCATGCTATCCTTAAAACTAATGCTATAATTAACATCCATGCTATACTTAAAACTAATGATATAATTAACACCCATGCTTACTTAAAACTAATGCTATCATTAACACCCATGCTATACTTAAAACTAATGCTATAATTAACATCCATGCTATACTTAAAACTAATGCTATCATTAACACCCATGCTATACTTAAAACTAATGCTATACTTATCACCCATGCTATTCTTAAAACTAATGCTATCATTAACACCCATGTTATAATTTAAACTAATGCTATCATTAACACCCATGCTATACTTAAAACTAATGCAATCATTAACACACATGCTATACTTAAAACTAATGATATAATTAACACCCATGCTATACTTAAAACTAATGCTATCATTAACACCCATGCTATACTTAAAACTAATGCTATACTTATCACCCATGCTATTCTTAAAACTAATGCTATCATTAACACCCATGTTATAATTTAAACTAATGTTATCATTAACACCCATGCTATACTTAAAACTAATGCTATCATTAACACACATGCTATACTTAAAACTAATGCTATCATTAACACCCATGCTATACTTAAAAATAATTATATCATTAACACCCATACTATACTTAAAACTAATACTATCATTAACACCCATGCTATATTTAAAACTAATGCTATCATTAACACCCATGTTATAATTTAAACTAATGATATCATTAACACCCCATGCTATACTTAAAACTAATGCTATCATTAACGCCTATGCTATACTTAAAACTAATGCTATCATTAACACCCATGCTATACTTAAAACTAATGCTATCATTAAAACCCATGCTATACTTAAAACCAATGCTATCATTAACACCCATGTTATAATTAAAACTAATGCTATCATTAACACCCATGTTATAATTTAAACTAATGCTATCAATAACACCCATGCTATACTTAAAACTAATGCTATCATTAACACCCATGCTATACTTAAAAATAATGATATCATTAACACCCATGCTATACTTAAAACTAATGCTATCATTAACACCCATGCTATATTTAAAACTAATGCTATCATTAACACCCATGTTATAATTTAAACTAATGATATCATTAACACCCCATGCTATACTTAAAACTAATGCTATCATTAACGCCTATGCTATACTTAAAACTAATGCTATCATTAACACCCATGCTATACTTAAAACTAATGCTATCATTAAAACCCATGCTATACTTAAAACTAATGCTATCATTAACACCCATGATATACTTAAAACTAATGCTATCATTAACACCCATGCTATACTTAAAAATAATGCTATCATTAACACCCATGCTATACTTAAAACTAATGCTATCATTAACACCCATGCTATACTTAAAAATAATGATATCATTAACACCCATGCTATACTTAAAACTAATGCTATCATTAACACCCATGCTATACTTAAAACTAATGCTATCATTAACACCCATGCTATACTTAAAAATAATGATATCATTAACACCCATGCTATACTTAAAACTAATGCTATCATTAACACCCATGCTATACTTAAAACTAATGCTATAATTAACATCCATGCTATACTTAAAACTAATGCTATCATTAACACCCATGCTATACTTAAAACTAATGCTATACTTATCACCCATGCTATCCTTAAAACTAATGCAATCATTAACACCCATGCTATACTTAAAACTAATGCTATTATTAACACCCATGTTATAATTTAAACTAATGCTATCATTAACACCCATGCTATACTTAAAACTAATGCTATACTTATCACCCATGCTATTCTTAAAACTAATGCTATCATTAACACCCATGTTATAATTTAAACTAATGCTATCATTAACACCCATGCTACACTTAAAACTAATGCAATCATTAACACACATTCTATACTTAAAACTAATGCTATACTTATCTCCCATGCTATCCTTAAAACTAATGCTATCATTAACACCCATGCTATACTTAAAACTAATTCTATCATTAACATCCATGATATACTTAAAACTAATGCTATAATTGACATTCATGCTATACTTAAAACTAATGCTATCATTAACACCCATGCTATACTTAAAACTAATGCTATCATTAACGACCATGCTATACTTAAAATCAATGCTATCATTAACACCCATGCTATACTTAAAACTAATGCTATCATTAACACCCATGCTATACTTAAAACTAATGCTATCATTAACACCCATGCTATACTTAAAACTAATGCTATACTTATCACCCATGCTATCCTTAAAACTAATGCAATCATTAACACCCATACTATACTTAAAACTAATGCTATTATTAACACCCATGTTATAATTTAAACTAATGCTATCATTAACACCCATGCTATACTTAAAACTAATGCTATACTTATCACCCATGCTATCCTTAAAACTAATGCTATCATTAACACCCATGCTATACTTAAAACTAATGCTATCATTAACACCCATGCTATACTTAAAACCAATGCTATCATTAACACCCATGTTATAATTAAAACTAATGATATCATTAACACCCATGCTATACTTAAAACTAATGATATCATTAACAACCATGTTATAATTTAAACTAATGCTATCATTAACACCCATGTTATACTTAAAATAATGTTATCATTAACACCCATGCTATACTTAAAACTAATGCTATCATTTACACCCATGCTATACTTAAAACTAATGATATCATTAACACCCATACTATACTTAAAACTAATACTATCATTAACACCCATGCTATATTTAAAACTAATGCTATCATTAACACCCATGTTATAATTTAAACTAATGATATCATTAACGCCCATGCTATACTTAAAACTAATGCTATCATTAACGACCATTCTATACTTAAAATCAATGCTATCATTAAAACCCATGCTATACTTAAAACTAATGCTATCATTAACACCCATGCTATACTTAAAACTAATGCAATCATTAACACCCATGCTATACTTAAAACTAATGCTATCATTAACACCCATGCTATACTTAAAACTAATGCTATCATTAACACCCATGCTATACTTAAAACTAATGCTATCATTTACACCCATGCTATACTTAAAACTAATGCTATCATTAACACCCATGCTATACTTAAAACTAATGCTATAATTAACATCCATGCTATACTTAAAACTAAATCTATCATTAACATCCATGCTATACTTAAAACTAATGCTATCATTAACACCCATGCTATACTTAAAACTAATGCTATACTTATCACCCATGCTATTCTTAAAACTAATGCTATCATTAACACCCATGTTATAATTTAAACTAATGCTATCATTAACACCCATGCTATACTTAAAACTAATGCAATCATTAACACACATGCTATACTTAAAACTAATGATATAATTAACACCCATGCTTACTTAAAACTAATGCTATCATTAACACCCATGCTATACTTAAAACTAATGCTATAATTAACATCCATGCTATACTTAAAACTAATGCTATCATTAACACCCATGCTATACTTAAAACTAATGCTATACTTATCACCCATGCTATCCTTAAAACTAATGCAATCATTAACACCCATGCTATACTTAAAACTAATGCTATTATTAACACCCATGTTATAATTTAAACTAATGCTATCATTAACACCCATGCTATACTTAAAACTTATGCTATACTTATCACCCATGCTATCCTTAAAACTAATGCTATAATTAACATCCATGCTATACTTAAAACTAATGATATAATTAACACCCATGCTTACTTAAAACTAATGCTATCATTAACACCCATGCTATACTTAAAACTAATGCTATAATTAACATCCATGCTATACTTAAAACTAATGCTATCATTAACACCCATGTTATAATTTAAACTAATGCTATCATTAACACCCATGCTATACTTAAAACTAATGCAATCATTAACACACATGCTATACTTAAAACTAATGATATAATTAACACCCATGCTATACTTAAAACTAATGCTATCATTAACACCCATGCTATACTTAAAACTAATGCTATACTTATCACCCATGCTATTCTTAAAACTAATGCTATCATTAACACCCATGTTATAATTTAAACTAATGTTATCATTAACACCCATGCTATACTTAAAACTAATGCTATCATTAACACCCATGCTATATTTAAAACTAATGCTATCATTAACACCCATGTTATAATTTAAACTAATGATATCATTAACACCCCATGCTATACTTAAAACTAATGCTATCATTAACACCCATGCTATACTTAAAAATAATGATATCATTAACATCCATGCTATACTTAAAACTAATGCTATCATTTACACCCATGCTATACTTAAAACTAATGCTATCATTAACACCCATGCTATACTTAAAACTAATGCTATACTTATCTCCCATGCTTTCCTTAAAACTAATGCTATCATTAACACCGATGCTATACTTAAAACTAATTCTATCATTAACACCCATGCTATACTTAAAACTAATGCTATCATTAACACCCATGCTATACTTAAAACTAATGCAATACTTATCACCCATGCTATCCTTAAAACTAATGCTATAATTAACACCCATGCTATACTTAAAACTAATGCTATCATTAACAACCATGCTATACTTAAAACCAATGCTATCATTAACACCCATGTTATAATTAAAACTAATGCTGTCATTAACACCCATGCTATACTTAAAACTAATGCTATCATTAACACCCATGTTATAATTTAAACTAATGCTATCATTAACACCCATGCTATACTTAAAACTAAGGCTATCATTAACACCCATGCTATACTTAAAACTAATGCTATACTTATCTCCCATGCTATCCTTAAAACTAATGCTATCATTAACACCCACGCTATACTTAAAACTAATTATATCATTAACACCCATGCTATACTTAAAACTAATGCTATCATTAACACCCATGTTATACTTAAAACTAATGCTATCATTAACGCCCATGCTATACTTAAAACTAATGCTATCATTAACACCCATGCTATACTTAAAACTAATGCTATCATTAACACCCATGCTATACTTAAAAATAATGATATCATTAACACCCATACTATACTTAAAACTAATACTATCATTAACACCCATGCTATATTTAAAACTAATGCTATCATTAACACCCATGTTATAATTTAAACTAATGATATCATTAACGCCCATGCTATACTTAAAACTAATGCTATCATTAACGACCATGCTATACTTAAAATCAATGCTATCATTAACACCCATGCTATACTTAAAACTAATGCTATCATTAACACCCATGCTATACTTAAAACTAATGCTATCATTAACACCCATGCTATACTTAAAACTAATGCTATCATTAACACCCATGCTATACTTAAAACTAATGCTATCATTAACACCCATGCTATACTTAAAAATAATGATATCATTAACATCCATGCTATACTTAAAACTAATGCTATCATTTACACCCATGCTATACTTAAAACTAATGCTATCATTAACACCCATGCTATACTTAAAACTAATGCTATACTTATCTCCCATGCTTTCCTTAAAACTAATGCTATCATTAACACCGATGCTATACTTAAAACTAATTCTATCATTAACACCCATGCTATACTTAAAACTAATGCTATCATTAACATCCATGCTATACTTAAAACTAATGCTATCATTAACACCCATGCTATACTTAAAACTAATGCTATCATTAACACCCATGCTATACTTAAAACTAATGCTATAATTAACATCCATGCTATACTTAAAATTAATGCTATCATTAACACCCATGCTATACTTAAAACGAATGCTATACTTATCTCCCATGCTATACTTAAAACTAATGCTATCATTAACGACCATTCTATACTTAAAATCAATGCTATCATTAACACCCATGCTATACTTAAAACTAATGCTATCATTAACACCCATGCTATACTTAAAACTAATGCTATCATTAACACCCATGCTATACTTAAAACTAATGCTATCATTAACACCCATGCTATACTTAAAACTAATGCTATCATTAACACCCATGCTATACTTAAAACTAATGCTATCATTTACACCCATGCTATACTTAAAACTAATGCTATCATTAACACCCATGCTATACTTAAAACTAATGCTATAATTAACATCCATGCTATACTTAAAACTAAATCTATCATTAACATCCATGCTATACTTAAAACTAATGCTATCATTAACACCCATGCTATACTTAAAACTAATGCTATACTTATCACCCATTCTATTCTTAAAACTAATGCTATCATTAACACCCATGTTATAATTTAAACTAATGCTATCATTAACACCCATGATATACTTAAAACTAATGCAATCATTAACACACATGCTATACTTAAAACTAATGATATAATTAACACCCATGCTATACTTAAAACTAATGCTATCATTAACACCCATGCTATACTTAAAACTAATGCTATAATTAACATCCATGCTATACTTAAAACTAATGCTATCATTAACACCCATGCTATACTTAAAACTAATGCTATACTTATCACCCATGCTATCCTTAAAACTAGTGCAATCATTAACACCCATGCTATACTTAAAACTAATGCTATTATTAACACCCATGTTATAATTAAAACTAATGCTATCATTAACACCCATGTTATAATTTAAACTAATGCTATCAATAACACCCATGCTATACTTAAAACTAATGCTATCATTAACACCCATGCTATACTTAAAAATAATGATATCATTAACACCCATGCTATACTTAAAACTAATGCTATCATTAACACCCATGCTATATTTAAAACTAATGCTATCATTAACACCCATGTTATAATTTAAACTAATGATATCATTAACACCCCATGCTATACTTAAAACTAATGCTATCATTAACGCCTATGCTATACTTAAAACTAATGCTATCATTAACACCCATGCTATACTTAAAACTAATGCTATCATTAAAACCCATGCTATACTTAAAACTAATGCTATCATTAACACCCATGATATACTTAAAACTAATGCTATCATTAACACCCATGCTATACTTAAAAATAATGCTATCATTAACACCCATGCTATACTTAAAACTAATGCTATCATTAACACCCATGCTATACTTAAAAATAATGATATCATTAACACCCATGCTATACTTAAAACTAATGCTATCATTAACACCCATGCTATATTTAAAACTAATGCTATCATTAACGCCCATGCTATACTTAAAACTAATGCTATCATTAACACCCATGCTATACTTAAAACTAATGCTATCATTAACACCCATGCTATACTTAAAAATAATGATATCATTAACACCCATACTATACTTAAAACTAATACTATCATTAACACCCATGCTATATTTAAAACTAATGCTATCATTAACACCCATGTTATAATTTAAACTAATGATATCATTAACGCCCATGCTATACTTAAAACTAATGCTATCATTAACGACCATGCTATACTTAAAATCAATGCTATCATTAACACCCATGCTATACTTAAAACTAATGCTATCATTAACACCCATGCTATACTTAAAACTAATGCTATCATTAACACCCATGCTATACTTAAAACTAATGCTATCATTAACACCCATGCTATACTTAAAACTAATGCTATCATTAACACCCATGCTATACTTAAAAATAATGATATCATTAACATCCATGCTATACTTAAAACTAATGCTATCATTTACACCCATGCTATACTTAAAACTAATGCTATCATTAACACCCATGCTATACTTAAAACTAATGCTATACTTATCTCCCATGCTTTCCTTAAAACTAATGCTATCATTAACACCGATGCTATACTTAAAACTAATTCTATCATTAACACCCATGCTATACTTAAAACTAATGCTATCATTAACATCCATGCTATACTTAAAACTAATGCTATCATTAACACCCATGCTATACTTAAAACTAATGCTATCATTAACACCCATGCTATACTTAAAACTAATGCTATAATTAACATCCATGCTATACTTAAAATTAATGCTATCATTAACACCCATGCTATACTTAAAACTAATGCTGTCATTAACACCCATGCTATACTTAAAACTAATGCTATCATTAACACCCATGTTATAATTTAAACTAATGCTATCATTAACACCCATGCTATACTTAAAACTAATGCTATCATTAACACCCATGCTATACTTAAAACTAATGCTATCATTAACACCCATGCTATACTTAAAACTAATGCTATCATTTACACCCATGCTATACTTAAAACTAATGCTATCATTAACACCCATGCTATACTTAAAACTAATGCTATAATTAACATCCATGCTATACTTAAAACTAAATCTATCATTAACATCCATGCTATACTTAAAACTAATGCTATCATTAACACCCATGCTATACTTAAAACTAATGCTATACTTATCACCCATTCTATTCTTAAAACTAATGCTATCATTAACACCCATGTTATAATTTAAACTAATGCTATCATTAACACCCATGATATACTTAAAACTAATGCAATCATTAACACACATGCTATACTTAAAACTAATGATATAATTAACACCCATGCTATACTTAAAACTAATGCTATCATTAACACCCATGCTATACTTAAAACTAATGCTATAATTAACATCCATGCTATACTTAAAACTAATGCTATCATTAACACCCATGCTATACTTAAAACTAATGCTATACTTATCACCCATGCTATCCTTAAAACTAGTGCAATCATTAACACCCATGCTATACTTAAAACTAATGCTATTATTAACACCCATGTTATAATTAAAACTAATGCTATCATTAACACCCATGTTATAATTTAAACTAATGCTATCAATAACACCCATGCTATACTTAAAACTAATGCTATCATTAACACCCATGCTATACTTAAAAATAATGATATCATTAACACCCATGCTATACTTAAAACTAATGCTATCATTAACACCCATGCTATATTTAAAACTAATGCTATCATTAACACCCATGTTATAATTTAAACTAATGATATCATTAACACCCCATGCTATACTTAAAACTAATGCTATCATTAACGCCTATGCTATACTTAAAACTAATGCTATCATTAACACCCATGCTATACTTAAAACTAATGCTATCATTAAAACCCATGCTATACTTAAAACTAATGCTATCATTAACACCCATGATATACTTAAAACTAATGCTATCATTAACACCCATGCTATACTTAAAAATAATGCTATCATTAACACCCATGCTATACTTAAAACTAATGCTATCATTAACACCCATGCTATACTTAAAAATAATGATATCATTAACACCCATGCTATACTTAAAACTAATGCTATCATTAACACCCATGCTATATTTAAAACTAATGCTATCATTAACGCCCATGCTATACTTAAAACTAATGCTATCATTAACACCCATGCTATACTTAAAACTAATGCTATCATTAACACCCATGCTATACTTAAAAATAATGATATCATTAACACCCATACTATACTTAAAACTAATACTATCATTAACACCCATGCTATATTTAAAACTAATGCTATCATTAACACCCATGTTATAATTTAAACTAATGATATCATTAACGCCCATGCTATACTTAAAACTAATGCTATCATTAACGACCATGCTATACTTAAAATCAATGCTATCATTAACACCCATGCTATACTTAAAACTAATGCTATCATTAACACCCATGCTATACTTAAAACTAATGCTATCATTAACACCCATGCTATACTTAAAACTAATGCTATCATTAACACCCATGCTATACTTAAAACTAATGCTATCATTAACACCCATGCTATACTTAAAAATAATGATATCATTAACATCCATGCTATACTTAAAACTAATGCTATCATTTACACCCATGCTATACTTAAAACTAATGCTATCATTAACACCCATGCTATACTTAAAACTAATGCTATACTTATCTCCCATGCTTTCCTTAAAACTAATGCTATCATTAACACCGATGCTATACTTAAAACTAATTCTATCATTAACACCCATGCTATACTTAAAACTAATGCTATCATTAACATCCATGCTATACTTAAAACTAATGCTATCATTAACACCCATGCTATACTTAAAACTAATGCTATCATTAACACCCATGCTATACTTAAAACTAATGCTATAATTAACATCCATGCTATACTTAAAATTAATGCTATCATTAACACCCATGCTATACTTAAAACTAATGCTGTCATTAACACCCATGCTATACTTAAAACTAATGCTATCATTAACACCCATGTTATAATTTAAACTAATGCTATCATTAACACCCATGCTATACTTAAAACTAAGGCTATCATTAACACCCATGCTATACTTAAAACTAATGCTATACTTATCTCCCATGCTATCCTTAAAACTAATGCTATCATTAACACCCACGCTATACTTAAAACTAATTATATCATTAACACCCATGCTATACTTAAAACTAATGCTATCATTAACACCCATGTTATACTTAAAACTAATGCTATCATTAACGCCCATGCTATACTTAAAACTAATGCTATCATTAACACCCATGCTATACTTAAAACTAATGCTATCATTAACACCCATGCTATACTTAAAAATAATGATATCATTAACACCCATACTATACTTAAAACTAATACTATCATTAACACCCATGCTATATTTAAAACTAATGCTATCATTAACACCCATGTTATAATTTAAACTAATGATATCATTAACGCCCATGCTATACTTAAAACTAATGCTATCATTAACGACCATGCTATACTTAAAATCAATGCTATCATTAACACCCATGCTATACTTAAAACTAATGCTATCATTAACACCCATGCTATACTTAAAACTAATGCTATCATTAACACCCATGCTATACTTAAAACTAATGCTATCATTAACACCCATGCTATACTTAAAACTAATGCTATCATTAACACCCATGCTATACTTAAAAATAATGATATCATTAACATCCATGCTATACTTAAAACTAATGCTATCATTTACACCCATGCTATACTTAAAACTAATGCTATCATTAACACCCATGCTATACTTAAAACTAATGCTATACTTATCTCCCATGCTTTCCTTAAAACTAATGCTATCATTAACACCGATGCTATACTTAAAACTAATTCTATCATTAACACCCATGCTATACTTAAAACTAATGCTATCATTAACATCCATGCTATACTTAAAACTAATGCTATCATTAACACCCATGCTATACTTAAAACTAATGCTATCATTAACACCCATGCTATACTTAAAACTAATGCTATAATTAACATCCATGCTATACTTAAAATTAATGCTATCATTAACACCCATGCTATACTTAAAACGAATGCTATACTTATCTCCCATGCTATACTTAAAACTAATGCTATCATTAACGACCATTCTATACTTAAAATCAATGCTATCATTAACACCCATGCTATACTTAAAACTAATGCTATCATTAACACCCATGCTATACTTAAAACTAATGCTATCATTAACACCCATGCTATACTTAAAACTAATGCTATCATTAACACCCATGCTATACTTAAAACTAATGCTATCATTAACACCCATGCTATACTTAAAACTAATGCTATCATTTACACCCATGCTATACTTAAAACTAATGCTATCATTAACACCCATGCTATACTTAAAACTAATGCTATAATTAACATCCATGCTATACTTAAAACTAAATCTATCATTAACATCCATGCTATACTTAAAACTAATGCTATCATTAACACCCATGCTATACTTAAAACTAATGCTATACTTATCACCCATGCTATTCTTAAAACTAATGCTATCATTAACACCCATGTTATAATTTAAACTAATGCTATCATTAACACCCATGCTATACTTAAAACTAATGCAATCATTAACACACATGCTATACTTAAAACTAATGATATAATTAACACCCATGCTATACTTAAAACTAATGCTATCATTAACACCCATGCTATACTTAAAACTAATGCTATAATTAACATCCATGCTATACTTAAAACTAATGCTATCATTAACACCCATGCTATACTTAAAACTAATGCTATACTTATCACCCATGCTATCCTTAAAACTAGTGCAATCATTAACACCCATGCTATACTTAAAACTAATGCTATTATTAACACCCATGTTATAATTAAAACTAATGCTATCATTAACACCCATGTTATAATTTAAACTAATGCTATCAATAACACCCATGCTATACTTAAAACTAATGCTATCATTAACACCCATGCTATACTTAAAAATAATGATATCATTAACACCCATGCTATACTTAAAACTAATGCTATCATTAACACCCATGCTATATTTAAAACTAATGCTATCATTAACACCCATGTTATAATTTAAACTAATGATATCATTAACACCCCATGCTATACTTAAAACTAATGCTATCATTAACGCCTATGCTATACTTAAAACTAATGCTATCATTAACACCCATGCTATACTTAAAACTAATGCTATCATTAAAACCCATGCTATACTTAAAACTAATGCTATCATTAACACCCATGATATACTTAAAACTAATGCTATCATTAACACCCATGCTATACTTAAAAATAATGCTATCATTAACACCCATGCTATACTTAAAACTAATGCTATCATTAACACCCATGCTATACTTAAAAATAATGATATCATTAACACCCATGCTATACTTAAAACTAATGCTATCATTAACACCCATGCTATATTTAAAACTAATGCTATCATTAACGCCCATGCTATACTTAAAACTAATGCTATCATTAACACCCATGCTATACTTAAAACTAATGCTATCATTAACACCCATGCTATACTTAAAAATAATGATATCATTAACACCCATACTATACTTAAAACTAATACTATCATTAACACCCATGCTATATTTAAAACTAATGCTATCATTAACACCCATGTTATAATTTAAACTAATGATATCATTAACGCCCATGCTATACTTAAAACTAATGCTATCATTAACGACCATGCTATACTTAAAATCAATGCTATCATTAACACCCATGCTATACTTAAAACTAATGCTATCATTAACACCCATGCTATACTTAAAACTAATGCTATCATTAACACCCATGCTATACTTAAAACTAATGCTATCATTAACACCCATGCTATACTTAAAACTAATGCTATCATTAACACCCATGCTATACTTAAAAATAATGATATCATTAACATCCATGCTATACTTAAAACTAATGCTATCATTTACACCCATGCTATACTTAAAACTAATGCTATCATTAACACCCATGCTATACTTAAAACTAATGATATACTTATCTCCCATGCTTTCCTTAAAACTAATGCTATCATTAACACCGATGCTATACTTAAAACTAATTCTATCATTAACACCCATGCTATACTTAAAACTAATGCTATCATTAACATCCATGCTATACTTAAAACTAATGCTATCATTAACACCCATGCTATACTTAAAACTAATGCTATCATTAACACCCATGCTATACTTAAAACTAATGCTATAATTAACATCCATGCTATACTTAAAATTAATGCTATCATTAACACCCATGCTATACTTAAAACGAATGCTATACTTATCTCCCATGCTATACTTAAAACTAATGCTATCATTAACGACCATTCTATACTTAAAATCAATGCTATCATTAACACCCATGCTATACTTAAAACTAATGCTATCATTAACACCCATGCTATACTTAAAACTAATGCTATCATTAACACCCATGCTATACTTAAAACTAATGCTATCATTAACACCCATGCTATACTTAAAACTAATGCTATCATTAACACCCATGCTATACTTAAAACTAATGCTATCATTTACACCCATGCTATACTTAAAACTAATGCTATCATTAACACCCATGCTATACTTAAAACTAATGCTATAATTAACATCCATGCTATACTTAAAACTAAATCTATCATTAACATCCATGCTATACTTAAAACTAATGCTATCATTAACACCCATGCTATACTTAAAACTAATGCTATACTTATCACCCATGCTATTCTTAAAACTAATGCTATCATTAACACCCATGTTATAATTTAAACTAATGCTATCATTAACACCCATGCTATACTTAAAACTAATGCAATCATTAACACACATGCTATACTTAAAACTAATGATATAATTAACACCCATGCTATACTTAAAACTAATGCTATCATTAACACCCATGCTATACTTAAAACTAATGCTATAATTAACATCCATGCTATACTTAAAACTAATGCTATCATTAACACCCATGCTATACTTAAAACTAATGCTATACTTATCACCCATGCTATCCTTAAAACTAGTGCAATCATTAACACCCATGCTATACTTAAAACTAATGCTATTATTAACACCCATGTTATAATTAAAACTAATGCTATCATTAACACCCATGTTATAATTTAAACTAATGCTATCAATAACACCCATGCTATACTTAAAACTAATGCTATCATTAACACCCATGCTATACTTAAAAATAATGATATCATTAACACCCATGCTATACTTAAAACTAATGCTATCATTAACACCCATGCTATATTTAAAACTAATGCTATCATTAACACCCATGTTATAATTTAAACTAATGATATCATTAACACCCCATGCTATACTTAAAACTAATGCTATCATTAACGCCTATGCTATACTTAAAACTAATGCTATCATTAACACCCATGCTATACTTATAACTAATGCTATCATTAAAACCCATGCTATACTTAAAACTAATGCTATCATTAACACCCATGATATACTTAAAACTAATGCTATCATTAACACCCATGCTATACTTAAAAATAATGCTATCATTAACACCCATGCTATACTTAAAACTAATGCTATCATTAACACCCATGCTATACTTAAAAATAATGATATCATTAACACCCATGCTATACTTAAAACTAATGCTATCATTAACACCCATGCTATACTTAAAACTAATGCTATCATTAACACCCATGCTATACTTAAAAATAATGATATCATTAACACCCATGCTATACTTAAAACTAATGCTATCATTAACACCCATGCTATACTTAAAACTAATGCTATAATTAACATCCATGCTATACTTAAAACTAATGCTATCATTAACACCCATGCTATACTTAAAACTAATGCTATACTTATCACCCATGCTATCCTTAAAACTAATGCAATCATTAACACCCATGCTATACTTAAAACTAATGCTATTATTAACACCCATGTTATAATTTAAACTAATGCTATCATTAACACCCATGCTATACTTAAAACTAATGCTATACTTATCACCCATGCTATTCTTAAAACTAATGCTATCATTAACACCCATGTTATAATTTAAACTAATGCTATCATTAACACCCATGCTACACTTAAAACTAATGCAATCATTAACACACATTCTATACTTAAAACTAATGCTATACTTATCTCCCATGCTATCCTTAAAACTAATGCTATCATTAACACCCATGCTATACTTAAAACTAATTCTATCATTAACATCCATGATATACTTAAAACTAATGCTATAATTGACATTCATGCTATACTTAAAACTAATGCTATCATTAACACCCATGCTATACTTAAAACTAATGCTATCATTAACGACCATGCTATACTTAAAATCAATGCTATCATTAACACCCATGCTATACTTAAAACTAATGCTATCATTAACACCCATGCTATACTTAAAACTAATGCTATCATTAACACCCATGCTATACTTAAAACTAATGCTATACTTATCACCCATGCTATCCTTAAAACTAATGCAATCATTAACACCCATACTATACTTAAAACTAATGCTATTATTAACACCCATGTTATAATTTAAACTAATGCTATCATTAACACCCATGCTATACTTAAAACTAATGCTATACTTATCACCCATGCTATCCTTAAAACTAATGCTATCATTAACACCCATGCTATACTTAAAACTAATGCTATCATTAACACCCATGCTATACTTAAAACCAATGCTATCATTAACACCCATGTTATAATTAAAACTAATGATATCATTAACACCCATGCTATACTTAAAACTAATGATATCATTAACAACCATGTTATAATTTAAACTAATGCTATCATTAACACCCATGTTATACTTAAAATAATGTTATCATTAACACCCATGCTATACTTAAAACTAATGCTATCATTTACACCCATGCTATACTTAAAACTAATGATATCATTAACACCCATACTATACTTAAAACTAATACTATCATTAACACCCATGCTATATTTAAAACTAATGCTATCATTAACACCCATGTTATAATTTAAACTAATGATATCATTAACGCCCATGCTATACTTAAAACTAATGCTATCATTAACGACCATTCTATACTTAAAATCAATGCTATCATTAAAACCCATGCTATACTTAAAACTAATGCTATCATTAACACCCATGCTATACTTAAAACTAATGCAATCATTAACACCCATGCTATACTTAAAACTAATGCTATCATTAACACCCATGCTATACTTAAAACTAATGCTATCATTAACACCCATGCTATACTTAAAACTAATGCTATCATTTACACCCATGCTATACTTAAAACTAATGCTATCATTAACACCCATGCTATACTTAAAACTAATGCTATAATTAACATCCATGCTATACTTAAAACTAAATCTATCATTAACATCCATGCTATACTTAAAACTAATGCTATCATTAACACCCATGCTATACTTAAAACTAATGCTATACTTATCACCCATGCTATTCTTAAAACTAATGCTATCATTAACACCCATGTTATAATTTAAACTAATGCTATCATTAACACCCATGCTATACTTAAAACTAATGCAATCATTAACACACATGCTATACTTAAAACTAATGATATAATTAACACCAATGCTTACTTAAAACTAATGCTATCATTAACACCCATGCTATACTTAAAACTAATGCTATAATTAACATCCATGCTATACTTAAAACTAATGCTATCATTAACACCCATGCTATACTTAAAACTAATGCTATACTTATCACCCATGCTATCCTTAAAACTAATGCAATCATTAACACCCATGCTATACTTAAAACTAATGCTATTATTAACACCCATGTTATAATTTAAACTAATGCTATCATTAACACCCATGCTATACTTAAAACTTATGCTATACTTATCACCCATGCTATCCTTAAAACTAATGCTATAATTAACATCCATGCTATACTTAAAACTAATGATATAATTAACACCCATGCTTACTTAAAACTAATGCTATCATTAACACCCATGCTATACTTAAAACTAATGCTATAATTAACATCCATGCTATACTTAAAACTAATGCTATCATTAACACCCATGTTATAATTTAAACTAATGCTATCATTAACACCCATGCTATACTTAAAACTAATGCAATCATTAACACACATGCTATACTTAAAACTAATGATATAATTAACACCCATGCTATACTTAAAACTAATGCTATCATTAACACCCATGCTATACTTAAAACTAATGCTATACTTATCACCCATGCTATTCTTAAAACTAATGCTATCATTAACACCCATGTTATAATTTAAACTAATGTTATCATTAACACCCATGCTATACTTAAAACTAATGCTATCATTAACACCCATGCTATATTTAAAACTAATGCTATCATTAACACCCATGTTATAATTTAAACTAATGATATCATTAACACCCCATGCTATACTTAAAACTAATGCTATCATTAACACCCATGCTATACTTAAAAATAATGATATCATTAACATCCATGCTATACTTAAAACTAATGCTATCATTTACACCCATGCTATACTTAAAACTAATGCTATCATTAACACCCATGCTATACTTAAACTAATGCTATACTTATCTCCCATGCTTTCCTTAAAACTAATGCTATCATTAACACCGATGCTATACTTAAAACTAATTCTATCATTAACACCCATGCTATACTTAAAACTAATGCTATCATTAACACCCATGCTATACTTAAAACTAATGCAATACTTATCACCCATGCTATCCTTAAAACTAATGCTATAATTAACACCCATGCTATACTTAAAACTAATGCTATCATTAACAACCATGCTATACTTAAAACCAATGCTATCATTAACACCCATGTTATAATTAAAACTAATGCTGTCATTAACACCCATGCTATACTTAAAACTAATGCTATCATTAACACCCATGTTATAATTTAAACTAATGCTATCATTAACACCCATGCTATACTTAAAACTAAGGCTATCATTAACACCCATGCTATACTTAAAACTAATGCTATACTTATCTCCCATGCTATCCTTAAAACTAATGCTATCATTAACACCCACGCTATACTTAAAACTAATTATATCATTAACACCCATGCTATACTTAAAACTAATGCTATCATTAACACCCATGTTATACTTAAAACTAATGCTATCATTAACGCCCATGCTATACTTAAAACTAATGCTATCATTAACACCCATGCTATACTTAAAACTAATGCTATCATTAACACCCATGCTATACTTAAAAATAATGATATCATTAACACCCATACTATACTTAAAACTAATACTATCATTAACACCCATGCTATATTTAAAACTAATGCTATCATTAACACCCATGTTATAATTTAAACTAATGATATCATTAACGCCCATGCTATACTTAAAACTAATGCTATCATTAACGACCATGCTATACTTAAAATCAATGCTATCATTAACACCCATGCTATACTTAAAACTAATGCTATCATTAACACCCATGCTATACTTAAAACTAATGCTATCATTAACACCCATGCTATACTTAAAACTAATGCTATCATTAACACCCATGCTATACTTAAAACTAATGCTATCATTAACACCCATGCTATACTTAAAAATAATGATATCATTAACATCCATGCTATACTTAAAACTAATGCTATCATTTACACCCATGCTATACTTAAAACTAATGCTATCATTAACACCCATGCTATACTTAAAACTAATGCTATACTTATCTCCCATGCTTTCCTTAAAACTAATGCTATCATTAACACCGATGCTATACTTAAAACTAATTCTATCATTAACACCCATGCTATACTTAAAACTAATGCTATCATTAACATCCATGCTATACTTAAAACTAATGCTATCATTAACACCCATGCTATACTTAAAACTAATGCTATCATTAACACCCATGCTATACTTAAAACTAATGCTATAATTAACATCCATGCTATACTTAAAATTAATGCTATCATTAACACCTATGCTATACTTAAAACGAATGCTATACTTATCTCCCATGCTATACTTAAAACTAATGCTATCATTAACGACCATTCTATACTTAAAATCAATGCTATCATTAACACCCATGCTATACTTAAAACTAATGCTATCATTAACACCCATGCTATACTTAAAACTAATGCTATCATTAACACCCATGCTATACTTAAAACTAATGCTATCATTAACACCCATGCTATACTTAAAACTAATGCTATCATTAACACCCATGCTATACTTAAAACTAATGCTATCATTTACACCCATGCTATACTTAAAACTAATGCTATCATTAACACCCATGCTATACTTAAAACTAATGCTATAATTAACATCCATGCTATACTTAAAACTAAATCTATCATTAACATCCATGCTATACTTAAAACTAATGCTATCATTAACACCCATGCTATACTTAAAACTAATGCTATACTTATCACCCATGCTATTCTTAAAACTAATGCTATCATTAACACCCATGTTATAATTTAAACTAATGCTATCATTAACACCCATGCTATACTTAAAACTAATGCAATCATTAACACACATGCTATACTTAAAACTAATGATATAATTAACACCCATGCTATACTTAAAACTAATGCTATCATTAACACCCATGCTATACTTAAAACTAATGCTATAATTAACATCCATGCTATACTTAAAACTAATGCTATCATTAACACCCATGCTATACTTAAAACTAATGCTATACTTATCACCCATGCTATCCTTAAAACTAGTGCAATCATTAACACCCATGCTATACTTAAAACTAATGCTATTATTAACACCCATGTTATAATTTAAACTAATGCTATCATTAACACCCATGCTATACTTAAAACTTATGCTATACTTATCACCCATGCTATCCTTAAAACTAATGCTATAATTAACATCCATGCTATACTTAAAACTAATGCTATCATTAACACCCATGCTATACTTAAAACTAATGCTATACTTATCACCCATGCTATTCTTAAAACTAATGCTATCATTAACACCCATGTTATAATTTAAACTAATGCTATCATTAACACCCATGCTATACTTAAAACTAATGCAATCATTAACACACATGCTATACTTAAAACTAATGATATAATTAACACCCATGCTATACTTAAAACTAATGCTATCATTAACACCCATGCTATACTTAAAACTAATGCTATACTTATCACCCATGCTATTCTTAAAACTAATGCTATCATTAACACCCATGTTATAATTTAAACTAATGTTATCATTAACACCCATGCTATACTTAAAACTAATGCTATCATTAACACCCATGCTATATTTAAAACTAATGCTATCATTAACACCCATGTTATAATTTAAACTAATGATATCATTAACACCCCATGCTATACTTAAAACTAATGCTATCATTAACGCCTATGCTATACTTAAAACTAATGCTATCATTAACACCCATGCTATACTTAAAACTAATGCTATCATTAAAACCCATGCTATACTTAAAACCAATGCTATCATTAACACCCATGTTATAATTAAAACTAATGCTATCATTAACACCCATGTTATAATTTAAACTAATGCTATCAATAACACCCATGCTATACTTAAAACTAATGCTATCATTAACACCCATGCTATACTTAAAACTAATGCAATACTTATCACCCATGCTATCCTTAAAACTAATGCTATAATTAACACCCATGCTATACTTAAAACTAATGCTATCATTAACAACCATGCTATACTTAAAACCAATGCTATCATTAACACCCATGTTATAATTAAAACTAATGCTGTCATTAACACCCATGCTATACTTAAAACTAATGCTATCATTAACACCCATGTTATAATTTAAACTAATGCTATCATTAACACCCATGCTATACTTAAAACTAAGGCTATCATTAACACCCATGCTATACTTAAAACTTATGCTATACTTATCACCCATGCTATCCTTAAAACTAATGCTATAATTAACATCCATGCTATACTTAAAACTAATGCTATCATTAACACCCATGCTATACTTAAAACTAATGCTATACTTATCACCCATGCTATTCTTAAAACTAATGCTATCATTAACACCCATGTTATAATTTAAACTAATGCTATCATTAACACCCATGCTATACTTAAAACTAATGCAATCATTAACACACATGCTATACTTAAAACTAATGATATAATTAACACCCATGCTATACTTAAAACTAATGCTATCATTAACACCCATGCTATACTTAAAACTAATGCTATACTTATCACCCATGCTATACTTAAAACTAATGCTATCATTAAAACCCATGCTATACTTAAAACCAATGCTATCATTAACACCCATGTTATAATTAAAACTAATGCTATCAAATTATAAATTATTCAGGAAACGTATGTATACACATTTGTTATCTTCTTACTCAGTATACTTATAATCTAAATCTCATTTTTCTAATTTTATATCTTTTATCATGTCTTTTATCTAATATTGTATTATATACTAAGATCCACATTTTATTCTTATTTTAATTTATTGACGTTTATGTAAAAATTAAAAAAAAATTAATACTTTTGAGTGTTTTACTTTACAATATTTTATTTCCCCGACATTAATAATATTATTTTACTGAATTTTTGCATTTTATATTTGAATTTACTTTCATGTTTTCTTTCTTTTTAATTGACGTTTATATAAAAATAATAAAATTAAAAAAAACTGTTAGGTATTTCTTTTTTCTTTAGTATTTTCTTTAGTATTTTTTATTTCCCTCTGACTAATAATATTATTTGACTTTATTTTTAATTACATAAACATTTTGTATTGAATCTTTTTTCTTGTATACTTGATTATACTTCTTTGTTTTATTTCTCTTTATTGACACTTATATAAAAATTAGTAATTAAACTAACATTTCAGTTTGAACAAATATTTTACATTCTTTACATTATTATAAAGTATTACAAAAAAATTCCTAAAACTTATTTACTGAAAAAAAAAAAAAATAAAATAAAAAAAAAAAAAATGTTACATACATTTCTTACCACCTTTCTAGATATTCTTTTTGTTATGTTTTATTCAGTTTTATTCAGTTTTACTTCATTTTACTTCATTTTTTTCTTCTTTTATACTAATACATCTATATTTTTGTTTAGTGTATTATTTTATAGTACTTATTATTTATTTTAGTTATTTATTTATAAATAATTAAATGATGATTACATAATTTTATGGCAAGTTCAAACAATTTATATTATTTTTCTATTTTATTCATTGTATTGTATCTATGTAAACAGGAAGTCATCTAATATTTTATAATATTTTATTTATTTAGTTTTTTTTTGAACTTGCTTTAAGATTAAGGGTAATTGTCTCGATAAGCTTTAGCTTCTACAAAAACCCTGGTGCAAACCTAAATCTGATAATAATAATAATAATATATCATTAACACCCATGTTATAATTTAAACTAATGCTATCAATAACACCCATGCTATACTTAAAACTAATGCTATCATTAACACCCATGCTATACTTAAAACTAATGCAATACTTATCACCCATGCTATCCTTAAAACTAATGCTATAATTAACACCCATGCTATACTTAAAACTAATGCTATCATTAACAACCATGCTATACTTAAAACCAATGCTATCATTAACACCCATGTTATAATTAAAACTAATGCTGTCATTAACACCCATGCTATACTTAAAACTAATGCTATCATTAACACCCATGTTATAATTTAAACTAATGCTATCATTAATACCCATGCTATACTTAAAACTAAGGCTATCATTAACACCCATGCTATCCTTAAAACTAATGCTATCATTAACACCCATGCTATACTTAAAACTAATTATATCATTAACACCCATGCTATACTTAAAACTAATGCTATCATTAACACCCATGTTATACTTAAAACTAATGCTATCATTAACGCCCATGCTATACTTAAAACTAATGCTATCATTAACACCCATGCTATACTTAAAACTAATGCTATCATTAACACCCATGCTATACTTAAAAATAATGATATCATTAACACCCATACTATACTTAAAACTAATACTATCATTAACACCCATGCTATATTTAAAACTAATGCTATCATTAACACCCATGTTATAATTTAAACTAATGATATCATTAACGCCCATGCTATACTTAAAACTAATGCTATCATTAACGACCATGCTATACTTAAAATCAATGCTATCATTAACACCCATGCTATACTTAAAACTAATGCTATCATTAACACCCATGCTATACTTAAAACTAATGCTATCATTAACACCCATGCTATACTTAAAACTAATGCTATCATTAACACCCATGCTATACTTAAAACTAATGCTATCATTAACACCCATGCTATACTTAAAAATAATGATATCATTAACACCCATGCTATACTTAAAACTAATGCTATCATTTACACCCATGCTATACTTAAAACTAATGCTATCATTAACACCCATGCTATACTTAAAACTAATGCTATACTTATCTCCCATGCTTTCCTTAAAACTAATTCTATCATTAACACCGATGCTATACTTAAAACTAATTCTATCATTAACACCCATGCTATACTTAAAACTAATGCTATCATTAACATCCATGCTATACTTAAAACTAATGCTATCATTAACACCCATGCTATACTTAAAACTAATGCTATCATTAACACCCATGCTATACTTAAAACTAATGCTATAATTAACATCCATGCTATACTTAAAATTAATGCTATCATTAACACCCATGCTATACTTAAAACGAATGCTATACTTATCTCCCATGCTATACTTAAAACTAATGCTATCATTAACACCCCATGCTATACTTAAAACTAATGCTATCATTAACGCCTATGCTATACTTAAAACTAATGCTATCATTAACACCCATGCTATACTTAAAACTAATGCTATCATTAAAACCCATGCTATACTTAAAACCAATGCTATCATTAACACCCATGTTATAATTAAAACTAATGCTATCATTAACACCCATGTTATAATTTAAACTAATGCTATCAATAACACCCATGCTATACTTAAAACTAATGCTATCATTAACACCCATGCTATACTTAAAACTAATGCAATACTTATCACCCATGCTATCCTTAAAACTAATGCTATAATTAACACCCATGCTATACTTAAAACTAATGCTATCATTAACACCCATGCTATACTTAAAACCAATGCTATCATTAACACCCATGTTACAATTAAAACTAATGCTGTCATTAACACCCATGCTATACTTAAAACTAATGCTATCATTAACACCCATGTTATAATTTAAACTAATGCTATCATTAACACCCATGCTATACTTAAAACTAAGGCTATCATTAACACCCATGCTATACTTAAAACTAATGCTATACTTATCTCCCATGCTATCCTTAAAACTAATGCTATCATTAACACCCATGCTATACTTAAAACTAATTATATCATTAACACCCATGCTATACTTAAAACTAATGCTATCATTAACACCCATGTTATACTTAAAACTAATGCTATCATTAACGCCCATGCTATACTTAAAACTAATGCTATCATTAACACCCATGCTATACTTAAAACTAATGCTATCATTAAAACACATGCTATACTTAAAACCAATGCTATAATTAACACCCATGTTATAATTAAAACTAATGCTATCATTAACACCCATGCTATACTTAAAACTAATGCTATCATTAACACCCATGCTATACTTAAAAATAATGATATCATTTACACCCATGCTATACTTAAAACTAATGCTATCATTAACACCCATGCTATACTTAAAACTAATGCTATCATTAACACCCATGCTATACTTAAAAATAATGATATCATTAACACCCATGCTATACTTAAAACTAATGCTATCATTAACACCCATGATATACTTAAAACTAATGCTATAATTAACATCCATGCTATACTTAAAACTAATGCTATCATTAACACCCATGCTATACTTAAAACTAATGCTATACTTATCACCCATGCTATTCTTAAAACTAATGCTATCATTAACACCCATGTTATAATTTAAACTAATGTTATCATTAACACCAACGCTATACTTAAAACTAATGCTATCATTAACACACATGCTATACTTAAAACTAATGCTATCATTAACACCCATGCTATACTTAAAAATAATGATATCATTAACACCCATACTATACTTAAAACTAATACTATCATTAACACCCATGCTATATTTAAAACTAATGCTATCATTAACACCCATGTTATAATTTAAACTAATGGTATCATTAACGCCCATGCTATACTTAAAACTAATGCTATCATTAACGACCATGCTATACTTAAAATCAATGCTATCATTAACACCCATGCTATACTTAAAACTAATGCTATCATTAACACCCATGCTATACTTAAAACTAATGCTATCATTAACACCCATGCTATACTTAAAACTAATGCTATCATTAACACCCATGCTATACTTAAAACTAATGCTATCATTAACACCCATGATATACTTAAAAATAATGATATCATTAACACCCATGCTATACTTAAAACTAATGCTATCATTTACACCCATGCTATACTTAAAACTAATGCTATCATTAACACCCATGCTATACTTAAAACTAATGCTATACTTATCTCCCATGCTTTCCTTAAAACTAATGCTATCATTAACACCGATGCTATACTTAAAACTAATTCTATCATTAACACCCATGCTATACTTAAAACTAATGCTATCATTAACATCCATGCTATACTTAAAACTAATGCTATCATTAACACCCATGCTATACTTAAAACTAATGCTATAATTAACATCCATGCTATACTTAAAATTAATGCTATCATTAACACCCATGCTATACTTAAAACGAATGCTATACTTATCTCCCATGCTATACTTAAAACTAATGCTATCATTAACACCCCATGCTATACTTAAAACTAATGCTATCATTAACGCCTATGCTATACTTAAAACTAATGATATCATTAACACCCATGCTATACTTAAAACTAATGCTATCATTAAAACCCATGCTATACTTAAAACCAATGCTATCATTAACACCCATGTTATAATTAAAACTAATGCTATCATTAACACCCATGTTATAATTTAAACTAATGCTATCAATAACACCCATGCTATACTTAAAACTAATGCTATCATTAACACCCATGCTATACTTAAAACTAATGCAATACTTATCACCCATGCTATCCTTAAAACTAATGCTATAATTAACACCCATGCTATACTTAAAACTAATGCTATCATTAACACCCATGCTATACTTAAAACCAATGCTATCATTAACACCCATGTTACAATTAAAACTAATGCTGTCATTAACACCCATGCTATACTTAAAACTAATGCTATCATTAACACCCATGTTATAATTTAAACTAATGCTATCATTAACACCCATGCTATACTTAAAACTAAGGCTATCATTAACACCCATGCTATACTTAAAACTAATGCTATACTTATCTCCCATGCTATCCTTAAAACTAATGCTATCATTAACACCCATGCTATACTTAAAACTAATTATATCATTAACACCCATGCTATACTTAAAACTAATGCTATCATTAACACCCATGCTATACTTAAAACTAATGCTATCATTAAAACACATGCTATACTTAAAACCAATGCTATAATTAACACCCATGTTATAATTAAAACTAATGCTATCATTAACACCCATGCTATACTTAAAACTAATGCTATCATTAACACCCATGCTATACTTAAAACTAAGGCTATCATTAACACCCATGCTATACTTAAAACTAATGCTATCATTAACGCCCATGCTATACTTAAAACTAATGCTATCATTAACACCCATGCTATACTTAAAACTAATGCTATCATTAAAACACATGCTATACTTAAAACCAATGCTATAATTAACACCCATGTTATAATTAAAACTAATGCTATCATTAACACCCATGCTATACTTAAAACTAATGCTATCATTAACACCCATGCTATACTTAAAAATAATGATATCATTTACACCCATGCTATACTTAAAACTAATGCTATCATTAACACCCATGCTATACTTAAAACTAATGCTATCATTAACACCCATGCTATACTTAAAAATAATGATATCATTAACACCCATGCTATACTTAAAACTAATGCTATCATTAACACCCATGATATACTTAAAACTAATGCTATAATTAACATCCATGCTATACTTAAAACTAATGCTATCATTAACACCCATGCTATACTTAAAACTAATGCTATACTTATCACCCATGCTATTCTTAAAACTAATGCTATCATTAACACCCATGTTATAATTTAAACTAATGTTATCATTAACACCAACGCTATACTTAAAACTAATGCTATCATTAACACACATGCTATACTTAAAACTAATGCTATCATTAACACCCATGCTATACTTAAAAATAATGATATCATTAACACCCATACTATACTTAAAACTAATACTATCATTAACACCCATGCTATACTTAAAACTAATGCTATCATTAACACCCATGCTATACTTAAAACTAATGCTATCATTAACACCCATGCTATACTTAAAACTAATGCTATCATTAACACCCATGATATACTTAAAAATAATGATATCATTAACACCCATGCTATACTTAAAACTAATGCTATCATTTACACCCATGCTATACTTAAAACTAATGCTATCATTAACACCCATGCTATACTTAAAACTAATGCTATACTTATCTCCCATGCTTTCCTTAAAACTAATGCTATCATTAACACCGATGCTATACTTAAAACTAATTCTATCATTAACACCCATGCTATACTTAAAACTAATGCTATCATTAACATCCATGCTATACTTAAAACTAATGCTATCATTAACACCCATGCTATACTTAAAACTAATGCTATCATTAACACCCATGCTATACTTAAAACTAATGCTATAATTAACATCCATGCTATACTTAAAATTAATGCTATCATTAACACCCATGCTATACTTAAAACGAATGCTATACTTATCTCCCATGCTATACTTAAAACTAATGCTATCATTAACACCCCATGCTATACTTAAAACTAATGCTATCATTAACGCCTATGCTATACTTAAAACTAATGCTATCATTAACACCCATGCTATACTTAAAACTAATGCTATCATTAAAACCCATGCTATACTTAAAACCAATGCTATCATTAACACCCATGTTATAATTAAAACTAATGCTATCATTAACACCCATGTTATAATTTAAACTAATGCTATCAATAACACCCATGCTATACTTAAAACTAATGCTATCATTAACACCCATGCTATACTTAAAACTAATGCAATACTTATCACCCATGCTATCCTTAAAACTAATGCTATAATTAACACCCATGCTATACTTAAAACTAATGCTATCATTAACACCCATGCTATACTTAAAACCAATGCTATCATTAACACCCATGTTATAATTAAAACTAATGCTGTCATTAACACCCATGCTATACTTAAAACTAATGCTATCATTAACACCCATGTTATAATTTAAACTAATGCTATCATTAACACCCATGCTATACTTAAAACTAATGCTATCATTAACACCCATGCTATACTTAAAACTAATGCTATACTTATCTCCCATGCTATCCTTAAAACTAATGCTATCATTAACACCCATGCTATACTTAAAACTAATTATATCATTAACACCCATGCTATACTTAAAACTAATGCTATCATTAACACCCATGTTATACTTAAAACTAATGCTATCATTAACGCCCATGCTATACTTAAAACTAATGCTATCATTAACACCCATGCTATACTTAAAACTAATGCTATCATTAAAACACATGCTATACTTAAAACCAATGCTATAATTAACACCCATGTTATAATTAAAACTAATGCTATCATTAACACCCATGCTATACTTAAAACTAATGCTATCATTAACACCCATGCTATACTTAAAAATAATGATATCATTAACACACATGCTATACTTAAAACTAATGTTATCATTAACACCCATGATATACTTAAAACTAATGCTATAATTAACATCCATGCTATACTTAAAACTAATGCTATCATTAACACCCATGCTATACTTAAAACTAATGCTATACTTATCACCCATGCTATTCTTAAAACTAATGCTATCATTAACACCCATGTTATAATTTAAACTAATGTTATCATTAACACCAATGCTATACTTAAAACTAATGCTATCATTAACACACATGCTATACTTAAAACTAATGCTATCATTAACACCCATGCTATACTTAAAAATAATGATATCATTAACACCCATACTATACTTAAAACTAATACTATCATTAACACCCATGCTATATTTAAAACTAATGCTATCATTAACGACCATGCTATACTTAAAATCAATGCTATCATTAACACCCATGCTATACTTAAAACTAATGCTATCATTAACACCCATGCTATACTTAAAACTAATGCTATCATTAACACCCATGCTATACTTAAAACTAATGCTATCATTAACACCCATGCTATACTTAAAACTAATGCTATCATTAACACCCATGATATACTTAAAAATAATGATATCATTAACACCCATGCTATACTTAAAACTAATGCTATCATTTACACCCATGCTATACTTAAAACTAATGCTATCATTAACACCCATGCTATACTTAAAACTAATGCTATACTTATCTCCCATGCTTTCCTTAAAACTAATGCTATCATTAACACCGATGCTATACTTAAAACTAATTCTATCATTAACACCCATGCTATACTTAAAACTAATGCTATCATTAACATCCATGCTATACTTAAAACTAATGCTATCATTAACACCCATGCTATACTTAAAACTAATGCTATAATTAACATCCATGCTATACTTAAAATTAATGCTATCATTAACACCCATGCTATACTTAAAACGAATGCTATACTTATCTCCCATGCTATACTTAAAACTAATGCTATCATTAACACCCCATGCTATACTTAAAACTAATGCTATCATTAACGCCTATGCTATACTTAAAACTAATGCTATCATTAACACCCATGCTATACTTAAAACTAATGCTATCATTAAAACCCATGCTATACTTAAAACCAATGCTATCATTAACACCCATGTTATAATTAAAACTAATGCTATCATTAACACCCATGTTATAATTTAAACTAATGCTATCAATAACACCCATGCTATACTTAAAACTAATGCTATCATTAACACCCATGCTATACTTAAAACTAATGCAATACTTATCACCCATGCTATCCTTAAAACTAATGCTATAATTAACACCCATGCTATACTTAAAACTAATGCTATCATTAACACCCATGCTATACTTAAAACCAATGCTATCATTAACACCCATGTTACAATTAAAACTAATGCTGTCATTAACACCCATGCTATACTTAAAACTAATGCTATCATTAACACCCATGTTATAATTTAAACTAATGCTATCATTAACACCCATGCTATACTTAAAACTAAGGCTATCATTAACACCCATGCTATACTTAAAACTAATGCTATACTTATCTCCCATGCTATCCTTAAAACTAATGCTATCATTAAAACCCATGCTATACTTAAAACTAATTATATCATTAACACCCATGCTATACTTAAAACTAATGCTATCATTAACACCCATGTTATACTTAAAACTAATGCTATCATTAACGCCCATGCTATACTTAAAACTAATGCTATCATTAACACCCATGCTATACTTAAAACTAATGCTATCATTAAAACACATGCTATACTTAAAACCAATGCTATAATTAACACCCATGTTATAATTAAAACTAATGCTATCATTAACACCCATGCTATACTTAAAACTAATGCTATCATTAACACCCATGCTATACTTAAAAATAATGATATCATTTACACCCATGCTATACTTAAAACTAATGCTATCATTAACACCCATGCTATACTTAAAACTAATGCTATCATTAACACCCATGCTATACTTAAAAATAATGATATCATTAACACCCATGCTATACTTAAAACTAATGCTATCATTAACACCCATGATATACTTAAAACTAATGCTATAATTAACATCCATGCTATACTTAAAACTAATGCTATCATTAACACCCATGCTATACTTAAAACTAATGCTATACTTATCACCCATGCTATTCTTAAAACTAATGCTATCATTAACACCCATGTTATAATTTAAACTAATGTTATCATTAACACCAACGCTATACTTAAAACTAATGCTATCATTAACACACATGCTATACTTAAAACTAATGCTATCATTAACACCCATGCTATACTTAAAAATAATGATATCATTAACACCCATACTATACTTAAAACTAATACTATCATTAACACCCATGCTATATTTAAAACTAATGCTATCATTAACACCCATGTTATAATTTAAACTAATGATATCATTAACGCCCATGCTATACTTAAAACTAATGCTATCATTAACGACCATGCTATACTTAAAATCAATGCTATCATTAACACCCATGCTATACTTAAAACTAATGCTATCATTAACACCCATGCTATACTTAAAACTAATGCTATCATTAACACCCATGCTATACTTAAAACTAATGCTATCATTAACACCCATGCTATACTTAAAACTAATGCTATCATTAACACCCATGATATACTTAAAAATAATGATATCATTAACACCCATGCTATACTTAAAACTAATGCTATCATTTACACCCATGCTATACTTAAAACTAATGCTATCATTAACACCCATGCTATACTTAAAACTAATGCTATACTTATCTCCCATGCTTTCCTTAAAACTAATGCTATCATTAACACCGATGCTATACTTAAAACTAATTCTATCATTAACACCCATGCTATACTTAAAACTAATGCTATCATTAACATCCATGCTATACTTAAAACTAATGCTATCATTAACACCCATGCTATACTTAAAACTAATGCTATCATTAACACCCATGCTATACTTAAAACTAATGCTATAATTAACATCCATGCTATACTTAAAATTAATGCTATCATTAACACCCATGCTATACTTAAAACGAATGCTATACTTATCTCCCATGCTATACTTAAAACTAATGCTATCATTAACACCCCATGCTATACTTAAAACTAATGCTATCATTAACGCCTATGCTATACTTAAAACTAATGCTATCATTAACACCCATGCTATACTTAAAACTAATGCTATCATTAAAACCCATGCTATACTTAAAACCAATGCTATCATTAACACCCATGTTATAATTAAAACTAATGCTATCATTAACACCCATGTTATAATTTAAACTAATGCTATCAATAACACCCATGCTATACTTAAAACTAATGCTATCATTAACACCCATGCTATACTTAAAACTAATGCAATACTTATCACCCATGCTATCCTTAAAACTAATGCTATAATTAACACCCATGCTATACTTAAAACTAATGCTATCATTAACACCCATGCTATACTTAAAACCAATGCTATCATTAACACCCATGTTATAATTAAAACTAATGCTGTCATTAACACCCATGCTATACTTAAAACTAATGCTATCATTAACACCCATGTTATAATTTAAACTAATGCTATCATTAACACCCATGCTATACTTAAAACTAATGCTATCATTAACACCCATGCTATACTTAAAACTAATGCTATACTTATCTCCCATGCTATCCTTAAAACTAATGCTATCATTAACACCCATGCTATACTTAAAACTAATTATATCATTAACACCCATGCTATACTTAAAACTAATGCTATCATTAACACCCATGTTATACTTAAAACTAATGCTATCATTAACGCCCATGCTATACTTAAAACTAATGCTATCATTAACACCCATGCTATACTTAAAACTAATGCTATCATTAAAACACATGCTATACTTAAAACCAATGCTATAATTAACACCCATGTTATAATTAAAACTAATGCTATCATTAACACCCATGCTATACTTAAAACTAATGCTATCATTAACACCCATGCTATACTTAAAAATAATGATATCATTAACACACATGCTATACTTAAAACTAATGCTATCATTAACACCCATGATATACTTAAAACTAATGCTATAATTAACATCCATGCTATACTTAAAACTAATGCTATCATTAACACCCATGCTATACTTAAAACTAATGCTATACTTATCACCCATGCTATTCTTAAAACTAATGCTATCATTAACACCCATGTTATAATTTAAACTAATGTTATCATTAACACCAATGCTATACTTAAAACTAATGCTATCATTAACACACATGCTATACTTAAAACTAATGCTATCATTAACACCCATGCTATACTTAAAAATAATGATATCATTAACACCCATACTATACTTAAAACTAATACTATCATTAACACCCATGCTATATTTAAAACTAATGCTATCATTAACACCCATGTTATAATTTAAACTAATGATATCATTAACGCCCATGCTATACTTAAAACTAATGCTATCATTAACGACCATGCTATACTTAAAATCAATGCTATCATTAACACCCATGCTATACTTAAAACTAATGCTATCATTAACACCCATGCTATACTTAAAACTAATGCTATCATTAACACCCATGCTATACTTAAAACTAATGCTATCATTAACACCCATGCTATACTTAAAACTAATGCTATCATTAACACCCATGATATACTTAAAAATAATGATATCATTAACACCCATGCTATACTTAAAACTAATGCTATCATTTACACCCATGCTATACTTAAAACTAATGCTATCATTAACACCCATGCTATACTTAAAACTAATGCTATACTTATCTCCCATGCTTTCCTTAAAACTAATGCTATCATTAACACCGATGCTATACTTAAAACTAATTCTATCATTAACACCCATGCTATACTTAAAACTAATGCTATCATTAACATCCATGCTATACTTAAAACTAATGCTATCATTAACACCCATGCTATACTTAAAACTAATGCTATCATTAACACCCATGCTATACTTAAAACTAATGCTATAATTAACATCCATGCTATACTTAAAATTAATGCTATCATTAACACCCATGCTATACTTAAAACGAATGCTATACTTATCTCCCATGCTATACTTAAAACTAATGCTATCATTAACACCCCATGCTATACTTAAAACTAATGCTATCATTAACGCCTATGCTATACTTAAAACTAATGCTATCATTAACACCCATGCTATACTTAAAACTAATGCTATCATTAAAACCCATGCTATACTTAAAACCAATGCTATCATTAACACCCATGTTATAATTAAAACTAATGCTATCATTAACACCCATGTTATAATTTAAACTAATGCTATCAATAACACCCATGCTATACTTAAAACTAATGCTATCATTAACACCCATGCTATACTTAAAACTAATGCAATACTTATCACCCATGCTATCCTTAAAACTAATGCTATAATTAACACCCATGCTATACTTAAAACTAATGCTATCATTAACACCCATGTTATAATTTAAACTAATGTTATCATTAACACCAATGCTATACTTAAAACTAATGCTATCATTAACACCCATGCTATACTTAAAAATAATGATATCATTAACACACATGCTATACTTAAAACTAATGCTATCATTAACACCCATGCTATACTTAAAAATAATGATATCATTAACACCCATACTATACTTAAAACTAATACTATCATTAACACCCATGCTATATTTAAAACTAATGCTATCATTAACACCCATGTTATAATTTAAACTAATGATATCATTAACGCCCATGCTATACTTAAAACTAATGCTATCATTAACGACCATGCTATACTTAAAATCAATGCTATCATTAACACCCATGCTATACTTAAAACTAATGCTATCATTAACACCCATGCTATACTTAAAACTAATGCTATCATTAACACCCATGCTATACTTAAAACTAATGCTATCATTAACACCCATGCTATACTTAAAACTAATGCTATCATTAACACCCATGCTATACTTAAAAATAATGATATCATTAACACCCATGCTATACTTAAAACTAATGCTATCATTTACACCCATGCTATACTTAAAACTAATGCTATCATTAACACCCATGCTATACTTAAAACTAATGCTATACTTATCTCCCATGCTATCCTTAAAGCTAATGCTATCATTAACACCCATGCTATACTTAAAACTAATTCTATCATTAACACCCATGCTATACTTAAAACTAATGCTATCATTAACACCCATGCTATACTTAAAAATAATGATATCATTAACACCCATTCTATACTTAAAACTAATGCTATCATTAACACCCATGCTATACTTAAAACTAATGCTATCATTAACACCCATGCTATACTTAAAACTAATGCTATAATTAACATCCATGCTATACTTAAAATTAATGCTATCATTAACACCCATGCTATACTTAAAACGAATGCTATACTTATCTCCCATGCTATACTTAAAACTAATGCTATCATTAACACCCCATGCTATACTTAAAACTAATGCTATCATTAACGCCTATGCTATACTTAAAACTAATGCTATCATTAACACCCATGCTATACTTAAAACTAATGCTATCATTAAAACCCATGCTATACTTAAAACCAATGCTATCATTAACACCCATGTTATAATTAAAACTAATGCTATCATTAACACCCATGTTATAATTTAAACTAATGCTATCAATAACACCCATGCTATACTTAAAACTAATGCTATCATTAACACCCATGCTATACTTAAAACTAATGCAATACTTATCACCCATGCTATCCTTAAAACTAATGCTATCATTAACACCCATGCTATACTTAAAACCAATGCTATCATTAACACCCATGTTATAATTAAAACTAATGCTGTCATTAACACCCATGCTATACTTAAAACTAATGCTATCATTAACACCCATGTTATAATTTAAACTAATGCTATCATTAACACCCATGCTATACTTAAAACTAATGCTATCATTAACACCCATGCTATACTTAAAACTAATGCTATACTTATCTCCCATGCTATCCTTAAAACTAATGCTATCATTAACACCCATGCTATACTTAAAACTAATTCTATCATTAACACCCATGCTATAATTAAAACTAATGCTATCATTAACACCCATGTTATACTTAAAACTAATGCTATCATTAACGCCCATGCTATACTTAAAACTAATGCTATCATTAACACCCATGCTATACTTAAAACTAATGCTATCATTAAAACACATGCTATACTTAAAACCAATGCTATAATTAACACCCATGTTATAATTAAAACTAATGCTATCATTAACACCCATGCTATACTTAAAACTAATGCTATCATTAACACCCATGCTATACTTAAAACTAATGCTATCATTAACACACATGCTATACTTAAAACTAATGCTATCATTAACACCCATGCTATACTTAAAAATAATGATATAATTAACACCCATGCTATACTTAAAACTAATTCTATCATTAACACCCATGCTATACTTAAAACTAATTCTATAATTAACATCCATGCTATACTTAAAACTAATGCTATCATTAACACCAATGCTATACTTAAAACTAATGCTATATTAATACCCATGCTATTCTTAAAACTAATGCTATCATTAACACCCATGCTATACTTAAAAATAATGATATCATTAACACCCATTCTATACTTAAAACTAATGCTATCATTAACACCCATGCTATACTTAAAACTAATGCTATCATTAACACCCATGCTATACTTAAAACTAATGCTATAATTAACATCCATGCTATACTTAAAATTAATGCTATCATTAACACCCATGCTATACTTAAAACGAATGCTATACTTATCTCCCATGCTATACTTAAAACTAATGCTATCATTAACACCCCATGCTATACTTAAAACTAATGCTATCATTAACGCCTATGCTATACTTAAAATTAATGCTATCATTAACACCCATGCTATACTTAAAACTAATGCTATCATTAAAACCCATGCTATACTTAAAACCAATGCTATCATTAACACCCATGTTATAATTAAAACTAATGCTATCATTAACACCCATGTTATAATTTAAACTAATGCTATCAATAACACCCATGCTATACTTAAAACTAATGCTATCATTAACACCCATGCTATACTTAAAACTAATGCAATACTTATCACCCATGCTATCCTTAAAACTAATGCTATCATTAACACCCATGCTATACTTAAAACCAATGCTATCATTAACACCCATGTTATAATTAAAACTAATGCTGTCATTAACACCCATGCTATACTTAAAACTAATGCTATCATTAACACCCATGTTATAATTTAAACTAATGCTATCATTAACACCCATGCTATACTTAAAACTAATGCTATCATTAACACCCATGCTATACTTAAAACTAATGCTATACTTATCTCCCATGCTATCCTTAAAACTAATGCTATCATTAACACCCATGCTATACTTAAAACTAATTCTATCATTAACACCCATGCTATACTTAAAACTAATGCTATCATTAACACCCATGTTATACTTAAAACTAATGCTATCATTAACGCCCATGCTATACTTAAAACTAATGCTATCATTAACACCCATGCTATACTTAAAACTAATGCTATCATTAAAACACATGCTATACTTAAAACCAATGCTATAATTAACACCTATGTTATAATTAAAACTAATGCTATCATTAACACCCATGCTATACTTAAAACTAATGCTATCATTAACACCCATGCTATACTTAAAACTAATGCTATCATTAACACACATGCTATACTTAAAACTAATGCTATCATTGACACCCATGCTATACTTAAAACTAATGCTATCATTAACACCCATGCTATACTTAAAACTAATTATATACTTAAAACTAATGCTATAATTAACATCCATGCTATACTTAAAACTAATGCTATCATTAACACCCATGCTAAACTTAAAACTAATTCTATACTTATCTCCCATGCTATCCTTAAAACTAATGCTATCATTAACACCCATGCTATACTTAAAACTAATTCTATCATTAACATCCATGATATACTTAAAACTAATGCTATCATTAACAGCCATGCTATACTTAAAACTAATGCTATACTTATCACTCATCCTATCCTTAAAACTAATGCTATAATTATCACCCATGTTATCATTAACATCCATTCTATACATAAAACTATTGCTATCATTAACACCCATGAAATACTTAAAACTAATACTATCATTAACACACATGCTATCTTTAAAAATAATGATATCATTAACACCCATTCTATACTTAAAACTAATGCTATCATTAACACCCATGCTATACTTAAAACTAATGCTATCATTAACGCCTATGCTATACTTAAAACTAATGCTATCATTAACACCCATGCTATACTTAAAACTAATGCTATCATTAAAACCCATGCTATACTTAAAACCAATGCTATCATTAAAACCCATGTTATAATTAAAACTAATGCTATCATTAACACCCATGTCATAATTTAAACTAATGCTATCATTAACACCCATGCTATACTTAAAACTAATTCTATCATTAACACCCATGCTATACTTAAAACTAATGCTATACTTATCACCCATGTTATCCTTAAAACTAATGCTATCATTAACACTCATGCTATACTTAAAACTAATGCTATCATTAACACCCATGCTATACTTAAAACCAATGCTATCATTAACACCCATGTTATAATTAAAACTAATGCTATCATTAACACCCATGATATACCTAAAACTAATGCTATCATTAACACCCATGTTATAATTTAAACTAATGCTATCATTAACACACATGCTATACTTAAAACTAATGCTATCATTAACACCCATGCTATACTTAAAACTAATGCTATCATTAACACCCATGCTATACTTAAAACTAATGCTATCATTAACACACATGCTATACTTAAAAATAATGATATCATTAAGACCCATTCTATACTTAAAACTAATGCTATCATTAACACCCATGCTATACTTAAAACTAATGCTATACGTATCACCCATGCTATACTTAAAAATAATGATATCATTAACACCCATGCTATACTTAAAACCAATGCTATCATTAACGCCCATGCTATACTTAAAACTAATGCTATCATTAACATCCATGCTATACTTAAAACTTATGCTATCATTAAAACCCATGCTATACTTAAAACCAATGCTATCATTAACACCCATGTTATAATTAAAACTAATGCTATCATTAACACCCATGCTATACTTAAAACTAATGATATCATTGACACCCATGTTATAATTTAAACTAATGCTATCATTAACACCCATGCTATACTTAAAACTAATGCTATACTTATCTCCCATGCTATCCTTAAAACTAATGCTATCATTAACACCCATGCTATACTTAAAACTAATTCTATCATTAACATCCATGATATACTTAAAACTAATACTATCATTAACACCCATGCTAAACATAAATCTAATGCTATCATTAACACCCATGCTATACTTAAAACTAATGCTATCATTAACACCCATGCTATACTTAAAACCAATGCTATCATTAACACCCATGTTATAATTAAAACTAATGCTATCATTAACACCCATGCTATACTTAAAACTAATGCTATCATTAACACCCATGCTATACTTAAAACTAATGCTATCATTAACATCCATGCTATACTTAAAACTAATGCTATCATTAACACCCATGCTAAACTTAAAACTAATTCTATACTTATCTCCCATGCTATCCTTAAAACTAATGCTATCATTAACACCCATGCTATACTTAAAACTAATTCTATCATTAACATCCATGATATACTTAAAACTAATGCTATCATTAACAGCCATGCTATACTTAAAACTAATGCTATACTTATCACTCATCCTATCCTTAAAACTAATGCTATAATTATCACCCATGTTATCATTAACATCCATTCTATACATAAAACTATTGCTATCATTAACACCCATGAAATACTTAAAACTAATACTATCATTAACACACATGCTATCTTTAAAAATAATGATATCATTAACACCCATTCTATACTTAAAACTAATGCTATCATTAACACCCATGCTATACTTAAAACTAATGCTATCATTAACGCCTATGCTATACTTAAAACTAATGCTATCATTAACACCCATGCTATACTTAAAACTAATGCTATCATTAAAACCCATGCTATACTTAAAACCAATGCTATCATTAAAACCCATGTTATAATTAAAACTAATGCTATCATTAACACCCATGTCATAATTTAAACTAATGCTATCATTAACACCCATGCTATACTTAAAACTAATTCTATCATTAACACCCATGCTATACTTAAAACTAATGCTATACTTATCACCCATGTTATCCTTAAAACTAATGCTATCATTAACACTCATGCTATACTTAAAACTAATGCTATCATTAACACCCATGCTATACTTAAAACCAATGCTATCATTAACACCCATGTTATAATTAAAACTAATGCTATCATTAACACCCATGATATACCTAAAACTAATGCTATCATTAACACCCATGTTATAATTTAAACTAATGCTATCATTAACACACATGCTATACTTAAAACTAATGCTATCATTAACACCCATGCTATACTTAAAACTAATGCTATCATTAACACCCATGCTATACTTAAAACTAATGCTATCATTAACACACATGCTATACTTAAAAATAATGATATCATTAAGACCCATTCTATACTTAAAACTAATGCTATCATTAACACCCATGCTATACTTAAAACTAATGCTATACGTATCACCCATGCTATACTTAAAAATAATGATATCATTAACACCCATGCTATACTTAAAACCAATGCTATCATTAACGCCCATGCTATACTTAAAACTAATGCTATCATTAACATCCATGCTATACTTAAAACTTATGCTATCATTAAAACCCATGCTATACTTAAAACCAATGCTATCATTAACACCCATGTTATAATTAAAACTAATGCTATCATTAACACCCATGCTATACTTAAAACTAATGATATCATTGACACCCATGTTATAATTTAAACTAATGCTATCATTAACACCCATGCTATACTTAAAACTAATGCTATACTTATCTCCCATGCTATCCTTAAAACTAATGCTATCATTAACACCCATGCTATACTTAAAACTAATTCTATCATTAACATCCATGATATACTTAAAACTAATACTATCATTAACACCCATGCTAAACATAAATCTAATGCTATCATTAACACCCATGCTATACTTAAAACTAATGCTATCATTAACACCCATGCTATACTTAAAACCAATGCTATCATTAACACCCATGTTATAATTAAAACTAATGCTATCATTAACACCCATGCTATACTTAAAACTAATGCTATCATTAACACCCATGCTATACTTAAAACTAATGCTATCATTAACACCCATGCTATCCTTAAAACTAATGCTATCATTAACACCCATGCTATACTTAAAACTAATGCTATCATTAACACCCATGCTATACTTAAAACTAATTATATACTTAAAACTAATGCTATAATTAACATCCATGCTATACTTAAAACTAATGCTATCATTAACACCCATGCTAAACTTAAAACTAATTCTATACTTATCTCCCATGCTATCCTTAAAACTAATGCTATCATTAACACCCATGCTATACTTAAAACTAATTCTATCATTAACATCCATGATATACTTAAAACTAATGCTATACTTATCACCCATGCTATACTTAAAACTAATGCTATACTTATCACTCATCCTATCCTTAAAACTAATGCTATAATTATTACCCATGTTATCATTAACATCCATTCTATACATAAAACTATTGCTATCATTAACACCCATGATATACTTAAAACTAATACTATCATTAACACACATGCTATCTTTAAAAATAATGATATCATTAACACCCATTCTATACTTAAAACTAATGCTATCATTAACACCCATGCTATACTTAAAACTAATGCTATCATTAACACCCATGCTATACTTAAAACTAATGCTATCATTAACACCCATGCTATCCTTAAAACTAATGCTATCATTGACACCCATGCTATACTTAAAACTAATGCTATCATTAACACCCATGCTATACTTAAAACTAATTATATACTTAAAACTAATGCTATAATTAACATCCATGCTATACTTAAAACTAATGCTATCATTAACACCCATGCTAAACTTAAAACTAATTCTATACTTATCTCCCATTCTATCCTTAAAACTAATGCTATCATTAACACCCATGCTATACTTAAAACTAATTCTATCATTAACATCCATGATATACTTAAAACTAATGCTATCATTAACAGCCATGCTATACTTAAAACTAATGCTATACTTATCACTCATCCTATCCTTAAAACTAATGCTATAATTATCACCCATGTTATCATTAACATCCATTCTATACATAAAACTATTGTTATCATTAACACCCATGAAATACTTAAAACTAATACTATCATTAACACACATGCTATCTTTAAAAATAATGATATCATTAACACCCATTCTATACTTAAAACTAATGCTATCATTAACACCCATGCTATACTTAAAACTAATGCTATCATTAACGCCTATGCTATACTTAAAACTAATGCTATCATTAACACCCACGCTATACTTAAAACTAATGCTATCATTAAAACCCATGCTATACTTAAAACCAATGCTATCATTAAAACCCATGTTATAATTAAAACTAATGCTATCATTAACACCCATGTCATAATTTAAACTAATGCTATCATTAACACCCATGCTATACTTAAAACTAATTCTATCATTAACACCCATGCTATACTTAAAACTAATGCTATACTTATCACCCATGTTATCCTTAAAACTAATGCTATCATTAACACTCATGCTATACTTAAAACTAATGCTATCATTAACACCCATGCTATACTTAAAACCAATTCTATCATTAACACCCATGTTATAATTAAAACTAATGCTATCATTAACACCCATGATATACCTAAAACTAATGCTATCATTAACACCCATGTTATAATTTAAACTAATGCTATCATTAACACACATGCTATACTTAAAACTAATGCTATCATTAACACCCATGCTATACTTAAAACTAATGCTATCATTAACACCCATGCTATACTTAAAACTAATGCTATCATTAACACCCATGCTATACTTAAAAATAATGATATCATTAAGACCCATTATATACTTAAAACTAATGCAATCATTAACGTCCATGCTATACTTAAAACTAATGCTATCATTAACACCCATACTATACTTAAAACTAATTCTATCATTAACACCCATGCTATACTTAAAACTAATGCTATACGTATCACCCATGTTATAATTTAAACTAATGCCATCATTAACACCCATGCTATACTTAAAACGAATGCTATCATTAACATCCATGCTATACTTAAAATTGATGCTATCATTAACACCCATGCTATACTTAAAAATAATGATATCATTAACACCCATGCTATACTTAAAACCAATGCTATCATTAACGCCCATGCTATACTTAAAACTAATGCTATCATTAACATCCATGCTATACTTAAAACTTATGCTATCATTAAAACCCATGCTATACTTAAAACCAATGCTATCATTAACACCCATGTTATAATTAAAACTAATGCTATCATTAACACCCATGCTATACTTAAAACTAATGATATCATTGACACCCATGTTATAATTTAAACTAATGCTATCATTAACACCCATGCTATACTTAAAACTAATGCTATACTTATCTCCCATGCTATCCTTAAAACTAATGCTATCATTAACACCCATGCTATACTTAAAACTAATTCTATCATTAACATCCATGATATACTTAAAACTAATACTATCATTAACACCCATGCTAAACATAAATCTAATGCTATCATTAACACCCATGCTATACTTAAAACTAATGCTATCATTAACACCCATGCTATACTTAAAACCAATGCTATCATTAACACCCATGTTATAATTAAAACTAATGCTATCATTAACACCCATGCTATACTTAAAACTAATGCTATCATTAACACCCATGCTATACTTAAAACCAATGCTATCATTAACACCCATGTTATAATTAAAACTAATGCTATCATTAACACCCATGATATACCTAAAACTAATGCTATCATTAACACCCATGTTATAATTTAAACTAATGCTATCATTAACACACATGCTATACTTAAAACTAATGCTATCATTAACACCCATGCTATACTTAAAACTAATGCTATCATTAACACCCATGCTATACTTAAAACTAATGCTATCATTAACACCCATGCTATACTTAAAAATAATGATATCATTAAGACCCATTCTATACTTAAAACTAATGCAATCATTAACGTCCATGCTATACTTAAAACTAATGCTATCATTAACACCCATACTATACTTAAAACTAATTCTATCATTAACACCCATGCTATACTTAAAACTAATGCTATACGTATCACCCATGTTATAATTTAAACTAATGCCATCATTAACACCCATGCTATACTTAAAACGAATGCTATCATTAACATCCATGCTATACTTAAAATTGATGCTATCATTAACACCCATGCTATACTTAAAAATAATGATATCATTAACACCCATGCTATACTTAAAACCAATGCTATCATTAACGCCCATGCTATACTTAAAACTAATGCTATCATTAACATCCATGCTATACTTAAAACTTATGCTATCATTAAAACCCATGCTATACTTAAAACCAATGCTATCATTAACACCCATGTTATAATTAAAACTAATGCTATCATTAACACCCATGCTATACTTAAAACTAATGATATCATTGACACCCATGTTATAATTTAAACTAATGCTATCATTAACACCCATGCTATACTTAAAACTAATGCTATACTTATCTCCCATGCTATCCTTAAAACTAATGCTATCATTAACACCCATGCTATACTTAAAACTAATTCTATCATTAACATCCATGATATACTTAAAACTAATACTATCATTAACACCCATGCTAAACATAAATCTAATGCTATCATTAACACCCATGCTATACTTAAAACTAATGCTATCATTAACACCCATGCTATACTTAAAACCAATGCTATCATTAACACCCATGTTATAATTAAAACTAATGCTATCATTAACACCCATGCTATACTTAAAACTAATGCTATCATTAACACCCATGCTATACTTAAAACTAATTATATACTTAAAACTAATGCTATAATTAACATCCATGCTATACTTAAAACTAATGCTATCATTAACACCCATGCTAAACTTAAAACTAATTCTATACTTATCTCCCATGCTATCCTTAAAACTAATGCTATCATTAACACCCATGCTATACTTAAAACTAATTCTATCATTAACATCCATGATATACTTAAAACTAATGCTATACTTATCACCCATGCTATACTTAAAACTAATGCTATACTTATCACTCATCCTATCCTTAAAACTAATGCTATAATTATTACCCATGTTATCATTAACATCCATTCTATACATAAAACTATTGCTATCATTAACACCCATGATATACTTAAAACTAATACTATCATTAACACACATGCTATCTTTAAAAATAATGATATCATTAACACCCATTCTATACTTAAAACTAATGCTATCATTAACACCCATGCTATACTTAAAACTAATGCTATCATTAACACCCATGCTATACTTAAAACTAATGCTATCATTAAAACCCATGCTATACTTAAAACCAATGCTATCATTAACACCCATGTTATAATTAAAACTAATGCTATCATTAACACCCATGTCATAATTTAAACTAATGCTATCATTAAAACCCATGCTATACTTAAAACTAATTCTATCATTAACACCCATGCTATACTTAAAACTAATGCTATACTTATCACCCATGCTATCCTTAAAACTAATGCTATCATTAACACTCATGCTATACTTAAAACTAATGCTATCATTAACACCCATGCTATACTTAAAACCAATGCTATCATTAACACCCATGTTATAATTAAAACTAATGCTATCATTAACACCCATGATATACCTAAAACTAATGCTATCATTAACACCCATGTTATAATTTAAACTAATGCTATCATTAACACACATGCTATACTTAAAACTAATGCTATCATTAACACCCATGCTATACTTAAAACTAATGCTATCATTAACACCCATGCTATACTTAAAACTAATGCTATCATTAACACCCATGCTATACTTAAAAATAATGATATCATTAAGACCCATTCTATACTTAAAACTAATGCTATCATTAACACCCATGCTATACTTAAAACTAATGCTATCATTAACACCCATGCTATACTTAAAACTAATGCAATCATTAACGCCCATGCTATACTTAAAACTAATGCTATCATTAACACCCATGCTATACTTAAAACTAATTCTATCATTAACACCCATGCTATACTTAAAACTAATGCTATACGTATCACCCATGTTATAATTTAAACTAATGCCATCATTAACACCCATGCTATACTTAAAACGAATGCTATAATTAACATCCATACTATACTTAAAATTGATGCTATCATTAACACCCATGCTATACTTAAAACTAATGCTATCATTAACACCCATGCTATACTTAAAAATAATGATATCATTAACACCCATGCTATACTTAAAACCAATGCTATCATTAACGCCCATGCTATACTTAAAACTAATGCTATCATTAACACCCATGCTATACTTAAAACTAATGCTATCATTAACATCCATGCTATACTTAAAACTTATGTTATCATTAAAACCCATGCTATACTTAAAACCAATGCTATCATTAACACCCATGTTATAATTAAAACTAATGCTATCATTAACACCCATGCTATACTTAAAACTAATTATATACTTGAAACTAATGCTATAATTAACATCCATACTATACTTAAAACTAATGCTATCATTAACACCCATGCTAAACTTAAAACTAATTCTATACTTATCTCCCATGCTATCCTTAAAACTAATGCTATCATTAACACCCATGCTATACTTAAAACTAATTCTATCATTAACATCCATGATATACTTAAAACTAATGCTATCATTAACAGCCATGCTATACTTAAAACTAATGCTATACTTATCACTCATCCTATCCTTAAAACTAATGCTATAATTATCACCCATGTTATCATTAACATCCATTCTATACATAAAACTATTGCTATCATTAACACCCATGCTATACTTAAAACTAATTCTATCATTAACACCCATGCTATACTTAAAACCAATGATATCATTAACACCCATGTTATAATTAAAACTAATGCTATCATTAACACCCATGCTATACTTAAAACTAATGCTATCATTAACACCCATGTTATAATTTAAACTAATGCTATCATTAACACCCATGCTATACTTAAAACTAATGCTATCATTAACACCCATGCTATACTTAAAACTAATGCTATACTTATCTCCCATGCTATCCTTAAAACTAATGCTATCATTAACACCCATGCTATACTTAAAACTAATTATATCATTAACATCCATGATATACTTAAAACTAATACTATCATTAACACCCATGCTAAACATAAATCTAATGCTATCATTAACACCCATGCTATACTTAAAACTAATGCTATCATTAACACCCATGCTATACTTAAAACTAATTCTATCATTAACGCCCATGCTATACTTAAAACTAATGCTATCATTAACACCCATGCTATACTTAAAACTAATGCTATCATTAAAACCCATGCTATACTTAAAACCAATGTTATAATTAACACCCATGTTATAATTAAAACTAATGCTATCATTAACACCCATACTATACTTAAAACTAATGCTATCATTAACACCCATGTTATAATTTAAACTAATGCTATCATTAACACCCATGCTATACTTAAAACTAATGCTATCATTAACACCCATGCTATACTTAAAACTAATGCTATCAGTAACACCCATGCTATACTTAAAACTAATGCTATCATTATCACCCATGCTATCATTAAAAATAATGATATTATTAACACCCATGCTATACTTAAAGCTAATGCTATCATTAACACCCATGCTATACTTAAAACTAATGCTATAATTAACATCCATACTATACTTAAAACTAATGCTATCATTAACACCCATGCTAAATTTAAAACTAATTCTATACTTATCTCCCATGCTATCCTTAAAACTAATGCTATTATTAACACCCATGCTATACTTAAAACTAATTCTATCATTAACATCCATGATATACTTAAAACTAATGCTATCATTAACATCCATGCTATACTTAAAACTAATGCTATCATTAACGCCCATGCTATACTTAAAACTAATGCTATCATTAACACCCATGCTATACTTAAAACTAATGCTATCATTAAAACCCATGCTATACTTAAAACCAATGCTATCATTAACACCCATGTTATACTTAAAACTAATGCTATACTTATCTCCCATGCTATCCTTAAAACTAATGTTATCATTAACACCCATGCTATACTTAAAACTAATTCTATCATTAACATCCATGATATACTTAAAACTAATACTATCATTAACACCCATGCTAAACATAAATCTAATGCTATAATTAACACCCATGCTATACTTAAAACTAATGCTATCATTAACACCCATGCTATACTTAAAACCAATGCTATCATTAACACCCATGTTATAATTAAAACTAATGCTATCATTAACACCCATGCTATACTTAAAACTAATGCTATCATTAACACCCATGCTATACTTAAAACTAATGCTATCATTAACACCCATGCTATCCTTAAAACTAATGCTATCATTAACACCCATGCTATACTTAAAACTAATGCTATCATTAACACCCATGCTATACTTAAAACTAATTATATACTTAAAACTAATGCTATAATTAACATCCATGCTATACTTAAAACTAATGCTATCATTAACACCCATGCTAAACTTAAAACTAATTCTATACTTATCTCCCATGCTATCCTTAAAACTAATGCTATCATTAACACCCATGCTATACTTAAAACTAATTCTATCATTAACATCCATGATATACTTAAAACTAATGCTATACTTATCACCCATGCTATACTTAAAACTAATGCTATACTTATCACTCATCCTATCCTTAAAACTAATGCTATAATTATTACCCATGTTATCATTAACATCCATTCTATACATAAAACTATTGCTATCATTAACACCCATGATATACTTAAAACTAATACTATCATTAACACCCATGCTATCTTTAAAAATAATGATATCATTAACACCCATTCTATACTTAAAACTAATGCTATCATTAACACCCATGCTATACTTAAAACTAATGCTATCATTAACACCCATGCTATACTTAAAACTAATGCTATCATTAAAACCCATGCTATACTTAAAACCAATGCTATCATTAACACCCATGTTATAATTAAAACTAATGCTATCATTAACACCCATGTCATAATTTAAACTAATGCTATCATTAACACCCATGCTATACTTAAAACTAATTCTATCATTAACACCCATGATATACTTAAAACTAATGCTATACTTATCACCCATGCTATCCTTAAAACTAATGCTATCATTAACACTCATGCTATACTTAAAACTAATGCTATCATTAACACCCATGCTATACTTAAAACCAATGCTATCATTAACACCCATGTTATAATTAAAACTAATGCTATCATTAACACCCATGATATACCTAAAACTAATGCTATCATTAACACCCATGTTATAATTTAAACTAATGCTATCATTAACACACATGCTATACTTAAAACTAATGCTATCATTAACACCCATGCTATACTTAAAACTAATGCTATCATTAACACCCATGCTATACTTAAAACTAATGCTATCATTAACACCCATGCTATACTTAAAAATAATGATATCATTAAGACCCATTCTATACTTAAAACTAATGCTATCATTAACACCCATGCTATACTTAAAACTAATGCTATCATTAACACCCATGCTATACTTAAAACTAATGCAATCATTAACGCCCATGCTATACTTAAAACTAATGCTATCATTAACACCCATGCTATACTTAAAACTAATTCTATCATTAACACCCATGCTATACTTAAAACTAATGCTATACGTATCACCCATGTTATAATTTAAACTAATGCCATCATTAACACCCATGCTATACTTAAAACGAATGCTATAATTAACATCCATACTATACTTAAAATTGATGCTATCATTAACACCCATGCTATACTTAAAACTAATGCTATCATTAACACCCATGCTATACTTAAAAATAATGATATCATTAACACCCATGCTATACTTAAAACCAATGCTATCATTAACGCCCATGCTATACTTAAAACTAATGCTATCATTAACATCCATGCTATACTTAAAACTTATGTTATCATTAAAACCCATGCTATACTTAAAACCAATGCTATCATTAACACCCATGTTATAATTAAAACTAATGCTATCATTAACACCCATGCTATACTTAAAACTAATTATATACTTGAAACTAATGCTATAATTAACATCCATGCTATACTTAAAACTAATGCTATCATTAACACCCATGCTAAACTTAAAACTAATTCTATACTTATCTCCCATGCTATCCTTAAAACTAATGCTATCATTAACACCCATGCTATACTTAAAACTAATTCTATCATTAACATCCATGATATACTTAAAACTAATGCTATCATTAACAGCCATGCTATACTTAAAACTAATGCTATACTTATCACTCATCCTATCCTTAAAACTAATGCTATAATTATCACCCATGTTATCATTAACATCCATTCTATACATAAAACTATTGCTATCATTAACACCCATGCTATACTTAAAACTAATTCTATCATTAACACCCATGCTATACTTAAAACCAATGCTATCATTAACACCCATGTTATAATTAAAACTAATGCTATCATTAACACCCATGCTATACTTAAAACTAATGCTATCATTAACACCCATGTTATAATTTAAACTAATGCTATCATTAACACCCATGCTATACTTAAAACTAATGCTATAAATAACACCCATGCTATACTTAAAACTAATGCTATACTTATCTCCCATGCTATCCTTAAAACTAATGCTATCATTAGCACCCATGCTATACTTAAAACTAATTATATCATTAACATCCATGATATACTTAAAACTAATACTATCATTAACACCCATGCTAAACATAAATCTAATGCTATCATTAACACCCATGCTATACTTAAAACTAATGCTATCATTAACACCCATGCTATACTTAAAACTAATTCTATTATTAACGCCCATGCTATACTTAAAACTAATGCTATCATTAACACCCATGCTATACTTAAAACTAATGCTATCATTAAAACCCATGCTATACTTAAAACCAATGTTATAATTAACACCCATGTTATAATTAAAACTAATGCTATCATTAACACCCATACTATACTTAAAACTAATGCTATCATTAACACCCATGTTATAATTTAAACTAATGCTATCATTAACACCCATGCTATACTTAAAACTAATGCTATCATTAACACCCATGCTATACTTAAAACTAATGCTATCAGTAACACCCATGCTATACTTAAAACTAATGCTATCATTATCACCCATGCTATCATTAAAAATAATGATATTATTAACACCCATGCTATACTTAAAGCTAATGCTATCATTAACACCCATGCTATACTTAAAACTAATGCTATAATTAACATCCATACTATACTTAAAACTAATGCTATCATTAACACCCATGCTAAATTTAAAACTAATTCTATACTTATCTCCCATGCTATCCTTAAAACTAATGCTATCATTAACACCCATGCTATACTTAAAACTAATTCTATCATTAACATCCATGATATACTTAAAACTAATGCTATCATTAACATCCATGCTATACTTAAAACTAATGCTATCATTAACGCCCATGCTATACTTAAAACTAATGCTATCATTAACACCCATGCTATACTTAAAACTAATGCTATCATTAAAACCCATGCTATACTTAAAACCAATGCTATCATTAACACCCATGTTATAATTAAAACTAATGCTATCATTAACACCCATGCTATACTTAAAACTAATGCTATCATTAACACCCATGTTATAATTTAAACTAATGCTATCATTAACACCCATGCTATACTTAAAACTAATGCTATCATTAACACCCATGCTATACTTAAAACTAATGCTATACTTATCTCCCATGCTATCCTTAAAACTAATGCTATCATTAACACCCATGCTATACTTAAAACTAATTATATCATTAACATCCATGATATACTTAAAACTAATACTATCATTAACACCCATGCTAAACATAAATCTAATGCTATCATTAACACCCATGCTATACTTAAAACTAATGCTATCATTAACACCCATGCTATACTTAAAACTAATTCTATCATTAACGCCCATGCTATACTTAAAACTAATGCTATCATTAACACCCATGCTATACTTAAAACTAATGCTATCATTAAAACCCATGCTATACTTAAAACCAATGTTATAATTAACACCCATGTTATAATTAAAACTAATGCTATCATTAACACCCATACTATACTTAAAACTAATGCTATCATTAACACCCATGTTATAATTTAAACTAATGCTATCATTAACACCCATGCTATACTTAAAACTAATGCTATCATTAACACCCATGCTATACTTAAAACTAATGCTATCAGTAACACCCATGCTATACTTAAAACTAATGCTATCATTATCACCCATGCTATCATTAAAAATAATGATATTATTAACACCCATGCTATACTTAAAGCTAATGCTATCATTAACACCCATGCTATACTTAAAACTAATGCTATAATTAACATCCATACTATACTTAAAACTAATGCTATCATTAACACCCATGCTAAATTTAAAACTAATTCTATACTTATCTCCCATGCTATCCTTAAAACTAATGCTATTATTAACACCCATGCTATACTTAAAACTAATTCTATCATTAACATCCATGATATACTTAAAACTAATGCTATCATTAACATCCATGCTATACTTAAAACTAATGCTATCATTAACGCCCATGCTATACTTAAAACTAATGCTATCATTAACACCCATGCTATACTTAAAACTAATGCTATCATTAAAACCCATGCTATACTTAAAACCAATGCTATCATTAACACCCATGTTATACTTAAAACTAATGCTATACTTATCTCCCATGCTATCCTTAAAACTAATGTTATCATTAACACCCATGCTATACTTAAAACTAATTCTATCATTAACATCCATGATATACTTAAAACTAATACTATCATTAACACCCATGCTAAACATAAATCTAATGCTATAATTAACACCCATGCTATACTTAAAACTAATGCTATCATTAACACCCATGCTATACTTAAAACCAATGCTATCATTAACACCCATGTTATAATTAAAACTAATGCTATCATTAACACCCATGCTATACTTAAAACTAATGCTATCATTAACACCCATGCTATACTTAAAACTAATGCTATCATTAACACCCATGCTATCCTTAAAACTAATGCTATCATTAACACCCATGCTATACTTAAAACTAATGCTATCATTAACACCCATGCTATACTTAAAACTAATTATATACTTAAAACTAATGCTATAATTAACATCCATGCTATACTTAAAACTAATGCTATCATTAACACCCATGCTAAACTTAAAACTAATTCTATACTTATCTCCCATGCTATCCTTAAAACTAATGCTATCATTAACACCCATGCTATACTTAAAACTAATTCTATCATTAACATCCATGATATACTTAAAACTAATGCTATACTTATCACCCATGCTATACTTAAAACTAATGCTATACTTATCACTCATCCTATCCTTAAAACTAATGCTATAATTATTACCCATGTTATCATTAACATCCATTCTATACATAAAACTATTGCTATCATTAACACCCATGATATACTTAAAACTAATACTATCATTAACACACATGCTATCTTTAAAAATAATGATATCATTAACACCCATTCTATACTTAAAACTAATGCTATCATTAACACCCATGCTATACTTAAAACTAATGCTATCATTAACACCCATGCTATACTTAAAACTAATGCTATCATTAAAACCCATGCTATACTTAAAACCAATGCTATCATTAACACCCATGTTATAATTAAAACTAATGCTATCATTAACACCCATGTCATAATTTAAACTAATGCTATCATTAACACCCATGCTATACTTAAAACTAATTCTATCATTAACACCCATGATATACTTAAAACTAATGCTATACTTATCACCCATGCTATCCTTAAAACTAATGCTATCATTAACACTCATGCTATACTTAAAACTAATGCTATCATTAACACCCATGCTATACTTAAAACCAATGCTATCATTAACACCCATGTTATAATTAAAACTAATGCTATCATTAACACCCATGATATACCTAAAACTAATGCTATCATTAACACCCATGTTATAATTTAAACTAATGCTATCATTAACACACATGCTATACTTAAAACTAATGCTATCATTAACACCCATGCTATACTTAAAACTAATGCTATCATTAACACCCATGCTATACTTAAAACTAATGCTATCATTAACACCCATGCTATACTTAAAAATAATGATATCATTAAGACCCATTCTATACTTAAAACTAATGCTATCATTAACACCCATGCTATACTTAAAACTAATGCTATCATTAACACCCATGCTATACTTAAAACTAATGCAATCATTAACGCCCATGCTATACTTAAAACTAATGCTATCATTAACACCCATGCTATACTTAAAACTAATTCTATCATTAACACCCATGCTATACTTAAAACTAATGCTATACGTATCACCCATGTTATAATTTAAACTAATGCCATCATTAACACCCATGCTATACTTAAAACGAATGCTATAATTAACATCCATACTATACTTAAAATTGATGCTATCATTAACACCCATGCTATACTTAAAACTAATGCTATCATTAACACCCATGCTATACTTAAAAATAATGATATCATTAACACCCATGCTATACTTAAAACCAATGCTATCATTAACGCCCATGCTATACTTAAAACTAATGCTATCATTAACATCCATGCTATACTTAAAACTTATGTTATCATTAAAACCCATGCTATACTTAAAACCAATGCTATCATTAACACCCATGTTATAATTAAAACTAATGCTATCATTAACACCCATGCTATACTTAAAACTAATTATATACTTGAAACTAATGCTATAATTAACATCCATGCTATACTTAAAACTAATGCTATCATTAACACCCATGCTAAACTTAAAACTAATTCTATACTTATCTCCCATGCTATCCTTAAAACTAATGCTATCATTAACACCCATGCTATACTTAAAACTAATTCTATCATTAACATCCATGATATACTTAAAACTAATGCTATCATTAACAGCCATGCTATACTTAAAACTAATGCTATACTTATCACTCATCCTATCCTTAAAACTAATGCTATAATTATCACCCATGTTATCATTAACATCCATTCTATACATAAAACTATTGCTATCATTAACACCCATGCTATACTTAAAACTAATTCTATCATTAACACCCATGCTATACTTAAAACCAATGCTATCATTAACACCCATGTTATAATTAAAACTAATGCTATCATTAACACCCATGCTATACTTAAAACTAATGCTATCATTAACACCCATGTTATAATTTAAACTAATGCTATCATTAACACCCATGCTATACTTAAAACTAATGCTATAAATAACACCCATGCTATACTTAAAACTAATGCTATACTTATCTCCCATGCTATCCTTAAAACTAATGCTATCATTAACACCCATGCTATACTTAAAACTAATTATATCATTAACATCCATGATATACTTAAAACTAATACTATCATTAACACCCATGCTAAACATAAATCTAATGCTATCATTAACACCCATGCTATACTTAAAACTAATGCTATCATTAACACCCATGCTATACTTAAAACTAATTCTATTATTAACGCCCATGCTATACTTAAAACTAATGCTATCATTAACACCCATGCTATACTTAAAACTAATGCTATCATTAAAACCCATGCTATACTTAAAACCAATGTTATAATTAACACCCATGTTATAATTAAAACTAATGCTATCATTAACACCCATACTATACTTAAAACTAATGCTATCATTAACACCCATGTTATAATTTAAACTAATGCTATCATTAACACCCATGCTATACTTAAAACTAATGCTATCATTAACACCCATGCTATACTTAAAACTAATGCTATCAGTAACACCCATGCTATACTTAAAACTAATGCTATCATTATCACCCATGCTATCATTAAAAATAATGATATTATTAACACCCATGCTATACTTAAAGCTAATGCTATCATTAACACCCATGCTATACTTAAAACTAATGCTATAATTAACATCCATACTATACTTAAAACTAATGCTATCATTAACACCCATGCTAAATTTAAAACTAATTCTATACTTATCTCCCATGCTATCCTTAAAACTAATGCTATCATTAACACCCATGCTATACTTAAAACTAATTCTATCATTAACATCCATGATATACTTAAAACTAATGCTATCATTAACATCCATGCTATACTTAAAACTAATGCTATCATTAACGCCCATGCTATACTTAAAACTAATGCTATCATTAACACCCATGCTATACTTAAAACTAATGCTATCATTAAAACCCATGCTATACTTAAAACCAATGCTATCATTAACACCCATGTTATAATTAAAACTAATGCTATCATTAACACCCATGCTATACTTAAAACTAATGCTATCATTAACACCCATGTTATAATTTAAACTAATGCTATCATTAACACCCATGCTATACTTAAAACTAATGCTATCATTAACACCCATGCTATACTTAAAACTAATGCTATACTTATCTCCCATGCTATCCTTAAAACTAATGCTATCATTAACACCCATGCTATACTTAAAACTAATTATATCATTAACATCCATGATATACTTAAAACTAATACTATCATTAACACCCATGCTAAACATAAATCTAATGCTATCATTAACACCCATGCTATACTTAAAACTAATGCTATCATTAACACCCATGCTATACTTAAAACTAATTCTATCATTAACGCCCATGCTATACTTAAAACTAATGCTATCATTAACACCCATGCTATACTTAAAACTAATGCTATCATTAAAACCCATGCTATACTTAAAACCAATGCTATCATTAACACCCATGTTATAATTAAAATTAATGCTATCATTAACACCCATGTCATAATTTAAACTAATGCTATCATTAACACCCATGCTATACTTAAAACTAATTCTATCATTAACACCCATGCTATACTTAAAACTAATGCTATACTTATCACCCATGCTATCCTTAAAACTAATTCTATCATTAACACTCATGCTATACTTAAAACTAATGCTATCATTAACACCCATGCTATACTTAAAACCAATGCTATCATTAACATCCATGTTATAATTAAAACTAATGCTATCATTAACACCCATGATATACCTAAAACTAATGCTATCATTAACACCTATGTTATAATTTAAACTAATGCTATCATTAACACACATGCTATACTTAAAACTAATGCTATCATTAACACCCATGCTATATTTAAAACTAATGCTATCATTAACACCCATGCTATACTTAAAACTAATGCTATCATTAACACCCATGCTATACTTAAAAATAATGATATCATTAAGACCCATTCTATACTTAAAACTAATGCTATCATTAACACCCATGCTATACTTAAAACTAATGCTATCATTAACACCCATGCTATACTTAAAATAATGCAATCATTAACGCCCATGCTATACTTAAAACTAATGCTATCATTAACACCCATGCTATACTTAAAACTAATTCTATCATTAACACCCATGCTATACTTAAAACTAATGCTATACTTATCACCCATGTTATAATTTAAACTAATGCTATCATTAACACCCATGCTATACTTAAAACGAATGCTATCATTAACATCCATGCTATACTTAAAATTGATGCTATCATTAACACCCATGCTATACTTAAAACTAATGCTATACTTATCTCCCATGCTATCCTTAAAACTAATGCTATCATTAACACCCATGCTATACTTAAAACTAATTATATCATTAACATCCATGATATACTTAAAACTAATACTATCATTAACACCCATGCTAAACATAAATCTAATGCTATCATTAACACCCATGCTATACTTAAAACTAATGCTATCATTAACACCCATGCTATACTTAAAACTAATTCTATTATTAACGCCCATGCTATACTTAAAACTAATGCTATCATTAACACCCATGCTATACTTAAAACTAATGCTATCATTAAAACCCATGCTATACTTAAAACCAATGCTATCATTAACACCCATGTTATAATTAAAATTAATGCTATCATTAACACCCATGTCATAATTTAAACTAATGCTATCATTAACACCCATGCTATACTTAAAACTAATTCTATCATTAACACCCATGCTATACTTAAAACTAATGCTATACTTATCACCCATGCTATCCTTAAAACTAATTCTATCATTAACACTCATGCTATACTTAAAACTAATGCTATCATTAACACCCATGCTATACTTAAAACCAATGCTATCATTAACACCCATGTTATAATTAAAACTAATGCTATCATTAACACCCATGATATACCTAAAACTAATGCTATCATTAACACCTATGTTATAATTTAAACTAATGCTATCATTAACACACATGCTATACTTAAAACTAATGCTATCATTAACACCCATGCTATATTTAAAACTAATGCTATCATTAACACCCATGCTATACTTAAAACTAATGCTATCATTAACACCCATGCTATACTTAAAAATAATGATATCATTAAGACCCATTCTATACTTAAAACTAATGCTATCATTAACACCCATGCTATACTTAAAACTAATGCTATCATTAACACCCATGCTATACTTAAAATAATGCAATCATTAACGCCCATGCTATACTTAAAACTAATGCTATCATTAACACCCATGCTATACTTAAAACTAATTCTATCATTAACACCCATGCTATACTTAAAACTAATGCTATACTTATCACCCATGTTATAATTTAAACTAATGCTATCATTAACACCCATGCTATACTTAAAACGAATGCTATCATTAACATCCATGCTATACTTAAAATTGATGCTATCATTAACACCCATGCTATACTTAAAACTAATGCTATACTTATCTCCCATGCTATCCTTAAAACTAATGCTGTCATTAACACCCATGCTATACTTAAAACTAATTATATCATTAACATCCATGATATACTTAAAACTAATACTATCATTAACACCCATGCTAAACATAAATCTAATGCTATCATTAACACCCATGCTATACTTAAAACTAATTCTATCATTAACGCCCATGCTATACTTAAAACTAATGCTATACTTATCTCCCATGCTATCCTTAAAACTAATGCTATCATTAACACCCATGCTATACTTAAAACTAATTATATCATTAACATCCATGATATACTTAAAACTAATACTATCATTAACACCCATGCTAAACATAAATCTAATGCTATCATTAACACCCATGCTATACTTAAAACTAATGCTATCATTAACACCCATGCTATACTTAAAACTAATTCTATCATTAACGCCCATGCTATACTTAAAACTAATGCTATCATTAACACCCATGCTAAACTTAAAACTAATTCTATACTTATCTCCCATGCTATCCTTAAAACTAATGCTATCATTAACACCCATGCTATACTTAAAACTAATTCTATCATTAACATCCATGATATACTTAAAACTAATGCCATCATTAACATCCATGCTATACTTAAAACTAATGCTATCATTAACGCCCATGCTATACTTAAAACTAATGCTATCATTAACACCCATGCTATACTTAAAACTAATGCTATCATTAAAACCCATGCTATACTTAAAACCAATGCTATCATTAACACCCATGTTATAATTAAAACTAATGCTATCATTAACACCCATGCTATACTTAAAAATAATGATATCATTAAGACCCATTCTATACTTAAAACTAAAGCTATCATTAAAACCCATGCTATACTTAAAACTAATGCTATCATTAACACCCATGCTATACTTAAAACTAATGCAATCATTAACGCCCATGCTATACTTAAAACTAATGCTATCATTAACACCCATGCTATACTTAAAACTAATTCTATCATTAACACCCATGCTATACTTAAAACTAATGCTATACTTATCACCCATGTTATAATTTAAACTAATGCTATCATTAACACCCATGCTATACTTAAAACGAATGCTATCATTAACATCCATGCTATACTTAAAATTGATGCTATCATTAACACCCATGCTATACTTAAAACTAATGCTATACTTATCTCCCATGCTATCCTTAAAACTAATGCTATCATTAACACCCATGCTATACTTAAAACTAATTATATCATTAACATCCATGATATACTTAAAACTAATACTATCATTAACACCCATGCTAAACATAAATCTAATGCTATCATTAACACCCATGCTATACTTAAAACTAATGCTATCATTAACACCCATGCTATACTTAAAACTAATTCTATCATTAACGCCCATGCTATACTTAAAACTAATGCTATACTTATCTCCCATGCTATCCTTAAAACTAATGCTATCATTAACACCCATGCTATACTTAAAACTAATGCTATCATTAACACCCATGCTATACTTAAAACTAATTCTATCATTAACATCCATGATATACTTAAAACTAATGCTATCATTAAAATCCATGCTATACTTAAAACTAATGCTATCATTAACACCCATGCTATACTTAAAACTAATTCTATCATTAACGCCCATGCTATACTTAAAACTAATGCTATCATTAACACCTATGTTATAATTAAAACTAATGCTATCATTAACACCCATGCTATACTTAAAACTAATGCTATCATTAACACCCATGTTAAAATTTAAACTAATGCTATCATTAACACCCATGCTATACTTAAAACTAATGCTATCATTAACACCCATGCTATACTTAAAACTAATGCTATAATTAACATCCATACTATACTTAAAACTAATGCTATCATTAACACCCATGCTAAACTTAAAACTAATGCTATCATTAAAACCCATGCTATACTTAAAACCAATGCTATCATTAACACTCATGTTATAATTAAAACTAATGCTATCATTAACACCCATTCTATACTTAAAACTAATTATATCATTAACATCCATGATATACTTAAAACTAATACTATCATTAACACCCATGCTAAACATAAATCTAATGCTATCATTGACACCCATGCTATACTTAAAACTAATGCTATCATTAACACCCATGCTATACTTAAAACTAATTCTATCATTAACGCCCATGCTATACATAAAACTAATGCTATCATTAACACCAATGCTATACTTAAAACTAATGCTATCATTAAAACCCATGCTATACTTAAAACCAATGCTATCATTAACACCCATGTTATAATTAAAACTAATGCTATCATTAACACCCATGTCATAATTTAAACTAATGCTATCATTAAAACCCATGCTATACTTAAAAATAATTCTATCATTAACACCCATGCTATACTTAAAACTAATGCTATACTTATCACCCATGCTATCCTTAAAACTAATGCTATCATTAACACTCATGCTATACTTAAAACTAATGCTATCATTAACACCCATGCTATACTTAAAACTAATGCTATCATTAACACCCATGCTATACTTAAAACTAATTATATACTTAAAACTAATGCTATAATTAACATCCATGCTATACTTAAAACTAATGCTATCATTAACACCCATGCTAAACTTAAATCTAATTCTATACTTATCTCCCATGCTATCCTTAAAACTAATGCTATCATTAACACCCATGCTATACTTAAAACTAATTCTATCATTAACATCCATGATATACTTAAAACTAATGCTATCATTAACAGCCATGCTATACTTAAAACTAATGCTATACTTATCACTCATCCTATCCTTAGAACTAATGCTATAATTATCACCCATGTTATCATTAACATCCATTCTATACATAAAACTATTGCTATCATTAACACCCATGATATACTTAAAACTAATACTATCATTAACACACATGCTATCTTTAAAAATAATGATATCATTAACACCCATTCTATACTTAAAACTAATGCTATCATTAACACCCATGCTATACTTAAAACTAATGCTATCATTAACGCCTATGCTATACTTAAAACTAATGCTATCATTAACACCCATGCTATACTTAAAACCAATGCTATCATTAACACCCATGTTATAATTAAAACTAATGCTATCATTAACACCCATGATATACCTAAAACTAATGCTATCATTAACACCCATGTTATAATTTAAACTAATGCTATCATTAACACACATGCTATACTTAAAACTAATGCTATCATTAACACCCATGCTATACTTAAAACTAATGCTATCATTAACACCCATGCTATACTTAAAACTAATGCTATCATTAACACCCATGCTATACTTAAAAATAATGATATCATTAAGACCCATTCTATACTTAAAACTAATGCTATCATTAACACCCATGCTATACTTAAAACTAATGCTATCATTAACACCCATGCTATACTTAAAACTAATGCAATCATTAACGTCCATGCTATACTTAAAACTAATGCTATCATTAACACCCATGCTATACTTAAAACTAATTCTATCATTAACACCCATGCTATACTTAAAACTAATGCTATACGTATCACCCATGTTATAATTTAAACTAATGCCATCATTAACACCCATGCTATACTTAAAACGAATGCTATCATTAACATCCATGCTATACTTAAAATTGATGCTATCATTAACACCCATGCTATACTTAAAACTAATGCTATCATTAACACCCATGCTATACTTAAAAATAATGATATCATTAACACCCATGCTATACTTAAAACCAATGCTATCATTAACGCCCATGCTATACTTAAAACTAATGCTATCATTAACATCCATGCTATACTTAAAACTTATGCTATCATTAAAACCCATGCTATACTTAAAACTAATGCTATACTTATCTCCCATGCTATACTTAAATTAATGCTATCATTAACACCCATGCTATACTTAAAACTAATTATATACTTAAAACTAATGCTATAATTAACATCCATGCTATACTTAAAACTAATGCTATCATTAACACCCATGCTAAACTTAAAACTAATTCTATACTTATCTCACATGCTATCCTTAAAACTAATGCTATCATTAACACCCATGCTATACTTAAAACTAATTCTATCATTAACATCCATGATATACTTAAAACTAATGCTATACTTATCACCCATGCTATACTTAAAACTAATGCTATACTTATCACTCATCCTATCCTTAAAACTAATGCTATAATTATTACCCATGTTATCATTAACATCCATTCTATACATAAAACTATTGCTATCATTAACACCCATGATATACTTAAAACTAATACTATCATTAACACACATGCTATCTTTACAAATAATGATATCATTAACACCCATTCTATACTTAAAACTAATGCTATCATTAACACCCATGCTATACTTAAAACTAATGCTATCATTAACACCCATGCTATACTTAAAACTAATGCTATCATTAACACCCATGCTATACTTAAAACTAATGCTATACTTATCACCCATGCTATACTTAAAACTAATGCTATACTTATCACTCATCCTATCCTTAAAACTAATGCTATAATTATTACCCATGTTATCATTAACATCCATTCTATACATAAAACTATTGCTATCATTAACACCCATGATATACTTAAAACTAATACTATCATTAACACACATGCTATCTTTAAAAATAATGATATCATTAACACCCATTCTATACTTAAAACTAATGCTATCATTAACACCCATGCTTTACTTAAAACTAATGCTATCATTAACACCCATGCTATACTTAAAACTAATGCTATCATTAACGCCTATGCTATACTTAAAACTAATGCTATCATTAACACCCATGCTATACTTAAAACTAATTATATACTTAAAACTAATGCTATAATTAACATCCATGCTATACTTAAAACTAATGCTATCATTAACACCCATGCTAAACTTAAAACTAATTCTATACTTATCTCCCATGCTATCCTTAAAACTAATGCTATCATTAACACCCATGCTATACTTAAAACTAATTCTATCATTAACATCCATGATATACTTAAAACTAATGCTATACTTATCACCCATGCTATACTTAAAACTAATGCTATACTTATCACTCATCCTATCCTTAAAACTAATGCTATAATTATTACCCATGTTATCATTAACATCCATTCTATACATAAAACTATTGCTATCATTAACACCCATGATATACTTAAAACTAATACTATCATTAACACACATGCTATCTTTAAAAATAATGATATCATTAACACCCATTCTATACTTAAAACTAATGCTATCATTAACACCCATGCTTTACTTAAAACTAATGCTATCATTAACACCCATGCTATACTTAAAACTAATGCTATCATTAACGCCTATGCTATACTTAAAACTAATGCTATCATTAACACCCATGCTATACATAAAACTAATGCTATCATTAAAACCCATGCTATACTTAAAACCAATGCTATCATTAACACCCATGTTATAATTAAAACTAATGCTATCATTAACACCCATGTCATAATTTAAACTAATGCTATCATTAACACCCATGCTATACTTAAAACTAATTCTATCATTAACACCCATGCTATACTTAAAACTAATTCTATACTTATCACCCATGCTATCCTTAAAACTAATGCTATCATTAACACTCATGCTATACTTAAAACTAATGCTATCATTAACACCCATGCTATACTTAAAACTAATGCTATCATTTACACCCATGCTATACTTAAAACTAATGCTATCATTAACACCCATGCTATACTTAAAAATAATGATATCATTAATACCCATGCTATACTTAAAACTAATACTATCATTAACACCTATGCTATACTTAAAACTAATGCTATCATTAATACCCATGCTAAACTTAAAACTAATGCTATCATTAACACCCATGCTATACTTAAAAATAATGATATCATTAACACCCATGCTATACTTAAAACTAATGCTATCATTTACACCCATGCTATACTTAAAACTAATGCTATCATTAACACCCATGCTATACTTAAAACTAATGCTATACTTATCTCCCATGCTATCCTTAAAACTAATGCTATCATTAACACCCATGCTATACTTAAAACTAATTATATCATTAACATCCATGATATACTTAAAACTAATACTATCATTAACACCCATGCTAAACATAAATCTAATGCTATCATTAACACCCATGCTATACTTAAAACTAATGCTATCATTAACACCCATGCTATACTTAAAACTAATTCTATCATTAACGCCCATGCTATACTTAAAACTAATGCTATCATTAACACCCATGCTATACTTAAAACTAATGCTATCATTAAAACCCATGCTATACTTAAAACCAATGTTATAATTAACACCCATGTTATAATTAAAACTAATGCTATCATTAACACCCATACTATACTTAAAACTAATGCTATCATTAACACCCATGTTATAATTTAAACTAATGCTATCATTAACACCCATGCTATACTTAAAACTAATGCTATAATTAACACCCATGCTATACTTAAAACTAATGCTATCAGTAACACCCATGCTATACTTAAAACTAATGCTATCATTATCACCCATGCTATCATTAAAAATAATGATATTATTAACACCCATGCTATACTTAAAGCTAATGCTATCATTAACACCCATGCTATACTTAAAACTAATGCTATAATTAACATCCATACTATACTTAAAACTAATGCTATCATTAACACCCATGCTAAATTTAAAACTAATTCTATACTTATCTCCCATGCTATCCTTAAAACTAATGCTATCATTAACACCCATGCTATACTTAAAACTAATTCTATCATTAACATCCATGATATACTTAAAACTAATGCTATCATTAACATCCATGCTATACTTAAAACTAATGCTATCATTAACGCCCATGCTATACTTAAAACTAATGCTATCATTAACACCCATGCTATACTTAAAACTAATGCTATACTTATCACCCATGCTATACTTAAAACTAATGCTATACTTATCACTCATCCTATCCTTAAAACTAATGCTATAATTATTACCCATGTTATCATTAACATCCATTCTATACATAAAACTATTGCTATCATTAACACCCATGATATACTTAAAACTAATACTATCATTAACACACATGCTATCTTTAAAAATAATGATATCATTAACACCCATTCTATACTTAAAACTAATGCTATCATTAACACCCATGCTTTACTTAAAACTAATGCTATCATTAACACCCATGCTATACTTAAAACTAATGCTATCATTAACGCCTATGCTATACTTAAAACTAATGCTATCATTAACACCCATGCTATACTTAAAACTAATTATATACTTAAAACTAATGCTATAATTAACATCCATGCTATACTTAAAACTAATGCTATCATTAACACCCATGCTAAACTTAAAACTAATTCTATACTTATCTCCCATGCTATCCTTAAAACTAATGCTATCATTAACACCCATGCTATACTTAAAACTAATTCTATCATTAACATCCATGATATACTTAAAACTAATGCTATACTTATCACCCATGCTATACTTAAAACTAATGCTATACTTATCACTCATCCTATCCTTAAAACTAATGCTATAATTATTACCCATGTTATCATTAACATCCATTCTATACATAAAACTATTGCTATCATTAACACCCATGATATACTTAAAACTAATACTATCATTAACACACATGCTATCTTTAAAAATAATGATATCATTAACACCCATTCTATACTTAAAACTAATGCTATCATTAACACCCATGCTTTACTTAAAACTAATGCTATCATTAACACCCATGCTATACTTAAAACTAATGCTATCATTAACGCCTATGCTATACTTAAAACTAATGCTATCATTAACACCCATGCTATACATAAAACTAATGCTATCATTAAAACCCATGCTATACTTAAAACCAATGCTATCATTAACACCCATGTTATAATTAAAACTAATGCTATCATTAACACCCATGTCATAATTTAAACTAATGCTATCATTAACACCCATGCTATACTTAAAACTAATTCTATCATTAACACCCATGCTATACTTAAAACTAATTCTATACTTATCACCCATGCTATCCTTAAAACTAATGCTATCATTAACACTCATGCTATACTTAAAACTAATGCTATCATTAACACCCATGCTATACTTAAAACTAATGCTATCATTTACACCCATGCTATACTTAAAACTAATGCTATCATTAACACCCATGCTATACTTAAAAATAATGATATCATTAATACCCATGCTATACTTAAAACTAATACTATCATTAACACCTATGCTATACTTAAAACTAATGCTATCATTAATACCCATGCTAAACTTAAAACTAATGCTATCATTAACACCCATGCTATACTTAAAAATAATGATATCATTAACACCCATGCTATACTTAAAACTAATGCTATCATTTACACCCATGCTATACTTAAAACTAATGCTATCATTAACACCCATGCTATACTTAAAACTAATGCTATACTTATCTCCCATGCTATCCTTAAAACTAATGCTATCATTAACACCCATGCTATACTTAAAACTAATTATATCATTAACATCCATGATATACTTAAAACTAATACTATCATTAACACCCATGCTAAACATAAATCTAATGCTATCATTAACACCCATGCTATACTTAAAACTAATGCTATCATTAACACCCATGCTATACTTAAAACTAATTCTATCATTAACGCCCATGCTATACTTAAAACTAATGCTATCATTAACACCCATGCTATACTTAAAACTAATGCTATCATTAAAACCCATGCTATACTTAAAACCAATGTTATAATTAACACCCATGTTATAATTAAAACTAATGCTATCATTAACACCCATACTATACTTAAAACTAATGCTATCATTAACACCCATGTTATAATTTAAACTAATGCTATCATTAACACCCATGCTATACTTAAAACTAATGCTATAATTAACACCCATGCTATACTTAAAACTAATGCTATCAGTAACACCCATGCTATACTTAAAACTAATGCTATCATTATCACCCATGCTATCATTAAAAATAATGATATTATTAACACCCATGCTATACTTAAAGCTAATGCTATCATTAACACCCATGCTATACTTAAAACTAATGCTATAATTAACATCCATACTATACTTAAAACTAATGCTATCATTAACACCCATGCTAAATTTAAAACTAATTCTATACTTATCTCCCATGCTATCCTTAAAACTAATGCTATCATTAACACCCATGCTATACTTAAAACTAATTCTATCATTAACATCCATGATATACTTAAAACTAATGCTATCATTAACATCCATGCTATACTTAAAACTAATGCTATCATTAACGCCCATGCTATACTTAAAACTAATGCTATCATTAACACCCATGCTATACTTAAAACTAATGCTATCATTAAAACCCATGCTATACTTAAAACCAATGCTATCATTAACACCCATGTTATAATTAAAACTAATGCTATCATTAACACCCATGCTATACTTAAAACTAATGCTATCATTAACACCCATGCTATACTTAAAACTAATGCTATACTTATCTCCCATGCTATCCTTAAAACTAATGCTATCATTAACACCCATGCTATACTTAAAACTAATTATATCATTAACATCCATGATATACTTAAAACTAATACTATCATTAACACCCATGCTAAACATAAATCTAATGCTATCATTAACACCCATGCTATACTTAAAACTAATGCTATCATTAACACCCATGCTATACTTAAAACTAATTCTATCATTAACGCCCATGCTATACTTAAAACTAATGCTATCATTAACACCCATGCTATACTTAAAACTAATGCTATCATTAAAACCCATGCTATACTTAAAACCAATGCTATCATTAACACCCATGTTATAATTAAAATTAATGCTATCATTAACACCCATGTCATAATTTAAACTAATGCTATCATTAACACCCATGCTATACTTAAAACTAATTCTATCATTAACACCCATGCTATACTTAAAACTAATGCTATACTTATCACCCATGCTATCCTTAAAACTAATTCTATCATTAACACTCATGCTATACTTAAAACTAATGCTATCATTAACACCCATGCTATACTTAAAACCAATGCTATCATTAACATCCATGTTATAATTAAAACTAATGCTATCATTAACACCCATGATATACCTAAAACTAATGCTATCATTAACACCTATGTTATAATTTAAACTAATGCTATCATTAACACACATGCTATACTTAAAACTAATGCTATCATTAACACCCATGCTATATTTAAAACTAATGCTATCATTAACACCCATGCTATACTTAAAACTAATGCTATCATTAACACCCATGCTATACTTAAAAATAATGATATCATTAAGACCCATTCTATACTTAAAACTAATGCTATCATTAACACCCATGCTATACTTAAAACTAATGCTATCATTAACACCCATGCTATACTTAAAATAATGCAATCATTAACGCCCATGCTATACTTAAAACTAATGCTATCATTAACACCCATGCTATACTTAAAACTAATTCTATCATTAACACCCATGCTATACTTAAAACTAATACTATACTTATCACCCATGTTATAATTTAAACTAATGCTATCATTAACACCCATGCTATACTTAAAACGAATGCTATCATTAACATCCATGCTATACTTAAAATTGATGCTATCATTAACACCCATGCTATACTTAAAACTAATGCTATACTTATCTCCCATGCTATCCTTAAAACTAATGCTATCATTAACACCCATGCTATACTTAAAACTAATTATATCATTAACATCCATGATATACTTAAAACTAATACTATCATTAACACCCATGCTAAACATAAATCTAATGCTATCATTAACACCCATGCTATACTTAAAACTAATGCTATCATTAACACCCATGCTATACTTAAAACTAATTCTATCATTAACGCCCATGCTATACTTAAAACTAATGCTATCATTAACACCCATGCTATACTTAAAACTAATGCTATCATTAAAACCCATGCTATACTTAAAACCAATGCTATCATTAACACCCATGTTATAATTAAAATTAATGCTATCATTAACACCCATGTCATAATTTAAATTAATGCTATCATTAACACCCATGCTATACTTAAAACTAATTCTATCATTAACACCCATGCTATACTTAAAACTAATGGTATACTTATCACCCATGCTATCCTTAAAACTAATTCTATCATTAACACTCATGCTATACTTAAAACTAATGCTATCATTAACACCCATGCTATACTTAAAACCAATGCTATCATTAACACCCATGTTATAATTAAAACTAATGCTATCATTAACACCCATGATATACCTAAAACTAATGCTATCATTAACACCTATGTTATAATTTAAACTAATGCTATCATTAACACACATGCTATACTTAAAACTAATGCTATCATTAACACCCATGCTATATTTAAAACTAATGCTATCATTAACACCCATGCTATACTTAAAACTAATGCTATCATTAACACCCATGCTATACTTAAAAATAATGATATCATTAAGACCCATTCTATACTTAAAACTAATGCTATCATTAACACCCATGCTATACTTAAAACTAATGCTATCATTAACACCCATGCTATACTTAAAATAATGCAATCATTAACGCCCATGCTATACTTAAAACTAATGCTATCATTAACACCCATGCTATACTTAAAACTAATTCTATCATTAACAACCATGCTATACTTAAAACGAATGCTATACTTATCACCCATGTTATAATTTAAACTAATGCTATCATTAACACCCATGCTATACTTAAAACGAATGCTATCATTAACATCCATGCTATACTTAAAATTGATGCTATCATTAACACCCATGCTATACTTAAAACTAATGCTATACTTATCTCCCATGCTATCCTTAAAACTAATGCTGTCATTAACACCCATGCTATACTTAAAACTAATTATATCATTAACATCCATGATATACTTAAAACTAATACTATCATTAACACCCATGCTAAACATAAATCTAATGCTATCATTAACACCCATGCTATACTTAAAACTAATTCTATCATTAACGCCCATGCTATACTTAAAACTAATGCTATACTTATCTCCCATGCTATCCTTAAAACTAATGCTATCATTAACACCCATGCTATACTTAAAACTAATTATATCATTAACATCCATGATATACTTAAAACTAATACTATCATTAACACCCATGCTAAACATAAATCTAATGCTATCATTAACACCCATGCTATACTTAAAACTAATACTATCATTAACACCCATGCTATACTTAAAACTAATTCTATCATTAACGCCCATGCTATACTTAAAACTAATGCTATCATTAACACCCATGCTAAACTTAAAACTAATTCTATACTTATCTCCCATGCTATCCTTAAAACTAATGATATCATTAACACCCATGCTATACTTAAAACTAATTCTATCATTAACATCCATGATATACTTAAAACTAATGCTATCATTAACATCCATGCTATACTTAAAACTAATGCTATCATTAACGCCCATGCTATACTTAAAACTAATGCTATCATTAACACCCATGCTATACTTAAAACTAATGCTATCATTAAAACCCATGCTATACTTAAAACCAATGCTATCATTAACACCCATGTTATAATTAAAACTAATGCTATCATTAACACCCATGCTATACTTAAAAATAATGATATCATTAAGACCCATTCTATACTTAAAACTAAAGCTATCATTAAAACCCATGCTATACTTAAAACTAATGCTATCATTAACACCCATGCTATACTTAAAACTAATGCAATCATTAACGCCCATGCTATACTTAAAACTAATGCTATCATTAACACCCATGCTATACTTAAAACTAATTCTATCATTAACACCCATGCTATACTTAAAACTAATGCTATACTTATCACCCATGTTATAATTTAAACTAATGCTATCATTAACACCCATGCTATACTTAAAACGAATGCTATCATTAACATCCATGCTATACTTAAAATTGATGCTATCATTAACACCCATGCTATACTTAAAACTAATGCTATACTTATCTCCCATGCTATCCTTAAAACTAATGCTATCATTAACACCCATGCTATACTTAAAACTAATTATATCATTAACATCCATGATATACTTAAAACTAATACTATCATTAACACCCATGCTAAACATAAATCTAATGCTATCATTAACACCCATGCTATACTTAAAACTAATGCTATCATTAACACCCATGCTATACTTAAAACTAATTCTATCATTAACGCCCATGCTATACTTAAAACTAATGCTATACTTATCTCCCATGCTATCCTTAAAACTAATGCTATCATTAACACCCATGCTATACTTAAAACTAATGCTATCATTAACACCCATGCTATACTTAAAACTAATTCTATCATTAACATCCATGATATACTTAAAACTAATGCTATCATTAAAATCCATGCTATACTTAAAACTAATGCTATCATTAACACCCATGCTATACTTAAAACTAATTCTATCATTAACGCCCATGCTATACTTAAAACTAATGCTATCATTAACACCCATGTTATAATTAAAACTAATGCTATCATTAACACCCATGCTATACTTAAAACTAATGCTATCATTAACACCCATGCTATACTTAAAACTAATGCTATAATTAACATCCATACTATACTTAAAACTAATGCTATCATTAACACCCATGCTAAACTTAAAACTAATGCTATCATTAAAACCCATGCTATACTTAAAACCAATGCTATCATTAACACCCATGTTATAATTAAAACTAATGCTATCATTAACACCCATTCTATACTTAAAACTAATTATATCATTAACATCCATGATATACTTAAAACTAATACTATCATTAACACCCATGCTAAACATAAATCTAATGCTATCATTGACACCCATGCTATACTTAAAACTAATGCTATCATTAACACCCATGCTATACTTAAAACTAATTCTATCATTAACGCCCATGCTATACTTAAAACTAATGCTATCATTAACACCAATGCTATACTTAAAACTAATGCTATCATTAAAACCCATGCTATACTTAAAACCAATGCTATCATTAACACCCATGTTATAATTAAAACTAATGCTATCATTAACACCCATGTCATAATTTAAACTAATGCTATCATTAAAACCCATGCTATACTTAAAAATAATTCTATCATTAACACCCATGCTATACTTAAAACTAATGCTATACTTATCACCCATGCTATCCTTAAAACTAATGCTATCATTAACACTCATGCTATACTTAAAACTAATGCTATCATTAACACCCATGCTATACTTAAAACTAATGCTATCATTAACACCCATGCTATACTTAAAACTAATTATATACTTAAAACTAATGCTATAATTAACATCCATGCTATACTTAAAACTAATGCTATCATTAACACCCATGCTAAACTTAAAACTAATTCTATACTTATCTCCCATGCTATCCTTAAAACTAATGCTATCATTAACACCCATGCTATACTTAAAACTAATTCTATCATTAACATCCATGATATACTTAAAACTAATGCTATCATTAACAGCCATGCTATACTTAAAACTAATGCTATACTTATCACTCATCCTATCCTTAGAACTAATGCTATAATTATCACCCATGTTATCATTAACATCCATTCTATACATAAAACTATTGCTATCATTAACACCCATGATATACTTAAAACTAATACTATCATTAACACACATGCTATCTTTAAAAATAATGATATCATTAACACCCATTCTATACTTAAAACTAATGCTATCATTAACACCCATGCTATACTTAAAACTAATGCTATCATTAACGCCTATGCTATACTTAAAACTAATGCTATCATTAACACCCATGCTATACTTAAAACCAATGCTATCATTAACACCCATGTTATAATTAAAACTAATGCTATCATTAACACCCATGATATACCTAAAACTAATGCTATCATTAACACCCATGTTATAATTTAAACTAATGCTATCATTAACACACATGCTATACTTAAAACTAATGCTATCATTAACACCCATGCTATACTTAAAACTAATGCTATCATTAACACCCATGCTATACTTAAAACTAATGCTATCATTAACACCCATGCTATACTTAAAAATAATGATATCATTAAGACCCATTCTATACTTAAAACTAATGCTATCATTAACACCCATGCTATACTTAAAACTAATGCTATCATTAACACCCATGCTATACTTAAAACTAATGCAATCATTAACGTCCATGCTATACTTAAAACTAATGCTATCATTAACACCCATGCTATACTTAAAACTAATTCTATCATTAACACCCATGCTATACTTAAAACTAATGCTATACGTATCACCCATGTTATAATTTAAACTAATGCCATCATTAACACCCATGCTATACTTAAAACGAATGCTATCATTAACATCCATGCTATACTTAAAATTGATGCTATCATTAACACCCATGCTATACTTAAAACTAATGCTATCATTAACACCCATGCTATACTTAAAAATAATGATATCATTAACACCCATGCTATACTTAAAACCAATGCTATCATTAACGCCCATGCTATACTTAAAACTAATGCTATCATTAACATCCATGCTATACTTAAAACTTATGCTATCATTAAAACCCATGCTATACTTAAAACTAATGCTATACTTATCTCCCATGCTATACTTAAATTAATGCTATCATTAACACCCATGCTATACTTAAAACTAATTATATACTTAAAACTAATGCTATAATTAACATCCATGCTATACTTAAAACTAATGCTATCATTAACACCCATGCTAAACTTAAAACTAATTCTATACTTATCTCCCATGCTATCCTTAAAACTAATGCTATCATTAACACCCATGCTATACTTAAAACTAATTCTATCATTAACATCCATGATATACTTAAAACTAATGCTATACTTATCACCCATGCTATACTTAAAACTAATGCTATACTTATCACTCATCCTATCCTTAAAACTAATGCTATAATTATTACCCATGTTATCATTAACATCCATTCTATACATAAAACTATTGCTATCATTAACACCCATGATATACTTAAAACTAATACTATCATTAACACACATGCTATCTTTACAAATAATGATATCATTAACACCCATTCTATACTTAAAACTAATGCTATCATTAACACCCATGCTATACTTAAAACTAATGCTATCATTAACACCCATGCTATACTTAAAACTAATGCTATCATTAACACCCATGCTATACTTAAAACTAATGCTATACTTATCACCCATGCTATACTTAAAACTAATGCTATACTTATCACTCATCCTATCCTTAAAACTAATGCTATAATTATTACCCATGTTATCATTAACATCCATTCTATACATAAAACTATTGCTATCATTAACACCCATGATATACTTAAAACTAATACTATCATTAACACACATGCTATCTTTAAAAATAATGATATCATTAACACCCATTCTATACTTAAAACTAATGCTATCATTAACACCCATGCTTTACTTAAAACTAATGCTATCATTAACACCCATGCTATACTTAAAACTAATGCTATCATTAACGCCTATGCTATACTTAAAACTAATGCTATCATTAACACCCATGCTATACTTAAAACTAATTATATACTTAAAACTAATGCTATAATTAACATCCATGCTATACTTAAAACTAATGCTATCATTAACACCCATGCTAAACTTAAAACTAATTCTATACTTATCTCCCATGCTATCCTTAAAACTAATGCTATCATTAACACCCATGCTATACTTAAAACTAATTCTATCATTAACATCCATGATATACTTAAAACTAATGCTATACTTATCACCCATGCCATACTTAAAACTAATGCTATACTTATCACTCATCCTATCCTTAAAACTAATGCTATAATTATTACCCATGTTATCATTAACATCCATTCTATACATAAAACTATTGCTATCATTAACACCCATGATATACTTAAAACTAATACTATCATTAACACACATGCTATCTTTAAAAATAATGATATCATTAACACCCATTCTATACTTAAAACTAATGCTATAATTAACATCCATGCTATACTTAAAACTAATGCTATCATTAACACCCATGCTAAACTTAAAACTAATTCTATACTTATCTCCCATGCTATCCTTAAAACTAATGCTATCATTAACACCCATGCTATACTTAAAACTAATTCTATCATTAACATCCATGATATACTTAAAACTAATGCTATACTTATCACCCATGCTATACTTAAAACTAATGCTATACTTATCACTCATCCTATCCTTAAAACTAATGCTATAATTATTACCCATGTTATCATTAACATCCATTCTATACATAAAACTATTGCTATCATTAACACCCATGATATACTTAAAACTAATACTATCATTAACACACATGCTATCTTTACAAATAATGATATCATTAACACCCATTCTATACTTAAAACTAATGCTATCATTAACACCCATGCTATACTTAAAACTAATGCTATCATTAACACCCATGCTATACTTAAAACTAATGCTATCATTAACACCCATGCTATACTTAAAACTAATGCTATACTTATCACCCATGCTATACTTAAAACTAATGCTATACTTATCACTCATCCTATCCTTAAAACTAATGCTATAATTATTACCCATGTTATCATTAACATCCATTCTATACATAAAACTATTGCTATCATTAACACCCATGATATACTTAAAACTAATACTATCATTAACACACATGCTATCTTTAAAAATAATGATATCATTAACACCCATTCTATACTTAAAACTAATGCTATCATTAACACCCATGCTTTACTTAAAACTAATGCTATCATTAACACCCATGCTATACTTAAAACTAATGCTATCATTAACGCCTATGCTATACTTAAAACTAATGCTATCATTAACACCCATGCTATACTTAAAACTAATTATATACTTAAAACTAATGCTATAATTAACATCCATGCTATACTTAAAACTAATGCTATCATTAACACCCATGCTAAACTTAAAACTAATTCTATACTTATCTCCCATGCTATCCTTAAAACTAATGCTATCACTAACACCCATGCTATACTTAAAACTAATTCTATCATTAACATCCATGATATACTTAAAACTAATGCTATACTTATCACCCATGCCATACTTAAAACTAATGCTATACTTATCACTCATCCTATCCTTAAAACTAATGCTATAATTATTACCCATGTTATCATTAACATCCATTCTATACATAAAACTATTGCTATCATTAACACCCATGATATACTTAAAACTAATACTATCATTAACACACATGCTATCTTTAAAAATAATGATATCATTAACACCCATTCTATACTTAAAACTAATGCTATCATTAACACCCATGCTTTACTTAAAACTAATGCTATCATTAACACCCATGCTATACTTAAAACTAATGCTATCATTAACGCCTATGCTATACTTAAAACTAATGCTATCATTAACACCCATGCTATACATAAAACTAATGCTATCATTAAAACCCATGCTATACTTAAAACCAATGCTATCATTAACACCCATGTTATAATTAAAACTAATGCTATCATTAACACCCATGTCATAATTTAAACTAATGCTATCATTAACACCCATGCTATACTTAAAACTAATTCTATCATTAACACCCATGCTATACTTAAAACTAATTCTATACTTATCACCCATGCTATCCTTAAAACTAATGCTATCATTAACACTCATGCTATACTTAAAACTAATGCTATCATTAACACCCATGCTATACTTAAAACCAATGCTATCATTAACACCCATGTTATAATTAAAACTAATGCTATCATTAACACCCATGATATACCTAAAAATAATGCTATCATTAACACCCATGTTATAATTTAAACTAATGCTATCATTAACACACATGCTATACTTAAAACTAATGCTATCATTAACACCCATTCTATACTTAAAACTAATGCTATCATTAACACCCATGCTATACTTAAAACTAATGCTATCATTAACACCCATGCTATACTTAAAAATAATGATATCATTAAGACCCATTCTATACTTAAAACTAATGCTATCATTAACACCCATGCTATACTTAAAACTAATGCTATCATTAACACCCATGCTATACTTAAAACTAATGCAATCATTAACGCCCATGCTATACTTAAAACTAATGCTATCATTAACACCCATGCTATACTTAAAAATAATGATATCATTAACACCCATGCTATACTTAAAACCAATGCTATCATTAACGCCCATGCTATACTTAAAACTAATGCTATCATTAAATCCATTCTATACTTAAAACTTATGCTATCATTAAAACCCATGCTATACTTAAAACCAATGCTATCATTAACACCCATGTTATAATTAAAACTAATGCTATCATTAACACCCATGCTATACTTAAAACTAATGCTATCATTAACACCCATGCTATACTTAAAACTAATGCAATCATTAACGTCCATGCTATACTTAAAACTAATGCTATCATTAACACCCATGCTATACTTAAAACTAATTCTATCATTAACACCCATGCTATACTTAAAACTAATGCTATACGTATCACCCATGTTATAATTTAAACTAATGCCATCATTAACACCCATGCTATACTTAAAACGAATGCTATCATTAACATCCATGCTATACTTAAAATTGATGCTATCATTAACACCCATGCTATACTTAAAACTAATGCTATCATTAACACCCATGCTATACTTAAAAATAATGATATCATTAACACCCATGCTATACTTAAAACCAATGCTATCATTAACGCCCATGCTATACTTAAAACTAATGCTATCATTAACACCCATGCTATACTTAAAATTGATGCTATCATTAACACCCATGCTATACTTAAAACTAATGCTATACTTATCTCCCATGCTATCCTTAAAACTAATGCTGTCATTAACACCCATGCTATACTTAAAACTAATTATATCATTAACATCCATGATATACTTAAAACTAATACTATCATTAACACCCATGCTAAACATACATCTAATGCTATCATTAACACCCATGCTATACTTAAAACTAATGCTATCATTAACACCCATGCTATACTTAAAACTAATTCTATCATTAACGCCCATGCTATACTTAAAACTAATGCTATACTTATCTCCCATGCTATCCTTAAAACTAATGCTATCATTAACACCCATGCTATACTTAAAACTAATTATATCATTAACATCCATGATATACTTAAAACTAATACTATCATTAACACTCATGCTAAACATAAATCTAATGCTATCATTAACACCCATGCTATACTTAAAACTAATGCTATCATTAACACCCATGCTATACTTAAAACTAATTCTATCATTAACAACCATGCTAAACTTAAAACTAATTCTATACTTATCTCCCATGCTATCCTTAAAACTAATGCTATCATTAACACCCATGCTATACTTAAAATTAATTCTATCATTAACATCCATGATATACTTAAAACTAATGCTATCATTAACACCCATGCTATACTTAAAACTAATGCTATCATTAACGCCCATGCTATACTTAAAACTAATGCTATCATTAACATCCATGCTATACTTAAAACTAATGCTATCATTAAAACCCATGCTATACTTAAAACCAATGCTATCATTAACACCCATGTTATAATTAAAACTAATGCTATCATTAACACCCATGCTATACTTAAAACTAATGCTATCATTAACACCCATGTTATAATTTAAACTAATGCTATCATTAACACCCATGCTATACTTAAAACTAATGCTATCATTAACACCCATGCTATACTTAAAACTAATGCTATACTTATCTCCCATGCTATCCTTAAAACTAATGCTATCATTAACACCCATGCTATACTTAAAACTAATTATATCATTAACATCCATGATATACTTAAAACTAATACTATCATTAACACCCATGCTAAACATAAATCTAATGCTATCATTAACACCCATGCTATACTTAAAACTAATGCTATCATTAACACCCATGCTATACTTAAAACTAATTCTATCATTAACGCCCATGCTATACTTAAAACTAATGCTATCATTAAAACCCATGCTATACTTAAAACTAATGCTATCATTAAAACCCATGCTATACTTAAAACCAATGCTATCATTAACACCCATGTTATAATTAAAATTAATGCTATCATTAACACCCATGTCATAATTTAAACTAATGCTATCATTAACATCCATGCTATACTTAAAACTAATTCTATCATTAACACCCATGCTATACTTAAAACTAATGCTATACTTATCACCCATGCTATCCTTAAAACTAATGCTATCATTAACACTCATGCTATACTTAAAACTAATGCTATCATTAACACCCATGCTATACTTAAAACCAATGCTATCATTAACACCCATGTTATAATTAAAACTAATGCTATCATTAACACCCATGATATACCTAAAACTAATGCTATCATTAACACCCATGTTATAATTTAAACTAATGCTATCATTAACACACATGCTATACTTAAAACTAATGCTATCATTAACACCCATGCTATACTTAAAACTAATGCTATCATTAACACCCATGCTATACTTAAAACTAATGCTATCATTAACACCCATGCTATACTTAAAAATAATGATATCATTAAGACCCATTCTATACTTAAAACTAATGCTATCATTAACACCCATGCTATACTTAAAACTAATGCAATCATTAACGCCCATGCTATACTTAAAACTAATGCTATCATTAACACCCATGCTATACTTAAAACTAATGCTATACTTATCACCCATGTTATAATTTAAACTAATGCTATCATTAACACCCATGCTATACTTAAAACGAATGCTATCATTAACATCCATGCTATACTTAAAATTGATGCTATCATTAACACCCATGCTATACTTAAAACTAATGCTATACTTATCTCCCATGCTATCCTTAAAACTAATGCTGTCATTAACACCCATGCTATACTTAAAACTAATTATATCATTAACATCCATGATATACTTAAAACTAATACTATCATTAACACCCATGCTAAACATAAATCTAATGCTATCATTAACACCCATGCTATACTTAAAACTAATGCTATCATTAACACCCATGCTATACTTAAAACTAATTCTATCATTAACTCCCATGCTATACTTAAAACTAATGCTATACTTATCTCCCATGCTATCCTTAAAACTAATGCTATCATTAACACCCATGCTATACTTAAAACTAATTCTATCATTAACGCCCATTCTATACTTAAAACTAATGCTATCATTAACACCCATGTTATAATTAAAACTAATGCTATCATTAACACCAGTGCTATACTTAAAACTAATGCTATCATTAACACCCATGTTATAATTTAAACTAATGCTATCATTAACACCCATGCTATACTTAAAACTAATGCTATCATTAACACCCATGCTATACTTAAAACTAATGCTATAATTAACATCCATACTATACTTAAAACTAATGCTATCATTAACACCCATGCTAAACTTAAAACTAATTCTATACTTATCTCCCATGCTATCCTTAAAACTAATGCTATCATTAACACCCATGCTATACTTAAAACTAATTCTATCATTAACATCCATGATATACTTAAAACTAATGCTATCATAAACATCCATGCTATATTTAAAACTAATGCTATCATTAACGCCCATACTATACTTAAAACTAATGCTATCATTAACACCCATGCTATACTTAAAACTAATGCTATCATTAAAACCCATGCTATACTTAAAACCAATGCTATCATTAACACCCATGTTATAATTAAAACTAATGCTATCATTAATACCCATGCTATACTTAAAACTAATGTTATCATTAACACCCATGTTATAATTTAAACTAATGCTATCATTAACACCCATGCTATACTTAAAACTAATGCTATCATTAACACCCATGCTATACTTAAAAATAATGATATCATTAACACCCATGCTATACTTAAAACCAATGCTATCATTAACGCCCATGCTATACTTAAAACTAATGCTATCATTAACATCCATTCTATACTTAAAACTTATGCTATCATTAAAACCCATGCTATACTTAAAACCAATGCTATCATTAACACCCATGTTATAATTAAAACTAATGCTATCATTAACACCCATGCTATACTTAAAACTAATGCTATCATTAACACCCATGCTATACTTAAAACTAATGCAATCATTAACGTCCATGCTATACTTAAAACTAATGCTATCATTAACACCCATGCTATACTTAAAACTAATTCTATCATTAACACCCATGCTATACTTAAAACTAATGCTATACGTATCACCCATGTTATAATTTAAACTAATGCCATCATTAACACCCATGCTATACTTAAAACGAATGCTATCATTAACATCCATGCTATACTTAAAATTGATGCTATCATTAACACCCATGCTATACTTAAAACTAATGCTATCATTAACACCCATGCTATACTTAAAAATAATGATATCATTAACACCCATGCTATACTTAAAACCAATGCTATCATTAACGCCCATGCTATACTTAAAACTAATGCTATCATTAACACCCATGCTATACTTAAAATTGATGCTATCATTAACACCCATGCTATACTTAAAACTAATGCTATACTTATCTCCCATGCTATCCTTAAAACTAATGCTGTCATTAACACCCATGCTATACTTAAAACTAATTATATCATTAACATCCATGATATACTTAAAACTAATACTATCATTAACACCCATGCTAAACATACATCTAATGCTATCATTAACACCCATGCTATACTTAAAACTAATGCTATCATTAACACCCATGCTATACTTAAAACTAATTCTATCATTAACGCCCATGCTATACTTAAAACTAATGCTATACTTATCTCCCATGCTATCCTTAAAACTAATGCTATCATTAACACCCATGCTATACTTAAAACTAATTATATCATTAACATCCATGATATACTTAAAACTAATACTATCATTAACACTCATGCTAAACATAAATCTAATGCTATCATTAACACCCATGCTATACTTAAAACTAATGCTATCATTAACACCCATGCTATACTTAAAACTAATTCTATCATTAACGCCCATACTATACTTAAAACTAATGCTATCATTAACAACCATGCTAAACTTAAAACTAATTCTATACTTATCTCCCATGCTATCCTTAAAACTAATGCTATCATTAACACCCATGCTATACTTAAAATTAATTCTATCATTAACATCCATGATATACTTAAAACTAATGCTATCATTAACACCCATGCTATACTTAAAACTAATGCTATCATTAACGCCCATGCTATACTTAAAACTAATGCTATCATTAACATCCATGCTATACTTAAAACTAATGCTATCATTAAAACCCATGCTATACTTAAAACTAATGCTATCATTAACGCCCATGCTATACTTAAAACTAATGCTATCATTAACACCCATGTTATAATTAAAATTAATGCTATCATTAACACCCATGTCATAATTTAAACTAATGCTATCATTAACATCCATGCTATACTTAAAACTAATTCTATCATTAACACCCATGCTATACTTAAAACTAATGCTATACTTATCACCCATGCTATCCTTAAAACTAATGCTATCATTAACACTCATGCTATACTTAAAACTAATGCTATCATTAACACCCATGCTATACTTAAAACCAATGCTATCATTAACACCCATGTTATAATTAAAACTAATGCTATCATTAACACCCATGATATACCTAAAACTAATGCTATCATTAACACCCATGTTATAATTTAAACTAATGCTATCATTAACACACATGCTATACTTAAAACTAATGCTATCATTAACACCCATGCTATACTTAAAACTAATGCTATCATTAACACCCATGCTATACTTAAAACTAATGCTATCATTAACACCCATGCTATACTTAAAAATAATGATATCATTAAGACCCATTCTATACTTAAAACTAATGCTATCATTAACACCCATGCTATACTTAAAACTAATGCAATCATTAACGCCCATGCTATACTTAAAACTAATGCTATCATTAACACCCATGCTATACTTAAAACTAATGCTATACTTATCACCCATGTTATAATTTAAACTAATGCTATCATTAACACCCATGCTATACTTAAAACGAATGCTATCATTAACATCCATGCTATACTTAAAATTGATGCTATCATTAACACCCATGCTATACTTAAAACTAATGCTATACTTATCTCCCATGCTATCCTTAAAACTAATGCTGTCATTAACACCCATGCTATACTTAAAACTAATTATATCATTAACATCCATGATATACTTAAAACTAATACTATCATTAACACCCATGCTAAACATAAATCTAATGCTATCATTAACACCCATGCTATACTTAAAACTAATGCTATCATTAACACCCATGCTATACTTAAAACTAATTCTATCATTAACTCCCATGCTATACTTAAAACTAATGCTATACTTATCTCCCATGCTATCCTTAAAACTAATGCTATCATTAACACCCATGCTATACTTAAAACTAATACTATCATTAACACCCATGCTAAACATAAATCTAATGCTATCATTAACACCCATGCTATACTTAAAACTAATGCTATCATTAACACCCATGCTATACTTAAAACTAATTCTATCATTAACGCCCATTCTATACTTAAAACTAATGCTATCATTAACACCCATGTTATAATTAAAACTAATGCTATCATTAACACCAGTGCTATACTTAAAACTAATGCTATCATTAACACCCATGTTATAATTTAAACTAATGCTATCATTAACACCCATGCTATACTTAAAACTAATGCTATCATTAACACCCATGCTATACTTAAAACTAATGCTATAATTAACATCCATACTATACTTAAAACTAATGCTATCATTAACACCCATGCTAAACTTAAAACTAATTCTATACTTATCTCCCATGCTATCCTTAAAAATAATGCTATCATTAAAACCCATGCTATACTTAAAACCAATGCTATCATTAACACCCATGTTATAATTAAAACTAATTCTATCATTAATACCCATGCTATACTTAAAACTAATGCTATCATTAACACCCATGTTATAATTTAAACTAATGCTATCATTAACACCCATGCTATACTTAAAACTAATGCTATCATTAACACCCATGCTATACTTAAAACTAATGCTATACTTATCTCCCATGCTATCCTTAAAACTAATGATATCATTAAAACCCATGCTATACTTAAAACCAATGCTATCATTAACACCCATGTTATAATTAAAACTAATGCTATCATTAACACCAATGCTATACTTAAAACTAATTATATCATTAACATCCATGATATACTTAAAACTAATACTATCATTAACACCCATGCTAAACATAAATCTAATGCTATCATTAACACCCATGCTATACTTAAAACTAATGCTATCATTAACACCCATGCTATACTTAAAACTAATTCTATCATTAACGCCCATGCTATACTTAAAACTAATGCTATCATTAACACCCATGCTATACTTAAAACTAATGCTATCATTAAAACCCATGCTATAATTAAAACCAATGCTATCATTAACACCCATGTTATAATTAAAACTAATGCTATCATTAACACCCATGTCATAATTTAAACTAATGCTATCATTAACACCCATGCTATACTTAAAAATAATTCTATCATTAACACCCATGCTATACTTAAAACTAATGCTATACTTATCACCCATGCTATCCTTAAAACTAATGCTATCATTAACACTCATGCTATACTTAAAACTAATGCTATCATTAACACCCATGCTATACTTAAAACCAATTCTATCATTAACACCCATGTTATAACTAAAACTAATGTTATCATTAACACCCATGCTATACTTAAAACTAATGCTATCATTAACACCCATGTTATAATTAAAACTAATGCTATCATTAACACCCATGCTATACTTAAAACTAATTATATCATTAACATCCATGATATACTTAAAACTAATACTATCATTAACACCCATGCTAAACATAAATCTAATGCTATCATTAACACCCATGCTATACTTAAAACTAATGCTATCATTAACACCCATGCTATACTTAAAACTAATGCTATCATTAAAACCCATGCTATACTTAAAACCAATGCTATCATTAACACCCATGTTATAATTAAAACTAATGCTATCATTAACACCCATGTCATAATTTAAACTAATGCTATCATTAACACCCATGCTATACTTAAAAATAATTCTATCATTAACACCCATGCTATACTTAAAACTAATGCTATACTTATCACCCATGCTATCCTTAAAACTAATGCTATCATTAACACTCATGCTATACTTAAAACTAATGCTATCATTAACACCCATGCTATACTTAAAACCAATTCTATCATTAACACCCATGTTATAACTAAAACTAATGTTATCATTAACACCCATGCTATACTTAAAACTAATGCTATACTTATCACCCATGTTATAATTTAAACTAATGCTATCATTAACACCCATGCTATACTTAAAACGAATGCTATCATTAACATCCATGCTATACTTAAAATTGATGCTATCATTAACACCCATGCTATACTTAAAACTAATGCTATACTTATCTCCCATGCTATCCTTAAAACTAATGCTATCATTAACACCCATGCTATACTTAAAACTAATTATATCATTAACATCCATGATATACTTAAAACTAATACTATCATTAACACCCATGCTAAACATAAATCTAATGCTATCATTAACACCCATGCTATACTTAAAACTAATGCTATCATTAACACCCATGCTATACTTAAAACTAATTCTATCATTAACGCCCATGATATACTTAAAACTAATACTATCATTAACACCCATGCTAAACATAAATCTAATGCTATCATTAACACCCATGCTATACTTAAAACTAATGCTATCATTAACACCCATGCTATACTTAAAACTAATTCTATCATTAACGCCCATGCTATACTTAAAACTAATGCTATCATTAACACCCATGCTATACTTAAAACTAATGCTATCATTAAAACCCATGCTATACTTAAAACCAATGTTATAATTAACACCCATGTTATAATTAAAACTAATGCTATCATTAACACCCATACTATACTTAAAACTAATGCTATCATTAACACCCATGTTAAAATTTAAACTAATGCTATCATTAACACCCATGCTATACTTAAAACTAATGCTATCAGTAACACCCATGCTATACTTAAAACTAATGCTATCATTAACACCCATGCTATCATTAAAAATAATGATATTATTAACACCCATGCTATACTTAAAACTAATGCTATCATTAACACCCATGCTATACTTAAAACTAATGCTATAATTAACATCCATACTATACTTAAAACTAATGCTATCATTAACACCCATGCTAAACTTAAAACTAATTCTATACTTATCTCCCATACTATCCTTAAAACTAATGCTATCATTAACACCCATACTATACTTAAAACTAATTCTATCATTAACATCCATGATATACTTAAAACTAATGCTATCATTAACATCCATGCTATACTTAAAACTAATGCTATCATTAACGCCCATGCTATACTTAAAACTAATGCTATCATTAACACCCATGCTATACTTAAAAATAATGCTATCATTAAAACCCATGCTATACTTAAAACCAATGCTATCATTAACACCCATGTTATAATTAAAACTAATGCTATCATTAACACCCATGCTATACTTAAAACTAATGCTATCATTAACACCTATGCTATACTTAAAACTAATGTTATCATTAACACCCATGCTATACTTAAAACTAATGCTATCATTAACACCCATGCTATACTTAAAAATAATGATATCATTAAGACCCATTCTATACTTAAAACTAATGCTATACTTATCACCCATGTTATAATTTAAACTAATGCTATCATTAACACCCATGCTATACTTAAAACGAATGCTATCATTAACATCCATGCTATACTTAAAATTGATGCTATCATTAAAACCCATGCTATACTTAAAACTAATGCTATACTTATCTCCCATGCTATCCTTAAAACTAATGCTGTCATTAACACCCATGCTATACTTAAAACTAATTATATCATTAACATCCATGATATACTTAAAACTAATACTATCATTAACATCCATGCTAAACATAAATCTAAGGCTATCATTAACACCCATGCTATACTTAAAACTAATGCTATCATTAACACCCATGCTATACTTAAAACTAATTCTATCATTAACGCCCATGCTATACTTAAAACTAATGCTATACTTATCTCCCATGCTATCCTTAAAACTAATGCTATCATTAACACCCATGCTATAATTAAAACTAATTATATCATTAACATCCATGATATACTTAAAACTAATACTATCATTAACACCCATGCTAAACATAAATCTAATGCTATCATTAACACCCATGCTATACTTAAAACTAATGCTATCATTAACACCCATGCTATACTTAAAACTAATTCTATCATTAACGCCCATGCTATACTTAAAACTAATGCTATCATTAACACCCATGTTATAATTAAAACTAATCCTATCATTAACACCATGCTATACTTAAAACTAATGCTATCATTAACACCCATGTTATAATTTAAACTAATGCTATCATTAACACCCATGCTATACTTAAAACTAATGCTATCATTAACACCCATGCTATACTTAAAACTAATGCTATAATTAACATCCATACTATACTTAAAACTAATGCTATCATTAACACCCATGCTAAACTTAAAACTAATTCTATACTTATCTCCCATGCTATCCTTAAAACTAATGCTATCATTAACACCCATACTATACTTAAAACTAATTCTATCATTAACATCCATGATATACTTAAAAATAATGCTATCATTAACATCCATGCTATATTTAAAACTAATGCTATCATTAACGCCAATGCTATACTTAAAACTAATGCTATCATTAACACCCATGCTATACTTAAAACCAATGCTATCATTAACACCCATGTTATAATTAAAACTAATGCTATCATTAACACCCATGCTATACTTAAAACTAATTATATCATTAACATCCATGATATACTTAAAACTAATACTATCATTAACACCCATGCTAAACATAAATCTAATGCTATCATTAACACTCATGCTATACTTAAAACTAATGCTATCATTAACACCAATGCTATACTTAAAACTAATTCTATCATTAACGCCCATGCTATACTTAAAACTAATGCTATCATTAACACCCATGCTATACTTAAAACTAATGCTATCATTAAAACCCATGCTATACTTAAAACCAATTCTATCATTAACACCCATGTTATAATTAAAACTAATGCTATCATTAACACCCATGTCATAATTTAAACTAATGCTATCATTAACACCCATGCTATACTTAAAAATAATTCTATCATTAACACCCATGCTATACTTAACACTAATGCTATACTTATCACCCATGCTATCCTTAAAACTAATGCTATCATTAACACTCATGCTATACTTAAAACTAATGCTATCATTAACACCCATGCTATACTTAAAACCAATGCTATCATTAACACCCATGTTATAATTAAAACTAATGCTATCATTAACACCCATGCTATACTTAAAACTAATTATATCATTAACATCCATGATATACTTAAAACTAATACTATCATTAACACCCATGCTAAACATAAATCTAATGCTATCATTAACACCCATGCTATACTTAAAACTAATGCTATCATTAACACCCATGCTATACTTAAAACTAATTCTATCATTAACGCCCATGCTATACTTAAAACTAATGCTATCATTAACACCCATGCTATACTTAAAACTAATGCTATCATTAAAACCCATGCTATACTTAAAACCAATGCTATCATTAACACCCATGTTATAATTAAAACTAATGCTATCATTAACACCCATGTCATAATTTAAACTAATGCTATCATTAAAACCCATGCTATACTTAAAACCAATGCTATCATTAACACCCATGTTATAATTAAAATTAATGCTATCATTAACACCCATGTCATAATTTAAACTAATGCTATCATTAACACCCATGCTATACTTAAAACTAATTCTATCATTAACACCCATGCTATACTTAAAACTAATGCTATACTTATCACCCATGCTATCCTTAAAACTAATGCTATCATTAACTCCCATGCTATACTTAAAACTAATTATATCATTAACATCCATGATATACTTAAAACTAATACTATCATTAACACCCATGCTAAACATAAATCTAATGCTATCATTAACACCCATGCTATACTTAAAACTAATGCTATCATTAACACCCATGCTATACTTAAAACTAATTCTATCATTAACGCCCATGCTATACTTAAAACTAATGCTATCATTAACACCCATGCTATACTTAAAACTAATGCTATCATTAAAACCCATGCTATACTTAAAACCAATGCTATCATTAACACCCATGTTATAATTAAAACTAATGCTATCATTAACACCCATGTCATAATTTAAACTAATGCTATCATTAACACCCATGCTATACTTAAAAATAATTCTATCATTAACACCCATGCTATACTTAAAACTAATGCTATACTTATCACCCATGCTATCCTTAAAACTAATGCTATCATTAACACTCATGCTATACTTAAAACTAATGCTATCATTAACACCCATGCTATACTTAAAACCAATTCTATCATTAACACCCATGTTATAACTAAAACTAATGTTATCATTAACACCCATGCTATACTTAAAACTAATGCTATACTTATCACCCATGTTATAATTTAAACTAATGCTATCATTAACACCCATGCTATACTTAAAACGAATGCTATCATTAACATCCATGCTATACTTAAAATTGATGCTATCATTAACACCCATGCTATACTTAAAACTAATGCTATACTTATCTCCCATGCTATCCTTAAAACTAATGCTATCATTAACACCCATGCTATACTTAAAACTAATTATATCATTAACATCCATGATATACTTAAAACTAATACTATCATTAACACCCATGCTAAACATAAATCTAATGCTATCATTAACACCCATGCTATACTTAAAACTAATGCTATCATTAACACCCATGCTATACTTAAAACTAATTCTATCATTAACGCCCATGATATACTTAAAACTAATACTATCATTAACACCCATGCTAAATATAAATCTAATGCTATCATTAACACCCATGCTATACTTAAAACTAATGCTATCATTAACACCCATGCTATACTTAAAACTAATTCTATCATTAACGCCCATGCTATACTTAAAACTAATGCTATCATTAACACCCATGCTATACTTAAAACTAATGCTATCATTAAAACCCATGCTATACTTAAAACCAATGTTATAATTAACACCCATGTTATAATTAAAACTAATGCTATCATTAACACCCATACTATACTTAAAACTAATGCTATCATTAACACCCATGTTATAATTTAAACTAATGCTATCATTAACACCCATGCTATACTTAAAACTAATGCTATCAGTAACACCCATGCTATACTTAAAACTAATGCTATCATTAACACCCATGCTATACTTAAAACTAATGCTATCATTAACGCCCATGCTATACTTAAAACTAATGCTATCATTAACACCCATGCTATACTTAAAAATAATGCTATCATTAAAACCCATGCTTATACTTAAAACCAATGCTATCATTAACACCCATGTTATAATTAAAACTAATGCTATCATTAACACCCATGCTATACTTAAAACTAATGCTATCATTAACACCTATGCTATACTTAAAACTAATGTTATCATTAACACCCATGCTATACTTAAAACTAATGCTATCATTAACACCCATGCTAAACATAAATCTAATGCTATCATTAACACTCATGCTATACTTAAAACTAATGCTATCATTAACACCAATGCTATACTTAAAACTAATGCTATAATTAACATCCATACTATACTTAAAACTAATGCTATCATTAACACCCATGCTAAACTTAAAACTAATTCTATACTTATCTCCCATACTATCCTTAAAACTAATGCTATCATTAACACCCATACTATACTTAAAACTAATTCTATCATTAACATCCATGATATACTTAAAACTAATGCTATCATTAACATCCATGCTATACTTAAAACTAATGCTATCATTAACGCCCATGCTATACTTAAAACTAATGCTATCATTAACACCCATGCTATACTTAAAAATAATGCTATCATTAAAACCCATGCTTATACTTAAAACCAATGCTATCATTAACACCCATGTTATAATTAAAACTAATGCTATCATTAACACCCATGCTATACTTAAAACTAATGCTATCATTAACACCTATGCTATACTTAAAACTAATGTTATCATTAACACCCATGCTATACTTAAAACTAATGCTATCATTAACACCCATGCTATACTTAAAACTAATACTATCATTAACACCCATGCTAAACATAAATCTAATGCTATCATTAACACTCATGCTATACTTAAAACTAATACTATCATTAACACCAATGCTATACTTAAAGCTAATTCTATCATTAACACCCATGCTATACTTAAAACTAATGCTATACTTATCACCCATGTTATAATTTAAACTAATGCTATCATTAACACCCATGCTATACTTAAAACGAATGCTATCATTAACATCCATGCTATACTTAAAATTGATGCTATCATTAAAACCCATGCTATACTTAAAACTAATGCTATACTTATCTCCTATGCTATCCTTAAAACTAATGCTGTCATTAACACCCATGCTATACTTAAAACTAATTATATCATTAACATCCATGATATACTTAAAACTAATACTATCATTAACATCCATGCTAAACATAAATCTAAGGCTATCATTAACACCCATGCTATACTTAAAACTAATGCTATCATTAACACCCATGCTATACTTAAAACTAATTCTATCATTAACGCCCATGCTATACTTAAAACTAATGCTATACTTATCTCCCATGCTATCCTTAAAACTAATGCTATCATTAACACCCATGCTATACTTAAAACTAATTATATCATTAACATCCATGATATACTTAAAACTAATACTATCATTAACACACATGCTAAACATAAATCTAATGCTATCATTAACACCCATGCTATACTTAAAACTAATGCTATCATTAACACCCATGCTATACTTAAAACTAATTCTATCATTAACGCCCATGCTATACTTAAAACTAATGCTATCATTAACACCCATGTTATAATTAAAACTAATCCTATCATTAACACCATGCTATACTTAAAACTAATGCTATCATTAACACCCATGTTATAATTTAAACTAATGCTATCATTAACACCCATGCTATACTTAAAACTAATGCTATCATTAACACCCATGCTATACTTAAAACTAATGCTATAATTAACATCCATACTATACTTAAAACTAATGCTATCATTAACACCCATGCTAAACTTAAAACTAATTCTATACTTATCTCCCATGCTATCCTTAAAACTAATGCTATCATTAACACCCATGCTATACTTAAAACTAATTCTATCATTAACATCTATGATATACTTAAAACTAATGCTATCATTAACATCCATGCTATATTTAAAACTAATGCTATCATTAACGCCAATGCTATACTTAAAACTAATGCTATCATTAACACCCATGCTATACTTAAAACTAATGCTATCATTAAAACCCATGCTATACTTAAAACCAATGCTATCATTAACACCCATGTTATAATTAAAACTAATGCTATCATTAACACCCATGCTATACTTAAAACTAATGCTATCATTAACACCCATGTTATAATTTAAACTAATGCTATCATTAACACCCATGCTATACTTAAAACTAATGCTATCATTAACACCCATGCTATACTTAAAACTAATGCTATACTTATCTCCCATGCTATCCTTAAAACTAATGCTATCATTAAAACCCATGCTATACTTAAAACCAATGCTATCATTAACACCCATGTTATAATTAAAACTAATGCTATCATTAACACCCATGCTATACTTAAAACTAATTATATCATTAACATCCATGATATACTTAAAACTAATACTATCATTAACACCCATGCTATACTTAAAACTAATGCTATCATTAACACCCATGCTATACTTAAAACTAATGCTATCATTAAAACCCATGCTATACTTAAAACCAATTCTATCATTAACACCCATGTTATAATTAAAACTAATGCTATCATTAACACCCATGTCATAATTTAAACTAATGCTATCATTAACACCCATGCTAAACATAAATCTAATGCTATCATTAACACCCATGCTATACTTAAAACTAATGCTATCATTAACACCCATGCTATACTTAAAACTAATTCTATCATTAACGCCCATGCTATACTTAAAACTAATGCTATCATTAACACCCATGCTATACTTAAAACTAATGCTATCATTAAAACCCATGCTATACTTAAAACCAATGCTATCATTAACACCCATGTTATAATTAAAACTAATGCTATCATTAACACCCATGTCATAATTTAAACTAATGCTATCATTAAAACCCATGCTATACTTAAAACCAATGCTATCATTAACACCCATGTTATAATTAAAATTAATGCTATCATTAACACCCATGTCATAATTTAAACTAATGCTATCATTAACACCCATGCTATACTTAAAACTAATTCTATCATTAACACCCATGCTATACTTAAAACTAATGCTATACTTATCACCCATGCTATCCTTAAAACTAATGCTATCATTAACACTCATGCTATACTTAAAACTAATGCTATCATTAACACCCATGCTATACTTAAAACCAATGCTATCATTAACACCCATGTTATAATTAAAACTAATGCTATCATTAACACCCATGATATACCTAAAACTAATGCTATCATTAACACCCATGTTATAATTTAAACTAATGCTATCATTAACACACATGCTATACTTAAAACTAATGCTATCATTAACACCCATGCTATACTTAAAACTAATGCTATCATTAACACCCATGCTATACTTAAAACTAATGCTATCATTAACACCCATGCTATACTTAAAAATAATGATATCATTAAGACCCATTCTATACTTAAAACTAATGCTATCATTAACACCCATGCTATACTTAAAACTAATGCTATCATTAACACCCATGCTATAATTAAAACTAATGCAATCATTAACGCCCATGCTATACTTAAAACTAATGCTATCATTAACACCCATGCTATACTTAAAACTAATTCTATCATTAACACCCATGCTATACTTAAAACTAATGCTATACTTATCACCCATGTTATAATTTAAACTAATGCTATCATTAACACCCATGCTATACTTAAAACGAATGCTATCATTAACATCCATGCTATACTTAAAATTGATGCTATCATTAACACCCATGCTATACTTAAAACTAATGCTATACTTATCTCCCATGCTATCCTTAAAACTAATGCTGTCATTAACACCCATGCTATACTTAAAACTAATTATATCATTAACATCCATGATATACTTAAAACTAATACTATCATTAACACCCATGCTAAAAATAAATCTAATGCTATCATTAACACCCATGCTATACTTAAAACTAATGCTATCATTAACACCCATGCTATACTTAAAACTAATTCTATCATTAACTCCCATGCTATACTTAAAACTAATGCTATACTTATCTCCCATGCTATCCTTAAAACTAATGCTATCATTAACACCCATGCTATACTTAAAACTAATACTATCATTAACACCCATGCTAAACATAAATCTAATGCTATCATTAACACCCATGCTATACTTAAAACTAATGCTATCATTAACACCCATGCTATACTTAAAACTAATTCTATCATTAACGCCCATTCTATACTTAAAACTAATGCTATCATTAACACCCATGTTATAATTAAAACTAATGCTATCATTAACACCCATGCTATACTTAAAACTAATGCTATCATTAACACCCATGTTATAATTTAAACTAATGCTATCATTAACACCCATGCTATACTTAAAACTATTGCTATCATTAACACCCATGCTATACTTAAAACTAATGCTATAATTAACATCCATACTATACTTAAAACTAATGCTATCATTAACACCCATGCTAAACTTAAAACTAATTCTATACTTATCTCCCATGCTATACTTAAAACTAATGCTATCATTAACACCCATGCTATACTTAAAAATAATGATATCATTAAGACCCATTCTATACTTAAAACTAATGCTATCATTAACACCCATGCTATACTTAAAACTAATGCAATCATTAACGCCCATGCTATACTTAAAACTAATGCTATCATTAACACCCATGCTATACTTAAAACTAATGCTATACTTATCACCCATGTTATAATTTAAACTAATGCTATCATTAACACCCATGCTATACTTAAAACGAATGCTATCATTAACATCCATGCTATACTTAAAATTGATGCTATCATTAACACCCATGCTATACTTAAAACTAATGCTATACTTATCTCCCATGCTATCCTTAAAACTAATGCTGTCATTAACACCCATGCTATACTTAAAACTAATTATATCATTAACATCCATGATATACTTAAAACTAATACTATCATTAACACCCATGCTATACTTAAAACTAATTCTATCATTAACATCCATGATATACTTAAAACTAATGCTATCATAAACATCCATGCTATATTTAAAACTAATGCTATCATTAACGCCCATACTATACTTAAAACTAATGCTATCATTAACACCCATGCTATACTTAAAACTAATGCTATCATTAAAACCCATGCTATACTTAAAACCAATGCTATCATTAACGCCCATGCTATACTTAAAACTAAAGCTATCATTAACATCCATTCTATACTTAAAACTTATGCTATCATTAAAACCCATGCTATACTTAAAACTAATGCTATCATTAACACCCATGCTATACTTAAAACTAATACTATCATTAACACCCATGCTAAACATAAATCTAATGCTATCATTAACACCCATGCTATACTTAAAACTAATGCTATCATTAACACCCATGCTATACTTAAAACTAATTCTATCATTAACGCCCATTCTATACTTAAAACTAATGCTATCATTAACACCCATGTTATAATTAAAACTAATGCTATCATTAACACCAGTGCTATACTTAAAACTAATGCTATCATTAACACCCATGTTATAATTTAAACTAATGCTATCATTAACACCCATGCTATACTTAAAACTAATGCTATCATTAACACCCATGCTATACTTAAAACTAATGCTATAATTAACATCCATACTATACTTAAAACTAATGCTATCATTAACACCCATGCTAAACTTAAAACTAATTCTATACTTATCTCCCATGCTATCCTTAAAACTAATGCTATCATTAACACCCATGCTATACTTAAAACTAATTCTATCATTAACATCCATGATATACTTAAAACTAATGCTATCATAAACATCCATGCTATATTTAAAACTAATGCTATCATTAACGCCCATACTATACTTAAAACTAATGCTATCATTAACACCCATGCTATACTTAAAACTAATGCTATCATTAAAACCCATGCTATACTTAAAACCAATGCTATCATTAACACCCATGTTATAATTAAAACTAATGCTATCATTAATACCCATGCTATACTTAAAACTAATGCTATCATTAACACCCATGTTATAATTTAAACTAATGCTATCATTAACACCCATGCTATACTTAAAACTAATGCTATCATTAACACCCATGCTATACTTAAAAATAATGATATCATTAACACCCATGCTATACTTAAAACCAATGCTATCATTAACGCCCATGCTATACTTAAAACTAAAGCTATCATTAACATCCATTCTATACTTAAAACTTATGCTATCATTAAAACCCATGCTATACTTAAAACCAATGCTATCATTAACACCCATGTTATAATTAAAACTAATGCTATCATTAACACCCATGCTATACTTAAAACTAATGCTATCATTAACACCCATGCTATACTTAAAACTAATGCAATCATTAACGTCCATGCTATACTTAAAACTAATGCTATCATTAACACCCATGCTATACTTAAAACTAATTCTATCATTAACACCCATGCTATACTTAAAACTAATGCTATACGTATCACCCATGTTATAATTTAAACTAATGCCATCATTAACACCCATGCTATACTTAAAACGAATGCTATCATTAACATCCATGCTATACTTAAAATTGATGCTATCATTAACACCCATGCTATACTTAAAACTAATGCTATCATTAACACCCATGCTATACTTAAAAATAATGATATCATTAACACCCATGCTATACTTAAAACCAATGCTATCATTAACGCCCATGCTATACTTAAAACTAATGCTATCATTAACACCCATGCTATACTTAAAATTGATGCTATCATTAACACCCATGCTATACTTAAAACTAATGCTATATTTATCTCCCATGCTATCCTTAAAACTAATGCTGTCATTAACACCCATGCTATACTTAAAACTAATTATATCATTAACATCCATGATATACTTAAAACTAATACTATCATTAACACCCATGCTAAACATACATCTAATGCTATCATTAACACCCATGCTATACTTAAAACTAATGCTATCATTAACACCCATGCTATACTTAAAACTAATTCTATCATTAACGCCCATGCTATACTTAAAACTAATGCTATACTTATCTCCCATGCTATCCTTAAAACTAATGCTATCATTAACACCCATGCTATACTTAAAACTAATTATATCATTAACATCCATGATATACTTAAAACTAATACTATCATTAACACTCATGCTAAACATAAATCTAATGCTATCATTAACACCCATGCTATACTTAAAACTAATGCTATCATTAACACCCATGCTATACTTAAAACTAATTCTATCATTAACGCCCATACTATACTTAAAACTAATGCTATCATTAACAACCATGCTAAACTTAAAACTAATTCTATACTTATCTCCCATGCTATCCTTAAAACTAATGCTATCATTAACACCCATGCTATACTTAAAATTAATTCTATCATTAACATCCATGATATACTTAAAACTAATGCTATCATTAACACCCATGCTATACTTAAAACTAATGCTATCATTAACGCCCATGCTATACTTAAAACTAATGCTATCATTAACATCCATGCTATACTTAAAACTAATGCTATCATTAAAACCCATGCTATACTTAAAACCAATGCTATCATTAACACCCATGTTATAATTAAAACTAATGCTATCATTAACACCCATGCTATACTTAAAACTAATGCTATCATTAACACCCATGTTATAATTTAAACTAATGCTATCATTAACACCCATGCTATACTTAAAACTAATGATATCATTAACACCCATGCTATACTTAAAACTAATGCTATACTTATCTCCCATGCTATCCTTAAAACTAATGCTATCATTAACACCCATGCTATACTTAAAACTAATTATATCATTAACATCCATGATATACTTAAAACTAATACTATCATTAACACCCATGCTAAACATAAATCTAATGCTATCATTAACACCCATGCTATACTTAAAACTAATGCTATCATTAACACCCATGCTATACTTAAAACTAATTCTATCATTAACGCCCATGCTATACTTAAAACTAATGCTATCATTAAAACCCATGCTATACTTAAAACTAATGCTATCATTAAAACCCATGCTATACTTAAAACCAATGCTATCATTAACACCCATGTTATAATTAAAATTAATGCTATCATTAACACCCATGTCATAATTTAAACTAATGCTATCATTAACATCCATGCTATACTTAAAACTAATTCTATCATTAACACCCATGCTATACTTAAAACTAATGCTATACTTATCACCCATGCTATCCTTAAAACTAATGCTATCATTAACACTCATGCTATACTTAAAACTAATGCTATCATTAACACCCATGCTATACTTAAAACCAATGCTATCATTAACACCCATGTTATAATTAAAACTAATGCTATCATTAACACCCATGATATACCTAAAACTAATGCTATCATTAACACCCATGTTATAATTTAAACTAATGCTATCATTAACACACATGCTATACTTAAAACTAATGCTATCATTAACACCCATGCTATACTTAAAACTAATGCTATCATTAACACCCATGCTATACTTAAAACTAATGCTATCATTAACACCCATGCTATACTTAAAAATAATGATATCATTAAGACCCATTCTATACTTAAAATTAATGCTATCATTAACACCCATGCTATACTTAAAACTAATGCAATCATTAACGCCCATGCTATACTTAAAACTAATGCTATCATTAACACCCATGCTATACTTAAAACTAATGCTATACTTATCACCCATGTTATAATTTAAACTAATGCTATCATTAACACCCATGCTATACTTAAAACGAATGCTATCATTAACATCCATGCTATACTTAAAATTGATGCTATCATTAACACCCATGCTATACTTAAAACTAATGCTATACTTATCTCCCATGCTATCCTTAAAACTAATGCTGTCATTAACACCCATGCTATACTTAAAACTAATTATATCATTAACATCCATGATATACTTAAAACTAATACTATCATTAACACCCATGCTAAACATAAATCTAATGCTATCATTAACACCCATGCTATACTTAAAACTAATTCTATCATTAACTCCCATGCTATACTTAAAACTAATGCTATACTTATCTCCCATGCTATCCTTAAAACTAATGCTATCATTAACACCCATGCTATACTTAAAACTAATACTATCATTAACACCCATGCTAAACATAAATCTAATGCTATCATTAACACCCATGCTATACTTAAAACTAATGCTATCATTAACACCCATGCTATACTTAAAACTAATTCTATCATTAACGCCCATTCTATACTTAAAACTAATGCTATCATTAACACCCATGTTATAATTAAAACTAATGCTATCATTAACACCAGTGCTATACTTAAAACTAATGCTATCATTAACACCCATGTTATAATTTAAACTAATGCTATCATTAACACCCATGCTATACTTAAAACTAATGCTATCATTAACACCCATGCTATACTTAAAACTAATGCTATAATTAACATCCATACTATACTTAAAACTAATGCTATCATTAACACCCATGCTAAACTTAAAACTAATTCTATACTTATCTCCCATGCTATCCTTAAAACTAATGCTATCATTAACACCCATGCTATACTTAAAACTAATTCTATCATTAACATCCATGATATACTTAAAACTAATGCTATCATAAACATCCATGCTATATTTAAAACTAATGCTATCATTAACGCCCATACTATACTTAAAACTAATGCTATCATTAACACCCATGCTATACTTAAAACTAATGCTATCATTAAAACCCATGCTATACTTAAAACCAATGCTATCATTAACACCCATGTTATAATTAAAACTAATGCTATCATTAATACCCATGCTATACTTAAAACTAATGCTATCATTAACACCCATGTTATAATTTAAACTAATGCTATCATTAACACCCATGCTATACTTAAAACTAATGCTATCATTAACACCCATGCTATACTTAAAACTAATGCTATACTTATCTCCCATGCTATCCTTAAAACTAATGATATCATTAAAACCCATGCTATACTTAAAACCAATGCTATCATTAACACCCATGTTATAATTAAAACTAATGCTATCATTAACACCAATGCTATACTTAAAACTAATTATATCATTAACATCCATGATATACTTAAAACTAATACTATCATTAACACCCATGCTAAACATAAATCTAATGCTATCATTAACACCCATGCTATACTTAAAACTAATGCTATCATTAACACCCATGCTATACTTAAAACTAATTCTATCATTAACGCCCATGCTATACTTAAAACTAATGCTATCATTAACACCCATGCTATACTTAAAACTAATGCTATCATTAAAACCCATGCTATAATTAAAACCAATGCTATCATTAACACCCATGTTATAATTAAAACTAATGCTATCATTAACACCCATGTCATAATTTAAACTAATGCTATCATTAACACCCATGCTATACTTAAAAATAATTCTATCATTAACATCCATGCTATACTTAAAACTAATGCTATACTTATCACCCATGCTATCCTTAAAACTAATGCTATCATTAACACTCATGCTATACTTAAAACTAATGCTATCATTAACACCCATGCTATACTTAAAACCAATTCTATCATTAACACCCATGTTATAACTAAAACTAATGTTATCATTAACACCCATGCTATACTTAAAACTAATGCTATCATTAACACCCATGTTATAATTAAAACTAATGCTATCATTAACACCCATGCTATACTTAAAACTAATTATATCATTAACATCCATGATATACTTAAAACTAATACTATCATTAACACCCATGCTAAACATAAATCTAATGCTATCATTAACACCCATGCTATACTTAAAACTAATGCTATCATTAACACCCATGCTATACTTAAAACTAATTCTATCATTAACGCCCATGCTATACTTAAAACTAATGCTATCATTAACACCCATGCTATACTTAAAACTAATGCTATCATTAAAACCCATGCTATACTTAAAACCAATGCTATCATTAACACCCATGTTATAATTAAAACTAATGCTATCATTAACACCCATGTCATAATTTAAACTAATGCTATCATTAACACCCATGCTATACTTAAAAATAATTCTATCATTAACACCCATGCTATACTTAAAACTAATGCTATACTTATCACCCATGCTATCCTTAAAACTAATGCTATCATTAACACTCATGCTATACTTAAAACTAATGCTATCATTAACACCCATGCTATACTTAAAACCAATTCTATCATTAACACCCATGTTATAACTAAAACTAATGTTATCATTAACACCCATGCTATACTTAAAACTAATGCTATACTTATCACCCATGTTATAATTTAAACTAATGCTATCATTAACACCCATGCTATACTTAAAACGAATGCTATCATTAACATCCATGCTATACTTAAAATTGATGCTATCATTAACACCCATGCTATACTTAAAACTAATGCTATACTTATCTCCCATGCTATCCTTAAAACTAATGCTATCATTAACACCCATGCTATACTTAAAACTAATTATATCATTAACATCCATGATATACTTAAAACTAATACTATCATTAACACCCATGCTAAACATAAATCTAATGCTATCATTAACACCCATGCTATACTTAAAACTAATGCTATCATTAACACCCATGCTATACTTAAAACTAATTCTATCATTAACGCCCATGATATACTTAAAACTAATACTATCATTAACACCCATGCTAAACATAAATCTAATGCTATCATTAACACCCATGCTATACTTAAAACTAATGCTATCATTAACACCCATGCTATACTTAAAACTAATTCTATCATTAACGCCCATGCTATACTTAAAACTAATGCTATCATTAACACCCATGCTATACTTAAAACTAATGCTATCATTAAAACCCATGCTATACTTAAAACCAATGTTATAATTAACACCCATGTTATAATTAAAACTAATGCTATCATTAACACCCATACTATACTTAAAACTAATGCTATCATTAACACCCATGTTAAAATTTAAACTAATGCTCTCATTAACACCCATGCTATACTTAAAACTAATGCTATCAGTAACACCCATGCTATACTTAAAACTAATGCTATCATTAACACCCATGCTATCATTAAAAATAATGATATTATTAACACCCATGCTATACTTAAAACTAATGCTATCATTAACACACATGCTATACTTAAAACTAATGCTATAATTAACATCCATACTATACTTAAAACTAATGCTATCATTAACACCCATGCTAAACTTAAAACTAATTCTATACTTATCTCCCATACTATCCTTAAAACTAATGCTATCATTAACACCCATACTATACTTAAAACTAATTCTATCATTAACATCCATGATATACTTAAAACTAATGCTATCATTAACATCCATGCTATACTTAAAACTAATGCTATCATTAACGCCCATGCTATACTTAAAACTAATGCTATCATTAACACCCATGCTATACTTAAAAATAATGCTATCATTAAAACCCATGCTATACTTAAAACCAATGCTATCATTAACACCCATGTTATAATTAAAACTAATGCTATCATTAACACCCATGCTATACTTAAAACTAATGCTATCATTAACACCTATGCTATACTTAAAACTAATGTTATCATTAACACCCATGCTATACTTAAAACTAATGCTATCATTAACACCCATGCTATACTTAAAAATAATGATATCATTAAGACCCATTCTATACTTAAAACTAATGCTATCATTAACACCCATGCTATACTTAAAACTAATGCTATCATTAACACCCATGCTATACTTAAAACTAATGCAATCATTAACGCCCATGCTATACTTAAAGCTAATTCTATCATTAACACCCATGCTATACTTAAAACTAATGCTATACTTATCACCCATGTTATAATTTAAACTAATGCTATCATTAACACCCATGCTATACTTAAAACGAATGCTATCATTAACATCCATGCTATACTTAAAATTGATGCTATCATTAAAACCCATGCTATACTTAAAACTAATGCTATACTTATCTCCCATGCTATCCTTAAAACTAATGCTGTCATTAACACCCATGCTATACTTAAAACTAATTATATCATTAACATCCATGATATACTTAAAACTAATACTATCATTAACATCCATGCTAAACATAAATCTAAGGCTATCATTAACACCCATGCTATACTTAAAACTAATGCTATCATTAACACCCATGCTATACTTAAAACTAATTCTATCATTAACGCCCATGCTATACTTAAAACTAATGCTATACTTATCTCCCATGCTATCCTTAAAACTAATGCTATCATTAACACCCATGCTATACTTAAAACTAATTATATCATTAACATCCATGATATACTTAAAACTAATACTATCATTAACACCCATGCTAAACATAAATCTAATGCTATCATTAACACCCATGCTATACTTAAAACTAATGCTATCATTAACACCCATGCTATACTTAAAACTAATTCTATCATTAACGCCCATGCTATACTTAAAACTAATGCTATCATTAACACCCATGTTATAATTAAAACTAATCCTATCATTAACACCATGCTATACTTAAAACTAATGCTATCATTAACACCCATGCTAAACTTAAAACTAATTCTATACTTATCTCCCATGCTATCCTTAAAACTAATGCTATCATTAACACCCATACTATACTTAAAACTAATTCTATCATTAACATCCATGATATACTTAAAAATAATGCTATCATTAACATCCATGCTATATTTAAAACTAATGCTATCATTAACGCCAATGCTATACTTAAAATTAATGCTATCATTAACACCCATGCTATACTTAAAACCAATGCTATCATTAACACCCATGTTATAATTAAAACTAATGCTATCATTAACACCCATGCTATACTTAAAACTAATTATATCATTAACATCCATGATATACTTAAAACTAATACTATCATTAACACCCATGCTAAACATAAATCTAATGCTATCATTAACACTCATGCTATACTTAAAACTAATGCTATCATTAACACCAATGCTATACTTAAAACTAATTCTATCATTAACGCCCATGCTATACTTAAAACTAATGCTATCATTAACACCCATGCTATACTTAAAACTAATGCTATCATTAAAACCCATGCTATACTTAAAACCAATTCTATCATTAACACCCATGTTATAATTAAAACTAATGCTATCATTAACACCCATGTCATAATTTAAACTAATGCTATCATTAACACCCATGCTATACTTAAAAATAATTCTATCATTAACACCCATGCTATACTTAACACTAATGCTATACTTATCACCCATGCTATCCTTAAAACTAATACTATCATTAACACTCATGCTATACTTAAAACTAATGCTATCATTAACACCCATGCTATACTTAAAACCAATGCTATCATTAACACCCATGTTATAATTAAAACTAATGCTATCATTAACACCCATGCTATACTTAAAACTAATTATATCATTAACATCCATGATATACTTAAAACTAATACTATCATTAACACCCATGCTAAACATAAATCTAATGCTATCATTAACACCCATGCTATACTTAAAACTAATGCTATCATTAACACCCATGCTATACTTAAAACTAATTCTATCATTAACGCCCATGCTATACTTAAAACTAATGCTATCATTAACACCCATGCTATACTTAAAACTAATGCTATCATTAAAACCCATGCTATACTTAAAACCAATGCTATCATTAACACCCATGTTATAATTAAAACTAATGCTATCATTAACACCCATGTCATAATTTAAACTAATGCTATCATTAAAACCCATGCTATACTTAAAACCAATGCTATCATTAACACCCATGTTATAATTAAAATTAATGCTATCATTAACACCCATGTCATAATTTAAACTAATGCTATCATTAACACCCATGCTATACTTAAAACTAATTCTATCATTAACACCCATGCTATACTTAAAACTAATGCTATACTTATCACCCATGCTATCCTTAAAACTAATGCTATCATTAACACTCATGCTATACTTAAAACTAATGCTATCATTAACACCCATGCTATACTTAAAACTAATACTATCATTAACACCCATGCTAAACATAAATCTAATGCTATCATTAACACCCATGCTATACTTAAAACTAATGCTATCATTAACACCCATGCTATACTTAAAACTAATTCTATCATTAACGCCCATGCTATACTTAAAACTAATGCTATCATTAACACCCATGCTATACTTAAAACTAATGCTATCATTAAAACCCATGCTATACTTAAAACCAATGCTATCATTAACACCCATGTTATAATTAAAACTAATGCTATCATTAACACCCATGTCATAATTTAAACTAATGCTATCATTAACACCCATGCTATACTTAAAAATAATTCTATCATTAACACCCATGCTATACTTAAAACTAATGCTATACTTATCACCTATGCTATCCTTAAAACTAATGCTATCATTAACACTCATGCTATACTTAAAACTAATGCTATCATTAACACCCATGCTATACTTAAAACCAATGCTATCATTAACACCCATGTTATAATTAAAACTAATGCTATCATTAACTCCCATGCTATACTTAAAACTAATTATATCATTAACATCCATGATATACTTAAAACTAATACTATCATTAACACCCATGCTAAACATAAATCTAATGCTATCATTAACACCCATGCTATACTTAAAACTAATGCTATCATTAACACCCATGCTATACTTAAAACTAATTCTATCATTAACGCCCATGCTATACTTAAAACTAATGCTATCATTAACACCCATGCTATACTTAAAACTAATGCTATCATTAAAACCCATGCTATACTTAAAACCAATGCTATCATTAACACCCATGTTATAATTAAAACTAATGCTATCATTAACACCCATGTCATAATTTAAACTAATGCTATCATTAACACCCATGCTATACTTAAAAATAATTCTATCATTAACACCCATGCTATACTTAAAACTAATGCTATACTTATCACCCATGCTATCCTTAAAACTAATGCTATCATTAACACTCATGCTATACTTAAAACTAATGCTATCATTAACACCCATGCTATACTTAAAACCAATTCTATCATTAACACCCATGTTATAACTAAAACTAATGTTATCATTAACACCCATGCTATACTTAAAACTAATGCTATACTTATCACCCATGTTATAATTTAAACTAATGCTATCATTAACACCCATGCTATACTTAAAACGAATGCTATCATTAACATCCATGCTATACTTAAAATTGATGCTATCATTAACACCCATGCTATACTTAAAACTAATGCTATACTTATCTCCCATGCTATCCTTAAAACTAATGCTATCATTAACACCCATGCTATACTTAAAACTAATTATATCATTAACATCCATGATATACTTAAAACTAATACTATCATTAACACCCATGCTAAACATAAATCTAATGCTATCATTAACACCCATGCTATACTTAAAACTAATGCTATCATTAACACCCATGCTATACTTAAAACTAATTCTATCATTAACGCCCATGATATACTTAAAACTAATACTATCATTAACACCCATGCTAAACATAAATCTAATGCTATCATTAACACCCATGCTATACTTAAAACTAATGCTATCATTAACACCCATGCTATACTTAAAACTAATTCTATCATTAACGCCCATGCTATACTTAAAACTAATGCTATCATTAACACCCATGCTATACTTAAAACTAATGCTATCATTAAAACCCATGCTATACTTAAAACCAATGTTATAATTAACACCCATGTTATAATTAAAACTAATGCTATCATTAACACCCATACTATACTTAAAACTAATGCTATCATTAACACCCATGTTATAATTTAAACTAATGCTATCATTAACACCCATGCTATACTTAAAACTAATGCTATCAGTAACACCCATGCTATACTTAAAACTAATGCTATCATTAACACCCATGCTATCATTAAAAATAATGATATTATTAACACCCATGCTATACTTAAAACTAATGCTATCATTAACACCCATGCTATACTTAAAACTAATGCTATAATTAACATCCATACTATACTTAAAACTAATGCTATCATTAACACCCATGCTAAACTTAAAACTAATTCTATACTTATCTCCCATACTATCCTTAAAACTAATGCTATCATTAACACCCATACTATACTTAAAACTAATTCTATCATTAACATCCATGATATACTTAAAACTAATGCTATCATTAATATCCATGCTATACTTAAAACTAATGCTATCATTAACGCCCATGCTATACTTAAAACTAATGCTATCATTAACACCCATGCTATACTTAAAAATAATGCTATCATTAAAACCCATGCTTATACTTAAAACCAATGCTATCATTAACACCCATGTTATAATTAAAACTAATGCTATCATTAACACCCATGCTATACTTAAAACTAATGCTATCATTAACAGCTATGCTATACTTAAAACTAATGTTATCATTAACACCCATGCTATACTTAAAACTAATGCTATCATTAACACCCATGCTATACTTAAAAATAATGATATCATTAAGACCCATTCTATACTTAAAACTAATGCTATCATTAACACCCATGCTATACTTAAAACTAATGCTATCATTAACACCCATGCTATACTTAAAACTAATGCAATCATTAACGCCCATGCTATACTTAAAGCTAATTCTATCATTAACACCCATGCTATACTTAAAACTAATGCTATACTTATCACCCATGTTATAATTTAAACTAATGCTATCATTAACACCCATGCTATACTTAAAACGAATGCTATCATTAACATCCATGCTATACTTAAAATTGATGCTATCATTAAAACCCATGCTATACTTAAAACTAATGCTATACTTATCTCCTATGCTATCCTTAAAACTAATGCTGTCATTAACACCCATGCTATACTTAAAACTAATTATATCATTAACATCCATGATATACTTAAAACTAATACTATCATTAACATCCATGCTAAACATAAATCTAAGGCTATCATTAACACCCATGCTATACTTAAAACTAATGCTATCATTAACACCCATGCTATACTTAAAACTAATTCTATCATTAACGCCCATGCTATACTTAAAACTAATGCTATACTTATCTCCCATGCTATCCTTAAAACTAATGCTATCATTAACACCCATGCTATACTTAAAACTAATTATATCATTAACATCCATGATATACTTAAAACTAATACTATCATTAACACCCATGCTAAACATAAATCTAATGCTATCATTAACACCCATGCTATACTTAAAACTAATGCTATCATTAACACCCATGCTATACTTAAAACTAATTCTATCATTAACGCCCATGCTATACTTAAAACTAATGCTATCATTAACACCCATGTTATAATTAAAACTAATCCTATCATTAACACCATGCTATACTTAAAACTAATGCTATCATTAACACCCATGTTATAATTTAAACTAATGCTATCATTAACACCCATGCTATACTTAAAACTAATGCTATCATTAACACCCATGCTATACTTAAAACTAATGCTATAATTAACATCCATACTATACTTAAAACTAATGCTATCATTAACACCCATGCTAAACTTAAAACTAATTCTATACTTATCTCCCATGCTATCCTTAAAACTAATGCTATCATTAACACCCATGCTATACTTAAAACTAATTCTATCATTAACATCTATGATATACTTAAAACTAATGCTATCATTAACATCCATGCTATATTTAAAACTAATGCTATCATTAACGCCAATTCTATACTTAAAACTAATGCTATCATTAACACCCATGCTATACTTAAAACTAATGCTATCATTAAAACCCATGCTATACTTAAAACCAATGCTATCATTAACACCCATGTTATAATTAAAACTAATGCTATCATTAACACCCATGCTATACTTAAAACTAATGCTATCATTAACACCCATGTTATAATTTAAACTAATGCTATCATTAACACCCATGCTATACTTAAAACTAATGCTATCATTAACACCCATGCTATACTTAAAACTAATGCTATACTTATCTCCCATGCTATCCTTAAAACTAATGCTATCATTAAAACCCATGCTATACTTAAAACCAATGCTATCATTAACACCCATGTTATAATTAAAACTAATGCTATCATTAACACCCATGCTATACTTAAAACTAATTATATCATTAACATCCATGATATACTTAAAACTAATACTATCATTAACACCCATGCTAAACATAAATCTAATGCTATCATTAACACTCATGCTATACTTAAAACTAATGCTATCATTAACACCAATGCTATACTTAAAACTAATTCTATCATTAACGCCCATGCTATACTTAAAACTAATGCTATCATTAACACCCATGCTATACTTAAAACTAATGCTATCATTAAAACCCATGCTATACTTAAAACCAATTCTATCATTAACACCCATGTTATAATTAAAACTAATGCTATCATTAACACCCATGTCATAATTTAAACTAATGCTATCATTAACACCCATGCTAAACATAAATCTAATGCTATCATTAACACCCATGCTATACTTAAAACTAATGCTATCATTAACACCCATGCTATACTTAAAACTAATTCTATCATTAACGCCCATGCTATACTTAAAACTAATGCTATCATTAACACCCATGCTATACTTAAAACTAATGCTATCATTAAAACCCATGCTATACTTAAAACCAATGCTATCATTAACACCCATGTTATAATTAAAACTAATGCTATCATTAACACCCATGTCATAATTTAAACTAATGCTATCATTAAAACCCATGCTATACTTAAAACCAATGCTATCATTAACACCCATGTTATAATTAAAATTAATGCTATCATTAACACCCATGTCATAATTTAAACTAATGCTATCATTAACACCCATGCTATACTTAAAACTAATTCTATCATTAACACCCATGCTATACTTAAAACTAATGCTATACTTATCACCCATGCTATCCTTAAAACTAATGCTATCATTAACACTCATGCTATACTTAAAACTAATGCTATCATTAACACCCATGCTATACTTAAAACCAATGCTATCATTAACACCCATGTTATAATTAAAACTAATGCTATCATTAACACCCATGATATACCTAAAACTAATGCTATCATTAACACCCATGTTATAATTTAAACTAATGCTATCATTAACACACATGCTATACTTAAAACTAATGCTATCATTAACACCCATGCTATACTTAAAACTAATGCTATCATTAACACCCATGCTATACTTAAAACTAATGCTATCATTAACACCCATGCTATACTTAAAAATAATGATATCATTAAGACCCATTCTATACTTAAAACTAATGCTATCATTAACACCCATGCTATACTTAAAACTAATGCTATCATTAACACCCATGCTATAATTAAAACTAATGCAATCATTAACGCCCATGCTATACTTAAAACTAATGCTATCATTAACACCCATGCTATACTTAAAACTAATTCTATCATTAACACCCATGCTATACTTAAAACTAATGCTATACTTATCACCCATGTTATAATTTAAACTAATGCTATCATTAACACCCATGCTATACTTAAAACGAATGCTATCATTAACATCCATGCTATACTTAAAATTGATGCTATCATTAACACCCATGCTATACTTAAAACTAATGCTATACTTATCTCCCATGCTATCCTTAAAACTAATGCTGTCATTAACACCCATGCTATACTTAAAACTAATTATATCATTAACATCCATGATATACTTAAAACTAATACTATCATTAACACCCATGCTAAAAATAAATCTAATGCTATCATTAACACCCATGCTATACTTAAAACTAATGCTATCATTAACACCCATGCTATACTTAAAACTAATTCTATCATTAACTCCCATGCTATACTTAAAACTAATGCTATACTTATCTCCCATGCTATCCTTAAAACTAATGCTATCATTAACACCCATGCTATACTTAAAACTAATACTATCATTAACACCCATGCTAAACATAAATCTAATGCTATCATTAACACCCATGCTATACTTAAAACTAATGCTATCATTAACACCCATGCTATACTTAAAACTAATTCTATCATTAACGCCCATTCTATACTTAAAACTAATGCTATCATTAACACCCATGTTATAATTAAAACTAATGCTATCATTAACACCCATGCTATACTTAAAACTAATGCTATCATTAACACCCATGTTATAATTTAAACTAATGCTATCATTAACACCCATGCTATACTTAAAACTAATGCTATCATTAACACCCATGCTATACTTAAAACTAATGCTATAATTAACATCCATACTATACTTAAAACTAATGCTATCATTAACACCCATGCTAAACTTAAAACTAATTCTATACTTATCTCCCATGCTATCCTTAAAACTAATGCTATCATTAACACCCATGCTATACTTAAAACTAATTCTATCATTAACATCCATGATATACTTAAAACTAATGCTATCATAAACATCCATGCTATATTTAAAACTAATGCTATCATTAACGCCCATGCTATACTTAAAACTAATGCTATCATTAACACCCATGCTATACTTAAAACTAATGCTATCATTAAAACCCATGCTATACTTAAAACCAATGCTATCATTAACACCCATGTTATAATTAAAACTAATGCTATCATTAACACCCATGCTATACTTAAAACTAATGCTATCATTAACACCCATGTTATAATTTAAACTAATGCTATCATTAACACCCATGCTATACTTAAAACTAATGCTATCATTAACACCCATGCTATACTTAAAACTAATACTATACTTATCTCCCATGCTATCCTTAAAACTAATGCTATCATTAAAACCCATGCTATACTTAAAACCAATGCTATCATTAACACCCATGTTATAATTAAAACTAATGCTATCATTAACACCCATGCTATACTTAAAACTAATTATATCATTAACATCCATGATATACTTAAAACTAATACTATCATTAACACCCATGCTAAACATAAATCTAATGCTATCATTAACACCCATGCTATACTTAAAACTAATGCTATCATTAACACCCATGCTATACTTAAAACTAATTCTATCATTAACGCCCATGCTATACTTAAAACTAATGCTATCATTAACACCCATGCTATACTTAAAACTAATGCTATCATTAAAACCCATGCTATACTTAAAACCAATGCTATCATTAACACCCATGTTATAATTAAAACTAATGCTATCATTAACACCCATGTCATAATTTAAACTAATGCTATCATTAACACCCATGCTATACTTAAAAATAATTCTATCATTAACACCCATGCTATACTTAAAACTAATGCTATACTTATCACCCATGCTATCCTTAAAACTAATGCTATCATTAACACTCATGCTATACTTAAAACTAATGCTATCATTAACACCCATGCTATACTTAAAACCAATGCTATCATTAACACCCATGTTATAATTAAAACTAATGCTATCATTAACACCCATGCTATACTTAAAACTAATTATATCATTAACATCCATGATATACTTAAAACTAATACTATCATTAACACCCATGCTAAACATAAATCTAATGCTATCATTAACACCATGCTATACTTAAAACTAATGCTATCATTAACACCCATGCTATACTTAAAACTAATTCTATCATTAACGCCCATGCTATACTTAAAACTAATGCTATCATTAACACCCATGCTATACTTAAAACTAATGCTATCATTAAAACCCATGCTATACTTAAAACCAATGCTATCATTAACACCCATGTTATAATTAAAACTAATGCTATCATTAACACCCATGTCATAATTTAAACTAATGCTATCATTAACACCCATGCTATACTTAAAAATAATTCTATAATTAACACCAATGCTATACTTAAAACTAATGCTATACTTATCACCAATGCTATCCTTAAAACTAATGCTATCATTAACACTCATGCTATACTTAAAACTAATTCTATCATTAACGCCCATGATATACTTAAAACTAATACTATCATTAACACCCATGCTAAAAATAAATCTAATGCTATCATTAACACCCATGCTATACTTAAAACTAATGCTATCATTAACACCCATGCTATACTTAAAACTAATTCTATCATTAACGCCCATGCTATACTTAAAACTAATGCTATCATTAACACCCATGCTATACTTAAAACTAATGCTATCATTAAAACCCATGCTATACTTAAAACCAATGTTATAATTAACACCCATGTTATAATTAAAACTAATGCTATCATTAACACCCATACTATACTTAAAACTAATGCTATCATTAACACCCATGTTATAATTTAAACTAATGCTATCATTAACACCCATGCTATACTTAAAACTAATGCTATCAGTAACACCCATGCTATACTTAAAACTAATGCTATCATTAACACCCATGCTATCATTAAAAATAATGATATTATTAACACCCATGCTATACTTAAAACTAATGCTATCATTAACACCCATGCTATACTTAAAACTAATGCTATAATTAACATCCATACTATACTTAAAACTAATGCTATCATTAATACCCATGCTAAACTTAAAACTAATTCTATACTTATCTCCCATACTATCCTTAAAACTAATGCTATCATTAACACCCATACTATACTTAAAACTAATTCTATCATTAACATCCATGATATACTTAAAACTAATGCTATCATTAACACCCATGTTATAATTAAAACTAATGCTATCATTAACACCCATGCTATACTTAAAACTAATGCTATCATTAACACCTATGCTATACTTAAAACTAATGCTATCATTAACACCCATGCTATACTTAAAACTAATGCTATCATTAACACCCATGCTATACTTAAAAATAATGATATCATTAAGACCCATTCTATACTTAAAACTAATGCTATCATTAACACCCATGCTATACTTAAAACTAATGCTATCATTAACACCCATGCTATACTTAAAACTAATGCAATCATTAACGCCCATGCTATACTTAAAGCTAATTCTATCATTAACACCCATGCTATACTTAAAACTAATGCTATACTTATCACCCATGTTATAATTTAAACTAATGCTATCATTAACACCCATGCTATACTTAAAACGAATGCTATCATTAACATCCATGCTATACTTAAAATTGATGCTATCATTAACACCCATGCTATACTTAAAACTAATGCTATACTTATCTCCCATGCTATCCTTAAAACTAATGCTGTCATTAACACCCATGCTATACTTAAAACTAATTATATCATTAACATCCATGATATACTTAAAACTAATACTATCATTAACATCCATGCCTAACATAAATCTAATGCTATCATTAACACCCATGCTATACTTAAAACTAATGCTATCATTAACACCCATGCTATACTTAAAACTAATTCTATCATTAACGCCCATGCTATACTTAAAACTAATGCTATACTTATCTCCCATGCTATCCTTAAAACTAATGCTATCATTAACACCCATGCTATACTTAAAACTAATTATATCATTAACATCCATGATATACTTAAAACTAATACTATCATTAACACCCATGCTAAACATAAATCTAATGCTATCATTAACACCCATGCTATACTTAAAACTAATGCTATCATTAACACCCATGCTATACTTAAAACTAATTCTATCATTAACGCCCATGCTATACTTAAAACTAATGCTATCATTAACACCCATGTTATAATAAAAACTAATCCTATCATTAACACCATGCTATACTTAAAACTAATGCTATCATTAACACCCATGTTATAATTAAAACTAATGCTATCATTAACACCCATGCTATACTTAAAACTAATGCTATCATTAACACCCATGTTATAATTTAAACTAATGCTATCATTAACACCCATGCTATACTTAAAACTAATGCTATCATTAACACCCATGCTATACTTAAAACTAATGCTATACTTATCTCCCATGCTATCCTTAAAACTAATGCTATCATTAAAACCCATGCTATACTTAAAACCAATGCTATCATTAACACCCATGTTATAATTAAAACTAATGCTATCATTAACACCCATGCTATACTTAAAACTAATTATATCATTAACATCCATGATATACTTAAAACTAATAATATCATTAACACCCATGCTAAACATAAATCTAATGCTATCATTAACACTCATGCTATACTTAAAACTAATGCTATCATTAACACCAATGCTATACTTTAAACTAATTCTATCATTAACGCCCATGCTATACTTAAAACTAATGCTATCATTAACACCCATGCTATACTTAAAACTAATGCTATCATTAAAACCCATGCTATACTTAAAACCAATTCTATCATTAACACCCATGTTATAATTAGAACTAATGCTATCATTAACACCCATGTCATAATTTAAACTAATGCTATCATTAACACCCATGCTATACTTAAAAATAATTCTATCATTAACACCCATGCTATACATAAAACTAATGCTATACTTATCACCCATGCTATCCTTAAAACTAATGCTATCATTAACACTCATGCTATACTTAAAACTAATGCTATCATTAACACCCATGCTATACTTAAAACCAATGCTATCATTAACACCCATGTTATAATTAAAACTAATGCTATCATTAACACCCATGCTATACTTAAAACTAATTATATCATTAACATCCATGATATACTTAAAACTAATACTATCATTAACACCCATGCTAAACATAAATCTAATGCTATCATTAACACCCATGCTATACTTAAAACTAATGCTATCATTAACACCCATGCTATACTTAAAACTAATTCTATCATTAACGCCCATGCTATACTTAAAACTAATACTATCATTAACACCCATGCTATACTTAAAACTAATGCTATCATTAAAACCCATGCTATACTTAAAACCAATGCTATCATTAACACCCATGTTATAATTAAAACTAATGCTATCATTAACACCCATGTCATAATTTAAACTAATGCTATCATTAACACCCATGCTATACTTAAAAATAATTCTATCATTAACACCCATGCTATACTTAAAAATAATGCTATACTTATCACCCATGCTATCCTTAAAACTAATGCTATCATTAACACCCATGCTATACTTAAAACCAATGCTATCATTAACACCCATGTTATAATTAAAACTAATGTTATCATTAACACCCATGATATACCTAAAACTAATGCTATCATTAACACCCATGTTATAATTTAAACTAATGCTATCATTAACACACATGCTATACTTAAAACTAATGCTATCATTAACACCCATGCTATACTTAAAACTAATGCTATCATTAACACCCATGCTATACTTAAAACTAATGCTATCATTAACACCCATGCTATACTTAAAAATAATGATATCATTAAGACCCATTCTATACTTAAAACTAATGCTATCATTAACACCCATGCTATACTTAAAACTAATGCTATCATTAACACCCATGCTATACTTAAAACTAATGTAATCATTAACGCCCATGCTATACTTAAAACTAATGCTCTCATTAACACCCATGCTATACTTAAAACTAATTCTATCATTAACACCCATGCTATACTTAAAACTAATGCTATACTTATCACCCATGTTATAATTTAAACTAATGCTATCATTAACACCCATGCTATACTTAAAACGAATGCTATCATTAACATCCATGCTATACTTAAAATTGATGCTATCATTAACACCCATGCTAAACATAAATCTAATGCTATCATTAACACCCATGCTATACTTAAAACTAATTCTATCATTAACGCCCATGCTATACTTAAAACTAATGCTATCATTAACACCCATGCTATACTTAAAACTAATGCTATCATTAAAACCCATGCTATACTTAAAACCAATGTTATAATTAACACCCATGTTATAATTAAAACTAATGCTATCATTAACACCCATACTATACTTAAAACTAATGCTATCATTAACACCCATGTTATAATTTAAACTAATGCTATCATTAACACCCATGCTATACTTAAAACTAATGCTATCATTAACACCCATGCTATACTTAAAACTAATGCTATCAGTAACACCCATGCTATACTTAAAACTAATGCTATCATTAACACCCATGCTATCATTAAAAATAATGATATTATTAACACCCATGCTATACTTAAAACTAATGCTATCATTAACACCCATGCTATACTTAAAACTAATGCTATAATTAACATCCATACTATACTTAAAAATAATGCTATCATTAACACCCATGCTAAATTTAAAACTAATTCTATACTTATCTCCCATACTATCCTTAAAACTAATGCTATCATTAACACACATGCTATACTTAAAACTAATTCTATCATTAACATCCATGATATACTTAAAACTAATGCTATCATTAACATCCATGCTATACTTAAAACTAATGCTATCATTAACGCCCATGCTATACTTAAAACTAATGCTATCATTAACACCCATGCTATACTTAAAACTAATGCTATCATTAAAACCCATGCTATACTTAAAACCAATGCTATCATTAACACCTATGTTATAATTAAAACTAATGCTATCATTAACACCCATGCTATACTTAAAACTAATGCTATCATTAACACATATGCTACACTTAAAACTAATCCTATCATTAACACCCATGCTATACTTAAAACTAATGCTATCATTAACACCCATGCTATACTTAAAAATAATGATATCATTAAGACCCATTCTATACTTAAAACTAATGCTATCATTAACACCCATGCTATACTTAAAACTAATGCTATCATTAACACCCATGCTATACTTAAAACTAATGCAATCATTAACGCCCATGCTATACTTAAAACGAATGCCTATCATTAACATCCATGCTATACTTAAAATTGATGCTATCATTAACACCCATGCTATACTTAAAACTAATGCTATACTTATCTCCCATGCTATCCTTAAAACTAATGCTATCATTAACACCCATGCTATACTTAAAACTAATTATATCATTAACATCCATTATATACTTAAAACTAATACTATCATTAACACCCATGCTAAACATAAATCTAATGCTATCATTAACACCCATGCTATACTTAAAACTAATGCTATCATTAACACCCATGCTATACTTAAAACTAATTCTATCATTAACGCCCATGCTATACTTAAAACTAATGCTATCATTAACACCCATGCTATACTTAAAACTAATGCTATCAGTAACACCCATGCTATACTTAAAACTAATGCTATCATTAACACCCATGCTATCATTAAAAATAATGATATTATTAACACCCATGCTATACTTAAAACTAATGCTATCATTAACACCCATGCTATACTTAAAACTAATGCTATAATTAACATCCATACTATACTTAAAACTAATGCTATCATTAACACCCATGCTAAACTTAAAACTAATTCTATACTTATCTCCCATACTATCCTTAAAACTAATGCTATCATTAACACCCATGCTATACTTAAAACTAATTCTATCATTAACATCCATGATATACTTAAAACTAATGCTATCATTAACATCCATGCTATACTTAAAACTAATGCTATCATTAACGCCCATGCTATACTTAAAACTAATGCTATCTTTAACACCCATGCTATACTTAAAACTAATGCTATCATTAAAACCCATGCTATACTTAAAACCAATGCTATCATTAACACCCATGTTATAATTAAAACTAATGCTATCATTAACACCCATGCTATACTTAAAACTAATGCTATCATTAACACCTATGCTATACTTAAAACTAATGCTATCATTAACACCCATGCTATACTTAAAACTAATGCTATCATTAACACCCATGCTATACTTAAAACTAATGCTATCATTAACACCCATGCTATACTTAAAACTAATGCAATCATTAACGCCCATGCTATACTTAAAACTAATTCTATCATTAACACCCATGCTATACTTAAAACTAATTCTATCATTAACACCCATGCTATACTTAAAACTAATGCTATACTTATCACCCATGTTATAATTTAAACTAATGCTATCATTAACACCCATTCTATACTTAAAACTAATGCTATCATTAACACCCATGCTATACTTAAAACTAATGCTATCAGTAACACCCATGCTATACTTAAAACTAATGCTATCATTAACACCCATGCTATAATTAAAAATAATGATATTATTAACACCCATGCTATACTTAAAACTAATGCTATCATTAACACCCATGCTATACTTAAAACTAATGCTATAATTAACATCCATACTATACTTAAAACTAATGCTATCATTAACACCCATGCTAAACTTAAAACCAATTCTATACTTATCTCCCATGCTATCCTTAAAACTAATGCTATCAGTAACACCCATGCTATACTTAAAACTAATTCTATCATTAACACCCATGCTATACTTAAAACTAATGCTATACTTATCACCCATGTTATAATTTAAACTAATGCTATCATTAACACCCATGCTATACTTAAAACGAATGCTATCATTAACATCCATGCTATACTTAAAATTGATGCTATCATTAACACCCATGCTATACTTAAAACTAATGCTATACTTATCTCCCATGCTATCCTTAAAACTAATTCTATCATTAACACCCATGCTATACTTAAAACTAATTATATCATTAACATCCATTATATACTTAAAACTAATACTATCATTAACACCCATGCTAAACATAAATCTAATGCTATCATTAACACCCATACTATACTTAAAACTAATGCTATCATTAACACCCATATTATAATTTAAACTAATGCTATCATTAACATCCATGCTATACTTAAAATTGATGCTATCATTAACACCCATGCTATACTTAAAACTAATGCTATACTTATCTCCCATGCTATCCTTAAAACTAATGCTATCATTAACACCCATGCTATACTTAAAACTAATTATATCATTAACATCCATTATATACTTAAAACTAATACTATCATTAACACCCATGCTAAACATAAATCTAATGCTATCATTAACATCCATACTATACTTAAAACTAATGCTATCATTAACACCCATATTATAATTTAAACTAATGCTATCATTAACACCCATGCTATACTTAAAACTAATGCTATCATTAACACCCATGCTATACTTAAAACTAATTCTATCAGTAACACCCATGCTATACTTAAAACTAATGCTATCATTAACACCCATGCTATAATTAAAAATAATGATATTATTAACACCCATGCTATACTTAAAACTAATGCTATCATTAACACCCATGCTATACTTAAAACTAATGCTATAATTAACATCCATACTATACTTAAAACTAATGCTATCATTAACACCCATGCTAAACTTAAAACCAATTCTATACTTATCTCCCATGCTATCCTTAAAACTAATGCTATCAGTAACACCCATGCTATACTTAAAACTAATTCTATCATTAACACACATGCTATACTTAAAACTAATGCTATACTTATCACCCATGTTATAATTTAAACTAATGCTATCATTAACACCCATGCTATACTTAAAACGAATGCTATCATTAACATCCATGCTATACTTAAAATTGATGCTATCATTAACACCCATGCTATACTTAAAACTAATGCTATACTTATCTCCCATGCTATCCTTAAAACTAATGCTATCATTAACACCCATGCTATACTTAAAACTAATTATATCATTAACATCCATTATATACTTAAAACTAATACTATCATTAACACCCATGCTAAACATAAATCTAATGCTATCATTAACACCCATACTATACTTAAAACTAATGCTATCATTAACACCCATATTATAATTTAAACTAATGCTATCATTAACACCCATGCTATACTTAAAACTAATGCTATCATTAACACCCATGCTATACTTAAAACTAATGCTATCAGTAACACCCATGCTATACTTAAAACTAATGCTATCATTAACACCCATGCTATAATTAAAAATAATGATATTATTAACACCCATGCTAAACTTAAAACTAATTCTATACTTATCTCCCATACTATCCTTAAAACTAATGCTATCATTAACACCCATGCTATACTTAAAACTAATTCTATCATTAACATCCATGATATACTTAAAACTAATGCTATCATTAACATCCATGCTATACTTAAAACTAATGCTATCATTAACGCCCATGCTATACTTAAAACTAATGCTATCTTTAACACCCATGCTATACTTAAAACTAATGCTATCATTAAAACCCATGCTATACTTAAAACCAATGCTATCATTAACACCCATGTTATAATTAAAACTAATGCTATCATTAACACCCATGCTATACTTAAAACTAATGCTATCATTAACACCTATGCTATACTTAAAACTAATGCTATCATTAACACCCATGCTATACTTAAAACTAATGCTATCATTAACACCCATGCTATACTTAAAACTAATGCTATCTTTAACACCCATGCTATACTTAAAACTAATGCTATCATTAAAACCCATGCTATACTTAAAACTAATGCTATACTTATCACCCATGTTATAATTTAAACTAATGCTATCATTAACACCCATGCTATACTTAAAACGAATGCTATCATTAACATCCATGCTATACTTAAAATTGATGCTATCATTAACACCCATGCTATACTTAAAACTAATGCTATACTTATCTCCCATGCTATCCTTAAAACTAATGCTATCATTAACACCCATGCTATACTTAAAACTAATTATATCATTAACATCCATTATATACTTAAAACTAATACTATCATTAACACCCATGCTAAACATAAATCTAATGCTATCATTAACACCCATACTATACTTAAAACTAATGCTATCATTAACACCCATATTATAATTTAAACTAATGCTATCATTAACACCCATGCTATACTTAAAACTAATGCTATCATTAACACCCATGCTATACTTAAAACTAATGCTATAATTAACATCCATACTATACTTAAAACTAATGCTATCATTAACACCCATGCTAAACTTAAAACCAATTCTATACTTATCTCCCATGCTATCCTTAAAACTAATGCTATCATTAACACCCATGCTATACTTAAAACTAATTCTATCATTAACATCCATGATATACTTAAAACTAATGCTATCATTAACATCCATGCTATACTTAAAACTAATGCTATCATTAACGCCCATGCTATACTTAAAACTAATGCTATCATTAACACCCATGCTATACTTAAAACTAATTATATCATTAACATCCATGATATACTTAAAACTAATACTATCATTAACACCCATGCTAAACTTAAAACTAATGCTATCATTAACACCTATGCTATACTTAAAACTAATGCTATCATTAACACCCATGCTATACTTAAAACTAATGCTATCATTAACACCCATGCTATACTTAAAACTAATGCTATCATTAACACCCATGCTATACTTAAAACTAATGCAATCATTAACGCCCATGCTATACTTAAAACTAATTCTATCATTAACACCCATGCTATACTTAAAACTAATTCTATCATTAACACCCATGCTATACTTAAAACTAATGCTATACTTATCACCCATGTTATAATTTAAACTAATGCTATCATTAACACCCATTCTATACTTAAAACTAATGCTATCATTAACACCCATGCTATACTTAAAACTAATGCTATCAGTAACACCCATGCTATACTTAAAACTAATGCTATCATTAACACCCATGCTATAATTAAAAATAATGATATTATTAACACCCATGCTATACTTAAAACTAATGCTATCATTAACACCCATGCTATACTTAAAACTAATGCTATAATTAACATCCATACTATACTTAAAACTAATGCTATCATTAACACCCATGCTAAACTTAAAACCAATTCTATACTTATCTCCCATGCTATCCTTAAAACTAATGCTATCAGTAACACCCATGCTATACTTAAAACTAATTCTATCATTAACACCCATGCTATACTTAAAACTAATGCTATACTTATCACCCATGTTATAATTTAAACTAATGCTATCATTAACACCCATGCTATACTTAAAACGAATGCTATCATTAACATCCATGCTATACTTAAAATTGATGCTATCATTAACACCCATGCTATACTTAAAACTAATGCTATACTTATCTCCCATGCTATCCTTAAAACTAATTCTATCATTAACACCCATGCTATACTTAAAACTAATTATATCATTAACATCCATTATATACTTAAAACTAATACTATCATTAACACCCATGCTAAACATAAATCTAATGCTATCATTAACACCCATACTATACTTAAAACTAATGCTATCATTAACACCCATATTATAATTTAAACTAATGCTATCATTAACATCCATGCTATACTTAAAATTGATGCTATCATTAACACCCATGCTATACTTAAAACTAATGCTATACTTATCTCCCATGCTATCCTTAAAACTAATGCTATCATTAACACCCATGCTATACTTAAAACTAATTATATCATTAACATCCATTATATACTTAAAACTAATACTATCATTAACACCCATGCTAAACATAAATCTAATGCTATCATTAACACCCATACTATACTTAAAACTAATGCTATCATTAACACCCATATTATAATTTAAACTAATGCTATCATTAACACCCATGCTATACTTAAAACTAATGCTATCATTAACACCCATGCTATACTTAAAACTAATTCTATCAGTAACACCCATGCTATACTTAAAACTAATGCTATCATTAACACCCATGCTATAATTAAAAATAATGATATTATTAACACCCATGCTATACTTAAAACTAATGCTATCATTAACACCCATGCTATACTTAAAACTAATGCTATAATTAACATCCATACTATACTTAAAACTAATGCTATCATTAACACCCATGCTAAACTTAAAACCAATTCTATACTTATCTCCCATGCTATCCTTAAAACTAATGCTATCAGTAACACCCATGCTATACTTAAAACTAATTCTATCATTAACACACATGCTATACTTAAAACTAATGCTATACTTATCACCCATGTTATAATTTAAACTAATGCTATCATTAACACCCATGCTATACTTAAAACGAATGCTATCATTAACATCCATGCTATACTTAAAATTGATGCTATCATTAACACCCATGCTATACTTAAAACTAATGCTATACTTATCTCCCATGCTATCCTTAAAACTAATGCTATCATTAACACCCATGCTATACTTAAAACTAATTATATCATTAACATCCATTATATACTTAAAACTAATACTATCATTAACACCCATGCTAAACATAAATCTAATGCTATCATTAACACCCATACTATACTTAAAACTAATGCTATCATTAACACCCATATTATAATTTAAACTAATGCTATCATTAACACCCATGCTATACTTAAAACTAATGCTATCATTAACACCCATGCTATACTTAAAACTAATGCTATCAGTAACACCCATGCTATACTTAAAACTAATGCTATCATTAACACCCATGCTATAATTAAAAATAATGATATTATTAACACCCATGCTAAACTTAAAACTAATTCTATACTTATCTCCCATACTATCCTTAAAACTAATGCTATCATTAACACCCATGCTATACTTAAAACTAATTCTATCATTAACATCCATGATATACTTAAAACTAATGCTATCATTAACATCCATGCTATACTTAAAACTAATGCTATCATTAACGCCCATGCTATACTTAAAACTAATGCTATATTTAACACCCATGCTATACTTAAAACTAATGCTATCATTAAAACCCATGCTATACTTAAAACCAATGCTATCATTAACACCCATGTTATAATTAAAACTAATGCTATCATTAACACCCATGCTATACTTAAAACTAATGCTATCATTAACACCTATGCTATACTTAAAACTAATGCTATCATTAACACCCATGCTATACTTAAAACTAATGCTATCATTAACACCCATGCTATACTTAAAACTAATGCTATCTTTAACACCCATGCTATACTTAAAACTAATGCTATCATTAAAACCCATGCTATACTTAAAACTAATGCTATACTTATCACCCATGTTATAATTTAAACTAATGCTATCATTAACACCCATGCTATACTTAAAACGAATGCTATCATTAACATCCATGCTATACTTAAAATTGATGCTATCATTAACACCCATGCTATACTTAAAACTAATGCTATACTTATCTCCCATGCTATCCTTAAAACTAATGCTATCATTAACACCCATGCTATACTTAAAACTAATTATATCATTAACATCCATTATATACTTAAAACTAATACTATCATTAACACCCATGCTAAACATAAATCTAATGCTATCATTAACACCCATACTATACTTAAAACTAATGCTATCATTAACACCCATATTATAATTTAAACTAATGCTATCATTAACACCCATGCTATACTTAAAACTAATGCTATCATTAACACCCATGCTATACTTAAAACTAATGCTATAATTAACATCCATACTATACTTAAAACTAATGCTATCATTAACACCCATGCTAAACTTAAAACCAATTCTATACTTATCTCCCATGCTATCCTTAAAACTAATGCTATCATTAACACCCATGCTATACTTAAAACTAATTCTATCATTAACATCCATGATATACTTAAAACTAATGCTATCATTAACATCCATGCTATACTTAAAACTAATGCTATCATTAACGCCCATGCTATACTTAAAACTAATGCTATCATTAACACCCATGCTATACTTAAAACTAATTATATCATTAACATCCATGATATACTTAAAACTAATACTATCATTAACACCCATGCTAAACATAAATCTAATGCTATCATTAACACCCATGCTATACTTAAAACTAATGCTATCATTAACACCCATGCTATACTTAAAACTAATTCTATCATTAACGCCCATGCTATACTTAAAACTAATGCTATCAATAACACCCATGCTATACTTAAAACTAATGCTATCATTAAAACCCATGCTATACTTAAAACCAATGCTATCATTAACACCCATGTTATAATTAAAACTAATGCTATCATTAACACCCATGTCATAATTTAAACTAATGCTATCATTAACACCCATGCTATCCTTAAAACTAATGCTATCATTAACACCCATGCTATACTTAAAACTAATTCTATCATTAACATCCATGATATACGTAAAACTAATGCTATCATTAACAGCCATGCTATACTTAAAACTAATGCTATACTTATCACCCATGCTATACTTAAAACTAATGCTATACTTATCACTCATCCTATCCTTAAAACTAATGCTATAATTATCACCCATGTTATCATTAACATCCATTCTATACATAAAACTATTGCTATCATTAACACCCATGATATACTTAAAACTAATACTATCATTAACACCCATGCTATCTTTAAAAATAATGATATCATTAACACCCATTCTATACTTAAAACTAATGCTATCATTAACACCCATGCTATACTTAAAACTAATGCTATCATTAACACCCATGCTATACTTAAAACTAATGCTATAATTAAAACCCATGCTATACTTAAAACTAATGCTATATTTAACACCCATGCTATACTTAAAACGAATGCTATCATTAACACCCATGCTATACTTAAAACCAATGCTATCATTAACGCCCATGCTATACTTAAAACTAATGCTATCATTAACACCCATGCTATACTTAAAACTTATGCTATCATTAACACCCATGCTATACTTAAAACTAATGCTATCATTAACACCCATGCTATACCTAAAACTAATGCTATACTTATCACCCATGCTTTCCTTAAAACTAATACTATCATTAACGCCCATGCTATACTTAAAACTAATGCTATCATTAACACCCATGCTATACTTAAAACTAATGCTATCATTAAAACCCATACTATACTTAAAACCAATGCTATCATTAACACCCATGTTATAATTAAAACTAATGCTATCATTAACACCCATGCTATACTTAAAACTAATGCTATCATTAACACCCATGCTATACTTAAAACTAATGCTATCATTAACACCCATGCTATACTTAAAACTAATGTTATCATTAAAACCCATGCTATACTTAAAACTAATGATATCATTAAAACCCATGCTATACTTAAAACTAATGCTATCATTAACGCCTATGCTATACTTAAAACTAATGCTATCATTAACACCCATGCTATACTTAAAACTAATGCTATCATTAAAACCCATGCTATACTTAAAACCAATGCTATCATTAACACCCATGTTATAATTAAAACTAATGCTATCAGTAACACCCATGTCATAATTTAAACTAATGCTATCATTAACACCCATGCTATACTTAAAACTAATTCTATCATTAACACCCATGCTATACTTAAAACTAATGCTATACTTATCACCCATGCTATCCTTAAAACTAATGCTATCATTAACACTCATGCTATACTTAAAACTAATGCTATCATTAACACCCATGCTATACTTAAAACCAATGCTATCATTAACACCCATGTTATAATTAAAACTAATGCTATCATTAACACCCATGATATACCTAAAACTAATGCTATCATTAACACCCATGTTATAATTTAAACTAATGCTATCATTAACACACATGCTATACTTAAAACTAATGCTATCATTAAAACCCATGCTATACATAAAACCAATGCTATCATTAACACCCATTTTATAATTAAAACTAATGCTAATATTAACACCCATGCTATACGTAAAACTAATGCTATCATTAAAACCCATGTTATAATTTAAACTAATGCTATCATTAACACCCATGCTATACTTAAAACGAATGCTATCATTAACATCCATGCTATACTTAAAATTGATGCTATCATTAACACCCATGCTATACTTAAAACTAATGCTATCATTAACACCCATGCTATACTTAAAAATAATGCTATCATTAACACCCATGCTATACTTAAAACTAATGCTATCATTAAAACCCATGCTATACATAACACCAATGCTATCATTAACACCCATGTTATAATTAAAACTAATGCTATCATTAACACCCATGCTATACTTAAAACTAATTATATACTTAAAACTAATGCTATAATTAACATCCATGCTATACTTAAAACTAATGCTATCATTAACACCCATGCTAAACTTAAAACTAATTCTATACTTATCTCCCATGCTATCCTTAAAACTAATGCTATCATTAACACCCATGCTATACTTAAAACTAATTCTATCATTAACAGCCATGCTATACTTAAAACTAATGCTATACTTATCACCCATGCTATACTTAAAACTAATGCTATCATTAACACCCATGCTATACTTAAAACTAATTCTATCATTAACAGCCATGCTATACTTAAAACTAATGCTATACTTATCACCCATGCTATACTTAAAACTAATGCTATACTTATCACTCATCCTATCCTTAAAACTAATGCTATAATTATCACCCATGTTATCATTAACATCCATTCTATACATAAAACTAATGCTATCATTAAAACCCATGCTATACATAACACCAATGCTATCATTAACACCCATGTTATAATTAAAACTAATGCTATCATTAACACCCATGCTATACTTAAAACTAATTATATACTTAAAACTAATGCTATAATTAACATCCATGCTATACTTAAAACTAATGCTATCATTAACACCCATGCTAAACTTAAAACTAATTCTATACTTATCTCCCATGCTATCCTTAAAACTAATGCTATCATTAACACCCATGCTATACTTAAAACTAATACTATCATTAACACCCATGCTATTTTTAAAAATAATGATATCATTAACACCCATTATATACTTAAAACTAATGATATCATTAACACCCATGCTATACTTAAAACTAATGCTATCATTAACACCCATGCTATACTTAAAACTAATGCTATACTTAACACCCATGCTTTCCTTAAAACTAATACTATCATTAACGCCCATGCTATACTTAAAACTAATGCTATCATTAACACCCATGCTATACTTAAAACTAATGCTATCATTAAAACCCATACTATACTTAAAACCAATGCTATCATTAACACCCATGTTATAATTAAAACTAATGCTATCATTAACACCCATGCTATACTTAAAACTAATGCTATCATTAACACCCATGCTATACTTAAAACTAATGCTATCATTAACAACCATGCTATACTTAAAACTAATACTATCATTAAAACCCATGCTATACTTAAAACTAATGATATCATTAAAAACCATGCTATACTTAAAACTAATGCTATCATTAACACCCATGCTATACTTAAAACTAATGCTATAATTAACATCCATGCTATACTTAAAATTAATGCTATCATTAACACCCATGCTATACTTAAAACGAATGCTATACTTATCTCCCATGCTTTACTTAAAACTAATGCTATCATTAACACCCATGCTATACTTAAAACTAATTCTATCATTAACGCCTATGCTATACTTAAAACTAATGCTATCATTAAAACCCATGCTATACTTAAAACCAATGCTATTATTAACACCCATGTTATAATTAAAACTAATGCTATCAGTAACACCCATGTCATAATTTAAACTAATGCTATCATTAACACCCATGATATACTTAAAACTAATTCTATCATTAACACCCATGCTATACTTAAAACAATTGCTATACTTATCACCATGCTATCCTTAAAACTAATGCTATCATTAACACTCATGCTATACTTAAAACTAATGCTATCATTAACACCCATGCTATACTTAAAACCAATGCTATCATTAACACCCATGTTATAATTAAAACTAATGCTATCATTAACACCCATGTTATAATTTAAACTAATGCTATCATTAACACCCATGCTATACTTAAAACTAATGCTATCATTAACACCCATGCTATACTTAAAACTAATTATATCATTAACATCCATGATATACTTAAAACTAATACTATCATTAACACCCATGCTAAACATAAATCTAATGCTATCATTAACGCCCATGCTATACTTAAAACTAATGCTATCATTAACACCCATGATATACTTAAAACTAATGCAATCATTAACGCCCATGCTATACTTAAAACTAATGCTATCATTAACACCCATGCTATACTTAAAACTAATGCTATCATTAAAACCCATGCTATACATAAAACCAATGCTATCATTAACACCCATGTTATAATTAAAACTAATGCTAATATTAACACCCATGCTATACGTAAAACTAATGCTATCATTAAAACCCATGTTATAATTTAAACTAATGCTATCATTAACACCCATGCTATACTTAAAACGAATGCTATCATTAACATCCATGATATACTTAAAATTGATGCTATCATTAACACCCATGCTATACTTAAAACTAATGCTATCATTAACACCCATGCTATACTTAAAACTAATGCTATAATTAACATCCATACTATACTTAAAACTAATGCTATCATTAACACCCATGCTAAACTTAAAACTAATTCTATACTTATCTCCCATGCTATCCTTAAAACTAATGCTATCATTAACACCCATGCTATACTTAAAACTAATTCTATCATTAACATCCATGATATACTTAAAACTAATGCTATCATTAACATCCATGCTATACTTAAAACTAATGCTATCATTAACGCCCATGCTATACTTAAAACTAATGCTATCATTAACACCCATGCTATACTTAAAACTAATGCTATCATTAAAACCCATGCTATACATAAAACCAATGCTATCATTAACACCCATGTTATAATTAAAACTAATGCTAATATTAACACCCATGCTATACGTAAAACTAATGCTATCATTAAAACCCATGTTATAATTTAAACTAATGCTATCATTAACACCCATGCTATACTTAAAACGAATGCTATCATTAACATCCATGCTATACTTAAAATTGATGCTATCATTAACACCCATGCTATACTTAAAACTAATGCTATCATTAACACCCATGCTATACTTAAAACTAATGCTATCATTAACACCCATGCTATACTTAAAACTAATGCTATAATTAACATCCATACTATACTTAAAACTAATGCTATCATTAACACCCATGCTAAACTTAAAACTAATTCTATACTTATCTCCCATGCTATCCTTAAAACTAATGCTATTATTAACACCCATGCTATACTTAAAACTAATTCTATCATTAACATCCATGATATACTTAAAACTAATGCTATCATTAACACCCATGCTATACTTAAAACTAATTCTATCATTAACATCCATGATATACTTAAAACTAATGCTATCATTAACATCCATGCTATACTTAAAACTAATGCTATCATTAACGCCCATGCTATACTTAAAACTAATGCTATCATTAACACCCATGCTATACTTAAAACTAATGCTATCATTAAAACCCATGCTATACATAAAACCAATGCTATCATTAACACCCATGTTATAATTAAAACTAATGCTAATATTAACACCCATGCTATACGTAAAACTAATGCTATCATTAAAACCCATGTTATAATTTAAACTAATGCTATCATTAACACCCATGCTATACTTAAAACGAATGCTATCATTAACATCCATGCTATACTTAAAATTGATGCTATCATTAACACCCATGCTATACTTAAAACTAATGCTATCATTAACACCCATGCTATACTTAAAACTAATGCTATAATTAACACCCATGCTATACTTAAAACTAATGCTATAATTAACATCCATACTATACTTAAAACTAATGCTATCATTAACACCCATGCTAAACTTAAAACTAATTCTATACTTATCTCCCATGCTATCCTTAAAACTAATGCTATCATTAACACCCATGCTATACTTAAAACTAATTCTATCATTAACATCCATGATATACTTAAAACTAATGCTATCATTAACATCCATGCTATACTTAAAACTAATGCTATCATTAACGCCCATGCTATACTTAAAACTAATGCTATCATTAACACCCATGCTATACTTAAAACTAATGCTATCATTAACACCCATGCTATACTTAAAACTAATGCTATCATTAACACCCATGATATACCTAAAACTAATGCTATCATTAACACCCATGTTATAATTTAAACTAATGCTATCATTAACACACATGCTATACTTAAAACTAATGCTATCATTAACACCCATGCTATACTTAAAACTAATGCTATCATTAACACCCATGCTATACTTAAAACTAATGCTATCATTAACACCCATGCTATACTTAAAACTAATGCAATCATTAACGCCCATGCTATACTTAAAACTAATGCTATCATTAACACCCATGCTATACTTAAAACTAGTGCTATCATTAAAACCCATGCTATACATAAAACCAATGCTATCATTAACACCCATGTTATAATTAAAACTAATGCTATCATTAACACCCATGCTATACTTAAAACTAATGCTATCATTAAAACCCATGTTATAATTTAAACTAATGCTATCATTAAACCCATGCTATACTTAAAACGAATGCTATCATTAACATCCATGCTATACTTAAAATTTATGCTATCATTAACACCCATGCTATACTTAAAACTAATGCTATCATTAACACCCATGCTATACTTAAAACTAATGCTATCATTAAAACCCATGCTATACATAAAACCAATGCTATCATTAACACCCATGTTATAATTAAAACTAATGCTAATATTAACACCCATGCTATACGTAAAACTAATGCTATCATTAAAACCCATGTTATAATTTAAACTAATGCTATCATTAACACCCATGCTATACTTAAAACGAATGCTATCATTAACATCCATGATATACTTAAAATTGATGCTATCATTAACAACCATGCTATACTTAAAACTAATGCTATCATTAACACCCATGCTATACTTAAAACTAATGCTATCATTAACACCCATGCTATACTTAAAACTAATGCTATAATTAACATCCATACTATACTTAAAACTAATGCTATCATTAACACCCATGCTAAACTTAAAACTAATTCTATACTTATCTCCCATGCTATCCTTAAAACTAATGCTATCATTAACACCCATGCTATACTTAAAACTAATTCTATCATTAACATCCATGATATACTTAAAACTAATGCTATCATTAACATCCATGCTATACTTAAAACTAATGCTATCATTAACGCCCATGCTATACTTAAAACTAATGCTATCATTAACACCCATGCTATACTTAAAACTAATGCTATCATTAAAACCCATGCTATACATAAAACCAATGCTATCATTAACACCCATGTTATAATTAAAACTAATGCTAATATTAACACCCATGCTATACGTAAAACTAATGCTATCATTAAAACCCATGTTATAATTTAAACTAATGCTATCATTAACACCCATGCTATACTTAAAACGAATGCTATCATTAACATCCATGCTATACTTAAAATTGATGCTATCATTAACACCCATGCTATACTTAAAACTAATGCTATCATTAACACCCATGCTATACTTAAAACTAATGCTATCATTAACACCCATGCTATACTTAAAACTAATGCTATAATTAACATCCATACTATACTTAAAACTAATGCTATCATTAACACCCATGCTAAACTTAAAACTAATTCTATACTTATCTCCCATGCTATCCTTAAAACTAATGCTATCATTAACACCCATGCTATACTTAAAACTAATTCTATCATTAACATCCATGATATACTTAAAACTAATGCTATCATTAACACCCATGCTATACTTAAAACTAATTCTATCATTAACATCCATGATATACTTAAAACTAATGCTATCATTAACATCCATGCTATACTTAAAACTAATGCTATCATTAACGCCCATGCTATACTTAAAACTAATGCTATCATTAACACCCATGCTATACTTAAAACTAATGCTATCATTAAAACCCATGCTATACATAAAACCAATGCTATCATTAACACCCATGTTATAATTAAAACTAATGCTAATATTAACACCCATGCTATACGTAAAACTAATGCTATCATTAAAACCCATGTTATAATTTAAACTAATGCTATCATTAACACCCATGCTATACTTAAAACGAATGCTATCATTAACATCCATGCTATACTTAAAATTGATGCTATCATTAACACCCATGCTATACTTAAAACTAATGCTATCATTAACACCCATGCTATACTTAAAACTAATGCTATAATTAACACCCATGCTATACTTAAAACTAATGCTATAATTAACATCCATACTATACTTAAAACTAATGCTATCATTAACACCCATGCTAAACTTAAAACTAATTCTATACTTATCTCCCATGCTATCCTTAAAACTAATGCTATCATTAACACCCATGCTATACTTAAAACTAATTCTATCATTAACATCCATGATATACTTAAAACTAATGCTATCATTAACATCCATGCTATACTTAAAACTAATGCTATCATTAACGCCCATGCTATACTTAAAACTAATGCTATCATTAACACCCATGCTATACTTAAAACTAATGCTATCATTAACACCCATGCTATACTTAAAACTAATGCTATCATTAACACCCATGATATACCTAAAACTAATGCTATCATTAACACCCATGTTATAATTTAAACTAATGCTATCATTAACACACATGCTATACTTAAAACTAATGCTATCATTAACACCCATGCTATACTTAAAACTAATGCTATCATTAACACCCATGCTATACTTAAAACTAATGCTATCATTAACACCCATGCTATACTTAAAACTAATGCAATCATTAACGCCCATGCTATACTTAAAACTAATGCTATCATTAACACCCATGCTATACTTAAAACTAGTGCTATCATTAAAACCCATGCTATACATAAAACCAATGCTATCATTAACACCCATGTTATAATTAAAACTAATGCTATCATTAACACCCATGCTATACTTAAAACTAATGCTATCATTAAAACCCATGTTATAATTTAAACTAATGCTATCATTAAACCCATGCTATACTTAAAACTAATGCTATCATTAACACCCATGCTAAACTTAAAACTAATTCTATACTTATCTCCCATGCTATCCTTAAAACTAATGCTATCATTAACACCCATGTTATAATTAAAACTAATGCTATCATTAACACCCATGCTATACTTAAAACTAATGCTATCATTAACACTCATGCTATACTTAAAACTAATGCTATCATTAACACCCATGCTATACTTAAAACTAATGCTATCATTAACACCCATGCTATACTTAAAACTAATGCTATCATTAACACCCATGCTATCATTAAAAATAATGATATTATTAACACCCATGCTATACTTAAAACTAATGCTATCATTAACACCCATGCTATACTTAAAACTAATGCTATAATTAACATCCATACTATACTTAAAACTAATGCTATCATTAACACCCATGCTAAACTTAAAACTAATTCTATACTTATCTCCCATGCTATCCTTAAAACTAATGCTATCATTAACACCCATGCTATACTTAAAACTAATTCTATCATTAACATCCATGATATACTTAAAACTAATGCTATCATTAACATCCATGCTATACTTAAAACTAATGCTATCATTAACGCCCATGCTATACTTAAAACTAATGCTATCATTAACACCCATGCTATACTTAAAACTAATGCTATCATTAACACCCATGTTATAATTTAAACTAATGCTATCATTAACACCCATGCTATACTTAAAACTAATGCTATCATTAACACCCATGCTATACTTAAAACTAATTATATCATTAACATCCATGATATACTTAAAACTAATACTATCATTAACACCCATGCTAAACATAAATCTAATGCTATCATTAACACCCATGTTATAATTAAAACTAATGCTATCATTAACACCCATACTATACTTAAAACTAATGCTATCATTAACACCCATGTTATAATTTAAACTAATTCTATCATTAACACCCATGCTATACTTAAAACTAATGCTATCATTAACACTCATTCTATACTTAAAACTAATGCTATCATTAACATCCATGCTATACTTAAAACTAATGCTATCATTAACACCCATGCTATACTTAAAACTAATGCTATCATTAACACCCATGCTATCATTAAAAATAATGATATTATTAACACCCATGCTATACTTAAAACTAATGCTATCATTAACATCCATGCTATACTTAAAACTAATGCTATCATTAACACCCATGCTATACTTAAAACTAATGCTATCATTAACACCCATGTTATAATTTAAACTAATGCTATCATTAACACCCATGCTATACTTAAAACTAATGCTATCATTAACACCCATGCTATACTTAAAACTAATTATATCATTAACATCCATGATATACTTAAAACTAATACTATCATTAACACCCATGCTAAACATAAATCTAATGCTATCATTAACACCCATGTTATAATTAAAACTAATGCTATCATTAACACCCATACTATACTTAAAACTAATGCTATCATTAACACCCATGTTATAATTAAAACTAATACTATCATTAACACCCATGCTAAACATAAATCTAATGCTATCATTAACACCCATGCTATACTTAAAACTAATGCTATCATTAACACCCATGCTATACTTAAAACTAATTCTATCATTAACGCCCATGCTATACTTAAAACTAATGCTATCATTAACACCCATGCTATACTTAAAACTAATGCTATCATTAAAACCCATGCTATACTTAAAACCAATGTTATAATTAACACCCATGTTATAATTAAAACTAATGCTATCATTAACACCCATACTATACTTAAAACTAATGCTATCATTAACACCCATGTTATAATTTAAACTAATTCTATCAATAACACCCATGCTATACTTAAAACTAATGCTATCATTAACACCCATGCTATACTTAAAACTAATGCTATCATTAACACCCATGTCATAATTTAAACTAATGCTATCATTAACACCCATGCTATACTTAAAACTAATTCTATCATTAACACCCATGCTATACTTAAAACTAATGCTATACTTATCACCCATGCTATCCTTAAAACTAATGCTATCATTAACACTCATGCTATACTTAAAACTAATGCTATCATTAACACCCATGCTATACTTAAAACCAATGCTATCATTAACACCCATGTTATAATTAAAACTAATGCTATCATTAACACCCATGATATACCTAAAACTAATGCTATCATTAACACCCATGTTATAATTTAAACTAATGCTATCATTAACACACATGCTATACTTAAAACTAATGCTATCATTAACACCCATGCTATACTTAAAACTAATGCTATCATTAACACCCATGCTATACTTAAAACTAATGCTATCATTAACACCCATGCTATACTTAAAACTAATGCAATCATTAACGCCCATGCTATACTTAAAACTAATGCTATCATTAACACCCATGCTATACTTAAAACTAGTGCTATCATTAAAACCCATGCTATACATAAAACCAATGCTATCATTAAAACCCATGTTATAATTTAAACTAATGCTATCATTAACACCCATGCTATACTTAAAACGAATGCTATCATTAACATCCATGCTATACTTAAAATTGATGCTATCATTAACACCCATGCTATACTTAAAACTAATGCTATCATTAACACCCATGCTATACTTAAAACCAATGCTATCATTAACGCCCATGCTATACTTAAAACTAATGCTATCATTAACACCCATGCTATACTTAAAACTAATGCTATCATTAAAACCCATGCTATACTTAAAACCAATGCTATCATTAACACCCATGTTATAATTTAAACTAATGCTATCATTAATACCCATGCTATACTTAAAACTAATGCTATACTTATCTCCCATGCTATCCTTAAAACTAATGCTATCATTAACACCCATGCTATACTTAAAACTAATTCTATCATTAACATCCATGATATACTTAAAACTAATACTATCATTAACACCCATGCTAAACATAAATCTAATGCTATCATTAACACCCATGCTATACTTAAAACTAATGCTATCATTAACACCCATGCTATACTTAAAAATAATGATATCATTAACACCCATTCTATACTTAAAACTAATGCTATCATTAACACCCATGCTATACTTAAAACTAATGCTATCATTAACATCCATGCAATACTTAAAACTAATGCTATCATTAACGCCCATGCTATACTTAAAACTAATGCTATCATTAACACCCATGCTAAACTTAAAACTAATTCTATACTTATCTCCCATGCTATCCTTAAAACTAATACTATCATTAACACCCATGTTATAATTAAAACTAATGCTATCATTAACACCCATGCTATACTTAAAACTAATGCTATCATTAACACTCATGCTATACTTAAAACTAATGCTATCATTAACACCCATGCTATACTTAAAACTAATGCTATCATTAACACCCATGCTATACTTAAAACTAATGCTATCATTAACACCCATGCTATCATTAAAAATAATGATATTATTAACACCCATGCTATACTTAAAACTAATGCTATCATTAACACCCATGCTATACTTAAAACTAATGCTATAATTAACATCCATACTATACTTAAAACTAATGCTATCATTAACACCCATGCTAAACTTAAAAATAATTCTATACTTATCTCCCATGCTATCCTTAAAACTAATGCTATCATTAACACCCATGCTATACTTAAAACTAATTCTATCATTAACATCCATGATATACTTAAAACTAATGCTATCATTAACATCCATGCTATACTTAAAACTAATGCTATCATTAACGCCCATTCTATACTTAAAACTAATGCTATCATTAACACCCATGCTATACTTAAAACTAATGCTATCATTAACACCCATGCTATACTTAAAACTAATGCTATCATTAACGCCCATGCTATACTTAAAACTAATGCTATCATTAACACCCATGCTAAACTTAAAACTAATTCTATACTTATCTCCCATGCTATCCTTAAAACTAATGCTATCATTAACACCCATGTTATAATTAAAACTAATGCTATCATTAACACCCATGCTATACTTAAAACTAATGCTATCATTAACACTCATGCTATACTTAAAACTAATGCTATCATTAACACCCATGCTATACTTAAAACTAATGCTATCATTAACACCCATGCTATACTTAAAACTAATGCTATCATTAACACCCATGCTATCATTAAAAATAATGATATTATTAACACCCATGCTATACTTAAAACTAATGCTATCATTAACACCCATGCTATACTTAAAACTAATGCTATAATTAACATCCATACTATACTTAAAACTAATGCTATCATTAACACCCATGCTAAACTTAAAACTAATTCTATACTTATCTCCCATGCTATCCTTAAAACTAATGCTATCATTAACACCCATGCTATACTTAAAACTAATTCTATCATTAACATCCATGATATACTTAAAACTAATGCTATCATTAACATCCATGCTATACTTAAAACTAATGCTATCATTAACGCCCATGCTATACTTAAAACTAATGCTATCATTAACACCCATGCTATACTTAAAACTAATGCTATCATTAACACCCATGTTATAATTTAAACTAATGCTATCATTAACACCCATGCTTTACTTAAAACTAATGCTATCATTAACACCCATGCTATACTTAAAACTAATTATATCATTAACATCCATGATATACTTAAAACTAATACTATCATTAACACCCATGCTAAACATAAATCTAATGCTATCATTAACACCCATGTTATAATTAAAACTAATGCTATCATTAACACCCATACTATACTTAAAACTAATGCTATCATTAACACCCATGTTATAATTTAAACTAATTCTATCATTAACACCCATGCTATACTTAAAACTAATGCTATCATTAACACTCATGCTATACTTAAAACTAATGCTATCATTAACATCCATGCTATACTTAAAACTAATGCTATCATTAACACCCATGCTATACTTAAAACTAATGCTATCATTAACACCCATGCTATCATTAAAAATACTGATATTATTAACACCCATGCTATACTTAAAACTAATGCTATCATTAACACCCATGCTATACTTAAAACTAATGCTATAATTAACATCCATACTATACTTAAAACTAATGCTATCATTAACACCCATGCTAAACTTAAAACTAATTCTATACTTATCTCCCATGCTATCCTTAAAACTAATGCTATCATTAACACCCATGCTATACTTAAAACTAATTCTATCATTAACATCCATGATATACTTAAAACTAATGCTATCATTAACATCCATGCTATACTTAAAACTAATGCTATCATTAACGCCCATGCTATACTTAAAACTAATGCTATCATTAACACCCATACTATACTTAAAACTAATGCTATCATTAAAACCCATGCTATACTTAAAACCAATGCTATCATTAACACCCATGTTATAATTAAAACTAATACTATCATTAACACCCATGCTAAACATAAATCTAATGCTATCATTAACACCCATGCTATACTTAAAACTAATGCTATCATTAACACCCATGCTATACTTAAAACTAATTCTATCATTAACGCCCATGCTATACTTAAAACTAATGCTATCATTAACACCCATGCTATACTTAAAACTAATGCTATCATTAAAACCCATGCTATACTTAAAACCAATGTTATAATTAACACCCATGCTATACTTAAAACTAATGCTATCATTAACACCCATGCTATACTTAAAACTAATGCTATCATTAACACCCATGTCATAATTTAAACTAATGCTATCATTAACACCCATGCTATACTTAAAACTAATTCTATCATTAACACCCATGCTATACTTAAAACTAATGCTATACTTATCACCCATGCTATCCTTAAAACTAATGCTATCATTAACACTCATGCTATACTTAAAACTAATGCTATCATTAACACCCATGCTATACTTAAAACCAATGCTATCATTAACACCCATGTTATAATTAAAACTAATGCTATCATTAACACCCATGATATACCTAAAACTAATGCTATCATTAACACCCATGTTATAATTTAAACTAATGCTATCATTAACACACATGCTATACTTAAAACTAATGCTATCATTAACACCCATGCTATACTTAAAACTAATGCTATCATTAACACCCATGCTATACTTAAAACTAATGCTATCATTAACACCCATGCTATACTTAAAACTAATGCAATCATTAACGCCCATGCTATACTTAAAACTAATGCTATCATTAACACCCATGCTATACTTAAAACTAGTGCTATCATTAAAACCCATGCTATACATAAAACCAATGCTATCATTAACACCCATGTTATAATTAAAACTAATGCTATCATTAACACCCATGCTATACTTAAAACTAATGCTATCATTAAAACCCATGTTATAATTTAAACTAATGCTATCATTAACACCCATGCTATACTTAAAACGAATGCTATCATTAACATCCATGCTATACTTAAAATTGATGCTATCATTAACACCCATGCTATACTTAAAACTAATGCTATCATTAACACCCATGCTATACTTAAAACTAATGCTATCATTAACACCCATGCTATACTTAAAACTAATTCTATCATTAACGCCCATGCTATACTTAAAACTAATGCTATCATTAACACCCATGCTATACTTAAAACTAATGCTATCATTAAAACCCATGCTATACTTAAAACCAATGTTATAATTAACACCCATGTTATAATTAAAACTAATGCTATCATTAACACCCATACTATACTTAAAACTAATGCTATCATTAACACCCATGTTATAATTTAAACTAATTCTATCAATAACACCCATGCTATACTTAAAACTAATGCTATCATTAACACCCATGCTATACTTAAAACTAATGCTATCATTAACACCCATGTCATAATTTAAACTAATGCTATCATTAACACCCATGCTATACTTAAAACTAATTCTATCATTAACACCCATGCTATACTTAAAACTAATGCTATACTTATCACCCATGCTATCCTTAAAACTAATGCTATCATTAACACTCATGCTATACTTAAAACTAATGCTATCATTAACACCCATGCTATACTTAAAACCAATGCTATCATTAACACCCATGCTATACTTAAAACTAATTCTATCATTAACGCCCATGCTATACTTAAAACTAATGCTATCATTAACACCCATGCTATACTTAAAACTAATGCTATCATTAAAACCCATGCTATACTTAAAACCAATGTTATAATTAACACCCATGTTATAATTAAAACTAATGCTATCATTAACACCCATACTATACTTAAAACTAATGCTATCATTAACACCCATGTTATAATTTAAACTAATTCTATCAATAACACCCATGTTATAATTAAAACTAATGCTATCATTAACACCCATGATATACCTAAAACTAATGCTATCATTAACACCCATGTTATAATTTAAACTAATGCTATCATTAACACACATGCTATACTTAAAACTAATGCTATCATTAACACCCATGCTATACTTAAAACTAATGCTATCATTAACACCCATGCTATACTTAAAACTAATGCTATCATTAACATCCATGCTATACTTAAAACTAATGCAATCATTAACGCCCATGCTATACTTAAAACTAATGCTATCATTAACACCCATGCTATACTTAAAACTAGTGCTATCATTAAAACCCATGCTATACATAAAACCAATGCTATCATTAACACCCATGTTATAATTAAAACTAATGCTATCATTAACACCCATGCTATACTTAAAACTAATGCTATAATTAACATCCATACTATACTTAAAACTAATGCTATCATTAACACCCATGCTAAACTTAAAACTAATTCTATACTTATCTCCCATGCTATCCTTAAAACTAATGCTATCATTAACACCCATGCTATACTTAAAACTAATTCTATCATTAACATCCATGATATACTTAAAACTAATGCTATCATTAACATCCATGCTATACTTAAAACTAATGCTATCATTAACGCCCATGCTATACTTAAAACTAATGCTATCATTAACACCCATACTATACTTAAAACTAATGCTATCATTAAAACCCATGCTATACTTAAAACCAATGCTATCATTAACACCCATGTTATAATTAAAACTAATACTATCATTAACACCCATGCTAAACATAAATCTAATGCTATCATTAACACCCATGCTATACTTAAAACTAATGCTATCATTAACACCCATGCTATACTTAAAACTAATTCTATCATTAACGCCCATGCTATACTTAAAACTAATGCTATCATTAACACCCATGCTATACTTAAAACTAATGCTATCATTAAAACCCATGCTATACTTAAAACCAATGTTATAATTAACACCCATGCTATACTTAAAACTAATGCTATCATTAACACCCATGCTATACTTAAAACTAATGCTATCATTAACACCCATGTCATAATTTAAACTAATGCTATCATTAACACCCATGCTATACTTAAAACTAATTCTATCATTAACACCCATGCTATACTTAAAACTAATGCTATACTTATCACCCATGCTATCCTTAAAACTAATGCTATCATTAACACTCATGCTATACTTAAAACTAATGCTATCATTAACACCCATGCTATACTTAAAACCAATGCTATCATTAACACCCATGTTATAATTAAAACTAATGCTATCATTAACACCCATGATATACCTAAAACTAATGCTATCATTAACACCCATGTTATAATTTAAACTAATGCTATCATTAACACACATGCTATACTTAAAACTAATGCTATCATTAACACCCATGCTATACTTAAAACTAATGCTATCATTAACACCCATGCTATACTTAAAACTAATGCTATCATTAACACCCATGCTATACTTAAAACTAATGCAATCATTAACGCCCATGCTATACTTAAAACTAATGCTATCATTAACATCCATGCTATACTTAAAACTAGTGCTATCATTAAAACCCATGCTATACATAAAACCAATGCTATCATTAACACCCATGTTATAATTAAAACTAATGCTATCATTAACACCCATGCTATACTTAAAACTAATGCTATCATTAAAACCCATGTTATAATTTAAACTAATGCTATCATTAACACCCATGCTATACTTAAAACGAATGCTATCATTAACATCCATGCTATACTTAAAATTGATGCTATCATTAACACCCATGCTATACTTAAAACTAATGCTATCATTAACACCCATGCTATACTTAAAACTAATGCTATCATTAACACCCATGCTATACTTAAAACTAATTCTATCATTAACGCCCATGCTATACTTAAAACTAATGCTATCATTAACACCCATGCTATACTTAAAACTAATGCTATCATTAAAACCCATGCTATACTTAAAACCAATGTTATAATTAACACCCATGTTATAATTAAAACTAATGCTATCATTAACACCCATACTATACTTAAAACTAATGCTATCATTAACACCCATGTTATAATTTAAACTAATTCTATCAATAACACCCATGCTATACTTAAAACTAATGCTATCATTAACACCCATGCTATACTTAAAACTAATGCTATCATTAACACCCATGTCATAATTTAAACTAATGCTATCATTAACACCCATGCTATACTTAAAACTAATTCTATCATTAACACCCATGCTATACTTAAAACTAATGCTATACTTATCACCCATGCTATCCTTAAAACTAATGCTATCATTAACACTCATGCTATACTTAAAACTAATGCTATCATTAACACCCATGCTATACTTAAAACCAATGCTATCATTAACACCCATGTTATAATTAAAACTAATGCTATCATTAACACCCATGATATACCTAAAACTAATGCTATCATTAACACCCATGTTATAATTTAAACTAATGCTATCATTAACACACATGCTATACTTAAAACTAATGCTATCATTAACACCCATGCTATACTTAAAACTAATGCTATCATTAACACCCATGCTATACTTAAAACTAATGCTATCATTAACATCCATGCTATACTTAAAACTAATGCAATCATTAACGCCCATGCTATACTTAAAACTAATGCTATCATTAACACCCATGCTATACTTAAAACTAGTGCTATCATTAAAACCCATGCTATACATAAAACCAATGCTATCATTAACACCCATGTTATAATTAAAACTAATGCTATCATTAACACCCATGCTATACTTAAACTAATGCTATCATTAAAACCCATGTTATAATTTAAACTAATGCTATCATTAACACCCATGCTATACTTAAAACGAATGCTATCATTAACATCCATGCTATACTTAAAATTGATGCTATCATTAACACCCATGCTATACTTAAAACTAATGCTATCATTAACACCCATGCTATACTTAAAACCAATGCTATCATTAACGCCCATGCTATACTTAAAACTAATGCTATCATTAACACCCATGCTATACTTAAAACTAATGCTATCATTAAAACCCATGCTATACTTAAAACCAATTCTATCATTAACACCCATGTTATAATTTAAACTAATGCTATCATTAATACCCATGCTATACTTAAAACTAATGCTATACTTATCTCCCATGCTATCCTTAAAACTAATGCTATCATTAACACCCATGCTATACTTAAAACTAATTCTATCATTAACATCCATGATATACTTAAAACTAATACTATCATTAACACCCATGCTAAACATAAATCTAATGCTATCATTAACACCCATGCTATACTTAAAACTAATGCTATCATTAACACCCATGCTATACTTAAAAATAATGATATCATTAACACCCATTCTATACTTAAAACTAATGCTATCATTAACACCCATGCTATACTTAAAACTAATGCTATCATTAACATCCATGCAATACTTAAAACTAATGCTATCATTAACGCCCATGCTATACTTAAAACTAATGCTATCATTAACACCCATGCTAAACTTAAAACTAATTTTATACTTATCTCCCATGCTATCCTTAAAACTAATACTATCATTAACACCCATGTTATAATTAAAACTAATGCTATCATTAACACCCATGCTATACTTAAAACTAATGCTATCATTAACACTCATGCTATACTTAAAACTAATGCTATCATTAACACCCATGCTATACTTAAAACTAATGCTATCATTAACACCCATGCTATACTTAAAACTAATGCTATCATTAACACCCATGCTATCATTAAAAATAATGATATTATTAACACCCATGCTATACTTAAAACTAATGCTATCATTAACACCCATGCTATACTTAAAACTAATGCTATAATTAACATCCATACTATACTTAAAACTAATGCTATCATTAACACCCATGCTAAACTTAAAAATAATTCTATACTTATCTCCCATGCTATCCTTAAAACTAATGCTATCATTAACACCCATGCTATACTTAAAACTAATTCTATCATTAACATCCATGATATACTTAAAACTAATGCTATCATTAACATCCATGCTATACTTAAAACTAATGCTATCATTAACGCCCATTCTATACTTAAAACTAATGCTATCATTAACACCCATGCTATACTTAAAACTAATGCTATCATTAACACCCATGCTATACTTAAAACTAATGCTATCATTAACGCCCATGCTATACTTAAAACTAATGCTATCATTAACACCCATGCTAAACTTAAAACTAATTCTATACTTATCTCCCATGCTATCCTTAAAACTAATGCTATCATTAACACCCATGTTATAATTAAAACTAATGCTATCATTAACACCCATGCTATACTTAAAACTAATGCTATCATTAACACTCATGCTATACTTAAAACTAATGCTATCATTAACACCCATGCTATACTTAAAACTAATGCTATCATTAACACCCATGCTATACTTAAAACTAATGCTATCATTAACACCCATGCTATCATTAAAAATAATGATATTATTAACACCCATGCTATACTTAAAACTAATGCTATCATTAACACCCATGCTATACTTAAAACTAATGCTATAATTAACATCCATACTATACTTAAAACTAATGCTATCATTAACACCCATGCTAAACTTAAAACTAATTCTATACTTATCTCCCATGCTATCCTTAAAACTAATGCTATCATTAACACCCATGCTATACTTAAAACTAATTCTATCATTAACATCCATGATATACTTAAAACTAATGCTATCATTAACATCCATGCTATACTTAAAACTAATGCTATCATTAACGCCCATGCTATACTTAAAACTAATGCTATCATTAACACCCATGCTATACTTAAAACTAATGCTATCATTAACACCCATGTTATAATTTAAACTAATGCTATCATTAACACCCATGCTATACTTAAAACTAATGCTATCATTAACACCCATGCTATACTTAAAACTAATTATATCATTAACATCCATGATATACTTAAAACTAATACTATCATTAACACCCATGCTAAACATAAATCTAATGCTATCATTAACACCCATGTTATAATTAAAACTAATGCTATCATTAACACCCATACTATACTTAAAACTAATGCTATCATTAACACCCATGTTATAATTTAAACTAATTCTATCATTAACACCCATGCTATACTTAAAACTAATGCTATCATTAACACTCATGCTATACTTAAAACTAATGCTATCATTAACATCCATGCTATACTTAAAACTAATGCTATCATTAACACCCATGCTATACTTAAAACTAATGCTATCATTAACACCCATGCTATCATTAAAAATACTGATATTATTAACACCCATGCTATACTTAAAACTAATGCTATCATTAACACCCATGCTATACTTAAAACTAATGCTATAATTAACATCCATACTATACTTAAAACTAATGCTATCATTAACACCCATGCTAAACTTAAAACTAATTCTATACTTATCTCCCATGCTATCCTTAAAACTAATGCTATCATTAACACCCATGCTATACTTAAAACTAATTCTATCATTAACATCCATGATATACTTAAAACTAATGCTATCATTAACATCCATGCTATACTTAAAACTAATGCTATCATTAACGCCCATGCTATACTTAAAACTAATGCTATCATTAACACCCATACTATACTTAAAACTAATGCTATCATTAAAACCCATGCTATACTTAAAACCAATGCTATCATTAACACCCATGTTATAATTAAAACTAATACTATCATTAACACCCATGCTAAACATAAATCTAATGCTATCATTAACACCCATGCTATACTTAAAACTAATGCTATCATTAACACCCATGCTATACTTAAAACTAATTCTATCATTAACGCCCATGCTATACTTAAAACTAATGCTATCATTAACACCCATGCTATACTTAAAACTAATGCTATCATTAAAACCCATGCTATACTTAAAACCAATGTTATAATTAACACCCATGTTATAATTAAAACTAATGCTATCATTAACACCCATACTATACTTAAAACTAATGCTATCATTAACACCCATGTTATAATTTAAACTAATTCTATCAATAACACCCATGCTATACTTAAAACTAATGCTATCATTAACACCCATGCTATACTTAAAACTAATGCTATCATTAACACCCATGTCATAATTTAAACTAATGCTATCATTAACACCCATGCTATACTTAAAACTAATTCTATCATTAACACCCATGCTATACTTAAAACTAATGCTATACTTATCACCCATGCTATCCTTAAAACTAATGCTATCATTAACACTCATGCTATCCTTAAAACTAATGCTATCATTAACACCCATGCTATACTTAAAACTAATTCTATCATTAACATCCATGATATACTTAAAACTAATGCTATCATTAACATCCATGCTATACTTAAAACTAATGCTATCATTAACGCCCATGCTATACTTAAAACTAATGCTATAATTAACATCCATACTATACTTAAAACTAATGCTATCATTAACACCCATGCTAAACTTAAAACTAATTCTATACTTATCTCCCATGCTATCCTTAAAACTAATGCTATCATTAACACCCATGCTATACTTAAAACTAATTCTATCATTAACATCCATGATATACTTAAAACTAATGCTATCATTAACATCCATGCTATACTTAAAACTAATGCTATCATTAACGCCCATGCTATACTTAAAACTAATGCTATCATTAACACCCATACTATACTTAAAACTAATGCTATCATTAAAACCCATGCTATACTTAAAACCAATGCTATCATTAACACCCATGTTATAATTAAAACTAATACTATCATTAACACCCATGCTAAACATAAATCTAATGCTATCATTAACACCCATGCTATACTTAAAACTAATGCTATCATTAACACCCATGCTATACTTAAAACTAATTCTATCATTAACGCCCATGCTATACTTAAAACTAATGCTATCATTAACACCCATGCTATACTTAAAACTAATGCTATCATTAAAACCCATGCTATACTTAAAACCAATGTTATAATTAACACCCATGTTATAATTAAAACTAATGCTATCATTAACACCCATACTATACTTAAAACTAATGCTATCATTAACACCCATGTTATAATTTAAACTAATTCTATCAATAACACCCATGCTATACTTAAAACTAATGCTATCATTAACACCCATGCTATACTTAAAACTAATGCTATCATTAACACCCATGTCATAATTTAAACTAATGCTATCATTAACACCCATGCTATACTTAAAACTAATTCTATCATTAACACCCATGCTATACTTAAAACTAATGCTATACTTATCACCCATGCTATCCTTAAAACTAATGCTATCATTAACACTCATGCTATCCTTAAAACTAATGCTATCATTAACACCCATGCTATACTTAAAACTAATTCTATCATTAACATCCATGATATACTTAAAACTAATGCTATCATTAACATCCATGCTATACTTAAAACTAATGCTATCATTAACGCCCATGCTATACTTAAAACTAATGCTATCATTAACACCCATGCTATACTTAAAACTAATGCTATCATTAACACCCATGTTATAATTTAAACTAATGCTATCATTAACACCCATGCTATACTTAAAACTAATGCTATCATTAACACCCATGCTATACTTAAAACTAATTATATCATTAACATCCATGATATACTTAAAACTAATACTATCATTAACACCCATGCTAAACATAAATCTAATGCTATCATTAACACCCATGTTATAATTAAAACTAATGCTATCATTAACACCCATACTATACTTAAAACTAATGCTATCATTAACACCCATGTTATAATTTAAACTAATTCTATCATTAACACCCATGCTATACTTAAAACTAATGCTATCATTAACACTCATGCTATACTTAAAACTAATGCTATCATTAACATCCATGCTATACTTAAAACTAATGCTATCATTAACACCCATGCTATACTTAAAACTAATGCTATCATTAACACCCATGCTATCATTAAAAATACTGATATTATTAACACCCATGCTATACTTAAAACTAATGCTATCATTAACACCCATGCTATACTTAAAACTAATGCTATAATTAACATCCATACTATACTTAAAACTAATGCTATCATTAACACCCATGCTAAACTTAAAACTAATTCTATACTTATCTCCCATGCTATCCTTAAAACTAATGCTATCATTAACACCCATGCTATACTTAAAACTAATTCTATCATTAACATCCATGATATACTTAAAACTAATGCTATCATTAACATCCATGCTATACTTAAAACTAATGCTATCATTAACGCCCATGCTATACTTAAAACTAATGCTATCATTAACACCCATACTATACTTAAAACTAATGCTATCATTAAAACCCATGCTATACTTAAAACCAATGCTATCATTAACACCCATGTTATAATTAAAACTAATACTATCATTAACACCCATGCTAAACATAAATCTAATGCTATCATTAACACCCATGCTATACTTAAAACTAATGCTATCATTAACACCCATGCTATACTTAAAACTAATTCTATCATTAACGCCCATGCTATACTTAAAACTAATGCTATCATTAACACCCATGCTATACTTAAAACTAATGCTATCATTAAAACCCATGCTATACTTAAAACCAATGTTATAATTAACACCCATGTTATAATTAAAACTAATGCTATCATTAACACCCATACTATACTTAAAACTAATGCTATCATTAACACCCATGTTATAATTTAAACTAATTCTATCAATAACACCCATGCTATACTTAAAACTAATGCTATCATTAACACCCATGCTATACTTAAAACTAATGCTATCATTAACACCCATGTCATAATTTAAACTAATGCTATCATTAACACCCATGCTATACTTAAAACTAATTCTATCATTAACACCCATGCTATACTTAAAACTAATACTATACTTATCACCCATGCTATCCTTAAAACTAATGCTATCATTAACACTCATGCTATACTTAAAACTAATGCTATCATTAACACCCATGCTATACTTAAAACCAATGCTATCATTAACACCCATGTTATAATTAAAACTAATGCTATCATTAACACCCATGATATACCTAAAACTAATGCTATCATTAACACCCATGTTATAATTTAAACTAATGCTATCATTAACACACATGCTATACTTAAAACTAATGCTATCATTAACACCCATGCTATACTTAAAACCAATGCTATCATTAACGCCCATGCTATACTTAAAACTAATGCTATCATTAACACCCATGCTATACTTAAAACTAATGCTATCATTAAAACCCATGCTATACTTAAAACCAATGCTATCATTAACACCCATGTTATAATTTAAACTAATGCTATCATTAATACCCATGCTATACTTAAAACTAATGCTATACTTATCTCCCATGCTATCCTTAAAACTAATGCTATCATTAACACCCATGCTATACTTAAAACTAATTCTATCATTAACATCCATGATATACTTAAAACTAATACTATCATTAACACCCATGCTAAACATAAATCTAATGCTATCATTAACACCCATGCTATACTTAAAACTAATGCTATCATTAACACCCATGCTATACTTAAAAATAATGATATCATTAACACCCATTCTATACTTAAAACTAATGCTATCATTAACACCCATGCTATACTTAAAACTAATGCTATCATTAACATCCATGCAATACTTAAAACTAATGCTATCATTAACGCCCATGCTATACTTAAAACTAATGCTATCATTAACACCCATGCTAAACTTAAAACTAATTCTATACTTATCTCCCATGCTATCCTTAAAACTAATACTATCATTAACACCCATGTTATAATTAAAACTAATGCTATCATTAACACCCATGCTATACTTAAAACTAATGCTATCATTAACACTCATGCTATACTTAAAACTAATGCTATCATTAACACCCATGCTATACTTAAAACTAATGCTATCATTAACACCCATGCTATACTTAAAACTAATGCTATCATTAACACCCATGCTATCATTAAAAATAATGATATTATTAACACCCATGCTATACTTAAAACTAATGCTATCATTAACACCCATGCTATACTTAAAACTAATGCTATAATTAACATCCATACTATACTTAAAACTAATGCTATCATTAACACCCATGCTAAACTTAAAAATAATTCTATACTTATCTCCCATGCTATCCTTAAAACTAATGCTATCATTAACACCCATGCTATACTTAAAACTAATTCTATCATTAACATCCATGATATACTTAAAACTAATGCTATCATTAACATCCATGCTATACTTAAAACTAATGCTATCATTAACGCCCATGCTATACTTAAAACTAATGCTATCATTAACACCCATGCTATACTTAAAACTAATGCTATCATTAACACCCATGTTATAATTTAAACTAATGCTATCATTAACACCCATGCTATACTTAAAACTAATGCTATCATTAACACCCATGCTATACTTAAAACTAATTATATCATTAACATCCATGATATACTTAAAACTAATACTATCATTAACACCCATGCTAAACATAAATCTAATGCTATCATTAACACCCATGTTATAATTAAAACTAATGCTATCATTAACACCCATACTATACTTAAAACTAATGCTATCATTAACACCCATGTTATAATTTAAACTAATTTTATCATTAACACCCATGCTATACTTAAAACTAATGCTATCATTAACACCCATGCTATACTTAAAACTAATTCTATCATTAACATCCATGATATACTTAAAACTAATGCTATCATTAACATCCATGCTATACTTAAAACTAATGCTATCATTAACGCCCATGCTATACTTAAAACTAATGCTATCATTAACACCCATGCTATACTTAAAACTAATGCTATCATTAACACCCATGCTATACTTAAAACTAATGCTATCATTAACACCCATGATATACCTAAAACTAATGCTATCATTAACACCCATGTTATAATTTAAACTAATGCTATCATTAACACACATGCTATACTTAAAACTAATGCTATCATTAACACCCATGCTATACTTAAAACTAATGCTATCATTAACACCCATGCTATACTTAAAACTAATGCTATCATTAACACCCATGCTATACTTAAAACTAATGCAATCATTAACGCCCATGCTATACTTAAAACTAATGCTATCATTAACACCCATGCTATACTTAAAACTAGTGCTATCATTAAAACCCATGCTATACATAAAACAAATGCTATCATTAACACCCATGTTATAATTAAAACTAATGCTATCATTAACACCCATGCTATACTTAAAACTAATGCTATCATTAAAACCCATGTTATAATTTAAACTAATGCTATCATTAAACCCATGCTATACTTAAAACGAATGCTATCATTAACATCCATGCTATACTTAAAATTTATGCTATCATTAACACCCATGCTATACTTAAAACTAATGCTATCATTAACACCCATGCTATACTTAAAAATAATGATATCATTAACACCCATGCTATACTTAAAACCAATGCTATCATTAACGCCCATGCTATACTTAAAACTAATGCTATCATTAACATCCATGCTATACTTAAAACTTATGCTATCATTAAAACCCATGCTATACTTAAAACTAATGCTATCATTAACACCCATGCTATACTTAAAACTAATGCTATACTTATCACCCATGCTTTCCTTAAAACTAATACTATCATTAACACCCATGCTATACTTAAAACTAATGCTATCATTAACACCCATGTTATAATTAAAACTAATGCTATCATTAACACCCATACTATACTTAAAACTAATGCTATCATTAACACCCATGTTATAATTTAAACTAATTCTATCATTAACACCCATGCTATACTTAAAACTAATGCTATCATTAACACTCATGCTATACTTAAAACTAATGCTATCATTAACATCCATGCTATACTTAAAACTAATGCTATCATTAACACCCATGCTATACTTAAAACTAATGCTATCATTAACACCCATGCTATCATTAAAAATAATGATATTATTAACACCCATGCTATACTTAAAACTAATGCTATCATTAACACCCATGCTATACTTAAAACTAATGCTATAATTAACATCCATACTATACTTAAAACTAATGCTATCATTAACACCCATGCTAAACTTAAAACTAATTCTATACTTATCTCCCATGCTATCCTTAAAACTAATGCTATCATTAACACCCATGCTATACTTAAAACTAATTCTATCATTAACATCCATGATATACTTAAAACTAATGCTATCATTAACATCCATGCTATACTTAAAACTAATGCTATCATTAACGCCCATGCTATACTTAAAACTAATGCTATCATTAACACCCATACTATACTTAAAACTAATGCTATCATTAAAACCCATGCTATACTTAAAACCAATGCTATCATTAACACCCATGTTATAATTAAAACTAATACTATCATTAACACCCATGCTAAACATAAATCTAATGCTATCATTAACACCCATGCTATACTTAAAACTAATGCTATCATTAACACCCATGCTATACTTAAAACTAATTCTATCATTAACGCCCATGCTATACTTAAAACTAATGCTATCATTAACACCCATGCTATACTTAAAACTAATGCTATCATTAAAACCCATGCTATACTTAAAACCAATGTTATAATTAACACCCATGTTATAATTAAAACTAATGCTATCATTAACACCCATACTATACTTAAAACTAATGCTATCATTAACACCCATGTTATAATTTAAACTAATTCTATCAATAACACCCATGCTATACTTAAAACTAATGCTATCATTAACACCCATGCTATACTTAAAACTAATGCTATCATTAACACCCATGTCATAATTTAAACTAATGCTATCATTAACACCCATGCTATACTTAAAACTAATTCTATCATTAACACCCATGCTATACTTAAAACTAATGCTATACTTATCACCCATGCTATCCTTAAAACTAATGCTATCATTAACACTCATGCTATACTTAAAACTAATGCTATCATTAACACCCATGCTATACTTAAAACCAATGCTATCATTAACACCCATGTTATAATTAAAACTAATGCTATCATTAACACCCATGATATACCTAAAACTAATGCTATCATTAACACCCATGTTATAATTTAAACTAATGCTATCATTAACACACATGCTATACTTAAAACTAATGCTATCATTAACACCCATGCTATACTATAAACTAATGCTATCATTAACACCCATGCTATACTTAAAACTAATGCTATCATTAACACCCATGCTATACTTAAAACTAATGCAATCATTAACGCCCATGCTATACTTAAAACTAATGCTATCATTAACACCCATGCTATACTTAAAACTAGTGCTATCATTAAAACCCATGCTATACATAAAACCAATGCTATCATTAACACCCATGTTATAATTAAAACTAATGCTATCATTAACACCCATGCTATACTTAAAACTAATGCTATCATTAAAACCCATGTTATAATTTAAACTAATGCTATCATTAACACCCATGCTATACTTAAAACTTATGCTATCATTAAAACCCATGCTATACTTAAAACTAATGCTATCATTAACACCCATGCTATACTTAAAACTAATGCTATCATTAAAACCCATGTTATAATTTAAACTAATGCTATCATTAAACCCATGCTATACTTAAAACGAATGCTATCATTAACATCCATGCTATACTTAAAATTTATGCTATCATTAACACCCATGCTATACTTAAAACTAATGCTATCATTAACACCCATGCTATACTTAAAAATAATGATATCATTAACACCCATGCTATACTTAAAACCAATGCTATCATTAACGCCCATGCTATACTTAAAACTAATGCTATCATTAACACCCATGCTATACTTAAAACTTATGCTATCATTAAAACCCATGCTATACTTAAAACTAATGCTATCATTAACACCCATGCTATACTTAAAACTAATGCTATACTTATCACCCATGCTTTCCTTAAAACTAATACTATCATTAACACCCATGCTATACTTAAAACTAATGCTATCATTAACACCCATGCTATACTTAAAACTAATGCTATCATTAACACCCATGCTATACTTAAAACTAATGCTATCATTAACACCCATGCTATACTTAAAACTAATGCTATCATTAAAACCCATGCTATACTTAAAACCAATGCTATCATTAACACCCATGTTATAATTTAAACTAATGCTATCATTAACACCCATGCTATACTTAAAACTAATGCTATCATTAACACCCATGCTATACTTAAAAATAATGATATCATTAACACCCATTCTATACTTAAAACTAATGCTATCATTAACACCCATGCTATACTTAAAACTAATGCTATCATTAACACCCATGCTATACTTAAAACTAATGCTATCATTAACGCCCATGCTATACTTAAAACTAATGCTATCATTAACACCCATGCTAAACTTAAAACTAATTCTATACTTATCTCCCATGCTATCCTTAAAACTAATGCTATCATTAACACCCATGTTATAATTAAAACTAATGCTATCATTAACACCCATGCTATACTTAAAACTAATGCTATCATTAACACTCATGCTATACTTAAAACTAATGCTATCATTAACACCCATGCTATACTTAAAACTAATGCTATCATTAACACCCATGCTATACTTAAAACTAATGCTATCATTAACACCCATGCTATCATTAAAAATAATGATATTATTAACACCCATGCTATACTTAAAACTAATGCTATCATTAACACCCATGCTATACTTAAAACTAATGCTATAATTAACATCCATACTATACTTAAAACTAATGCTATCATTAACACCCATGCTAAACTTAAAACTAATTCTATACTTATCTCCCATGCTATCCTTAAAACTAATGCTATCATTAACACCCATGCTATACTTAAAACTAATTCTATCATTAACATCCATGATATACTTAAAACTAATGCTATCATTAACATCCATGCTATACTTAAAACTAATGCTATCATTAACGCCCATGCTATACTTAAAACTAATGCTATCATTAACACCCATGCTATACTTAAAACTAATGCTATCATTAACACCCATGTTATAATTTAAACTAATGCTATCATTAACACCCATGCTATACTTAAAACTAATGCTATCATTAACACCCATGCTATACTTAAAACTAATTATATCATTAACATCCATGATATACTTAAAACTAATACTATCATTAACACCCATGCTAAACATAAATCTAATGCTATCATTAACACCCATGTTATAATTAAAACTAATGCTATCATTAACACCCATACTATACTTAAAACTAATGCTATCATTAACACCCATGTTATAATTTAAACTAATTCTATCATTAACACCCATGCTATACTTAAAACTAATGCTATCATTAACACTCATGCTATACTTAAAACTAATGCTATCATTAACATCCATGCTATACTTAAAACTAATGCTATCATTAACACCCATGCTATACTTAAAACTAATGCTATCATTAACACCCATGCTATCATTAAAAATAATGATATTATTAACACCCATGCTATACTTAAAACTAATGCTATCATTAACACCCATGCTATACTTAAAACTAATGCTATAATTAACATCCATACTATACTTAAAACTAATGCTATCATTAACACCCATGCTAAACTTAAAACTAATTCTATACTTATCTCCCATGCTATCCTTAAAACTAATGCTATCATTAACACCCATGCTATACTTAAAACTAATTCTATCATTAACATCCATGATATACTTAAAACTAATGCTATCATTAACATCCATGCTATACTTAAAACTAATGCTATCATTAACGCCCATGCTATACTTAAAACTAATGCTATCATTAACACCCATACTATACTTAAAACTAATGCTATCATTAAAACCCATGCTATACTTAAAACCAATGCTATCATTAACACCCATGTTATAATTAAAACTAATACTATCATTAACACCCATGCTAAACATAAATCTAATGCTATCATTAACACCCATGCTATACTTAAAACTAATGCTATCATTAACACCCATGCTATACTTAAAACTAATTCTATCATTAACGCCCATGCTATAATTAAAACTAATGCTATCATTAACACCCATGCTATACTTAAAACTAATGCTATCATTAAAACCCATGCTATACTTAAAACCAATGTTATAATTAACACCCATGTTATAATTAAAACTAATGCTATCATTAACACCCATACTATACTTAAAACTAATGCTATCATTAACACCCATGTCATAATTTAAACTAATGCTATCATTAACACCCATGCTATACTTAAAACTAATTCTATCATTAACACCCATGCTATACTTAAAACTAATGCTATACTTATCACCCATGCTATCCTTAAAACTAATGCTATCATTAACACTCATGCTATACTTAAAACTAATGCTATCATTAACACCCATGCTATACTTAAAACCAATGCTATCATTAACACCCATGTTATAATTAAAACTAATGCTATCATTAACACCCATGATATACCTAAAACTAATGCTATCATTAACACCCATGTTATAATTTAAACTAATGCTATCATTAACACACATGCTATACTTAAAACTAATGCTATCATTAACACCCATGCTATACTTAAAACTAATGCTATCATTAACACCCATGCTATACTTAAAACTAATGCTATCATTAACACCCATGCTATACTTAAAACTAATGCAATCATTAACGCCCATGCTATACTTAAAACTAATGCTATCATTAACACCCATGCTATACTTAAAACTAGTGCTATCATTAAAACCCATGCTATACATAAAACCAATGCTATCATTAACACCCATGTTATAATTAAAACTAATGCTATCATTAACACCCATGCTATACTTAAAACTAATGCTATCATTAAAACCCATGTTATAATTTAAACTAATGCTATCATTAACACCCATGCTATACTTAAAACGAATGCTATCATTAACATCCATGCTATACTTAAAATTGATGCTATCATTAACACCCATGCTATACTTAAAACTAATGCTATCATTAACACCCATGCTATACTTAAAACTAATGCTATCATTAAAACCCATGCTATACTTAAAACCAATGCTATCATTAACACCCATGTTATAATTTAAACTAATGCTATCATTAATACCCATGCTATACTTAAAACTAATGCTATACTTATCTCCCATGCTATCCTTAAAACTAATGCTATCATTAACACCCATGCTATACTTAAAACTAATTCTATCATTAACATCCATGATATACTTAAAACTAATACTATCATTAACACCCATGCTAAACATAAATCTAATGCTATCATTAACACCCATGCTATACTTAAAACTAATGCTATCATTAACACCCATGCTATACTTAAAAATAATGATATCATTAACACCCATTCTATACTTAAAACTAATGCTATCATTAACACCCATGCTATACTTAAAACTAATGCTATCATTAACATCCATGCTATACTTAAAACTAATGCTATCATTAACGCCCATGCTATACTTAAAACTAATGCTATCATTAACACCCATGCTAAACTTAAAACTAATTCTATACTTATCTCCCATGCTATCCTTAAAACTAATGCTATCATTAACACCCATGTTATAATTAAAACTAATGCTATCATTAACACCCATGCTATACTTAAAACTAATGCTATCATTAACACTCATGCTATACTTAAAACTAATGCTATCATTAACACCCATGCTATACTTAAAACTAATGCTATCATTAACACCCATGCTATACTTAAAACTAATGCTATCATTAACACCCATGCTATCATTAAAAATAATGATATTATTAACACCCATGCTATACTTAAAACTAATGCTATCATTAACACCCATGCTATACTTAAAACTAATGCTATCATTAACACCCATGCTATACTTAAAACTAATGCTATCATTAACACCCATGCTATACTTAAAACTAATGCTATCATTAACGCCCATGCTATACTTAAAACTAATGCTATCATTAACACCCATGCTAAACTTAAAACTAATGCTATAATTAACATCCATACTATACTTAAAACTAATGCTATCATTAACACCCATGCTAAACTTAAAACTAATTCTATACTTATCTCCCATGCTATCCTTAAAACTAATGCTATCATTAACACCCATGCTATACTTAAAACTAATTCTATCATTAACATCCATGATATACTTAAAACTAATGCTATCATTAACATCCATGCTATACTTAAAACTAATGCTATCATTAACGCCCATGCTATACTTAAAACTAATGCTATCATTAACACCCATACTATACTTAAAACTAATGCTATCATTAAAACCCATGCTATACTTAAAACCAATGCTATCATTAACACCCATGTTATAATTAAAACTAATACTATCATTAACACCCATGCTAAACATAAATCTAATTCTATCATTAACATCCATGATATACTTAAAACTAATGCTATCATTAACATCCATGCTATACTTAAAACTAATGCTATCATTAACGCCCATGCTATACTTAAAACTAATTCTATCATTAACGCCCATGCTATACTTAAAACTAATGCTATCATTAAAACCCATGCTATACTTAAAACCAATGTTATAATTAACACCCATGTTATAATTAAAACTAATGCTATCATTAACACCCATACTATACTTAAAACTAATGCTATCATTAACACCCATGCTATACTTAAAACTAATGCTATCATTAAAACCCATGCTATACTTAAAACCAATGCTATCATTAACACCCATGTTATAATTTAAACTAATGCTATCATTAATACCCATGCTATACTTAAAACTAATGCTATACTTATCTCCCATGCTATCCTTAAAACTAATGCTATCATTAACACCCATGCTATACTTAAAACTAATTCTATCATTAACATCCATGATATACTTAAAACTAATACTATCATTAACACCCATGCTAAACATAAATCTAATGCTATCATTAACACCCATGCTATACTTAAAACTAATGCTATCATTAACACCCATGCTATACTTAAAAATAATGATATCATTAACACCCATTCTATACTTAAAACTAATGCTATCATTAACACCCATGCTATACTTAAAACTAATGCTATCATTAACATCCATGCTATACTTAAAACTAATGCTATCATTAACGCCCATGCTATACTTAAAACTAATGCTATCATTAACACCCATGCTAAACTTAAAACTAATTCTATACTTATCTCCCATGCTATCCTTAAAACTAATGCTATCATTAACACCCATGTTATAATTAAAACTAATGCTATCATTAACACCCATGCTATACTTAAAACTAATGCTATCATTAACACTCATGCTATACTTAAAACTAATGCTATCATTAACACCCATGCTATACTTAAAACTAATGCTATCATTAACACCCATGCTATACTTAAAACTAATGCTATCATTAACACCCATGCTATCATTAAAAATAATGATATTATTAACACCCATGCTATACTTAAAACTAATGCTATCATTAACACCCATGCTATACTTAAAACTAATGCTATAATTAACATCCATACTATACTTAAAACTAATGCTATCATTAACACCCATGCTAAACTTAAAACTAATTCTATACTTATCTCCCATGCTATCCTTAAAACTAATGCTATCATTAACACCCATGCTATACTTAAAACTAATTCTATCATTAACATCCATGATATACTTAAAACTAATGCTATCATTAACATCCATGCTATACTTAAAACTAATGCTATCATTAACGCCCATGCTATACTTAAAACTAATGCTATCATTAACACCCATGCTATACTTAAAACTAATGCTATCATTAACACCCATGTTATAATTTAAACTAATGCTATCATTAACACCCATGCTATACTTAAAACTAATGCTATCATTAACACCCATGCTATACTTAAAACTAATTATATCATTAACATCCATGATATACTTAAAACTAATACTATCATTAACACCCATGCTAAACATAAATCTAATGCTATCATTAACACCCATGTTATAATTAAAACTAATGCTATCATTAACACCCATACTATACTTAAAACTAATGCTATCATTAACACCCATGTTATAATTTAAACTAATTCTATCATTAACACCCATGCTATACTTAAAACTAATGCTATACTTAACACTCATGCTATACTTAAAACTAATGCTATCATTAACATCCATGCTATACTTAAAACTAATGCTATCATTAACACCCATGCTATACTTAAAACTAATGCTATCATTAACACCCATGCTATCATTAAAAATAATGATATTATTAACACCCATGCTATACTTAAAACTAATGCTATCATTAACACCCATGCTATACTTAAAACTAATGCTATAATTAACATCCATACTATACTTAAAACTAATGCTATCATTAACACCCATGCTAAACTTAAAACTAATTCTATACTTATCTCCCATGCTATCCTTAAAACTAATGCTATCATTAACACCCATGCTATCCTTAAAACTAATGCTATCATTAACACCCATGCTATACTTAAAACTAATGCTATCATTAACACCCATGCTATACTTAAAACTAATGCAATCATTAACGCCCATGCTATACTTAAAACTAATGCTATCATTAACACCCATGCTATACTTAAAACTAGTGCTATCATTAAAACCCATGCTATACATAAAACCAATGCTATCATTAACACCCATGTTATAATTAAAACTAATGCTATCATTAACACCCATGCTATACTTAAAACTAATGCTATCATTAAAACCCATGTTATAATTTAAACTAATGCTATCATTAACACCCATGCTATACTTAAAACGAATGCTATCATTAACATCCATGCTATACTTAAAATTGATGCTATCATTAACACCCATGCTATACTTAAAACTAATGCTATCATTAACACCCATGCTATACTTAAAACTAATGCTATCATTAAAACCCATGCTATACTTAAAACCAATGCTATCATTAACACCCATGTTATAATTTAAACTAATGCTATCATTAATACCCATGCTATACTTAAAACTAATGCTATACTTATCTCCCATGCTATCCTTAAAACTAATGCTATCATTAACACCCATGCTATACTTAAAACTAATTCTATCATTAACATCCATGATATACTTAAAACTAATACTATCATTAACACCCATGCTAAACATAAATCTAATGCTATCATTAACACCCATGCTATACTTAAAACTAATGCTATCATTAACACCCATGCTATACTTAAAAATAATGATATCATTAACACCCATTCTATACTTAAAACTAATGCTATCATTAACACCCATGCTATACTTAAAACTAATGCTATCATTAACATCCATGCTATACTTAAAACTAATGCTATCATTAACGCCCATGCTATACTTAAAACTAATGCTATCATTAACACCCATGCTAAACTTAAAACTAATTCTATACTTATCTCCCATGCTATCCTTAAAACTAATGCTATCATTAACACCCATGTTATAATTAAAACTAATGCTATCATTAACACCCATGCTATACTTAAAACTAATGCTATCATTAACACTCATGCTATACTTAAAACTAATGCTATCATTAACACCCATGCTATACTTAAAACTAATGCTATCATTAACACCCATGCTATACTTAAAACTAATGCTATCATTAACACCCATGCTATCATTAAAAATAATGATATTATTAACACCCATGCTATACTTAAAACTAATGCTATCATTAACACCCATGCTATACTTAAAACTAATGCTATCATTAACACCCATGCTATACTTAAAACTAATGCTATCATTAACACCCATGCTATACTTAAAACTAATGCTATCATTAACGCCCATGCTATACTTAAAACTAATGCTATCATTAACACCCATGCTAAACTTAAAACTAATTCTATACTTATCTCCCATGCTATCCTTAAAACTAATGCTATCATTAACACCCATGTTATAATTAAAACTAATGCTATCATTAACACCCATGCTATACTTAAAACTAATGCTATCATTAACACTCATGCTATACTTAAAACTAATGCTATCATTAACACCCATGCTATACTTAAAACTAATGCTATCATTAACACCCATGCTATACTTAAAACTAATGCTATCATTAACACCCATGCTATCATTAAAAATAATGATATTATTAACACCCATGCTATACTTAAAACTAATGCTATCATTAACACCCATGCTATACTTAAAACTAATGCTATAATTAACATCCATACTATACTTAAAATTAATGCTATCATTAACACCCATGCTAAACTTAAAACTAATTCTATACTTATCTCCTATGCTATCCTTAAAACTAATGCTATCATTAACACCCATGCTATACTTAAAACTAATTCTATCATTAACATCCATGATATACTTAAAACTAATGCTATCATTAACATCCATGCTATACTTAAAACTAATGCTATCATTAACGCCCATGCTATACTTAAAACTAATGCTATCATTAACACCCATGCTATACTTAAAACTAATGCTATCATTAACACCCATGTTATAATTTAAACTAATGCTATCATTAACACCCATGCTATACTTAAAACTAATGCTATCATTAACACCCATGCTATACTTAAAACTAATTATATCATTAACATCCATGATATACTTAAAACTAATACTATCATTAACACCCATGCTAAACATAAATCTAATGCTATCATTAACACCCATGTTATAATTAAAACTAATGCTATCATTAACACCCATACTATACTTAAAACTAATGCTATCATTAACACCCATGTTATAATTTAAACTAATTCTATCATTAACACCCATGCTATACTTAAAACTAATGCTATCATTAACACTCATGCTATACTTAAAACTAATGCTATCATTAACATCCATGCTATACTTAAAACTAATGCTATCATTAACACCCATGCTATACTTAAAACTAATGCTATCATTAACACCCATGCTATCATTAAAAATAATGATATTATTAACACCCATGCTATACTTAAAACTAATGCTATCATTAACACCCATGCTATACTTAAAACTAATGCTATAATTAACATCCATACTATACTTAAAACTAATGCTATCATTAACACCCATGCTAAACTTAAAACTAATTCTATACTTATCTCCCATGCTATCCTTAAAACTAATGCTATCATTAACACCCATGCTATACTTAAAACTAATTCTATCATTAACATCCATGATATACTTAAAACTAATGCTATCATTAACATCCATGCTATACTTAAAACTAATGCTATCATTAACGCCCATGCTATACTTAAAACTAATGCTATCATTAACACCCATACTATACTTAAAACTAATGCTATCATTAAAACCCATGCTATACTTAAAACCAATGCTATCATTAACACCCATGTTATAATTAAAACTAATACTATCATTAACACCCATGCTAAACATAAATCTAATGCTATCATTAACACCCATGCTATACTTAAAACTAATGCTATCATTAACACCCATGCTATACTTAAAACTAATTCTATCATTAACGCCCATGCTATACTTAAAACTAATGCTATCATTAACCCCCATGCTATACTTAAAACTAATGCTATCATTAAAACCCATGCTATACTTAAAACCAATGTTATAATTAACACCCATGTTATAATTAAAACTAATGCTATCATTAACACCCATACTATACTTAAAACTAATGCTATCATTAACACCCATGTCATAATTTAAACTAATGCTATCATTAACACCCATGCTATACTTAAAACTAATTCTATCATTAACACCCATGCTATACTTAAAACTAATGCTATACTTATCACCCATGCTATCCTTAAAACTAATGCTATCATTAACACTCATCTATACTTAAAAATAATGCTATCATTAACACCCATGCTATACTTAAAACCAATACTATCATTAACACCCATGTTATAATTAAAACTAATGCTATCATTAACACCCATGATATACCTAAAACTAATGCTATCATTAACACCCATGTTATAATTTAAACTAATGCTATCATTAACACACATGCTATACTTAAAACTAATGCTATCATTAACACCCATGCTATACTTAAAACTAATGCTATCATTAACACCCATGCTATACTTAAAACTAATGCTATCATTAACACCCATGCTATACTTAAAACTAATGCAATCATTAACGCCCATGCTATACTTAAAACTAATGCTATCATTAACACCCATGCTATACTTAAAACTAGTGCTATCATTAAAACCCATGCTATACATAAAACCAATGCTATCATTAACACCCATGTTATAATTAAAACTAATGCTATCATTAACACCCATGCTATACTTAAAACTAATGCTATCATTAAAACCCATGTTATAATTTAAACTAATGCTATCATTAACACCCATGCTATACTTAAAACGAATGCTATCATTAACATCCATGCTATACTTAAAATTGATGCTATCATTAACACCCATGCTATACTTAAAACTAATGCTATCATTAACACCCATGCTATACTTAAAACCAATGCTATCATTAACGCCCATGCTATACTTAAAACTAATGCTATCATTAACACCCATGCTATACTTAAAACTAATGCTATCATTAAAACCCATGCTATACTTAAAACCAATGCTATCATTAACACCCATGTTATAATTTAAACTAATGCTATCATTAATACCCATGCTATACTTAAAACTAATGCTATACTTATCTCCCATGCTATCCTTAAACTAATGCTATCATTAACACCCATGCTATACTTAAAACTAATTCTATCATTAACATCCATGATATACTTAAAACTAATACTATCATTAACACCCATGCTAAACATAAATCTAATGCTATCATTAACACCCATGCTATACTTAAAACTAATGCTATCATTAACACCCATGCTATACTTAAAAATAATGATATCATTAACACCCATTCTATACTTAAAACTAATGCTATCATTAACACCCATGCTATACTTAAAACTAATGCTATCATTAACATCCATGCTATACTTAAAACTAATGCTATCATTAACGCCCATGCTATACTTAAAACTAATGCTATCATTAACACCCATGCTAAACTTAAAACTAATTCTATACTTATCTCCCATGCTATCCTTAAAACTAATGCTATCATTAACACCCATGTTATAATTAAAACTAATGCTATCATTAACACCCATGCTATACTTAAAACTAATGCTATCATTAACACTCATGCTATACTTAAAACTAATGCTATCATTAACACCCATGCTATACTTAAAACTAATGCTATCATTAACACCCATGCTATACTTAAAACTAATGCTATCATTAACACCCATGCTATCATTAAAAATAATGATATTATTAACACCCATGCTATACTTAAAACTAATGCTATAATTAACATCCATACTATACTTAAAACTAATGCTATCATTAACACCCATGCTAAACTTAAAACTAATTCTATACTTATCTCCCATGCTATCCTTAAAACTAATGCTATCATTAACACCCATGCTATACTTAAAACTAATTCTATCATTAACATCCATGATATACTTAAAACTAATGCTATCATTAACATCCATGCTATACTTAAAACTAATGCTATCATTAACGCCCATGCTATACTTAAAACTAATGCTATCATTAACACCCATGCTATACTTAAAACTAATGCTATCATTAACACCCATGTTATAATTTAAACTAATGCTATCATTAACACCCATGCTATACTTAAAACTAATGCTATCATTAACACCCATGCTATACTTAAAACTAATTATATCATTAACATCCATGATATACTTAAAACTAATACTATCATTAACACCCATGCTAAACATAAATCTAATGCTATCATTAACACCCATGTTATAATTAAAACTAATGCTATCATTAACACCCATACTATACTTAAAACTAATGCTATCATTAACACCCATGTTATAATTTAAACTAATTCTATCATTAACACCCATGCTATACTTAAAACTAATGCTATCATTAACACTCATGCTATACTTAAAACTAATGCTATCATTAACATCCATGCTATACTTAAAACTAATGCTATCATTAACACCCATGCTATACTTAAAACTAATGCTATCATTAACACCCATGCTATCATTAAAAATAATGATATTATTAACACCCATGCTATACTTAAAACTAATGCTATCATTAACACCCATGCTATACTTAAAACTAATGCTATAATTAACATCCATACTATACTTAAAACTAATGCTATCATTAACACCCATGCTAAACTTAAAACTAATTCTATACTTATCTCCCATGCTATCCTTAAAACTAATGCTATCATTAACACCCATGCTATACTTAAAACTAATTCTATCATTAACATCCATGATATACTTAAAACTAATGCTATCATTAACATCCATGCTATACTTAAAACTAATGCTATCATTAACGCCCATGCTATACTTAAAACTATTGCTATCATTAACACCCATACTATACTTAAAACTAATGCTATCATTAAAACCCATGCTATACTTAAAACCAATGCTATCATTAACACCCATGTTATAATTAAAACTAATACTATCATTAACACCCATGCTAAACATAAATCTAATGCTATCATTAACACCCATGCTATACTTAAAACTAATGCTATCATTAACACCCATGCTATACTTAAAACTAATTCTATCATTAACGCCCATGCTATACTTAAAACTAATGCTATCATTAACCCCCATGCTATACTTAAAACTAATGCTATCATTAAAACCCATGCTATACTTAAAACCAATGTTATAATTAACACCCATGTTATAATTAAAACTAATGCTATCATTAACACCCATACTATACTTAAAACTAATGCTATCATTAACACCCATGTCATAATTTAAACTAATGCTATCATTAACACCCATGCTATACTTAAAACTAATTCTATCATTAACACCCATGCTATACTTAAAACTAATGCTATACTTATCACCCATGCTATCCTTAAAACTAATGCTATCATTAACACTCATGCTATACTTAAAACTAATGCTATCATTAACACCCATGCTATACTTAAAACCAATGCTATCATTAACACCCATGTTATAATTAAAACTAATGCTATCATTAACACCCATGATATACCTAAAACTAATGCTATCATTAACACCCATGTTATAATTTAAACTAATGCTATCATTAACACACATGCTATACTTAAAACTAATGCTATCATTAACACCCATGCTATACTTAAAACTAATGCTATCATTAACACCCATGCTATACTTAAAACTAATGCTATCATTAACACCCATGCTATACTTAAAACTAATGCAATCATTAACGCCCATGCTATACTTAAAACTAATGCTATCATTAACACCCATGCTATACTTAAAACTAGTGCTATCATTAAAACCCATGCTATACATAAAACCAATGCTATCATTAACACCCATGTTATAATTAAAACTAATGCTATCATTAACACCCAAGCTATACTTAAAACTAATGCTATCATTAAAACCCATGTTATAATTTAAACTAATGCTATCATTAACACCCATGCTATACTTAAAACGAATGCTATCATTAACATCCATGCTATACTTAAAATTGATGCTATCATTAACACCCATGCTATACTTAAAACTAATGCTATCATTAACACCCATGCTATACTTAAAACCAATGCTATCATTAACGCCCATGCTATACTTAAAACTAATGCTATCATTAACACCCATGCTATACTTAAAACTAATGCTATCATTAAAACCCATGCTATACTTAAAACCAATGCTATCATTAACACCCATGTTATAATTTAAACTAATGCTATCATTAATACCCATGCTATACTTAAAACTAATGCTATACTTATCTCCCATGCTATCCTTAAAACTAATGCTATCATTAACACCCATGCTATACTTAAAACTAATTCTATCATTAACATCCATGATATACTTAAAACTAATACTATCATTAACACCCATGCTAAACATAAATCTAATGCTATCATTAACACCCATGCTATACTTAAAACTAAGGCTATCATTAACACCCATGCTATACTTAAAAATAATGATATCATTAACACCCATTCTATACTTAAAACTAATGCTATCATTAACACCCATGCTATACTTAAAACTAATGCTATCATTAACATCCATGCTATACTTAAAACTAATGCTATCATTAACGCCCATGCTATACTTAAAACTAATGCTATCATTAACACCCATGCTAAACTTAAAACTAATTCTATACTTATCTCCCATGCTATCCTTAAAACTAATGCTATCATTAACACCCATGTTATAATTAAAACTAATGCTATCATTAACACCCATGCTATACTTAAAACTAATGCTATCATTAACACTCATGCTATACTTAAAACTAATGCTATCATTAACACCCATGCTATACTTAAAACTAATGCTATCATTAACACCCATGCTATACTTAAAACTAATGCTATCATTAACACCCATGCTATCATTAAAAATAATGATATTATTAACACCCATGCTATACTTAAAACTAATGCTATCATTAACACCCATGCTATACTTAAAACTAATGCTATAATTAACATCCATACTATACTTAAAACTAATGCTATCATTAACACCCATGCTAAACTTAAAACTAATTCTATACTTATCTCCCATGCTATCCTTAAAACTAATGCTATCATTAACACCCATGCTATACTTAAAACTAATTCTATCATTAACATCCATGATATACTTAAAACTAATGCTATCATTAACATCCATGCTATACTTAAAACTAATGCTATCATTAACGCCCATGCTATACTTAAAACTAATGCTATCATTAACACCCATGCTATACTTAAAACTAATGCTATCATTAACACCCATGTTATAATTTAAACTAATGCTATCATTAACACCCATGCTATACTTAAAACTAATGCTATCATTAACACCCATGCTATACTTAAAACTAATTATATCATTAACATCCATGATATACTTAAAACTAATACTATCATTAACACCCATGCTAAACATAAATCTAATGCTATCATTAACACCCATGTTATAATTAAAACTAATGCTATCATTAACACCCATACTATACTTAAAACTAATGCTATCATTAACACCCATGTTATAATTTAAACTAATTCTATCATTAACACCCATGCTATACTTAAAACTAATGCTATACTTAACACTCATGCTATACTTAAAACTAATGCTATCATTAACATCCATGCTATACTTAAAACTAATGCTATCATTAACACCCATGCTATCATTAAAAATAATGATATTATTAACACCCATGCTATACTTAAAACTAATGCTATCATTAACACCCATGCTATACTTAAAACTAATGCTATAATTAACATCCATACTATACTTAAAACTAATGCTATCATTAACACCCATGCTAAACTTAAAACTAATTCTATACTTATCTCCCATGCTATCCTTAAAACTAATGCTATCATTAACACCCATGCTATACTTAAAACTAATTCTATCATTAACATCCATGATATACTTAAAACTAATGCTATCATTAACATCCATGCTATACTTAAAACTAATGCTATCATTAACGCCCATGCTATACTTAAAACTAATGCTATCATTAACACCCATACTATACTTAAAACTAATGCTATCATTAAAACCCATGCTATACTTAAAACCAATGCTATCATTAACACCCATGTTATAATTAAAACTAATACTATCATTAACACCCATGCTAAACATAAATCTAATGCTATCATTAACACCCATGCTATACTTAAAACTAATGCTATCATTAACACCCATACTATACTTAAAACTAATTCTATCATTAACGCCCATGCTATACTTAAAACTAATGCTATCATTAACACCCATGCTATACTTAAAACTAATGCTATCATTAAAACCCATGCTATACTTAAAACCAATGTTATAATTAACACCCATGTTATAATTAAAACTAATGCTATCATTAACACCCATACTATACTTAAAACTAATGCTATCATTAACACCCATGTTATAATTTAAACTAATTCTATCAATAACACCCATGCTATACTTAAAACTAATGCTATCATTAACACCCATGCTATACTTAAAACTAATGCTATCATTAACACCCATGTCATAATTTAAACTAATGCTATCATTAACACCCATGCTATACTTAAAACTAATTCTATCATTAACACCCATGCTATACTTAAAACTAATGCTATATTTATCACCCATGCTATCCTTAAAACTAATGCTATCATTAACACTCATGCTATACTTAAAACTAATGCTATCATTAACACCCATGCTATACTTAAAACCAATGCTATCATTAACACCCATGTTATAATTAAAACTAATGCTATCATTAACACCCATGATATACCTAAAACTAATGCTATCATTAACACCCATGTTATAATTTAAACTAATGCTATCATTAACACACATGCTATACTTAAAACTAATGCTATCATTAACACCCATGCTATACTTAAAACTAATGCTATCATTAACACCCATGCTATACTTAAAACTAATGCTATCTTTAACACTCATGCTATACTTAAAACTAATGCTATCATTAACACCCATGCTATACTTAAAACTAATGCTATCATTAACACCCATGCTATACTTAAAACTAATGCTATCATTAACACCCATGCTATCATTAAAAATAATGATATTATTAACACCCATGCTATACTTAAAACTAATGCTATCATTAACACCCATGCTATACTTAAAACTAATGCTATAATTAACATCCATACTATACTTAAAACTAATGCTATCATTAACACCCATGCTAAACTTAAAACTAATTCTATACTTATCTCCCATGCTATCCTTAAAACTAATGCTATCATTAACACCCATGCTATACTTAAAACTAATTCTATCATTAACATCCATGATATACTTAAAACTAATGCTATCATTAACATCCATGCTATACTTAAAACTAATGCTATCATTAACGCCCATGCTATACTTAAAACTAATGCTATCATTAACACCCATGCTATACTTAAAACTAATGCTATCATTAACACCCATGTTATAATTTAAACTAATGCTATCATTAACACCCATGCTATACTTAAAACTAATGCTATCATTAACACCCATGCTATACTTAAAACTAATTATATCATTAACATCCATGATATACTTAAAACTAATACTATCATTAACACCCATGCTAAACATAAATCTAATGCTATCATTAACACCCATGTTATAATTAAAACTAATGCTATCATTAACACCCATACTATACTTAAAACTAATGCTATCATTAACACCCATGTTATAATTTAAACTAATTCTATCATTAACACCCATGCTATACTTAAAACTAATGCTATCATTAACACTCATGCTATACTTAAAACTAATGCTATCATTAACATCCATGCTATACTTAAAACTAATGCTATCATTAACACCCATGCTATACTTAAAACTAATGCTATCATTAACACCCATGCTATCATTAAAAATAATGATATTATTAACACCCATGCTATACTTAAAACTAATGCTATCATTAACACCCATGCTATACTTAAAACTAATGCTATAATTAACATCCATACTATACTTAAAACTAATGCTATCATTAACACCCATGCTAAACTTAAAACTAATTCTATACTTATCTCCCATGCTATCCTTAAAACTAATGCTATAATTAACACCCATGCTATACTTAAAACTAATTCTATCATTAACATCCATGCTATACTTAAAACTAATGCTATCATTAACGCCCATGCTATACTTAAAACTAATGCTATCATTAACACCCATACTATACTTAAAACTAATGCTATCATTAAAACCCATGCTATACTTAAAACCAATGCTATCATTAACACCCATGTTATAATTAAAACTAATACTATCATTAACACCCATGCTAAACATAAATCTAATACTATCATTAACACCCATGCTATACTTAAAACTAATGCTATCATTAACACCCATGCTATACTTAAAACTAATTCTATCATTAACGCCCATGCTATACTTAAAACTAATGCTATCATTAACACCCATGCTCTACTTAAAACTAATGCTATCATTAAAACCCATGCTATACTTAAAACCAATGTTATAATTAACACCCATGTTATAATTAAAACTAATGCTATCATTAACACCCATACTATACTTAAAACTAATGCTATCATTAACACACATGTTATAATTTAAACTAATTCTATCAATAACACCCATGCTATACTTAAAACTAATGCTATCATTAACACCCATGCTATACTTAAAACTAATGCTATCATTAACACCCATGTCATAATTTAAACTAATGCTATCATTAACACCCATGCTATACTTAAAACTAATTCTATCATTAACACCCATGCTATACTTAAAACTAATGCTATACTTATCACCCATGCTATCCTTAAAACTAATGCTATCATTAACACTCATGCTATACTTAAAACTAATGCTATCATTAACACCCATGCTATACTTAAAACCAATGCTATCATTAACACCCATGTTATAATTAAAACTAATGCTATCATTAACACCCATGATATACCTAAAACTAATGCTATCATTAACACCCATGTTATAATTTAAACTAATGCTATCATTAACACACATGCTATACTTAAAACTAATGCTATCATTAACACCCATGCTATACTTAAAACTAATGCTATCATTAACACCCATGCTATACTTAAAACTAATGCTATCATTAACATCCATGCTATACTTAAAACTAATGCAATCATTAACGCCCATGCTATACTTAAAACTAATGCTATCATTAACACCCATGCTATACTTAAAACTAGTGCTATCATTAAAACCCATGCTATACATAAAACCAATGCTATCATTAACACCCATGTTATAATTAAAACTAATGCTATCATTAACACCCATGCTATACTTAAAACTAATGCTATCATTAACATCCATGCTATACTTAAAACTAATGCTATCATTAACACCCATGCTATACTTAAAACTAATGCTATCATTAACACCCATGCTATCATTAAAAATAATGATATTATTAACACCCATGCTATACTTAAAACTAATGCTATCATTAACACCCATGCTATACTTAAAACTAATGCTATAATTAACATCCATACTATACTTAAAACTAATGCTATCATTAACACCCATGCTAAACTTAAAACTAATTCTATACTTATCTCCCATGCTATCCTTAAAACTAATGCTATAATTAACACCCATGCTATACTTAAAACTAATTCTATCATTAACATCCATGCTATACTTAAAACTAATGCTATCATTAACGCCCATGCTATACTTAAAACTAATGCTATCATTAACACCCATACTATACTTAAAACTAATGCTATCATTAAAACCCATGCTATACTTAAAACCAATGCTATCATTAACACCCATGTTATAATTAAAACTAATACTATCATTAACACCCATGCTAAACATAAATCTAATACTATCATTAACACCCATGCTATACTTAAAACTAATGCTATCATTAACACCCATGCTATACTTAAAACTAATTCTATCATTAACGCCCATGCTATACTTAAAACTAATGCTATCATTAACACCCATGCTCTACTTAAAACTAATGCTATCATTAAAACCCATGCTATACTTAAAACCAATGTTATAATTAACACCCATGTTATAATTAAAACTAATGCTATCATTAACACCCATACTATACTTAAAACTAATGCTATCATTAACACACATGTTATAATTTAAACTAATTCTATCAATAACACCCATGCTATACTTAAAACTAATGCTATCATTAACACCCATGCTATACTTAAAACTAATGCTATCATTAACACCCATGTCATAATTTAAACTAATGCTATCATTAACACCCATGCTATACTTAAAACTAATTCTATCATTAACACCCATGCTATACTTAAAACTAATGCTATACTTATCACCCATGCTATCCTTAAAACTAATGCTATCATTAACACTCATGCTATACTTAAAACTAATGCTATCATTAACACCCATGCTATACTTAAAACCAATGCTATCATTAACACCCATGTTATAATTAAAACTAATGCTATCATTAACACCCATGATATACCTAAAACTAATGCTATCATTAACACCCATGTTATAATTTAAACTAATGCTATCATTAACACACATGCTATACTTAAAACTAATGCTATCATTAACACCCATGCTATACTTAAAACTAATGCTATCATTAACACCCATGCTATACTTAAAACTAATGCTATCATTAACATCCATGCTATACTTAAAACTAATGCAATCATTAACGCCCATGCTATACTTAAAACTAATGCTATCATTAACACCCATGCTATACTTAAAACTAGTGCTATCATTAAAACCCATGCTATACATAAAACCAATGCTATCATTAACACCCATGTTATAATTAAAACTAATGCTATCATTAACACCCATGCTATACTTAAAACTAATGCTATCATTAAAACCCATGTTATAATTTAAACTAATGCTATCATTAACACCCATGCTATACTTAAAACGAATGCTATCATTAACATCCATGCTATACTTAAAATTGATGCTATCATTAACACCCATGCTATACTTAAAACTAATGCTATCATTAACATCCATGCTATACTTAAAACCAATGCTATCATTAACGACCATACTATACTTAAAACTAATGCTATCATTAACACCCATGCTATACTTAAAACTAATGCTATCATTAAAACCCATGCTATACTTAAAACCAATGCTATCATTAACACCCATGTTATAATTTAAACTAATGCTATCATTAATACCCATGCTATACTTAAAACTAATGCTATACTTATCTCCCATGCTATCCTTAAAACTAATGCTATCATTAACACCCATGCTATACTTAAAACTAATTCTATCATTAACATCCATGATATACTTAAAACTAATACTATCATTAACACCCATGCTAAACATAAATCTAATGCTATCATTAACACCCATGCTATACTTAAAACTAATGCTATCATTAACACCCATGCTATACTTAAAAATAATGATATCATTAACACCCATTCTATACTTAAAACTAATGCTATCATTAACACCCATGCTATACTTAAAACTAATGCTATCATTAACATCCATGCTATACTTAAAACTAATGCTATCATTAACGCCCATGCTATACTTAAAACTAATGCTATCATTAACACCCATGCTAAACTTAAAACTAATTCTATACTTATCTCCCATGCTATCCTTAAAACTAATGCTATCATTAACACCCATGTTATAATTAAAACTAATGCTATCATTAACACCCATGCTATACTTAAAACTAATGCTATCATTAACACTCATGCTATACTTAAAACTAATGCTATCATTAACACCCATGCTATACTTAAAACTAATGCTATCATTAACACCCATGCTATACTTAAAACTAATGCTATCATTAACACCCATGCTATCATTAAAAATAATGATATTATTAACACCCATGCTATACTTAAAACTAATGCTATCATTAACACCCATGCTATACTTAAAACTAATGCTATAATTAACATCCATACTATACTTAAAACTAATGCTATCATTAACACCCATGCTAAACTTAAAACTAATTCTATACTTATCTCCCATGCTATCCTTAAAACTAATGCTATCATTAACACCCATGCTATACTTAAAACTAATTCTATCATTAACATCCATGATATACTTAAAACTAATGCTATCATTAACATCCATGCTATACTTAAAACTAATGCTATCATTAACGCCCATGCTATACTTAAAACTAATGCTATCATTAACACCCATGCTATACTTAAAACTAATGCTATCATTAACACCCATGTTATAATTTAAACTAATGCTATCATTAACACCCATGCTATACTTAAAACTAATGCTATCATTAACACCCATGCTATACTTAAAACTAATTATATCATTAACATCCATGATATACTTAAAAATAATACTATCATTAACACCCATGCTAAACATAAATCTAATGCTATCATTAACACCCATGTTATAATTAAAACTAATGCTATCATTAACACCCATACTATACTTAAAACTAATGCTATCATTAACACCCATGTTATAATTTAAACTAATTCTATCATTAACACCCATGCTATACTTAAAACTAATGCTATACTTAACACTCATACTATACTTAAAACTAATGCTATCATTAACATCCATGCTATACTTAAAACTAATGCTATCATTAACACCCATGCTATACTTAAAACTAATGCTATCATTAACACCCATGCTATCATTAAAAATAATGATATTATTAACACCCATGCTATACTTAAAACTAATGCTATCATTAACACCCATGCTATACTTAAAACTAATGCTATAATTAACATCCATACTATACTTAAAACTAATGCTATAATTAACATCCATACTATACTTAAAACTAATGCTATCATTAACACCCATGCTAAACTTAAAACTAATTCTATACTTATCTCCCATGCTATCCTTAAAACTAATGCTATCATTAACACCCATGCTATACTTAAAACTAATTCTATCATTAACATCCATGATATACTTAAAACTAATGCTATCATTAACATCCATGCTATACTTAAAACTAATGCTATCATTAACGCCCATGCTATACTTAAAACTAATGCTATCATTAACACCCATACTATACTTAAAACTAATGCTATCATTAAAACCCATGCTATACTTAAAACCAATGCTATCATTAACATCCATGTTATAATTAAAACTAATACTATCATTAACACCCATGCTAAACATAAATCTAATGCTATCATTAACACCCATGCTATACTTAAAACTAATGCTATCATTAACACCCATACTATACTTAAAACTAATTCTATCATTAACGCCCATGCTATACTTAAAACTAATGCTATCATTAACACCCATGCTATACTTAAAACTAATGCTATCATTAAAACCCATGCTATACTTAAAACCAATGTTATAATTAACACCCATGTTATAATTAAAACTAATGCTATCATTAACACCCATACTATACTTAAAACTAATGCTATCATTAACACCCATGTTATAATTTAAACTAATTCTATCAATAACACCCATGCTATACTTAAAACTAATGCTATCATTAACACCCATGCTATACTTAAAACTAATGCTATCATTAACACCCATGTCATAATTTAAACTAATGCTATCATTAACACCCATGCTATACTTAAAACTAATTCTATCATTAACACCCATGCTATACTTAAAACTAATGCTATACTTATCACCCATGCTATCCTTAAAACTAATGCTATCATTAACACTCATGCTATACTTAAAACTAATGCTATCATTAACACCCATGCTATACTTAAAACTAATGCTATCATTAACACCCATGCTATACTTAAAACTAATGCTATCATTAACACCCATGCTATACTTAAAACTAATGCAATCATTAACGCCCATGCTATACTTAAAACTAATGCTATCATTAACACCCATGCTATACTTAAAACTAGTGCTATCATTAAAACCCATGCTATACATAAAACCAATGCTATCATTAACACCCATGTTATAATTAAAACTAATGCTATCATTAACACCCATGCTATACTTAAAACTAATGCTATCATTAAAACCCATGTTATAATTTAAACTAATGCTATCATTAACACCCATGCTATACTTAAAACGAATGCTATCATTAACATCCATGCTATACTTAAAATTGATGCTATCATTAACACCCATGCTATACTTAAAACTAATGCTATCATTAACACCCATGCTATACTTAAAACCAATGCTATCATTAACGCCCATGCTATACTTAAAACTAATGCTATCATTAACACCCATGCTATACTTAAAACTTATGCTATCATTAAAACCCATGCTATACTTAAAACTAATGCTATCATTAACACACATGCTATACTTAAAACTAATGCTATACTTATCACCCATGCTTTCCTTAAAACTAATACTATCATTAACACCCATGCTATACTTAAAACTAATGCTATCATTAACACCCATGCTATACTTAAAACTAATGCTATCATTAACACCCATGCTATACTTAAAACTAATGCTATCATTAACGCCCATGCTATACTTAAAACTAATGCTATCATTAACACCCATGCTATACTTAAAACTAATGCTATCATTAAAACCCATGCTATACTTAAAACCAATGCTATCATTAACACCCATGTTATAATTTAAACTAATGCTATCATTAATACCCATGCTATACTTAAAACTAATGCTATACTTATCTCCCATGCTATCCTTAAAACTAATGCTATCATTAACACCCATGCTATACTTAAAACTAATTCTATCATTAACATCCATGATATACTTAAAACTAATACTATCATTAACACCCATGCTAAACATAAATCTAATGCTATCATTAACACCCATGCTATACTTAAAACTAATGCTATCATTAACACCCATGCTATACTTAAAAATAATGATATCATTAACACCCATTCTATACTTAAAACTAATGCTATCATTAACACCCATGCTATACTTAAAACTAATGCTATCATTAACACCCATGCTATACTTAAAACTAATGCTATCATTAACGCTCATGCTATACTTAAAACTAATGCTATCATTAACACCCATGCTATACTTAAAACTAATGCTATCATTAACACCCATGCTATACTTAAAACTAATGCAATCATTAACGCCCATGCTATACTTAAAACTAATGCTATCATTAACACCCATGCTATACTTAAAACTAGTGCTATCATTAAAACCCATGCTATACATAAAACCAATGCTATCATTAACACCCATGTTATAATTAAAACTAATGCTATCATTAACACCCATGCTATACTTAAAACTAATGCTATCATTAAAACCCATGTTATAATTTAAACTAATGCTATCATTAACACCCATGCTATACTTAAAACGAATGCTATCATTAACATCCATGCTATACTTAAAATTGATGCTATCATTAACACCCATGCTATACTTAAAACTAATGCTATCATTAACACCCATGCTATACTTAAAACCAATGCTATCATTAACGCCCATGCTATACTTAAAACTAATGCTATCATTAACACCCATGCTATACTTAAAACTTATGCTATCATTAAAACCCATGCTATACTTAAAACTAATGCTATCATTAACACACATGCTATACTTAAAACTAATGCTATACTTATCACCCATGCTTTCCTTAAAACTAATACTATCATTAACACCCATGCTATACTTAAAACTAATGCTATCATTAACACCCATGCTATACTTAAAACTAATGCTATCATTAACACCCATGCTATACTTAAAACTAATGCTATCATTAACGCCCATGCTATACTTAAAACTAATGCTATCATTAACACCCATGCTATACTTAAAACTAATGCTATCATTAAAACCCATGCTATACTTAAAACCAATGCTATCATTAACACCCATGTTATAATTTAAACTAATGCTATCATTAATACCCATGCTATACTTAAAACTAATGCTATACTTATCTCCCATGCTATCCTTAAAACTAATGCTATCATTAACACCCATGCTATACTTAAAACTAATTCTATCATTAACATCCATGATATACTTAAAACTAATACTATCATTAACACCCATGCTAAACATAAATCTAATGCTATCATTAACACCCATGCTATACTTAAAACTAATGCTATCATTAACACCCATGCTATACTTAAAAATAATGATATCATTAACACCCATTCTATACTTAAAACTAATGCTATCATTAACACCCATGCTATACTTAAAACTAATGCTATCATTAACACCCATGCTATACTTAAAACTAATGCTATCATTAACGCTCATGCTATACTTAAAACTAATGCTATCATAAACACCCATGCTATACTTAAAACTAATGCTATCATTAAAACCCATGCTATACATAAAACCAATGCTATCATTAACACCCATGTTATCCTTAAAACTAATGCTATCATTAACACCCATGCTATACTTAAAACTAATTCTATCATTAACACCCATGCTATACTTAAAACTAATGCTATCATTAACAGCCATGCTATACTTAAAACTAATGCTATCATTAACGCCCATGCTATACTTAAAACTAATGATATCATTAACACCCATGCTATACTTAAAACTAATGCTATCATTAAAACCCATGATATACATAAAACCAATGCTATCATTAACACCCATGTTATAATTAAAACTAATGCTATCATTAACACCCATGCTATACTTAAAACTAATGCTATCATTAAAACCCATGTTATAATTTAAACTAATGCTATCATTAACACCCATGCTATACTTAAAACTAATTCTATCATTAACATCCATGCTATACTAAAAATTAATGATATCATTAACACCCATGCTATACTTAAAACTAATGCTATCATTAACACCCATGCTATACTTAAAAATAATGATATCATTAACACCCATGCTATACTTAAAACTAATACTATCATTAACACCCATGCTATACTTAAAACTAATGCTATCATTAACACCCATGCTATACTTAAAACTAATGCTATCATTAACACCCATGCTATACTTAAAACTAATGCTATCATTAACACCCATGCTATACTTAAAACTAATGCTATAATTGCCATTCCTGCTATACTTAAAACTAATGCTATCATTAACACCCATGCTATACTTAAAACTAATGCTATCATTAACGCCCATGCTATACTTAAAACTAATGCTATCATTAACACCCATGCTATGCTTAAAACTAATGCTATCATTAAAACCCATGCTATACTTAAAACCAATGCTATCATTAACACCCATGTTATAATTAAAACTAATGCTATCATTAACACCCATGCTATACTTAAAACTAATGCTATCATTAACACCCATGTTATAATTTAAACTAATGCTATCATTAACACCCATTCTATACTTAAAACTAATGCTATCATTAACACCCATGCTATACTTAAAACTAATGCTATCATTAACACCCATGCTATACTTAAAACTAATGCTATCATTAACATCCATGCTATACTTAAAACTAATGCTATCATTAACGCCCATGCTATACTTAAAACTAATGCTATCATTAACACCCATGCTAAACTTAAAACTAATTCTATACTTATCTCCCATGCTATCCTTAAAACTAATGCTATCATTAACACCCATGTTATAATTAAAACTAATGCTATCATTAACACCCATGCTATACTTAAAACTAATGCTATCATTAACACTCATGCTATACTTAAAACTAATGCTATCATTAACACCCATGCTATACTTAAAACTAATGCTATCATTAACACCCATGCTATACTTAAAACTAATGCTATCATTAACACCCATGCTATCATTAAAAATAATGATATTATTAACACCCATGCTATACTTAAAACTAATGCTATCATTAACGCTCATGCTATACTTAAAACTAATGCTATCATAAACACCCATGCTATACTTAAAACTAATGCTATCATTAAAACCCATGCTATACATAAAACCAATGCTATCATTAACACCCATGTTATCCTTAAAACTAATGCTATCATTAACACCCATGCTATACTTAAAACTAATTCTATCATTAACACCCATGCTATACTTAAAACTAATGCTATCATTAACAGCCATGCTATACTTAAAACTAATGCTATCATTAACGCCCATGCTATACTTAAAACTAATGATATCATTAACACCCATGCTATACTTAAAACTAATGCTATCATTAAAACCCATGATATACATAAAACCAATGCTATCATTAACACCCATGTTATAATTAAAACTAATGCTATCATTAACACCCATGCTATACTTAAAACTAATGCTATCATTAAAACCCATGTTATAATTTAAACTAATGCTATCATTAACACCCATGCTATACTTAAAACTAATTCTATCATTAACATCCATGCTATACTAAAAATTAATGATATCATTAACACCCATGCTATACTTAAAACTAATGCTATCATTAACACCCATGCTATACTTAAAAATAATGATATCATTAACACCCATGCTATACTTAAAACTAATACTATCATTAACACCCATGCTATACTTAAAACTAATGCTATCATTAACACCCATGCTATACTTAAAACTAATGCTATCATTAACACCCATGCTATACTTAAAACTAATGCTATCATTAACACCCATGCTATACTTAAAACTAATGCTATAATTGCCATTCCTGCTATACTTAAAACTAATGCTATCATTAACACCCATGCTATACTTAAAACTAATGCTATCATTAACGCCCATGCTATACTTAAAACTAATGCTATCATTAACACCCATGCTATGCTTAAAACTAATGCTATCATTAAAACCCATGCTATACTTAAAACCAATGCTATCATTAACACCCATGTTATAATTAAAACTAATGCTATCATTAACACCCATGCTATACTTAAAACTAATGCTATCATTAACACCCATGTTATAATTTAAACTAATGCTATCATTAACACCCATTCTATACTTAAAACTAATGCTATCATTAACACCCATGCTATACTTAAAACTAATTCTATCATTAACATCCATGATATACTTAAAACTAATGCTATCATTAACATCCATGCTATACTTAAAACTAATGCTATCATTAACGCCCATGCTATACTTAAAACTAATGCTATCATTAACACCCATACTATACTTAAAACTAATGCTATCATTAAAACCCATGCTATACTTAAAACCAAGTCTATCATTAACACCCATGTTATAATTAAAACTAATACTATCATTAACACCCATGCTAAACATAAATCTAATGCTATCATTAACACCCATGCTATACTTAAAACTAATGCTATCATTAACACCCATGCTATACTTAAAACTAATTCTATCATTAACGCCCATGCTATACTTAAAACTAATGCTATCATTAACACCCATGCTATACTTAAAACTAATGCTATCATTAAAACCCATGCTATACTTAAAACCAATGTTATAATTAACACCCATGTTATAATTAAAACTAATGCTATCATTAACACCCATACTATACTTAAAACTAATGCTATCATTAACACCCATGTTATAATTTAAATTAATTCTATCAATAACACCCATGCTATACTTAAAACTAATGCTATCATTAACACCCATGCTATACTTAAAACTAATGGTATCATTAACACCCATGTCATAATTTAAACTAATGCTATCATTAACACCCATGCTATACTTAAAACTAATTCTATCATTAACACCCATGCTATACTTAAAACTAATGCTATACTTATCACCCATGCTATCCTTAAAACTAATGATATCATTAACACTCATGCTATACTTAAAACTAATGCTATCATTAACACCCATGCTATACTTAAAACCAATGCTATCATTAACACCCATGTTATAATTAAAACTAATGCTATCATTAACACCCATGATATACCTAAAACTAATGCTATCATTAACACCCATGTTATAATTTAAACTAATGCTATCATTAACACACATGCTATACTTAAAACTAATGCTATCATTAACACCCATACTATACTTAAAACTAATGCTATCATTAACACCCATGCTATACTTAAAACTAATGCTATCATTAACACCCATGCTATACTTAAAACTAATGCAATCATTAATGCCCATGCTATACTTAAAACTAATGCTATCATTAACACCCATGCTATACTTAAAACTAGTGCTATCATTAAAACCCATGCTATACATAAAACCAATGCTATCATTAACACCCATGTTATAATTAAAACTAATGCTATCATTAACACCCATGCTATACTTAAAACTAATGCTATCATTAAAACCCATGTTATAATTTAAACTAATGCTATAATTAACACCCATGCTATACTTAAAACGAATGCTATCATTAACATCCATGCTATACTTAAAATTGATGCTATCATTAACACCCATGCTATACTTAAAACTAATGCTATCATTAACACCCATGCTATACTTAAAACCAATGCTATCATTAACGCCCATGCTATACTTAAAACTAATGCTATCATTAATACCCATGCTATACTTAAAACTTATGCTATCATTAAAACCCATGCTATACTTAAAACTAATGCTATCATTAACACCCATGCTATACTTAAAACTAATGCTATACTTATCACCCATGCTTTCCTTAAAACTAATACTATCATTAACACCCATGCTATACTTAAAACTAATGCTATCATTAACACCCATGCTATACTTAAAACTAATGCTATCATTAACACCCATGCTATACTTAAAACTAATGCTATCATTAACGCCCATGCTATACTTAAAACTAATGCTATCATTAACACCCATGCTATACTTAAAACTAATGCTATCATTAAAACCCATGCTATACTTAAAACCAATGCTATCATTAACACCCATGTTATAATTTAAACTAATGCTATCATTAATACCCATGCTATACTTAAAACTAATGCTATACTTATCTCCCATGCTATCCTTAAAACTAATGCTATCATTAACACCCATGCTATACTTAAAACTAATCCTATCATTAACATCCATGATATACTTAAAACTAATACTATCATTAACACCCATGCTAAACATAAATCTAATGCTATCATTAACACCCATGCTATACTTAAAACTAATGCTATCATTAACACCCATGCTATACTTAAAAATAATGATATCATTAACACCCATTCTATACTTAAAACTAATGCTATCATTAACACCCATGCTATACTTAAAACTAATGCTATCATTAACACCCATGCTATACTTAAAACTAATGCTATCATTAACGCCCATGCTATACTTAAAACTAATGCTATCATAAACACCCATGCTATACTTAAAACTAATGCTATCATTAAAACCCATGCTATACATAAAACCAATGCTATCATTAACACCCATGTTATCCTTAAAACTAATGCTATCATTAACACCCATGCTATACTTAAAACTAATTCTATCATTAACACCCATGCTATACTTAAAACTAATGCTATCATTAAGAGCCATGCTATACTTAAAACTAATGCTATCATTAACGCCCATGCTATACTTAAAACTAATGATATCATTAACACCCATGCTATACTTAAAACTAATGCTATCATTAAAACCCATGATATACATAAAACCAATGCTATCATTAACACCCATGTTATAATTAAAACTAATGTTATCATTAACACCCATGCTATACTTAAAACTAATGCTATCATTAAAACCCATGTTATAATTTAAACTAATGCTATCATTAACACCCATGCTATACTTAAAACTAATTCTATCATTAACACCCATGCTATACTTAAAACTAATGCTATCATTAACAGCCATGCTATACTTAAAACTAATGCTATCATTAACGCCCATGCTATACTTAAAACTAATGATATCATTAACACCCATGCTATACTTAAAACTAATGCTATCATTAAAACCCATGATATACATAAAACCAATGCTATCATTAACACCCATGTTATAATTAAAACTAATGCTATCATTAACACCCATGCTATACTTAAAACTAATTCTATCATTAACATCCATGCTATACTAAAAATTAATGATATCATTAACACCCATGCTATACTTAAAACTAATGCTATCATTAACACCCATGTTATACTTAAAAATAATGATATCATTAACACCCATGCTATACTTAAAACTAATACTATCATTAACACCCATGCTATACTTAAAACTAATGCTATCATTAACACCCATGCTATACTTAAAACTAATGCTATCATTAACACCCATGCTATACTTAAAACTAATGCTATCATTAACACCCATGCTATACTTAAAACTAATGCTATAATTGCCATTCCTGCTATACTTAAAACTAATGCTATCATTAACACCCATGCTATACTTAAAACTAATGCTATCATTAACGCCCATGCTATACTTAAAACTAATGCTATCATTAACACCCATGCTATACTTAAAACTAATGCTATCATTAAAACCCATGCTATACTTAAAACCAATGCTATAATTAACACCCATGTTATAATTAAAACTAATGCTATCATTAACACCCATGCTATACTTAAAACTAATGCTATCATTAACACCCATGTTATAATTTAAACTAATGCTATCATTAACACCCATTCTATACTTAAAACTAATGCTATCATTAACACCCATGCTATACTTAAAACTAATTCTATCATTAACATCCATGATATACTTAAAACTAATGCTATCATTAACATCCATGCTATACTTAAAACTAATGCTATCATTAACGCCCATGCTATACTTAAAACTAATGCTATCATTAACACCCATACTATACTTAAAACTAATGCTATCATTAAAACCCATGCTATACTTAAAACCAATGCTATCAATAACACCCATGTTATAATTAAAACTAATACTATCATTAACACCCATGCTAAACATAAATCTAATGCTATCATTAACACCCATGCTATACTTAAAACTAATGCTATCATTAACACCCATGCTATACTTAAAACTAATTCTATCATTAACGCCCATGCTATACTTAAAACTAATGCTATCATTAACACCCATGCTATACTTAAAACTAATGCTATCATTAAAACCCATGCTATACTTAAAACCAATGTTATAATTAACACCCATGTTATAATTAAAACTAATGCTATCATTAACACCCATACTATACTTAAAACTAATGCTATCATTAACACCCATGTTATAATTTAAATTAATTCTATCAATAACACCCATGCTATACTTAAAACTAATGCTATCATTAACACCCATGCTATACTTAAAACTAATGGTATCATTAACACCCATGTCATAATTTAAACTAATGCTATCATTAACACCCATGCTATCCTTAAAACTAATGCTATCATTAACACTCATGCTATACTTAAAACTAATGCTATCATTAACACCCATGCTATACTTAAAACCAATGCTATCATTAACACCCATGTTATAATTAAAACTAATGCTATCATTAACACCCATGATATACCTAAAACTAATGCTATCATTAACACCCATGTTATAATTTAAACTAATGCTATCATTAACACACATGCTATACTTAAAACTAATGCTATCATTAACACCCATGCTATACTTAAAACTAATGCTATCATTAACACCCATGCTATACTTAAAACTAATGCTATCATTAACACCCATGCTATACTTAAAACTAATGCAATCATTAACGCCCATGCTATACTTAAAACTAATGCTATCATTAACACCCATGCTATACTTAAAACTAGTGCTATCATTAAAACCCATGCTATACATAAAACCAATGCTATCATTAACACCCATGTTATAATTAAAACTAATGCTATCATTAACACCCATGCTATACTTAAAACTAATGCTATCATTAAAACCCATGTTATAATTTAAACTAATGCTATCATTAACACCCATGCTATACTTAAAACGAATGCTATCATTAACATCCATGCTATACTTAAAATTGATGCTATCATTAACACCCATGCTATACTTAAAACTAATGCTATCATTAACACCCATGCTATACTTAAAACCAATGCTATCATTAACGCCCATGCTATACTTAAAACTAATGCTATCATTAACACCCATGCTATACTTAAAACTTATGCTATCATTAAAACCCATGCTATACTTAAAACTAATGCTATCATTAACACACATGCTATACTTAAAACTAATGCTATACTTATCACCCATGCTTTCCTTAAAACTATTACTATCATTAACACCCATGCTATACTTAAAACTAATGCTATCATTAACACCCATGCTATACTTAAAACTAATGCTATCATTAACACCCATGCTATACTTAAAACTAATGCTATCATTAACGCCCATGCTATACTTAAAACTAATGCTATCATTAACACCCATGCTATACTTAAAACTAATGCTATCATTAAAACCCATGCTATACTTAAAACCAATGCTATCATTAACACCCATGTTATAATTTAAACTAATGCTATCATTAATACCCATGCTATACTTAAAACTAATGCTATACTTATCTCCCATGCTATCCTTAAAACTAATGCTATCATTAACACCCATGCTATACTTAAAACTAATTCTATCATTAACATCCATGATATACTTAAAACTAATACTATCATTAACACCCATGCTAAACATAAATCTAATGCTATCATTAACACCCATGCTATACTTAAAACTAATGCTATCATTAACACCCATGCTATACTTAAAAATAATGATATCATTAACACCCATTCTATACTTAAAACTAATGCTATCATTAACACCCATGCTATACTTAAAACTAATGCTATCATTAACACCCATGCTATACTTAAAACTAATGCTATCATTAACGCCCATGCTATACTTAAAACTAATGCTATCATAAACACCCATGCTATACTTAAAACTAATGCTATCATTACAACCCATGCTATACATAAAACCAATGCTATCATTAACACCCATGTTATCCTTAAAACTAATGCTATCATTAACACCCATGCTATACTTAAAACTAATGATATCATTAACACCCATGCTATACTTAAAACTAATGCTATCATTAAAACCCATGATATACATAAAACCAATGCTATCATTAACACCCATGTTATAATTAAAACTAATGTTATCATTAACACCCATGCTATACTTAAAACTAATGCTATCATTAAAACCCATGTTATAATTTAAACTAATGCTATCATTAACACCCATGCTATACTTAAAACTAATTCTATCATTAACATCCATGCTATACTAAAAATTAATGATATCATTAACACCCATGCTATACTTAAAACTAATGCTATCATTAACACCCATGCTATACTTAAAAATAATGATATCATTAACACCCATGCTATACTTAAAACTAATACTATCATTAACACCCATGCTATACTTAAAACTAATGCTATCATTAACACCCATGCTATACTTAAAACTAATGCTATCATTAACACCCATGCTATACTTAAAACTAATGCTATCATTAACACCCATGCTATACTTAAAACTAATGCTATAATTGCCATTCCTGCTATACTTAAAACTAATGCTATCATTAACACCCATGCTATAATTAAAACTAATACTATCATTAACACCCATGCTAAACATAAATCTAATGCTATCATTAACACCCATGCTATACTTAAAACTAATGCTATCATTAACACCCATGCTATACTTAAAACTAATTCTATCATTAACGCCCATGCTATACTTAAAACTAATGCTATCATTAACACCCATGCTATACTTAAAACTAATACTATCATTAAAACCCATGCTATACTTAAAACCAATGTTATAATTAACACCCATGTTATAATTAAAACTAATGCTATCATTAACACCCATACTATACTTAAAACTAATGCTATCATTAACACCCATGTTATAATTTAAATTAATTCTATCAATAACACCCATGCTATACTTAAAACTAATGCTATCATTAACACCCATGCTATACTTAAAACTAATGGTATCATTAACACCCATGTCATAATTTAAACTAATGCTATCATTAACACCCATGCTATCCTTAAAACTAATGCTATCATTAACACTCATGCTATACTTAAAACTAATGCTATCATTAACACCCATGCTATACTTAAAACCAATGCTATCATTAACACCCATGTTATAATTAAAACTAATGCTATCATTAACACCCATGATATACCTAAAACTAATGCTATCATTAACACCCATGTTATAATTTAAACTAATGCTATCATTAACACACATGCTATACTTAAAACTAATGCTATCATTAACACCCATGCTATACTTAAAACTAATGCTATCATTAACACCCATGCTATACTTAAAACTAATGCTATACTTATCACCCATGCTTTCCTTAAAACTAATACTATCATTAACACCCATGCTATACTTAAAACTAATGCTATCATTAACACCCATGCTATACTTAAAACTAATGCTATCATAAACACCCATGCTATACTTAAAACTAATGCTATCATTAACGCCCATGCTATACTTAAAACTAATGCTATCATTAACACCCATGCTATACTTAAAACTAATGCTATCATTAAAACCCATGCTATACTTAAAACCAATGCTATCATTAACACCCATGTTATAATTTAAACTAATGCTATCATTAATACCCATGCTATACTTAAAACTAATGCTATACTTATCTCCCATGCTATCCTTAAAACTAATGCTATCATTAACACCCATGCTATACTTAAAACTAATCCTATCATTAACATCCATGATATACTTAAAACTAATACTATCATTAACACCCATGCTAAACATAAATCTAATGCTATCATTAACACCCATGCTATACTTAAAACTAATGCTATCATTAACACCCATGCTATACTTAAAAATAATGATATCATTAACACCCATTCTATACTTAAAACTAATGCTATCATTAACACCCATGCTATACTTAAAACTAATGCTATCATTAAAACCCATGCTATACTTAAAACTAATGCTATCATTAACGCCCATGCTATACTTAAAACTAATGCTATCATAAACACCCATGCTATACTTAAAACTAATGCTATCATTAAAACCCATGCTATACATAAAACCAATGCTATCATTAACACCCATGTTATCCTTAAAACTAATGCTATCATTAACACCCATGCTATACTTAAAACTAATTCTATCATTAACACCCATGCTATACTTAAAACTAATGCTATCATTAAGAGCCATGCTATACTTAAAACTAATGCTATCATTAACGCCCATGCTATACTTAAAACTAATGATATCATTAACACCCATGCTATACTTAAAACTAATGCTATCATTAAAACCCATGATATACATAAAACCAATGCTATCATTAACACCCATGTTATAATTAAAACTAATGTTATCATTAACACCCATGCTATACTTAAAACTAATGCTATCATTAAAACCCATGTTATAATTTAAACTAATGCTATCATTAACACCCATGCTATACTTAAAACTAATTCTATCATTAACACCCATGCTATACTTAAAACTAATGCTATCATTAACAGCCATGCTATACTTAAAACTAATGCTATCATTAACGCCCATGCTATACTTAAAACTAATGATATCATTAACACCCATGCTATACTTAAAACTAATGCTATCATTAAAACCCATGATATACATAAAACCAATGCTATCATTAACACCCATGTTATAATTAAAACTAATGCTATCATTAACACCCATGCTATACTTAAAACTAATTCTATCATTAACATCCATGCTATACTAAAAATTAATGATATCATTAACACCCATGCTATACTTAAAACTAATGCTATCATTAACACCCATGTTATACTTAAAAATAATGATATCATTAACACCCATGCTATACTTAAAACTAATACTATCATTAACACCCATGCTATACTTAAAACTAATGCTATCATTAACACCCATGCTATACTTAAAACTAATGCTATCATTAACACCCATGCTATACTTAAAACTAATGCTATCATTAACACCCATGCTATACTTAAAACTAATGCTATAATTGCCATTCCTGCTATACTTAAAACTAATGCTATCATTAACACCCATGCTATACTTAAAACTAATGCTATCATTAACGCCCATGCTATACTTAAAACTAATGCTATCATTAACACCCATGCTATACTTAAAACTAATGCTATCATTAAAACCCATGCTATACTTAAAACCAATGCTATAATTAACACCCATGTTATAATTAAAACTAATGCTATCATTAACACCCATGCTATACTTAAAACTAATGCTATCATTAACACCCATGTTATAATTTAAACTAATGCTATCATTAACACCCATTCTATACTTAAAACTAATGCTATCATTAACACCCATGCTATACTTAAAACTAATTCTATCATTAACATCCATGATATACTTAAAACTAATGCTATCATTAACATCCATGCTATACTTAAAACTAATGCTATCATTAACGCCCATGCTATACTTAAAACTAATGCTATCATTAACACCCATACTATACTTAAAACTAATGCTATCATTAAAACCCATGCTATACTTAAAACCAATGCTATCAATAACACCCATGTTATAATTAAAACTAATACTATCATTAACACCCATGCTAAACATAAATCTAATGCTATCATTAACACCCATGCTATACTTAAAACTAATGCTATCATTAACACCCATGCTATACTTAAAACTAATTCTATCATTAACGCCCATGCTATACTTAAAACTAATGCTATCATTAACACCCATGCTATACTTAAAACTAATGCTATCATTAAAACCCATGCTATACTTAAAACCAATGTTATAATTAACACCCATGTTATAATTAAAACTAATGCTATCATTAACACCCATACTATACTTAAAACTAATGCTATCATTAACACCCATGTTATAATTTAAATTAATTCTATCAATAACACCCATGCTATACTTAAAACTAATGCTATCATTAACACCCATGCTATACTTAAAACTAATGGTATCATTAACACCCATGTCATAATTTAAACTAATGCTATCATTAACACCCATGCTATCCTTAAAACTAATGCTATCATTAACACTCATGCTATACTTAAAACTAATGCTATCATTAACACCCATGCTATACTTAAAACCAATGCTATCATTAACACCCATGTTATAATTAAAACTAATGCTATCATTAACACCCATGATATACCTAAAACTAATGCTATCATTAACACCCATGTTATAATTTAAACTAATGCTATCATTAACACACATGCTATACTTAAAACTAATGCTATCATTAACACCCATGCTATACTTAAAACTAATGCTATCATTAACACCCATGCTATACTTAAAACTAATGCTATCATTAACACCCATGCTATACTTAAAACTAATGCAATCATTAACGCCCATGCTATACTTAAAACTAATGCTATCATTAACACCCATGCTATACTTAAAACTAGTGCTATCATTAAAACCCATGCTATACATAAAACCAATGCTATCATTAACACCCATGTTATAATTAAAACTAATGCTATCATTAACACCCATGCTATACTTAAAACTAATGCTATCATTAAAACCCATGTTATAATTTAAACTAATGCTATCATTAACACCCATGCTATACTTAAAACGAATGCTATCATTAACATCCATGCTATACTTAAAATTGATGCTATCATTAACACCCATGCTATACTTAAAACTAATGCTATCATTAACACCCATGCTATACTTAAAACCAATGCTATCATTAACGCCCATGCTATACTTAAAACTAATGCTATCATTAACACCCATGCTATACTTAAAACTTATGCTATCATTAAAACCCATGCTATACTTAAAACTAATGCTATCATTAACACACATGCTATACTTAAAACTAAAGCTATACTTATCACCCATGCTTTCCTTAAAACTATTACTATCATTAACACCCATGCTATACTTAAAACTAATGCTATCATTAACACCCATGCTATACTTAAAACTAATGCTATCATTAACACCCATGCTATACTTAAAACTAATGCTATCATTAACGCCCATGCTATACTTAAAACTAATGCTATCATTAACACCCATGCTATACTTAAAACTAATGCTATCATTAAAACCCATGCTATACTTAAAACCAATGCTATCATTAACACCCATGTTATAATTTAAACTAATGCTATCATTAATACCCATGCTATACTTAAAACTAATGCTATACTTATCTCCCATGCTATCCTTAAAACTAATGCTATCATTAACACCCATGCTATACTTAAAACTAATTCTATCATTAACATCCATGATATACTTAAAACTAATACTATCATTAACACCCATGCTAAACATAAATCTAATGCTATCATTAACACCCATGCTATACTTAAAACTAATGCTATCATTAACACCCATGCTATACTTAAAAATAATGATATCATTAACACCCATTCTATACTTAAAACTAATGCTATCATTAACACCCATGCTATACTTAAAACTAATGCTATCATTAACACCCATGCTATACTTAAAACTAATGCTATCATTAACGCCCATGCTATACTTAAAACTAATGCTATCATAAACACCCATGCTATACTTAAAACTAATGCTATCATTACAACCCATGCTATACATAAAACCAATGCTATCATTAACACCCATGTTATCCTTAAAACTAATGCTATCATTAACACCCATGCTATACTTAAAACTAATGATATCATTAACACCCATGCTATACTTAAAACTAATGCTATCATTAAAACCCATGATATACATAAAACCAATGCTATCATTAACACCCATGTTATAATTAAAACTAATGTTATCATTAACACCCATGCTATACTTAAAACTAATGCTATCATTAAAACCCATGTTATAATTTAAACTAATGCTATCATTAACACCCATGCTATACTTAAAACTAATTCTATCATTAACATCCATGCTATACTAAAAATTAATGATATCATTAACACCCATGCTATACTTAAAACTAATGCTATCATTAACACCCATGCTATACTTATAACCAATGCTATCATTAACACCCATGTTATAATTAAAACTAATGCTATCATTAACACCCATGATATACCTAAAACTAATGCTATCATTAACACCCATGTTATAATTTAAACTAATGCTATCATTAACACACATGCTATACTTAAAACTAATGCTATACTTATCACCCATGCTTTCCTTAAAACTATTACTATCATTAACACCCATGCTATACTTAAAACTAATGCTATCATTAACACCCATGCTATACTTAAAACTAATGCTATCATTAACACCCATGCTATACTTAAAACTAATGCTATCATTAACGCCCATGCTATACTTAAAACTAATGCTATCATTAACACCCATGCTATACTTAAAACTAATGCTATCATTAAAACCCATGCTATACTTAAAACCAATGCTATCATTAACACCCATGTTATAATTTAAACTAATGCTATCATTAATACCCATGCTATACTTAAAACTAATGCTATACTTATCTCCCATGCTATCCTTAAAACTAATGCTATCATTAACACCCATGCTATACTTAAAACTAATTCTATCATTAACATCCATGATATACTTAAAACTAATACTATCATTAACACCCATGCTAAACATAAATCTAATGCTATCATTAACACCCATGCTATACTTAAAACTAATGCTATCATTAACACCCATGCTATACTTAAAAATAATGATATCATTAACACCCATTCTATACTTAAAACTAATGCTATCATTAACACCCATGCTATACTTAAAACTAATGCTATCATTAACACCCATGCTATACTTAAAACTAATGCTATCATTAACGCCCATGCTATACTTAAAACTAATGCTATCATAAACACCCATGCTATACTTAAAACTAATGCTATCATTACAACCCATGCTATACATAAAACCAATGCTATCATTAACACCCATGTTATCCTTAAAACTAATGCTATCATTAACACCCATGCTATACTTAAAACTAATGATATCATTAACACCCATGCTATACTTAAAACTAATGCTATCATTAAAACCCATGATATACATAAAACCAATGCTATCATTAACACCCATGTTATAATTAAAACTAATGTTATCATTAACACCCATGCTATACTTAAAACTAATGCTATCATTAAAACCCATGTTATAATTTAAACTAATGCTATCATTAACACCCATGCTATACTTAAAACTAATTCTATCATTAACATCCATGCTATACTAAAAATTAATGATATCATTAACACCCATGCTATACTTAAAACTAATGCTATCATTAACACCCATGCTATACTTAAAACCAATGCTATCATTAACACCCATGTTATAATTAAAACTAATGCTATCATTAACACCCATGATATACCTAAAACTAATGCTATCATTAACACCCATGTTATAATTTAAACTAATGCTATCATTAACACACATGCTATACTTAAAACTAATGTTATCATTAACACCCATGCTATACTTAAAACTAATGCTATCATTAACACCCATGCTATACTTAAAACTAATGCTATACTTATCACCCATGCTTTCCTTAAAACTAATACTATCATTAACACCCATGCTATACTTAAAACTAATGCTATCATTAACACCCATGCTATACATAAAACTAATGCTATCATTAACACCCATGCTATACTTAAAACTAATGCTATCATTAACGCCCATGCTATACTTAAAACTAATGCTATCATTAACACCCATGCTATACTTAAAACTAATGCTATCATTAAAACCCATGCTATACTTAAAACCAATGCTATCATTAACACCCATGTTATAATTTAAACTAATGCTATCATTAATACCCATGCTATACTTAAAACTAATGCTATACTTATCTCCCATGCTATCCTTAAAACTAATGCTATCATTAACACCCATGCTATACTTAAAACTAATCCTATCATTAACATCCATGATATACTTAAAACTAATACTATCATTAACACCCATGCTAAACATAAATCTAATGCTATCATTAACACCCATGCTATACTTAAAACTAATGCTATCATTAACACCCATGCTATACTTAAAAATAATGATATCATTAACACCCATTCTATACTTAAAACTAATGCTATCATTAACACCCATGCTATACTTAAAACTAATGCTATCATTAACACCCATGCTATACTTAAAACTAATGCTATCATTAACGCCCATGCTATACTTAAAACTAATGCTATCATAAACACCCATGCTATACATAAAACCAATGCTATCATTAACACCCATGTTATCCTTAAAACTAATGCTATCATTAACACCCATGCTATACTTAAAACTAATTCTATCATTAACACCCATGCTATACTTAAAACTAATGCTATCATTAAGAGCCATGCTATACTTAAAACTAATGCTATCATTAATGCCCATGCTATACTTAAAACTAATGATATCATTAACACCCATGCTATACTTAAAACTAATGCTATCATTAAAACCCATGATATACATAAAACCAATGCTATCATTAACACCCATGTTATAATTAAAACTAATGTTATCATTAACACCCATGCTATACTTAAAACTAATGCTATCATTAAAACCCATGTTATAATTTAAACTAATGCTATCATTAACACCCATGCTATACTTAAAACTAATTCTATCATTAACACCCATGCTATACTTAAAACTAATGCTATCATTAACAGCCATGCTATACTTAAAACTAATGCTATCATTAACGCCCATGCTATACTTAAAACTAATGATATCATTAACACCCATGCTATACTTAAAACTAATGCTATCATTAAAACCCATGATATACATAAAACCAATGCTATCATTAACACCCATGTTATAATTAAAACTAATGCTATCATTAACACCCATGCTATACTTAAAACTAATTCTATCATTAACATCCATGCTATACTAAAAATTAATGATATCATTAACACCCATGCTATACTTAAAACTAATGCTATCATTAACACCAATGTTATACTTAAAAATAATGATATCATTAACACCCATGCTATACTTAAAACTAATACTATCATTAACACCCATGCTATACTTAAAACTAATGCTATCATTAACACCCATGCTATACTTAAAACTAATGCTATCATTAACACCCATGCTATACTTAAAACTAATGCTATCATTAACACCCATGCTATACTTAAAACTAATGCTATAATTGCCATTCCTGCTATACTTAAAACTAATGCTATCATTAACACCCATGCTATACTTAAAACTAATGCTATCATTAACGCCCATGCTATACTTAAAACTAATGCTATCATTAACACCCATGCTATACTTAAAACTAATGCTATCATTAAAACCCATGCTATACTTAAAACCAATGCTATAATTAACACCCATGTTATAATTAAAACTAATGCTATCATTAACACCCATGCTATACTTAAAACTAATGCTATCATTAACACCCATGTTATAATTTAAACTAATGCTATCATTAACACCCATTCTATACTTAAAACTAATGCTATCATTAACACCCATGCTATACTTAAAACTAATTCTATCATTAACATCCATGATATACTTAAAACTAATGCTATCATTAACATCCATGCTATACTTAAAACTAATGCTATCATTAACGCCCATGCTATACTTAAAACTAATGCTATCATTAACACCCATACTATACTTAAAACTAATGCTATCATTAAAACCCATGCTATACTTAAAACCAATGCTATCAATAACACCCATGTTATAATTAAAACTAATACTATCATTAACACCCATGCTAAACATAAATCTAATGCTATCATTAACACCCATGCTATACTTAAAACTAATGCTATCATTAACACCCATGCTATACTTAAAACTAATTCTATCATTAACGCCCATGCTATACTTAAAACTAATGCTATCATTAACACCCATGCTATACTTAAAACTAATGCTATCATTAAAACCCATGCTATACTTAAAACCAATGTTATAATTAACACCCATGTTATAATTAAAACTAATGCTATCATTAACACCCATACTATACTTAAAACTAATGCTATCATTAACACCCATGTTATAATTTAAATTAATTCTATCAATAACACCCATGCTATACTTAAAACTAATGCTATCATTAACACCCATGCTATACTTAAAACTAATGGTATCATTAACACCCATGTCATAATTTAAACTAATGCTATCATTAACACCCATGCTATCCTTAAAACTAATGCTATCATTAACACTCATGCTATACTTAAAACTAATGCTATCATTAACACCCATGCTATACTTAAAACCAATGCTATCATTAACACCCATGTTATAATTAAAACTAATGCTATCATTAACACCCATGATATACCTAAAACTAATGCTATCATTAACACCCATGTTATAATTTAAACTAATGCTATCATTAACACACATGCTATACTTAAAACTAATGCTATCATTAACACCCATGCTATACTTAAAACTAATGCTATCATTAACACCCATGCTATACTTAAAACTAATGCTATCATTAACACCCATGCTATACTTAAAACTAATGCAATCATTAACGCCCATGCTATACTTAAAACTAATGCTATCATTAACACCCATGCTATACTTAAAACTAGTGCTATCATTAAAACCCATGCTATACATAAAACCAATGCTATCATTAACACCCATGTTATAATTAAAACTAATGCTATCATTAACACCCATGCTATACTTAAAACTAATGCTATCATTAAAACCCATGTTATAATTTAAACTAATGCTATCATTAACACCCATGCTATACTTAAAACGAATGCTATCATTAACATCCATGCTATACTTAAAATTGATGCTATCATTAACACCCATGCTATACTTAAAACTAATGCTATCATTAACACCCATGCTATACTTAAAACCAATGCTATCATTAACGCCCATGCTATACTTAAAACTAATGCTATCATTAACACCCATGCTATACTTAAAACTTATGCTATCATTAAAACCCATGCTATACTTAAAACTAATGCTATCATTAACACACATGCTATACTTAAAACTAATGCTATACTTATCACCCATGCTTTCCTTAAAACTATTACTATCATTAACACCCATGTTATAATTAAAACTAATGCTATCATTAACACCCATGCTATACTTAAAACTAATGCTATCATTAAAACCCATGTTATAATTTAAACTAATGCTATCATTAACGCCCATGCTATACTTAAAACGAATGCTATCATTAACATCCATGCTATACTTAAAATTGATGCTATCATTAACACCCATGCTATACTTAAAACTAATGCTATCATTAACACCCATGCTATACTTAAAACCAATGCTATCATTAACGCCCATGCTATACTTAAAACTAATGCTATCATTAACACCCATGCTATACTTAAAACTTATGCTATCATTAAAACCCATGCTATACTTAAAACTAATGCTATCATTAACACACATGCTATACTTAAAACTAATGCTATACTTATCACCCATGCTTTCCTTAAAACTAATACTATCATTAACACCCATGCTATACTTAAAACTAATGCTATCATTAACACCCATGCTATACTTAAAAATAATGATATCATTAACACCCATTCTATACTTAAAACTAATGCTATCATTAACACCCATGCTATACTTAAAACTAATGCTATCATTAACACCCATGCTATACTTAAAACTAATGCTATCATTAACGCCCATGCTATACTTAAAACTAATGCTATCATAAACACCCATGCTATACTTAAAACTAATGCTATCATTACAACCCATGCTATACATAAAACCAATGCTATCATTAACACCCATGTTATCCTTAAAACTAATGCTATCATTAACACCCATGCTATACTTAAAACTAATGATATCATTAACACCCATGCTATACTTAAAACTAATGCTATCATTAAAACCCATGATATACATAAAACCAATGCTATCATTAACACCCATGTTATAATTAAAACTAATGTTATCATTAACACCCATGCTATACTTAAAACTAATGCTATCATTAAAACCCATGTTATAATTTAAACTAATGCTATCATTAACACCCATGCTATACTTAAAACTAATTCTATCATTAACATCCATGCTATACTAAAAATTAATGATATCATTAACACCCATGCTATACTTAAAACTAATGCTATCATTAACACCCATGCTATACTTAAAAATAATGATATCATTAACACCCATGCTATACTTAAAACTAATACTATCATTAACACCCATGCTATACTTAAAACTAATGCTATCATTAACACCCATGCTATACTTAAAACTAATGCTATCATTAACACCCATGCTATACTTAAAACTAATGCTATCATTAACACCCATGCTATACTTAAAACTAATGCTATAATTGCCATTCCTGCTATACTTAAAACTAATGCTATCATTAACACCCATGCTATAATTAAAACTAATACTATCATTAACACCCATGCTAAACATAAATCTAATGCTATCATTAACACCCATGCTATACTTAAAACTAATGCTATCATTAACACCCATGCTATACTTAAAACTAATTCTATCATTAACGCCCATGCTATACTTAAAACTAATGCTATCATTAACACCCATGCTATACTTAAAACTAATGCTATCATTAAAACCCATGCTATACTTAAAACCAATGTTATAATTAACACCCATGTTATAATTAAAACTAATGCTATCATTAACACCCATACTATACTTAAAACTAATGCTATCATTAACACCCATGTTATAATTTAAATTAATTCTATCAATAACACCCATGCTATACTTAAAACTAATGCTATCATTAACACCCATGCTATACTTAAAACTAATGGTATCATTAACACCCATGTCATAATTTAAACTAATGCTATCATTAACACCCATGCTATCCTTAAAACTAATGCTATCATTAACACTCATGCTATACTTAAAACTAATGCTATCATTAACACCCATGCTATACTTAAAACCAATGCTATCATTAACACCCATGTTATAATTAAAACTAATGCTATCATTAACACCCATGATATACCTAAAACTAATGCTATCATTAACACCCATGTTATAATTTAAACTAATGCTATCATTAACACACATGCTATACTTAAAACTAATGCTATCATTAACACCCATGCTATACTTAAAACTAATGCTATCATTAACACCCATGCTATACTTAAAACTAATGCTATCATTAACACCCATGCTATACTTAAAACTAATGCAATCATTAACGCCCATGCTATACTTAAAACTAATGCTATCATTAACACCCATGCTATACTTAAAACTAGTGCTATCATTAAAACCCATGCTATACATAAAACCAATGCTATCATTAACACCCATGTTATAATTAAAACTAATGCTATCATTAACACCCATGCTATACTTAAAACTAATGCTATCATTAAAACCCATGTTATAATTTAAACTAATGCTATCATTAACACCCATGCTATACTTAAAACGAATGCTATCATTAACATCCATGCTATACTTAAAATTGATGCTATCATTAACACCCATGCTATACTTAAAACTAATGCTATCATTAACACCCATGCTATACTTAAAACCAATGCTATCATTAACGCCCATGCTATACTTAAAACTAATGCTATCATTAACACCCATGCTATACTTAAAACTTATGCTATCATTAAAACCCATGCTATACTTAAAACTAATGCTATCATTAACACACATGCTATACTTAAAACTAATGCTATACTTATCACCCATGCTTTCCTTAAAACTAATACTATCATTAACACCCATGCTATACTTAAAACTAATGCTATCATTAACACCCATGCTATACTTAAAACTAATGCTATCATTAACACCCATGCTATACTTAAAACTAATGCTATCATTAACGCCCATGCTATACTTAAAACTAATGCTATCATTAACACCCATGCTATACTTAAAACTAATGCTATCATTAAAACCCATGCTATACTTAAAACCAATGCTATCATTAACACCCATGTTATAATTTAAACTAATGCTATCATTAATACCCATGCTATACTTAAAACTAATGCTATACTTATCTCCCATGCTATCCTTAAAACTAATGCTATCATTAACACCCATGCTATACTTAAAACTAATTCTATCATTAACATCCATGATATACTTAAAACTAATACTATCATTAACACCCATGCTAAACATAAATCTAATGCTATCATTAACACCCATGCTATACTTAAAACTAATGCTATCATTAACACCCATGCTATACTTAAAAATAATGATATCATTAACACCCATTCTATACTTAAAACTAATGCTATCATTAACACCCATGCTATACTTAAAACTAATGGTATCATTAACACCCATTCTATACTTAAAACTAATGCTATCATTAACACCCATGCTATACTTAAAACTAATTCTATCATTAACACCCATGCTATACTTAAAACTAATGCTATACTTATCACCCATGCTATCCTTAAAACTAATGATATCATTAACACTCATGCTATACTTAAAACTAATGCTATCATTAACACCCATGCTATACTTAAAACCAATGCTATCATTAACACCCATGTTATAATTAAAACTAATGCTATCATTAACACCCATGATATACCTAAAACTAATGCTATCATTAACACCCATGTTATAATTTAAACTAATGCTATCATTAACACACATGCTATACTTAAAACTAATGCTATCATTAACACCCATGCTATACTTAAAACTAATGCTATCATTAACACCCATGCTATACTTAAAACTAATTCTATCATTAACACCCATGCTATACTTAAAACTAATGCAATCATTAATGCCCATGCTATACTTAAAACTAATGCTATCATTAACACCCATGCTATACTTAAAACTAGTGCTATCATTAAAACCCATGCTATACATAAAACCAATGCTATCATTAACACCCATGTTATAATTAAAACTAATGCTATCATTAACACCCATGCTATACTTAAAACTAATGCTATCATTAAAACCCATGTTATAATTTAAACTAATGCTATAATTAACACCCATGCTATACTTAAAACGAATGCTATCATTAACATCCATGCTATACTTAAAATTGATGCTATCATTAACACCCATGCTATACTTAAAACTAATGCTATCATTAACACCCATGCTATACTTAAAACCAATGCTATCATTAACGCCCATGCTATACTTAAAACTAATGCTATCATTAATACCCATGCTATACTTAAAACTTATGCTATCATTAAAACCCATGCTATACTTAAAACTAATGCTATCATTAACACCCATGCTATACTTAAAACTAATGCTATACTTATCACCCATGCTTTCCTTAAAACTAATACTATCATTAACACCCATGCTATACTTAAAACTAATGCTATCATTAACACCCATGCTATACTTAAAACTAATGCTATCATTAACACCCATGCTATACTTAAAACTAATGCTATCATTAACGCCCATGCTATACTTAAAACTAATGCTATCATTAACACCCATGCTATACTTAAAACTAATGCTATCATTAAAACCCATGCTATACTTAAAACCAATGCTATCATTAACACCCATGTTATAATTTTAACTAATGCTATCATTAATACCCATGCTATACTTAAAACTAATGCTATACTTATCTCCCATGCTATCCTTAAAACTAATGCTATCATTAACACCCATGCTATACTTAAAACTAATCCTATCATTAACATCCATGATACACTTAAAACTAATACTATCATTAACACCCATGCTAAACATAAATCTAATGCTATCATTAACACCCATGCTATACTTAAAACTAATGCTATCATTAACACCCATGCTATACTTAAAAATAATGATATCATTAACACCCATTCTATACTTAAAACTAATGCTATCATTAACACCCATGCTATACTTAAAACTAATGCTATCATTAACACCCATGCTATACTTAAAACTAATGCTATCATTAACGCCCATGCTATACTTAAAACTAATGCTATCATAAACACCCATGCTATACTTAAAACTAATGCTATCATTAAAACCCATGCTATACATAAAACCAATGCTATCATTAACACCCATGTTATCCTTAAAACTAATGCTATCATTAACACCCATGCTATACTTAAAACTAATTCTATCATTAACACCCATGCTATACTTAAAACTAATGCTATCATTAAGAGCCATGCTATACTTAAAACTAATGCTATCATTAACGCCCATGCTATACTTAAAACTAATGATATCATTAACACCCATGCTATACTTAAAACTAATGCTATCATTAAAACCCATGATATACATAAAACCAATGCTATCATTAACACCCATGTTATAATTAAAACTAATGTTATCATAACACCCATGCTATACTTAAAACTAATGCTATCATTAAAACCCATGTTATAATTTAAACTAATGCTATCATTAACACCCATGCTATACTTAAAACTAATTCTATCATTAACACCCATGCTATACTTAAAACTAATGCTATCATTAACAGCCATGCTATACTTAAAACTAATGCTATCATTAACGCCCATGCTATACTTAAAACTAATGATATCATTAACACCCATGCTATACTTAAAACTAATGCTATCATTAAAACCCATGATATACATAAAACCAATGCTATCATTAACACCCATGTTATAATTAAAACTAATGCTATCATTAACACCCATGCTATACTTAAAACTAATTCTATCATTAACATCCATGCTATACTAAAAATTAATGATATCATTAACACCCATGCTATACTTAAAACTAATGCTATCATTAACACCCATGTTATACTTAAAACTAATGCTATCATTAACACCCATGCTATACTTAAAAATAATGATATCATTAACACCCATGCTATACTTAAAACTAATACTATCATTAACACCCATGCTATACTTAAAACTAATGCTATCATTAACACCCATGCTATACTTAAAACTAATGCTATCATTAACACCCATGCTATACTTAAAACTAATGCTATAATTGCCATTCTTGCTATACTTAAAACTAATGCTATCATTAACACCCATGCTATACTTAAAACTAATGCTATCATTAACGCCCATGCTATACTTAAAACTAATGCTATCATTAACACCCATGCTATACTTAAAACTAATGCTATCATTAAAACCCATGCTATACTTAAAACCAATGCTATCATTAACACCCATGTTATAATTAAAACTAATGCTATCATTAACACCCATGCTATACTTAAAACTAATGCTATCATTAACACCCATGTTATAATTTAAACTAATGCTATCATTAACACCCATTCTATACTTAAAACTAATGCTATCATTAACACCCATGCTATACTTAAAACTAATTCTATCATTAACATCCATGATATACTTAAAACTAATGCTATCATTAACATCCATGCTATACTTAAAACTAATGCTATCATTAACGCCCATGCTATACTTAAAACTAATGCTATCATTAACACCCATACTATACTTAAAACTAATGCTATCATTAAAACCCAACCTATACTTAAAACCAATGCTATCAATAACACCCATGTTATAATTAAAACTAATACTATCATTAACACCCATGCTAAACATAAATCTAATGGTATCATTAACACCCATGCTATACTTAAAACTAATGCTATCATTAACACCCATGCTATACTTAAAACTAATTCTATCATTAACGCCCATGCTATACTTAAAACTAATGCTATCATTAACACCCATGCTATACTTAAAACTAATGCTATCATTAAAACCCATGCTATACTTAAAACCAATGTTATAATTAACACCCATGTTATAATTAAAACTAATGCTATCATTAACACCCATACTATACTTAAAACTAATGCTATCATTAACACCCATGTTATAATTTAAATTAATTCTATCAATAACACCCATGCTATACTTAAAACTAATGCTATCATTAACACCCATGCTATACTTAAAACTAATGGTATCATTAACACCCATGTCATAATTTAAACTAATGCTATCATTAACACCCATGCTATCCTTAAAACTAATGCTATCATTAACACTCATGCTATACTTAAAACTAATGCTATCATTAACACCCATGCTATACTTAAAACCAATGCTATCATTAACACCCATGTTATAATTAAAACTAATGCTATCATTAACACCCATGATATACCTAAAACTAATGCTATCATTAACACCCATGTTATAATTTAAACTAATGCTATCATTAACACACATGCTATACTTAAAACTAATGCTATCATTAACACCCATGCTATACTTAAAACTAATGCTATCATTAACACCCATGCTATACTTAAAACTAATGCTATCATTAACACCCATGCTATACTTAAAACTAATGCAATCATTAACGCCCATGCTATACTTAAAACTAATGCTATCATTAACACCCATGCTATACTTAAAACTAGTGCTATCATTAAAACCCATGCTATACATAAAACCAATGCTATCATTAACACCCATGTTATAATTAAAACTAATGCTATCATTAACACCCATGCTATACTTAAAACTAATGCTATCATTAAAACCCATGTTATAATTTAAACTAATGCTATCATTAACACCCATGCTATACTTAAAACGAATGCTATCATTAACATCCATGCTATACTTAAAATTGATGCTATCATTAACACCCATGCTATACTTAAAACTAATGCTATCATTAACACCCATGCTATACTTAAAACCAATGCTATCATTAACGCCCATGCTATACTTAAAACTAATGCTATCATTAACACCCATGCTATACTTAAAACTTATGCTATCATTAAAACCCATGCTATACTTAAAACTAATGCTATCATTAACACACATGCTATACTTAAAACTAATGCTATACTTATCACCCATGCTTTCCTTAAAACTAATACTATCATTAACACCCATGCTATACTTAAAACTAATGCTATCATTAACACCCATGCTATACTTAAAACTAATGCTATCATTAACACCCATGCTATACTTAAAACTAATGCTATCATTAACGCCCATGCTATACTTAAAACTAATGCTATCATTAACACCCATGCTATACTTAAAACTAATGCTATCATTAAAACCCATGCTATACTTAAAACCAATGCTATCATTAACACCCATGTTATAATTTAAACTAATGCTATCATTAATACCCATGCTATACTTAAAACTAATGCTATACTTATCTCCCATGCTATCCTTAAAACTAATGCTATCATTAACACCCATGCTATACTTAAAACTAATTCTATCATTAACATCCATGATATACTTAAAATTAATACTATCATTAACACCCATGCTAAACATAAATCTAATGCTATCATTAACACCCATGCTATACTTAAAACTAATGCTATCATTAACACCCATGCTATACTTAAAAATAATGATATCATTAACACCCATTCTATACTTAAAACTAATGCTATCATTAACACCCATGCTATACTTAAAACTAATGCTATCATTAACACCCATGCTATACTTAAAACTAATGCTATCATTAACGCCCATGCTATACTTAAAACTAATGCTATCATAAACACCCATGCTATACTTAAAACTAATGCTATCATTACAACCCATGCTATACATAAAACCAATGCTATCATTAACACCCATGTTATCCTTAAAACTAATGCTATCATTAACACCCATGCTATACTTAAAACTAATTCTATCATTAACACCCATGCTATACTTAAAACTAATGCTATCATTAAGAGCCATGCTATAATTAAAACTAATGCTATCATTAATACCCATGCTATACTTAAAACTAATGCTATACTTATCTCCCATGCTATCCTTAAAACTAATGCTATCATTAACACCCATGCTATACTTAAAACTAATTCTATCATTAACATCCATGATATACTTAAAACTAATACTATCATTAACACCCATGCTAAACATAAATCTAATGCTATCATTAACACCCATGCTATACTTAAAACTAATGCTATCATTAACACCCATGCTATACTTAAAACCAATGCTATCATTAACACCCATGTTATAATTAAAACTAATGCTATCATTAACACCCATGATATACCTAAAACTAATGCTATCATTAACACCCATGTTATAATTTAAACTAATGATATCATTAACACCCATGCTATACTTAAAACTAATGCTATCATTAAAACCCATGATATACATAAAACCAATGCTATCATTAACACCCATGTTATAATTAAAACTAATGTTATCATTAACACCCATGCTATACTTAAAACTAATGCTATCATTAAAACCCATGTTATAATTTAAACTAATGCTATCATTAACACCCATGCTATACTTAAAACTAATTCTATCATTAACATCCATGCTATACTAAAAATTAATGATATCATTAACACCCATGCTATACTTAAAACTAATGCTATCATTAACACCCATGCTATACTTAAAAATAATGATATCATTAACACCCATGCTATACTTAAAACTAATACTATCATTAACACCCATGCTATACTTAAAACTAATGCTATCATTAACACCCATGCTATACTTAAAACTAATGCTATCATTAACACCCATGCTATACTTAAAACTAATGCTATCATTAACACCCATGCTATACTTAAAACTAATGCTATAATTGCCATTCCTGCTATACTTAAAACTAATGCTATCATTAACACCCATGCTATAATTAAAACTAATACTATCATTAACACCCATGCTAAACATAAATCTAATGCTATCATTAACACCCATGCTATACTTAAAACTAATGCTATCATTAACACCCATGCTATACTTAAAACTAATTCTATCATTAACGCCCATGCTATACTTAAAACTAATGCTATCATTAACACCCATGCTATACTTAAAACTAATGCTATCATTAAAACCCATGCTATACTTAAAACCAATGTTATAATTAACACCCATGTTATAATTAAAACTAATGCTATCATTAACACCCATACTATACTTAAAACTAATGCTATCATTAACACCCATGTTATAATTTAAATTAATTCTATCAATAACACCCATGCTATACTTAAAACTAATGCTATCATTAACACCCATGCTATACTTAAAACTAATGGTATCATTAACACCCATGTCATAATTTAAACTAATGCTATCATTAACACCCATGCTATCCTTAAAACTAATGCTATCATTAACACTCATGCTATACTTAAAACTAATGCTATCATTAACACCCATGCTATACTTAAAACCAATGCTATCATTAACACCCATGTTATAATTAAAACTAATGCTATCATTAACACCCATGATATACCTAAAACTAATGCTATCATTAACACCCATGTTATAATTTAAACTAATGCTATCATTAACACACATGCTATACTTAAAACTAATGCTATCATTAACACCCATGCTATACTTAAAACTAATGCTATCATTAACACCCATGCTATACTTAAAACTAATGCTATCATTAACACCCATGCTATACTTAAAACTAATGCAATCATTAACGCCCATGCTATACTTAAAACTAATGCTATCATTAACACCCATGCTATACTTAAAACTAGTGCTATCATTAACACCCACGCTATACTTAAAACTAATGCTATCATTAACGCCCATGCTATACTTAAAACTAATGCTATCATTAACACCCATGCTATACTTAAAACTAATGCTATCATTAAAACCCATGCTATACTTAAAACCAATGCTATCATTAACACCCATGTTATAATTAAAACTAATGCTATCATTAACACCCATGCTATACTTAAAACTAATGCTATCATTAACACCCATGTTATAATTTAAACTAATGCTATCATTAACACCCATTCTATACTTAAAACTAATGCTATCATTAAAACCCATGCTATACTTAAAACTAATGCTATCATTAACACCCATGCTATACTTAAAACTTATGCTATCATTAAAACCCATGCTATACTTAAAACTAATGCTATCATTAACACACATGCTATACTTAAAACTAATGCTATACTTATCACCCATGCTTTCCTTAAAACTAATACTATCATTAACACCCATGCTATACTTAAAACTAATGCTATTATTAACACCCATGCTATACTTAAAACTAATGCTATCATTAACACCCATGCTATACTTAAAACTAATGCTATCATTAACGCCCATGCTATACTTAAAACTAATGCTATCATTAACACCCATGCTATACTTAAAACTAATGCTATCATTAAAACCCATGCTATACTTAAAACCAATGCTATCATTAACACCCATGTTATAATTTAAACTAATGCTATCATTAATACCCATGCTATACTTAAAACTAATGCTATACTTATCTCCCATGCTATCCTTAAAACTAATGCTATCATTAACACCCATGCTATACTTAAAACTAATTCTATCATTAACATCCATGATATACTTAAAACTAATACTATCATTAACACCCATGCTAAACATAAATCTAATGCTATCATTAACACCCATGCTATACTTAAAACTAATGCTATCATTAACACCCATGCTATACTTAAAACTAATGCTATCATTAACACCCATGCTATACTTAAAACTAATGCTATCATTAACGCCCATGCTATACTTAAAACTAATGCTATCATAAACACCCATGCTATACTTAAAACTAATGCTATCATTACAACCCATGCTATACATAAAACCAATGCTATCATTAACACCCATGTTATCCTTAAAACTAATGCTATCATTAACACCCATGCTATACTTAAAACTAATTCTATCATTAACACCCATGCTATACTTAAAACTAATGCTATCATTAAGAGCCATGCTATACTTAAAACTAATGCTATCATTAACGCCCATGCTATACTTAAAACTAATGATATCATTAACACCCATGCTATACTTAAAACTAATGCTATCATTAAAACCCATGATATACATAAAACCAATGCTATCATTAACACCCATGTTATAATTAAAACTAATGTTATCATTAACACCCATGCTATACTTAAAACTAATGCTATCATTAAAACCCATGTTATAATTTAAACTAATGCTATCATTAACACCCATGCTATACTTAAAACTAATTCTATCATTAACATCCATGCTATACTAAAAATTAATGATATCATTAACACCCATGCTATACTTAAAACTAATGCTATCATTAACACCCATGCTATACTTAAAAATAATGATATTATTAACACCCATGCTATACTTAAAACTAATACTATCATTAACACCCATGCTATACTTAAAACTAATGCTATCATTAACACCCATGCTATACTTAAAACTAATGCTATCATTAACACCCATGTTATACTTAAAACTAATGCTATCATTAACACCCATGCTATACTTAAAACTAATGCTATAATTGCCATTCCTGCTATACTTAAAACTAATGCTATCATTAACACCCATGCTATACTTAAAACTAATGCTATCATTAACGCCCATGCTATACTTAAAACTAATGCTATCATTAACACCCATGCTATACTTAAAACTAATGCTATCATTAAAACCCATGCTATACTTAAAACCAATGCTATCATTAACACCCATGTTATAATTAAAACTAATGCTATCATTAACACCCATGCTATACTTAAAACTAATGCTATCATTAACACCCATGTTATAATTTAAACTAATGCTATCATTAACACCCATTCTATACTTAAAACTAATGCTATCATTAACACCCATGCTATACTTAAAACTAATTATATCATTAACATCCATGATATACTTAAAACTAATACTATCATTAACACCCATGCTAAACATAAATCTAATGCTATCATTAACACCCATGCTATACTTAAAACTAATGCTATCATTAAAACCCATGTTATACTTAAAACTAATGCTATCATTAACACCCATGCTATCATTAAAAATAATGATATTATTAACACCCATGCTATACTTAAAACTAATGCTATCATTAACACCCATACTATACTTAAAACTAATGCTATAATTAACATCCATACTATACTTAAAACTAATGCTATCATTAACACCCATGCTAAACTTAAAACTAATTCTATACTTATCTCCCATGCTATCCTTAAAACTAATGCTATCATTAACACCCATGTTATAATTAAAACTAATGCTATCATTAACACCCATACTATACTTAAAACTAATGCTATCATTAACACCCATGTTATAATTTAAACTGATTCTATCATTAACACCCATGCTATACTTAAAACTAATGCTATAATTAACACCCATGCTATACTTAAAACTAATGCTATCATTAAAACCCATGCTATACTTAAAACCAATGTTATAATTAACACCCATGTTATAATTAAAACTAATGCTATCATTAACACCCATACTATACTTAAAACTAATGCTATCATTAACACCCATGTTATAATTTAAACTAAATCTATCATTAACACCCATGCTATACTTAAAACTAATGCTATCATTAACGCCCATGCTATACTTAAAACTAATACTATCATAAACACCCATGCTATACTTAAAACTAATGCTATAATTGCCATTCCTGCTATACTTAAAACTAATGCTATCATTAACACCCACGCTATACTTAAAACTAATGCTATCATTAACGCCCATGCTATACTTAAAACTAATGCTATCATTAACACCCATGCTATACTTAAAACTAATGCTATCATTAAAACCCATGCTATACTTAAAACCAATGCTATCATTAACACCCATGTTATAATTAAAACTAATGCTATCATTAACACCCATGCTATACTTAAAACTAATGCTATCATTAACACCCATGTTATAATTTAAACTAATGCTATCATTAACACCCATTCTATACTTAAAACTAATGCTATCATTAAAACCCATGCTATACTTAAAACCAATGCTATCATTAACACCCATGTTATAATTAAAACTAATGCTATCATTAACACCCATGCTATACTTAAAACTAATGCTATCATTAAAACCCATGCTATACTTAAAACTAATGCTATCATTAACAGCCATGCTATCATTAAAAATAATGATATTATTAACACCCATGCTATACTTAAAACTAATACTATCATTAACACCCATGCTATACTTAAAACTAATGCTATAATTAACATCCATACTATACTTAAAACTAATGCTATCATTAACACCCATGCTATACTTAAAAATAATGATATCATTAACACCCATGCTATACTTAAAACCAATGCTATCATTAACGCCCATGCTATACTTAAAACTAATGCTATCATTAACACCCATGCTATACTTAAAACTTATGCTATCATTAAAACCCATGCTATAGTTAAAACTAATGCTATCATTAACACCCATGCTATACTTAAAACTAATGCTATACTTATCACCCATGCTTTCCTTAAAACTAATACTATCCTTAACACCCATGCTATTCTTAAAACTAATGCTATCATTAACACCCATGCTATACTTAAAACTAATGCTATCATTAACACCCATGCTATACTTAAAACTAATGCTATCATTAACGCCCATGCTATACTTAAAACTAATGCTATCATTAACACCCATGCTATACTTAAAACTAATGCTATCATTAAAACCCATGCTATACTTAAAACCAATGCTATCATTAACACCCATGTTATAATTAAAACTAATGCTATCATTAACACCCATGCTATACTTAAAACTAATGCTATCATTAACACCCATGCTATACTTAAAACTACTGCTATCATTAACACCCATGCTATACTTAAAACTAATGCTATCATTAAAACCCATGCTATACTTAAAACTAATGATATCATTAAAACCCATGCTATACTTAAAACTAATGCTATCATTAACACCCATGCTATACTTAAAACTAATGCTATAATTAACATCCATGCTATACTTAAAATTAATGCTATCATTAACACCCATGCTATACTTAAAACGAATGCTATACTTATCTCCCATGCTTTACTTAAAACTAATGCTATCATTAACACTCATGCTATACTTAAAACTAATGCTATCATTAACGCCTATGCTATACTTAAAACTAATGCTATCATTAACACCCATGCTATACATAAAACTAATGCTATCATTAAAACCCATGCTATACTTAAAACCAATGCTATCATTAACACCCATGTTATAATTAAAACTAATGCTATCAGTAACACCCATGTCATAATTTAAACTAATGCTATCATTAACACCCATGCTATACTTAAAACTAATGTTATACTTATCACCCATGCTATCCTTAAAACTAATGCTACCATTAACACTCATGCTATACATAAAACTAATGCTATCATTAACACCCATGCTATACTTAAAACCAATGCTATCATTAACACCCATGTTATAATTTAAACTAATGCTATCATTAACACCCATGCTATACTTAAAACTAATGCTATCATTAACACCCATTCTATACTTAAAACTAATGCTATACTTATCTCCCATGCTATCCTTAAAACTAATGCTATCATTAACACCCATGCTATACTTAAAACTAATTATATCATTAACATCTATGATAAACTTAAAACTAATACTATCATTAACACCCATGCTAAACATAAATCTAATGTTATCATTAACACCCATGCTATACTTAAAACTAATGCTATCATTAACACCCATGCTATACTTAAAACTAATTCTATCATTAACGCCCATGCTATACTTAAAACTAATGCTATCATTAACACCCATGCTATACTTAAAACTAATGCTATCATTAAAACCCATGCTATACTTAAAACCAATGTTATAATTAACACCCATGTTATAATTAAAACTAATGCTATCATTAACACCCATACTATACTTAAAACTAATGCTATCATTAACACCCATGTTATAATTTAAACTAATTCTATCATTAACACCCATGCTATACTTAAAACTAATGCTATACTTATCACCCATGCTATCCTTAAAACTAATGCTATCATTAACACTCATGCTATACTTAAATCTAATGCTATCATTAACACCCATGCTATACTTAAAACCAATGCTATCATTAACACCCATGTTATAATTAAAACTAATGCTATCATTAACACCCATGATATACCTAAAACTAATGCTATCATTAACACCCATGTTATAATTTAATCTAATGCTATCATTAACACACATGCTATACTTAAAACTAATTCTATCATTAACACCCATGCTATACTTAAAACCAATGATATCATTAACACCCATGTTATAATTAAAACTAATGCTATCATTAACACCCATGATATACCTAAAACTAATGCTATTATTAACACCCATGTTATAATTTAAACTAATGCTATCATTAACACACATGCTATACTTAAAACTAATGCTATCATTAACACCCATGCTATACTTAAAACTAATGCTATCATTAACACCCATGCTATACTTAAAACTAATGCTATCATTAACACCCATGCTATACTTAAAACTAATGCAATCATTAACGCCCATGCTATACTTAAAACTAATGCTATCATTAACACCCATGCTATACTTAAAACTAGTGCTATCATTAAAACCCATGCTATACATAAAACCAATGCTATCATTAACACCCATGTTATAATTAAAACTAATGCTATCATTAACACCCATGCTATACTTAAAACTAATGGTATCATTAAAACCCATGTTATAATTTAAACTAATGCTATCATTAACACCCATGCTATACTTAAAACGAATGCTATCATTAACATCCATGCTATACTTAAAATTGATGCTATCATTAACACCCATGCTATACTTAAAACTAATGCTATCATTAACACCCATGCTATACTTAAAAATAATGATATCATTAACACCCATGCTATACTTAAAACCAATGCTATCATTAACGCCCATGCTATACTTAAAACTAATGCTATCATTAACACCCATGCTATACTTAAAACTTATGCTATCATTAAAACCCATGCTATACTTAAAACTAATGCTATCATTAACACCCATGCTATACTTAAAACTAATGCTATACTTATCACCCATGCTTTCCTTAAAACTAATACTATCATTAACACCCATGCTATACTTAAAACTAATGCTATCATTAACACCCATGCTATACTTAAAACTAATGCTATCATTAACACCCATGCTATACTTAAAACTAATGCTATCATTAAAACCCATGCTATACTTAAAACCAATGCTATCATTAACACCCATGTTATAATTAAAACTAATGCTATCATTAACACCCATGCTATACTTAAAACTAATGCTATCATTAACACCCATGCTATACTTAAAACTACTGCTATCATTAACACCCATGCTATACTTAAAACTAATGCTATCATTAAAACCCATGCTATACTTAAAACTAATGATATCATTAAAACCCATGCTATACTTAAAACTAATGCTATCATTAACACCCATGCTATACTTAAAACTAATGCTATAATTAACATCCATGCTATACTTAAAATTAATGCTATCATTAACACCCATGCTATACTTAAAACGAATGCTATACTTATCTCCCATGCTTTACTTAAAACTAATGCTATCATTAACACCCATGCTATACTTAAAACTAATGCTATCATTAACGCCTATGCTATACTTAAAACTAATGCTATCATTAACACCCATGCTATACTTAAAACTAATGCTATACTTATCTCCCATGCTATCCTTAAAACTAATGCTATCATTAACACCCATGCTATACTTAAAACTAATTATATCATTAACATCTATGATATACTTAAAACTAATACTATCATTAACAACCATGCTAAACATAAATCTAATGCTATCATTAACACCCATGCTATACTTAAAACTAATGCTATCATTAACACCCATGCTATACTTAAAACTAATTCTATCATTAACGCCCATGCTATACTTAAAACAAATGCTATCATTAACACCCATGTTATAATTAAAACTAATGCTATCATTAACACCCATGCTATACTTAAAACTAATGCTATCATTAACACCCATGTTATAATTTAAACTAATGCTATCATTAACACCCATGCTATACTTACAACTAATGCTATCATTAACACCCATGTTATAATTAAAACTAATGCTATCATTAACACCCATGCTATACTTAAAACTAATGCTATCATTAACACCCATGCTATACTTAAAACGAATGCTATACTTATCTCCCATGCTTTACTTAAAACTAATGCTATCATTAACACCCATGCTATACTTAAAACTAATTCTATCATTAACACCCATGCTATACTTAAAACTAATGCTATACTTATCACCCATGCTATCCTTAAAACTAATGCTATCATTAACACCCATGCTATACTTAAAACTAATTCTATCATTAACATCCATGATATACTTAAAACTAATACTATCATTAACACCCATGCTAAACATAAATCTAATGCTACCATAACACCCATGCTATACTTAAAACTAATGCTATCATTAACACCCATGCTATACTTAAAAATAATGATATCATTAACACCCATTCTATACTTAAAACTAATGCTATCATTAACACCCATGCTATACTTAAAACTAATGCTATCATTAACACCCATGCTATACTTAAAACTAATGCTATCATTAACGCCCATGCTATACTTAAAACTAATGCTATCATAAACACCCATGCTATACTTAAAACTAATGCTATCATTAAAACCCATGCTATACATAAAACCAATGCTATCATTAACACCCATGTTATCCTTAAAACTAATGCTATCATTAACACCCATGCTATACTTAAAACTAATTCTATCATTAACACCCATGCTATACTTAAAACTAATGCTATCATTAACAGCCATGCTATACTTAAAACTAATGCTATCATTAACGCCCATGCTATACTTAAAACTAATGATATCATTAACACCCATGCTATACTTAAAACTAATGCTATCATTAAAACCCATGATATACATAAAACCAATGCTATCATTAACACCCATGTTATAATTAAAACTAATGCTATCATTAACACCCATGCTATACTTAAAACTAATGCTATCATTAAAACCCATGTTATAATTTAAACTAATGCTATCATTAACACCCATGCTATACTTAAAACTAATTCTATCATTAACATCCATGCAATACTAAAAATTAATGATATCATTAACACCCATGCTATACTTAAAAATAATGATATCATTAACACCCATGCTATACTTAAAAGTAATGCTATCATTAACACCCATGCTATACTTAAAACTAATGCTATCATTAACACCCATGCTATACTTAAAACTAATGCTATCATTAACACCCATGCTATACTTAAAACTAATGCTATCATTAACACCCATGCTATACTTAAAACTAATGCTATAATTGCCATTCCTGCTATACTTAAAACTAATGCTATCATTAACACCCATGCTATACTTAAAACTAATGCTATCATTAACGCCCATGCTATACTTAAAACTAATGCTATCATTAACACCCATGCTATACTTAAAACTAATGCTATCATTAAAACCCATGCTATACTTAAAACCAATGCTATCATTAACACCCATGTTATAATTAAAACTAATGCTATCATTAACACCCATGCTATACTTAAAACTAATGCTATCATTAACACCCATGTTATAATTTAAACTAATGCTATCATTAACACCCATTCTATACTTAAAACTAATGCTATCATTAACACCCATGCTATACTTAAAACTAATTATATCATTAACATCCATGATATACTTAAAACTAATACTATCATTAACACCCATGCTAAACATAAATCTAATGCTATCATTAACACCCATGCTTTCCTTAAAACTAATACTATCATTAACACCCATGCTATACTTAAAACTAATGCTATCATTAACACCCATGCTATACTTAAAACTAATGCTATCATTAACACCCATGCTATACTTAAAACTAATGCTATCATTAACGCCCATGCTATACTTAAAACTAATGCTATCATTAACACCCATGCTATACTTAAAACTAATGCTATCATTAAAACCCATGCTATACTTAAAACCAATGCTATCATTAACACCCATGTTATAATTAAAACTAATGCTATCATTAACACCCATGCTATACTTAAAACTAATGCTATCATTAACACCCATGCTATACTTAAAACTACTGCTATCATTAACACCCATGCTATACTTAAAACTAATGCTATCATTAAAACCCATGCTATACTTAAAACTAATGATATCATTAAAACCCATGCTATACTTAAAACTAATGCTATCATTAACACCCATGCTATACTTAAAACTAATGCTATAATTAACATCCATGCTATACTTAAAATTAATGCTATCATTAACACCCATGCTATACTTAAAACGAATGCTATACTTATCTCCCATGCTTTACTTAAAACTAATGCTATCATTAACACTCATGCTATACTTAAAACTAATGCTATCATTAACGCCTATGCTATACTTAAAACTAATGCTATCATTAACACCCATGCTATACTTAAAACTAATGCTATACTTATCTCCCATGCTATCCTTAAAACTAATGCTATCATTAACACCCATGCTATACTTAAAACTAATTATATCATTAACATCTATGATATACTTAAAACTAATACTATCATTAACACCCATGCTAAACATAAATCTAATGCTATCATTAACACCCATACTATACTTAAAACTAATGCTATCATTAACACCCATGCTATACTTAAAACTAATTCTATCATTAACGCCCATGCTATACTTAAAACAAATGCTATCATTAACACCCATGTTATAATTAAAACTAATGCTATCATTAACACCCATGCTATACTTAAAACTAATGCTATCATTAACACCCATGTTATAATTAAAACTAATGCTATCATTAACACCCATGCTATACTTAAAACTAATGCTATCATTAACACCCATGCTATACTTAAAACTAATGCTATCATTAACACCCATGCTATACTTAAAACGAATGCTATACTTATCTCCCATGCTTTACTTAAAACTAATGCTATCATTAACACCCATGCTATATTAAAACTAATTCTATCATTAACACCCATGCTATACTTAAAACTAATGCTATACTTATCACCCATGCTATACTTAAAACTAATGCTATCATTAACACCCATACTATACTTAAAACTAATTCTATCATTAACATCCATGATATACTTAAAACTAATACTATCATTAACACCCATGCTAAACATAAATCTAATGCTATCATTAACACCCATGCTATACTTAAAACTAATGCTATCATTAACACCCATGCTATACTTAAAAATAATGATATCATTAACACCCATTCTATACTTAAAACTAATGCTATCATTAACACCCATGCTATACTTAAAACTAATGCTATCATTAACACCCATGCTATACTTAAAACTAATGCTATCATTAACGCCCATGCTATACTTAAAACTAATGCTATCATAAACACCCATGCTATACTTAAAACTAATGCTATCATTAAAACCCATGCTATACATAAAACCAATGCTATCATTAACACACATGTTATCCTTAAAACTAATGCTATCATTAACACCCATGCTATACTTAAAACTAATTCTATCATTAACACCCATGCTATACTTAAAACTAATGCTATCATTAACAGCCATGCTATACTTAAAACTAATGCTATCATTAACGCCCATGCTATACTTAAAACTAATGATATCATTAACACCCATGCTATACTTAAAACTAATGCTATCATTAAAACCCATGATATACATAAAACCAATGCTATCATTAACACCCATGTTATAATTAAAACTAATGCTATCATTAACACCCATGCTATACTTAAAACTAATGCTATCATTAAAACCCATGTTATAATTTAAACTAATGCTATCATTAACACCCATGCTATACTTAAAACTAATTCTATCATTAACATCCATGCAATACTAAAAATTAATGATATCATTAACACCCATGCTATACTTAAAACTAATGCTATCATTAACACCCATGCTATACTTAAAAATAATGATATCATTAACACCCATGCTATAGTTAAAACTAATGCTATCATTAACACCCATGCTATACTTAAAACTAATGCTATCATTAACACCCATGCTATACTTAAAACTAATGCTATCATTAACACCCATGCTATACTTAAAACTAATGCTATCATTAACACCCATGCTATACTTAAAACTAATGCTATAATTGCCATTCCTGCTATACTTAAAACTAATGCTATCATTAACACCCATGCTATACTTAAAACTAATGCTATCATTAACGCCCATGCTATACTTAAAACTAATGCTATCATTAACACCCATGCTATACTTAAAACTAATGCTATCATTAAAACCCATGCTATACTTAAAACCAATGCTATCATTAACACCCATGTTATAATTAAAACTAATGCTATCATTAACACCCATGCTATACTTAAAACTAATGCTATCATTAACACCCATGTTATAATTTAAACTAATGCTATCATTAACACCCATTCTATACTTAAAACTAATGCTATCATTAACACCCATGCTATACTTAAAACTAATTATATCATTAACATCCATGATATACTTAAAACTAATACTATCATTAACACCCATGCTAAACATAAATCTAATGCTATCATTAACACCCATGCTACACTTAAAACTAATGCTATCATTAACACCCATGCTATACTTAAAACTAATTATATCATTAACGCTCATGCTATACTTAAAACTAATGCTATCATTAACACCCATGCTATACTTAAAACTAATGCTATCATTAAAACCGATGCTATACTTAAAACTAATGCTATCATTAACACCCATGCTATCATTAAAAATAATGATATTATTAACACCCATGCTATACTTAAAACTAATGCTATCATTAACACCCATGCTATACTTAAAACTAATGCTATAATTAACATCCATACTATACTTAAAACTAATGCTATCATTAACACCCATGCTAAACTTAAAACTAATTCTATACTTATCTCCCATGCTATCCTTAAAACTAATGCTATCATTAACACCCATGTTATAATTAAAACTAATGCTATCATTAACACCCATACTATACTTAAAACTAATGCTATCATTAACACCCATGTTATAATTTAAACTGATTCTATCATTAACACCCATGCTATACTTAAAACTAATGCTATCATTAACACCCATGCTATACTTAAAACTAATGCTATCATTAAAACCCATGCTATACTTAAAACCAATGTTATAATTAACACCCATGTTATAATTAAAACTAATGCTATCATTAACACCCATACTATACTTAAAACTAATGCTATCATTAACACCCATGTTATAATTTAAACTAAATCTATCATTAACACCCATGCTATACTTAAAACTAATGCTATCATTAACACCCATGCTATACTTAAAACTAATGCTATCATTAACACCCATGCTATACTTAAAACTAATGCAATCATTAACGCCCATGCTATACTTAAAACTAATGCTATCATTAACACCCATGCTATACTTAAAACTAGTGCTATCATTAAAACCCATGCTATACATAAAACCAATGCTATCATTAACACCCATGTTATAATTAAAACTAATGCTATCATTAACACCCATGCTATACTTAAAACTAATGCTATCATTAAAACCCATGTTATAATTTAAACTAATGCTATCATTAACACCCATGCTATACTTAAAACGAATGCTATCATTAACATCCATGCTATACTTAAAATTGATGCTATCATTAACACCCATGCTATACTTAAAACTAATGCTATCATTAACACCCATGCTATACTTAAAAATAATGATATCATTAACACCCATGCTATACTTAAAACTTATGCTATCATTAAAACCCATGCTATACTTAAAACCAATGCTATCATTAACGCCCATGCTATACTTAAAACTAATGCTATCATTAACACCCATGCTATACTTAAAACTTATGCTATCATTAAAACCCATGCTATAGTTAAAACTAATGCTATCATTAACACCCATGCTATACTTAAAACTAATGCTATACTTATCACCCATGCTTTCCTTAAAACTAATACTATCCTTAACACCCATGCTATACTTAAAACTAATGCTATCATTAACACCCATGCTATACTTAAAACTAATGCTATCATTAATACCCATGCTATACTTAAAACTAATGCTATCATTAACGCCCATGCTATACTTAAAACTAATGCTATCATTAACACCCATGCTATACTTAAAACTAATGCTATCATTAAAACCCATGCTATACTTAAAACCAATGCTATCATTAACACCCATGTTATAATTAAAACTAATGCTATCATTAACACCCATGCTATACTTAAAACTAATGCTATCATTAACACCCATGCTATACTTAAAACTACTGCTATCATTAACACCCATGCTATACTTAAAACTAATGCTATCATTAAAACCCATGCTATACTTAAAACTAATGATATCATTAAAACCCATGCTATACTTAAAACTAATGCTATCATTAACACCCATGATATACTTAAAACTAATGCTATAATTAACATCCATGCTATACTTAAAATTAATGCTATCATTAACACCCATGCTATACTTAAAACGAATGCTATACTTATCTCCCATGCTTTACTTAAAACTAATGCTATCATTAACACCCATGCTATACTTAAAACTAATGCTATCATTAACGCCTATGCTATACTTAAAACTAATGCTATCATTAACACCCATGCTATACATAAAACTAATGCTATCATTAAAACCCATGCTATACTTAAAACCAATGCTATCATTAACACCCATGTTATAATTAAAACTAATGCTATCAGTAACACCCATGTCATAATTTAAACTAATGCTATCATTAACACCCATGCTATACTTAAAACTAATGTTATACTTATCACCCATGCTATCCTTAAAACTAATGCTACCATTAACACTGATGCTATACTTAAAACTAATGCTATCATTAACACCCATGCTATACTTAAAACCAATGCTATCATTAACACCCATGTTATAATTTAAACTAATGCTATCATTAACACCCATGCTATACTTAAAACTAATGCTATCATTAACACCCATGCTATACTTAAAACTAATGCTATACTTATCTCACATGCTATCCTTAAAACTAATGCTATCATTAACACCCATGCTATACTTAAAACTAATTATATCATTAACATCTATGATATACTTAAAACTAATACTATCATTAACACCCATGCTAAACATAAATCTAATGCTATCATTAACACCCATGCTATACTTAAAACTAATGCTATCATTAACACCCATGCTATACTTAAAACTAATTCTATCATTAACGCCCATGCTATACTTAAAACTAATGCTATCATTAACACCCATGCTATACTTAAAACTAATGCTATCATTAAAACCCATGCTATACTTAAAACCAATGTTATAATTAACACCCATGTTATAATTAAAACTAATGCTATCATTAACACCCATACTATACTTAAAACTAATGCTATCATTAACACCCATGTTATAATTTAAACTAATTCTATCATTAACACCCATGCTATACTTAAAACTAATGCTATACTTATCACCCATGCTATCCTTAAAACTAATGCTATCATTAACACTCATGCTATACTTAAATCTAATGCTATCATTAACACCCATGCTATACTTAAAACCAATGCTATCATTAACACCCATGTTATAATTAAAACTAATGCTATCATTAACACCCATGATATACCTAAAACTAATGCTATCATTAACACCCATGCTATACTTAAAACTAATGCTATCATTAACACCCATGTTATAATTAAAACTAATGCTATCATTAACACCCATGCTATACTTAAAACCAATGTTATAATTAACACCCATGTTATAATTAAAACTAATGCTATCATTAACACCCATACTATACTTAAAACTAATGCTATCATTAACACCCATGTTATAATTTAAACTAATTCTATCATTAACACCCATGCTATACTTAAAACTAATGCTATACTTATCACCCATCCTATCCTTAAAACTAATGCTATCATTAACACTCATGCTATACTTAAATCTAATGCTATCATTAACACCCATGCTATACTTAAAACCAATGCTATCATTAACACCCATGTTATAATTAAAACTAATGCTATCATTAACACCCATGATATACCTAAAACTAATGCTATCATTAACACCCATGTTATAATTTAAACTAATGCTATCATTAACACACATGCTATACTTAAAACTAATTCTATCATTAACACCCATGCTATACTTAAAACCAATGATATCATTAACACCCATGTTATAATTAAAACTAATGCTATCATTAACACCCATGATATACCTAAAACTAATGCTATCATTAACACCCATGTTATAATTTAAACTAATGCTATCATTAACACACATGCTATACTTAAAACTAATGCTATCATTAACACCCATGCTATACTTAAAACTAATGCTATCATTAACACCCATGCTATACTTAAAACTAATGCTATCATTAACACCCATGCTATACTTAAAACTAATGCAATCATTAACGCCCATGCTATACTTAAAACTAATGCAATCATTAACACCCATGCTATACTTAAAACTAGTGCTATCATTAAAACCCATGCTATACATAAAACCAATGCTATCATTAACACCCATGTTATAATTAAAACTAATGCTTTCATTAACACCCATGCTATACTTAAAACTAATGCTATCATTAAAACCCATGTTATAATTTAAACTAATGCTATCATTAACACCCATGCTATACTTAAAACGAATGCTATCATTAACATCCATGCTATACTTAAAATTGATGCTATCATTAACACCCATGCTATACTTAAAACGAATGCTATACTTATTTCCCATGCTTTACTTAAAACTAATGCTATCATTAACACCCATGCTATACTTAAAATTAATGCTATCATTAACGCCTATGCTATACTTAAAACTAATGCTATCATTAACACCCATGCTATACTTATAACTAATGCTATACTTATCTCCCATGCTATCCTTAAAACTTATGCTATCATTAAAACCCATGCTATACTTAAAACTAATGCTATCATTAACACCCATGCTATACTTAAAACTAATGCTATACTTATCACCCATGCTTTCCTTAAAACTAATACTATCATTAACACCCATGCTATACTTAAAACTAATGCTATCATTAACACCCATGCTATACTTAAAACTAATGCTATCATTAACACCCATGCTATACTTAAAACTAATGCTATCATTAACGCCCATGCTATACTTAAAACTAATGCTATCATTAACACCCATGCTATACTTAAAACTAATGCTATCATTAAAACCCATGCTATACTTAAAACCAATGCTATCATTAACACTCATGTTATAATTAAAACTAATGCTATCATTAACACCCATGCTATACTTAAAACTAATGCTATCATTAACACCCATGCTATACTTAAAACTACTGCTATCATTAACACCCATGCTATACTTAAAACTAATGCTATCATTAAAACCCATGCTATACTTAAAACTAATGATATCATTAAAACCCATGCTATACTTAAAACTAATGCTATCATTAACACCCATGCTATACTTAAAACTAATGCTATAATTAACATCCATGCTATACTTAAAATTAATGCTATCATTAACACCCATGCTATACTTAAAACGAATGCTATACTTATTTCCCATGCTTTACTTAAAACTAATGCTATCATTAACACCCATGCTATACTTAAAATTAATGCTATCATTAACGCCTATGCTATACTTAAAACTAATGCTATCATTAACACCCATGCTATACTTATAACTAATGCTATACTTATCTCCCATGCTATCCTTAAAACTAATGCTATCATTAACACCCATGCTATACTTAAAACTAATTATATCATTAACATCTATGATATACTTAAAACTAATACTATCATTAACACCCATGCTAAACATAAATCTAATGCTATCATTAACACCCATGCTATACTTAAAACTAATGCTATCATTAACACCCATGCTATACTTAAAACTAATTTTATCATTAACGCCCATGCTATACTTAAAACTAATGCTATCATTAACACCCATGCTATACTTAAAACTAATGCTATCATTAAAACCCATGCTATACTTAAAACCAATGTTATAATTAACACCCATGTTATAATTAAAACTAATGCTATCATTAACACCCATACTATACTTAAAACTAATGCTATCATTAACACCCATGTTATAATTTAAACTAATTCTATCATTAACACCCATGCTATACTTAAAACTAATGCTATCATTAACACCCATGCTATACTTAAAACTAATGCTATCATTAACACCCATGCTATACTTAAAACTAATGCTATCATTAACACCCATGCTATAATTAAAAATAATGATATTATTAACACCCATGCTATACTTAAAACTAATGCTATCATTAACACCCATGCTATACTTAAAACTAATGCTATAATTAACATCCATACTATACTTAAAACTAATGCTATCATTAACACCCATGCTAAACTTAAAACTAATTCTATACTTATCTCCCATGCTATCCTTAAAAATAATGCTATCATTAACACCCATGCTATACTTAAAACTAATTCTATCATTAACATCCATGATATACTTAAAACTATATCTATCATTAACATCCATGCTATACTTAAAACTAATGCTATCATTAACGCCCATACTATACTTAAAACTAATGCTATCATTAACACCCATGCTATACTTAAAACTAATGCTATCATTAAATCCCATGCTATACTTAAAACCAATGCTATCATTAACACCCATGTTATAATTAAAACTAATGCTATCATTAACACCCATGCTATACTTAAAACTAATGCTATCATTAACACCCATGTTATAATTTAAACTAATGCTATCATTAATACCCATGCTATACTTAAAACTAATACTATCATTAACACCCATGCTATACTTAAAACTAATGCTATACTTATCTCCCATGCTATCCTTAAAACTAATGCTATCATTAACACCCATGCTATACTTAAAACTAATTATATCATTAACATCCATGATATACTTAAAACTAATACTATCATTAACACCCATGCTAAACATAAATCTAATGCTATCATTAACACCCATGCTATCATTAAAACTAATGCTATCATTAAAACCCATGTCATAATTTAAACTAATGCTATCATTAACACCCATGCTATACTTAAAACTAATTCTATCATTAACATCCATGCTATACTTAAAACTAATGCTATACTTATCACCCATGCTATCCTTAAAACTAATGCTATCATTAACACTCATGCTATACTTAAAACTAATGCTATCATTAACACCCATGCTATACTTAAAACCAATGCTATCATTAACACCCATGTTATAATTAAAACTAATGCTATCATTAACACCCATGATATACCTAAAACTAATGCTATCATTAACACCCATGTAATAATTTAAACTAATGCTATCATTAACACCCATGCTATACTTAAAACTAATGCTATCATTAAAACCCATGTTATAATTTAAACTAATGCTATCATTAACACCCATGCTATACTTAAAACGAATGCTATCATTAACATCCATGCTATACTTAAAATTGATGCTATCATTAACACCCATGCTATACTTAAAACTAATGCTATCATTAACACCCATGCTATACTTAAAAATAATGATATCATTAACACCCATGCTATACGTAAAACCAATGCTATCATTAACGCCCATGCTATACTTAAAACTAATTCTATCATTAACACCCATGCTATACTTAAAACTAATGCTATCATTAAAATCCATGCTATACTTAAAACTAATGCTATCATTAACACCCATGCTATACTTAAAACTAATGCTATACTTATCACCCATGCTTTCCTTAAAACTAATACTATCATTAACACCCATGCTATACTTAAAACTAATGCTATCATTAACACCCATGCTATACTTAAAACTAATGCTATCATTAACACCCATGCTATACTTAAAACTAATGCTATCATTAACGCCCATGCTATACTTAAAACTAATGCTATCATTAACACCCATGCTATACTTAAAACTAATGCTATCATTAAAACCCATGCTATACTTAAAACCAATGCTATCATTAACACCCATGTTATAATTAAAACTAATGCTATCATTAACACCCATGCTATACTTAAAACTAATGCTATCATTAACACCCATGCTATACTTAAAACTACTGCTATCAATAACACCCATGCTATACTTAAAACTAATGCTATCATTAAAACCCATGCTATACTTAAAACTAATGATATCATTAAAACCCATGCTATACTTAAAACTAATGCTATCATTAACACCCATGCTATACTTAAAACTAATGCTATAATTAACATCCATGCTATACTTAAAATTAATGCTATCATTAACACCCATGCTATACTTAAAACGAATGCTATACTTATCTCCCATGCTTTACTTAAAACTAATGCTATCATTAACACCCATGCTATACTTAAAACTAATGCTATCATTAATGCCTATGCTATACTTAAAACTAATGCTATCATTAACACCCATGCTATACTTAAAACTAATGCTATACTTATCTCCCATGCTATCCTTAAAACTAATGCTATCATTAACACCCATGCTATACTTAAAACTAATTATATCATTAACATCTATGATATACTTAAAACTAATACTATCATTAACACCCATGCTAAACATAAATCTAATGCTATCATTAACACCCATGCTATACTTAAAACTAATGCTATCATTAACACCCATGCTATACTTAAAACTAATTCTATCATTAACGCCCATGCTATACTTAAAACTAATGCTATCATTAACACCCATGCTATACTTAAAACTAATGCTATCATTAAAACCCATGCTATACTTAAAACAAATGTTATAATTAACACCCATGTTATAATTAAAACTAATGCTATCATTAACACCCATACTATACTTAAAACTAATGCTATCATTAACACCCATGTTATAATTTAAACTAATTCTATCATTAACACACATGCTATACATAAAACTAATGCTATCATTAACACCCATGCTATACTTAAAACTAATGCTATCATTAACACCCATGCTATACTTAAAACTAATGCTATCATTAACACCCATGCTATAATTAAAAATAATGATATTATTAACACCCATGTTATACTTAAAACTAATGCTATCATTAACACCCATGCTATACTTAAAACTAATGCTATAATTAACATCCATACTATACTTAAAACTAATGCTATCATTAACACCCATGCTAAACTTAAAACGAATTCTATACTTATCTCCCATGCTATCCTTAAAACTAATGCTATCATTAACACTCATGCTATACTTAAAACTAATTCTATCATTAACATCCATGATATACTTAAAACTATATCTATCATTAAAACCCATGCTATACTTAAAACCAATGCTATCATTAACACCCATGTTATAATTAAAACTAATGCTATCATTAACACCCATGCTATACTTAAAACTAATGCTATCATTAACACCCATGTTATAATTTAAACTAATGCTATCATTAACACCCATGCTATACTTAAAACTAATACTATCATTAACACCCATGCTATACTTAAAACTAATGCTATACTTATCTCCCATGCTATCCTTAAAACTAATGCTATCATTAACACCCATGCTATACTTAAAACTAATTATATCATTAACATCCATGATATACTTAAAACTAATACTATCATTAACACCCATGCTAAACATAAATCTAATGCTATCATTAACACCCATGCTATACTTAAAACTAATGCTATCATTAAAACCCATGTCATAATTTAAACTAATGCTATCATTAACACCCATGCTATACTTAAAACTAATGCTATCATTAAAACCCATGTTATAATTTAAACTAATGCTATCATTAACACCCATGCTATACTTAAAACAAATGCTATCATTAACATCCATGCTATACTTAAAATTGATGCTATCATTAACACCCATGCTATACTTAAAACTAATGCTATCATTAACACCCATGCTATACTTAAAAATAATGATATCATTAACACCCATGCTATACGTAAAACCAATGCTATCATTAACGCCCATGCTATACTTAAAACTAATTCTATCATTAACACCCATGCTATACTTAAAACTTATGCTATCATTAAAACCCATGCTATACTTAAAACTAATGCTATCATTAACACCCATGCTATACTTAAAACTAATGCTATACTTATCACCCATGCTTTCCTTAAAACTAATACTATCATTAACACCCATGCTATACTTAAAACTAATGCTATCATTAACACCCATGCTATACTTAAAACTAATGCTATCATTAACACCCATGCTATACTTAAAACTAATGCTATCATTAACGCCCATGCTATACTTAAAACTAATGCTATCATTAACACCCATGCTATACTTAAAACTAATGCTATCATTAAAACCCATGCTATACTTAAAACCAATGCTATCATTAACACCCATGCTATACTTAAAACTAATGCTATCATTAACGCCCATGCTATACTTAAAACTAATGCTATCATTAACACCCATGCTATACTTAAAACTAATGCTATCATTAAAACCCATGCTATACTTAAAACCAATGCTATCATTAACACCCATGTTATAATTAAAACTAATGCTATCATTAACACCCATGCTATACTTAAAACTAATGCTATCATTAACACCCATGCTATACTTAAAACTACTGCTATCATTAACACCCATGCTATACTTAAAACTAATGCTATCATTAAAACCCATGCTATACTTAAAACTAATGATATCATTAAAACCCATGCTATACTTAAAACTAATGCTATCATTAACACCCATGCTATACTTAAAACTAATGCTATAATTAACATCCATGCTATACTTAAAATTAATGCTATCATTAACACCCATGCTATACTTAAAACGAATGCTATACTTATCTCCCATGCTTTACTTAAAACTAATGCTATCATTAACACCCATGCTATACTTAAAACTAATGCTATCATTAATGCCTATGCTATACTTAAAACTAATGCTATCATTAACACCCATGCTATACTTAAAACTAATGCTATACTTATCTCCCATGCTATCCTTAAAACTAATGCTATCATTAACACCCATGCTATACTTAAAACTAATTATATCATTAACATCTATGATATACTTAAAACTAATACTATCATTAACACCCATGCTAAACATAAATCTAATGCTATCATTAACACCCATGCTATACTTAAAACTAATGCTATCATTAACACCCATGCTATACTTAAAACTAATTCTATCATTAACGCCCATGCTATACTTAAAACTAATGCTATCATTAACACCCATGCTATACTTAAAACTAATGCTATCATTAAAACCCATGCTATACTTAAAACAAATGTTATAATTAACACCCATGTTATAATTAAAACTAATGCTATCATTAACACCCATACTATACTTAAAACTAATGCTATCATTAACACCCATGTTATAATTTAAACTAATTCTATCATTAACACACATGCTATACATAAAACTAATGCTATCATTAACACCCATGCTATACTTAAAACTAATGCTATCATTAACACCCATGCTATACTTAAAACTAATGCTATCATTAACACCCATGCTATAATTAAAAATAATGATATTATTAACACCCATGTTATACTTAAAACTAATGCTATCATTAACACCCATGCTATACTTAAAACTAATGCTATAATTAACATCCATACTATACTTAAAACTAATGCTATCATTAACACCCATGCTAAACTTAAAACGAATTCTATACTTATCTCCCATGCTATCCTTAAAACTAATGCTATCATTAACACTCATGCTATACTTAAAACTAATTCTATCATTAACATCCATGATATACTTAAAACTATATCTATCATTAAAACCCATGCTATACTTAAAACCAATGCTATCATTAACACCCATGTTATAATTAAAACTAATGCTATCATTAACACCCATGCTATACTTAAAACTAATGCTATCATTAACACCCATGTTATAATTTAAACTAATGCTATCATTAACACCCATGCTATACTTAAAACTAATACTATCATTAACACCCATGCTATACTTAAAACTAATGCTATACTTATCTCCCATGCTATCCTTAAAACTAATGCTATCATTAACACCCATGCTATACTTAAAACTAATTATATCATTAACATCCATGATATACTTAAAACTAATACTATCATTAACACCCATGCTAAACATAAATCTAATGCTATCATTAACACCCATGCTATACTTAAAACTAATGCTATCATTAAAACCCATGTCATAATTTAAACTAATGCTATCATTAACACCCATGCTATACTTAAAACTAATGCTATCATTAAAACCCATGTTATAATTTAAACTAATGCTATCATTAACACCCATGCTATACTTAAAACAAATGCTATCATTAACATCCATGCTATACTTAAAATTGATGCTATCATTAACACCCATGCTATACTTAAAACTAATGCTATCATTAACACCCATGCTATACTTAAAAATAATGATATCATTAACACCCATGCTATACGTAAAACCAATGCTATCATTAACGCCCATGCTATACTTAAAACTAATTCTATCATTAACACCCATGCTATACTTAAAACTTATGCTATCATTAAAACCCATGCTATACTTAAAACTAATGCTATCATTAACACCCATGCTATACTTAAAACTAATGCTATACTTATCACCCATGCTTTCCTTAAAACTAATACTATCATTAACACCCATGCTATACTTAAAACTAATGCTATCATTAACACCCATGCTATACTTAAAACTAATGCTATCATTAACACCCATGCTATACTTAAAACTAATGCTATCATTAACGCCCATGCTATACTTAAAACTAATGCTATCATTAACACCCATGCTATACTTAAAACTAATGCTATCATTAAAACCCATGCTATACTTAAAACCAATGCTATCATTAACACCCATGCTATACTTAAAACTAATGCTATCATTAACGCCCATGCTATACTTAAAACTAATGCTATCATTAACACCCATGCTATACTTAAAACTAATGCTATCATTAAAACCCATGCTATACTTAAAACCAATGCTATCATTAACACCCATGTTATAATTAAAACTAATGCTATCATTAACACCCATGCTATACTTAAAACTAATGCTATCATTAACACCCATGCTATACTTAAAACTACTGCTATCATTAACACCCATGCTATACTTAAAACTAATGCTATCATTAAAACCCATGCTATACTTAAAACTAATGATATCATTAAAACCCATGCTATACTTAAAACTAATGCTATCATTAACACCCATGCTATACTTAAAACTAATGCTATAATTAACATCCATGCTATACTTAAAATTAATGCTATCATTAACACCCATGCTATACTTAAAACGAATGCTATACTTATCTCCCATGCTTTACTTAAAACTAATGCTATCATTAACACCCATGCTATACTTAAAACTAATGCTATCATTAATGCCTATGCTATACTTAAAACTAATGCTATCATTAACACCCATGCTATACTTAAAACTAATGCTATACTTATCTCCCATGCTATCCTTAAAACTAATGCTATCATTAACACCCATGCTATACTTAAAACTAATTATATCATTAACATCTATGATATACTTAAAACTAATACTATCATTAACACCCATGCTAAACATAAATCTAATGCTATCATTAACACCCATGCTATACTTAAAACTAATGCTATCATTAACACCCATGCTATACTTAAAACTAATTCTATCATTAACGCCCATGCTATACTTAAAACTAATGCTATCATTAACACCCATGCTATACTTAAAACTAATGCTATCATTAAAACCCATGCTATACTTAAAACAAATGTTATAATTAACACCCATGTTATAATTAAAACTAATGCTATCATTAACACCCATACTATACTTAAAACTAATGCTATCATTAACACCCATGTTATAATTTAAACTAATTCTATCATTAACACACATGCTATACATAAAACTAATGCTATCATTAACACCCATGCTATACTTAAAACTAATGCTATACTTATCTCCCATGCTATCCTTAAAACTAATGCTATCATTAACACCCATGCTATACTTAAAACTAATTATATCATTAACATCCATGATATACTTAAAACTAATACTATCATTAACACCCATGCTAAACATAAATCTAATGCTATCATTAACACCCATGCTATACTTAAAACTAATGCTATCATTAAAACCCATGTCATAATTTAAACTAATGCTATCATTAACACCCATGCTATACTTAAAACTAATGCTATCATTAAAACCCATGTTATAATTTAAACTAATGCTATCATTAACACCCATGCTATACTTAAAACGAATGCTATCATTAACATCCATGCTATACTTAAAATTGATGCTATCATTAACACCCATGCTATACTTAAAACTAATGCTATCATTAACACCCATGCTATACTTAAAAATAATGATATCATTAACACCCATGCTATACGTAAAACCAATGCTATCATTAACGCCCATGCTATACTTAAAACTAATTCTATCATTAACACCCATGCTATACTTAAAACTTATGCTATCATTAAAACCCATGCTATACTTAAAACTAATGCTATCATTAACACCCATGCTATACTTAAAACTAATGCTATACTTATCACCCATGCTTTCCTTAAAACTAATACTATCATTAACACCCATGCTATACTTAAAACTAATGCTATCATTAACACCCATGCTATACTTAAAACTAATGCTATCATTAACACCCATGCTATACTTAAAACTAATGCTATCATTAACGCCCATGCTATACTTAAAACTAATGCTATCATTAACACCCATGCTATACTTAAAACTAATGCTATCATTAAAACCCATGCTATACTTAAAACCAATGCTATCATTAACACCCATGTTATAATTAAAACTAATGCTATCATTAACACCCATGCTATACTTAAAACTAATGCTATCATTAACACCCATGCTATACTTAAAACTACTGCTATCATTAACACCCATGCTATACTTAAAACTAATGCTATCATTAAAACCCATGCTATACTTAAAACTAATGATATCATTAAAACCCATGCTATACTTAAAACTAATGCTATCATTAACACCCATGCTATACTTAAAACTAATGCTATAATTAACATCCATGCTATACTTAAAATTAATGCTATCATTAACACCCATGCTATACTTAAAACGAATGCTATACTTATCTCCCATGCTTTACTTAAAACTAATGCTATCATTAACACCCATGCTATACTTAAAACTAATGCTATCATTAATGCCTATGCTATACTTAAAACTAATGCTATCATTAACACCCATGCTATACTTAAAACTAATGCTATACTTATCTCCCATGCTATCCTTAAAACTAATGCTATCATTAACACCCATGCTATACTTAAAACTAATTATATCATTAACATCTATGATATACTTAAAACTAATACTATCATTAACACCCATGCTAAACATAAATCTAATGCTATCATTAACACCCATGCTATACTTAAAACTAATGCTATCATTAACACCCATGCTATACTTAAAACTAATTCTATCATTAACGCCCATGCTATACTTAAAACTAATGCTATCATTAACACCCATGCTATACTTAAAACTAATGCTATCATTAAAACCCATGCTATACTTAAAACAAATTCTATCATTAACGCCCATGCTATACTTAAAACCAATGCTATCATTAACACCCATGTTATAATTTAAACTAATGCTATCATTAATACCCATGCTATACTTAAAACTAATGCTATACTTATCTCCCATGCTATCCTTAAAAATAATGCTATCATTAACACCCATGCTATACTTAAAACTAATTCTATCATTAACATCCATGATATACTTAAAACTAATACTATCATTAACACCCATGCTAAACATAAATCTAATGCTATCATTAACACCCATGCTATACTTAAAACTAATGCTATCATTAACGCCCATGCTATACTTAAAACTAATGCTATCATTAACACCCATGCTATACTTAAAACTAATGCTATAATTAACATCCATACTATACTTAAAACTAATGCTATCATTAACACCCATGCTAAACTTAAAACGAATTCTATACTTATCTCCCATGCTATCCTTAAAACTAATGCTATCATTAACACCCATGCTATACTTAAAACAAATTCTATCATTAACATCCATGATATACTTAAAACTATATCTATCATTAACATCCATGCTATACTTAAAACTAATGCTATCATTAACGCCCATACTATACTTAAAACTAATGCTATCATTAACACCCATGCTATACTTAAAACTAATGCTATCATTAAAACCCATGCTATACTTAAAACCAATGCTATCATTAACACCCATGTTATAATTAAAACTAATGCTATCATTAACACCCATGCTATACTTAAAACTAATGGTATCATTAACACCCATGTTATAATTTAAACTAATGCTATCATTAACACCCATGCTATACTTAAAACTAATACTATCATTAACACCCATGCTATACTTAAAACTAATGCTATACTTATCTCCCATGCTATCCTTAAAACTAATGCTATCATTAACACCCATGCTATACTTAAAACTAATTATATCATTAACATCCATGATATACTTAAAACTAATACTATCATTAACACCCATGCTAAACATAAATCTAATGCTATCATTAACACCCATGCTATACTTAAAACTAATGCTATCATTAAAACCCATGACATAATTTAAACTAATGCTATCATTAACACCCATGCTATACTTAAAACTAATTCTATCATTAACACCCATGCTATACTTAAAACTAATGCTATACTTATCACCCATGCTATCCTTAAAACTAATGCTATCATTAACACTCATGCTATACTTAAAACTAATGCTATCATTAACACCCATGCTATACTTAAAACCAATGCTATCATTAACACCCATGTTATAATTAAAACTAATGCTATCATTAACACCCATGATATACCTAAAACTAATGCTATCATTAACACCCATGTTATAATTTAAACTAATGCTATCATTAAAACCCATGTTATAATTTAAACTAATGCTATCATTAACACCCATGCTATACTTAAAACTAATTCTATCATTAAAACCCATGCTATACTTAAAACTAATGATATCATTAAAACCCATGCTATACTTAAAACTAATGCTATAATTAACATCCATGCTATACTTAAAATTAATGCTATCATTAACACCCATTCTATACTTAAAACGAATGCTATACTTATCTCCCATACTTTACTTAAAACTAATGATATCATTAACACCCATGCTATACTTAAAACTAATGCTATCATTAACGCCTATGCTGTACTTAAAACTAATGCTATCATTAACACCCATACTATACTTAAAACTAATGCTATCATTAAAACCCATGCTATACTTAAAACCAATGCTATCATTAACACCCATGTTATAATTAAAACTAATGCTATCAGTAACACCCATGTCATAATTTAACTAATGCTATCATTAACACCCATGCTATACTTAAAACTAATTCTATCATTAACACCCATGCTATACTTAAAACTAATGCTGTACTTATCACCCATGCTATCCTTAAAACTAATGCTATCATTAACATCATGCTATACTTAAAACTAATGCTATCATTAACACCCATGCTATACTTAAAACCAATGCTATCATTAATACCCATGTTATAATTAAAACTAATGCTATCATTAACACCCATGATATACCTAAAACTAATGCTATCATTAACACCCATGTTATACTTAAAACGAATGCTATCATTAACATCCATGCTATACTTAAAATTGATGCTATCATTAACACCCATGCTATACTTAAAACTAATGCTATCATTAACACCCATGCTATACTTAAAACTAATGCTATCATTAACACCCATGCTATCATTAAAAATAATGGTATTATTAACACCCATGCTATACTTAAAACTAATGCTATCATTAACACCCATGCTATACTTAAAACTAATGCTATAATTAACATCCATACTATACTTAAAACTAATGCTATCATTAACACCCATGCTAAACTTAAAACTAATTCTATACTTATCTCCCATGCTATCCTTAAAACTAATGCTATCATTAACACCCATGCTATACTTAAAACTAATGCTATCATTAACACCCATGCTATACTTAAAACTAATGCTATCATTAAAACCCATGCTATACTTAAAACCAATGCAATCTTTAACACCCATGTTATAATTAAAACTAATGCTATCAGTAACACCCATGTCATAATTTAAACTAATGCTATCATTAACACCCATGCTATACTTAAAACTAATTCTATCATTAACACCCATGCTATACTTAAAACTAATGCTATACTTATCACCCATGCTTTCCTTAAAACTAATGCTATCATTAACACTCATGCTATACTTAAAACTAATGCTATCATTAACACCCATTCTATACTTAAAACCAATACTATCATTAACACCCATGTTATAATTAAAACAAATGCTATCATTAACACCCATGTTATAATTAAAACTAATGCTATCATTAACACCCATGCTATACTTACAACTAATGCTATCATTAACACCCATGTTATAATTAAAACTAATGCTATCATTAACACCCAACCTATACTTAAAACTAATGCTATCATTAACACCCATGCTATACTTAAAACTAATGCTATCATTAACACCCATGCTATACTTAAAACGAATGCTATACTTATCTCCCATGCTTTACTTAAAACTAATGCTATCATTAACACCCATGCTATACTTAAAACTAATTCTATCATTAACACCCATGCTATACTTAAAACTAATGCTATATTTATCACCCATGCTATCCTTAAAACTAATGCTATCATTAACACTCATGCTATACTTAAAACTAATGCTATCATTAACACCCATGCTATACTTAAAACCAATGCTATCATTAACACCCATGTTATAATTAAAACTAATGCTATCATTAACACCCATGATATACTTAAAACTAATGCTATCATTAACACCCATGCTATACTTAAAATTAATGCTATACTTATCTCCCATGCTTTACTTAAAACTAATGCTATCATTAACACCCATGCTATACTTAAAACTAATGCTATACTTATCACCCATGCTTTCCTTAAAACTAATACTATCATTAACACCCATGCTATATTTAAAACTAATGCTACCATTAACACCCATGCTATACTTAAAACTAAAGCTATCATTAACACCCATGATATACTTAAAACTAATGCTATCATTATCAACCATGCTATACTTAAAACTAAAGCTATCATTAACATCCATGCTATACTTAAAACTAATGCTATCATTACACCCATGCTATACCTAAAACTAATGCTATCATTAACACCCATGCTATCCTTACAACAAATATAATATTAACACCCATGCTATACTTAAAACTAATGCTATCATTAAAACCCATGCTATACTTAAAACCAATGCTATCATTAATACCCATGTTATAATTAAAACTAATGCTAACATTAACACCCATGCTATACTTAAAACTAATGCTATCATTAACACCCATGTTATAATTTAAACTAATACTATCATTAACACCCATGCTATACTTAAAACTAATGCTATCATTAACACCCATGCTATACTTAAAACTAATGCTATCATTAACACCCATGCTATACTTAAAACTAATGCTATCATTAACACCCATGCTATACTTAAAAATAATGACATCATTAACACCCATGCTATACTTAAAACTAATGCTATCATTAACACCCATGCTATACTTAAAACTAAAGCTATCATTAACACCCATGATATACTTAAAACTAATGCTATCATTATCAACCATGCTATACTTAAAACTAAAGCTATCATTAACATCCATGCTATACTTAAAACTAATGCTATCATTAAACCCATGCTATACCTAAAACTAATGCTATCATTAACACCCATGATATACCTAAAACTAATGCCATCATTAACACCCATGTTATAATTTAAACTAATGCTATCATTAACACACATGCTATACTTAAAACTAATTCTATCATTAACACCCATGCTATACTTAAAACTAATGCTATACTTATCACCCATGCTATCCTTAAAACTAATGCTATCATTAACACTTATTCTATACTTAAAACTAATGCTATCATTAACACCCATGCTATACTTAAAACCAATGATATCATTAACACCCATGTTATAATTAAAACTAATGCTATCATTAACACCCATGATATACCTAAAACTAATGCTATCATTAACACCCATGTCATAATTTAAACTAATGCTATCATTAACACACATGCTATACTTAAAACTAATGCTATCATTAAAACCCATGCTATACTTAAAACTAATGCTATCATTAACACCCATGTTATACTTAAAACTAATGCTATCATTAACACCCATGCTATACTTAAAACTAATGCAATCATTAACGCCCATGCTATACTTAAAACTAATGCTATCATTAACACCCATGCTATACTTAAAACTAGTGCTATCATTAAAACCCATGCTATACATAAAACCAATGCTATCATTAACACCCATGTTATAATTAAAACTAATGCTATCATTAACACCCATGCTATACTTAAAACTAATGCTATCATTAACATCCATGCTATACTTAAAATTGATGCTATCATTAACACCCATTCTATACTTAAAACTAATGCTATCATTAACACCCATGCTATACTTAAAACTAATTCTATCATTAACACCCATGCTATACTTAAAACTAATGCTATACTTATCACCCATGCTTTCCTTAAAACTAATGCTATCATTAACACTCATGCTATACTTAAAACTAATGCTATCATTAACACCCATTCTATACTTAAAACCAATGCTATCATTAACACCCATGTTATAATTAAAACTAATGCTATCATTAACACCCATGATATACCTAAAACTAATGCTATCATTAACACCCATGTTATAATTTAAACTAATGCTATCATTAACACACATGCTATACTTAAAACTAATGCTATCATTAACACCCATGCTATACTTAAAACTAATGCTATCATTAACACCCATGCTATACTTAAAACTAATGCTATCATTAACACCCATGCTATACTTAAAACTAATTCTATCATTAAAACCCATGCTATACTTAAAACTAATGATATCATTAAAACCCATGCTATACTTAAAACTAATGCTATCATTAACACCCATGCTATACTTAAAACTAATGCTATAATTAACATCCATGCTATACTTAAAATTAATGCTATCATTAACACCCATTCTATACTTAAAACGAATGCTATACTTATCTCCCATACTTTACTTAAAACTAATGATATCATTAACACCCATGCTATACTTAAAACTAATGCTATCATTAACGCCTATGCTGTACTTAAAACTAATGCTATCATTAACACCCATACTATACTTAAAACTAATGCTATCATTAAAACCCATGCTATACTTAAAACCAATGCTATCATTAACACCCATGTTATAATTAAAACTAATGCTATCAGTAACACCCATGTCATAATTTAACTAATGCTATCATTAACACCCATGCTATACTTAAAACTAATTCTATCATTAACACCCATGCTATACTTAAAACTAATGCTATACTTATCACCCATGCTATCCTTAAAACTAATGCTATCATTAACATCATGCTATACTTAAAACTAATGCTATCATTAACACCCATGCTATACTTAAAACCAATGCTATCATTAACACCCATGTTATAATTAAAACTAATGCTATCATTAACACCCATGATATACCTAAAACTAATGCTATCATTAACACCCATGTTATACTTAAAACGAATGCTATCATTAACATCCATGCTATACTTAAAATTGATGCTATCATTAACACCCATGCTATACTTAAAACTAATGCTATCATTAACACCCATGCTATACTTAAAACTAATGCTATCATTAACACCCATGCTATCATTAAAAATAATGGTATTATTAACACCCATGCTATACTTAAAACTAATGCTATCATTAACACCCATGCTATACTTAAAACTAATGCTATAATTAACATCCATACTATACTTAAAACTAATGCTATCATTAACACCCATGCTAAACTTAAAACTAATTCTATACTTATCTCCCATGCTATCCTTAAAACTAATGCTATCATTAACACCCATGCTATACTTAAAACTAATGCTATCATTAACGCCTATGCTATACTTAAAACTAATGCTATCATTAACACCCATGCTATACTTAAAACTAATGCTATCATTAAAACCCATGCTATACTTAAAACCAATGCTATCTTTAACACCCATGTTATAATTAAAACTAATGCTATCAGTAACACCCATGTCATAATTTAAACTAATGCTATCATTAACACCCATGCTATACTTAAAACTAATTCTATCATTAACACCCATGCTATACTTAAAACTAATGCTATACTTATCACCCATGCTTTCCTTAAAACTAATGCTATCATTAACACTCATGCTATACTTAAAACTAATGCTATCATTAACACCCATTCTATACTTAAAACCAATACTATCATTAACACCCATGTTATAATTAAAACAAATGCTATCATTAACACCCATGTTATAATTAAAACTAATGCTATCATTAACACCCATGCTATACTTAAAACTAATGCTATCATTAACACCCATGTTATAATTTAAACTAATGCTATCATTAACACCCATGCTATACTTACAACTAATGCTATCATTAACACCCATGTTATAATTAAAACTAATGCTATCATTAACACCCATGTTATACTTAAAACTAATGCTATCATTAACACCCATGCTATACTTAAAACTAATGCAATCATTAACGCCCATGCTATACTTAAAACTAATGCTATCATTAACACCCATGCTATACTTAAAACTAGTGCTATCATTAAAACCCATGCTATACATAAAACCAATGCTATCATAAACACCCATGTTATAATTAAAACTAATGCTATCATTAACACCCATGCTATACTTAAAACTAATGCTATCATTAACATCCATGCTATACTTAAAATTGATGCTATCATTAACACCCATTCTATACTTAAAACTAATGCTATCATTAACACCCATGCTATACTTAAAACTAATTCTATCATTAACACCCATGCTATACTTAAAACTAATGCTATACTTATCACCCATGCTTTCCTTAAAACTAATGCTATCATTAACACTCATGCTATACTTAAAACTAATGCTATCATTAACACCCATTCTATACTTAAAACCAATGCTATCATTAACACCCATGTTATAATTAAAACTAATGCTATCATTAACACCCATGATATACCTAAAACTAATGCTATCATTAACACCCATGTTATAATTTAAACTAATGCTATCATTAACACACATGCTATACTTAAAACTAATGCTATCATTAACACCCATGCTATACTTAAAACTAATGCTATCATTAACACCCATGCTATACTTAAAACTAATGCTATCATTAACACCCATGCTATACTTAAAACTAATTCTATCATTAAAACCCATGCTATACTTAAAACTAATGATATCATTAAAACCCATGCTATACTTAAAACTAATGCTATCATTAACACCCATGCTATACTTAAAACTAATGCTATAATTAACATCCATGCTATACTTAAAATTAATGCTATCATTAACACCCATTCTATACTTAAAACGAATGCTATACTTATCTCCCATACTTTACTTAAAACTAATGATATCATTAACACCCATGCTATACTTAAAACTAATGCTATCATTAACGCCTATGCTGTACTTAAAACTAATGCTATCATTAACACCCATACTATACTTAAAACTAATGCTATCATTAAAACCCATGCTATACTTAAAACCAATGCTATCATTAACACCCATGTTATAATTAAAACTAATGCTATCAGTAACACCCATGTCATAATTTAACTAATGCTATCATTAACACCCATGCTATACTTAAAACTAATTCTATCATTAACACCCATGCTATACTTAAAACTAATGCTATACTTATCACCCATGCTATCCTTAAAACTAATGCTATCATTAACATCATGCTATACTTAAAACTAATGCTATCATTAACACCCATGCTATACTTAAAACCAATGCTATCATTAACACCCATGTTATAATTAAAACTAATGCTATCATTAACACCCATGATATACCTAAAACTAATGCTATCATTAACACCCATGTTATACTTAAAACGAATGCTATCATTAACATCCATGCTATACTTAAAATTGATGCTATCATTAACACCCATGCTATACTTAAAACTAATGCTATCATTAACACCCATGCTATACTTAAAACTAATGCTATCATTAACACCCATGCTATCATTAAAAATAATGGTATTATTAACACCCATGCTATACTTAAAACTAATGCTATCATTAACACCCATGCTATACTTAAAACTAATGCTATAATTAACATCCATACTATACTTAAAACTAATGCTATCATTAACACCCATGCTAAACTTAAAACTAATTCTATACTTATCTCCCATGCTATCCTTAAAACTAATGCTATCATTAACACCCATGCTATACTTAAAACTAATGCTATCATTAACGCCTATGCTATACTTAAAACTAATGCTATCATTAACACCCATGCTATACTTAAAACTAATGCTATCATTAAAACCCATGCTATACTTAAAACCAATGCTATCTTTAACACCCATGTTATAATTAAAACTAATGCTATCAGTAACACCCATGTCATAATTTAAACTAATGCTATCATTAACACCCATGCTATACTTAAAACTAATTCTATCATTAACACCCATGCTATACTTAAAACTAATGCTATACTTATCACCCATGCTTTCCTTAAAACTAATGCTATCATTAACACTCATGCTATACTTAAAACTAATGCTATCATTAACACCCATTCTATACTTAAAACCAATACTATCATTAACACCCATGTTATAATTAAAACAAATGCTATCATTAACACCCATGTTATAATTAAAACTAATTCTATCATTAACACCCATGCTATACTTAAAACTAATGCTATCATTAACACCCATGTTATAATTTAAACTAATGCTATCATTAACACCCATGCTATACTTACAACTAATGCTATCATTAACACCCATGTTATAATTAAAACTAATGCTATCATTAACACCCAACCTATACTTAAAACTAATGCTATCATTAACACCCATGCTATACTTAAAACTAATGCTATCATTAACACCCATGCTATACTTAAAACGAATGCTATACTTATCTCCCATGCTTTACTTAAAACTAATGCTATCATTAACACCCATGCTATACTTAAAACTAATTCTATCATTAACACCCATGCTATACTTAAAACTAATGCTATACTTATCACCCATGCTATCCTTAAAACTAATGCTATCATTAACACTCATGCTATACTTAAAACTAATGCTATCATTAACACCCATGCTATACTTAAAACCAATGCTATCATTAACACCCATGTTATAATTAAAACTAATGCTATCATTAACACCCATGATATACCTAAAACTAATGCTATCATTAACACCCATGTTATAATTTAAACTAATGCTATCATTAACACACATGCTATACTTAAAACTAATGCTATCATTAACACCCATGCTATACTTAAAACTAATGCTATCATTAACACCCATGCTATACTTAAAACTAATGCTATCATTAACACCCATGCTATACTTAAAACTAATTCTATCATTAAAACCCATGCTATACTTAAAACTAATGATATCATTAAAACCCATGCTATACTTAAAACTAATGCTATCATTAACACCCATGCTATACTTAAAACTAATGCTATAATTAACATCCATGCTATACTTAAAATTAATGCTATCATTAACACCCATTCTATACTTAAAACGAATGCTATACTTATCTCCCATACTTTACTTAAAACTAATGATATCATTAACACCCATGCTATACTTAAAACTAATGCTATCATTAACGCCTATGCTGTACTTAAAACTAATGCTATCATTAACACCCATACTATACTTAAAACTAATGCTATCATTAAAACCCATGCTATACTTAAAACCAATGCTATCATTAACACCCATGTTATAATTAAAACTAATGCTATCAGTAACACCCATGTCATAATTTAACTAATGCTATCATTAACACCCATGCTATACTTAAAACTAATTCTATCATTAACACCCATGCTATACTTAAAACTAATGCTATACTTATCACCCATGCTATCCTTAAAACTAATGCTATCATTAACATCATGCTATACTTAAAACTAATGCTATCATTAACACCCATGCTATACTTAAAACCAATGCTATCATTAACACCCATGTTATAATTAAAACTAATGCTATCATTAACACCCATGATATACCTAAAACTAATGCTATCATTAACACCCATGTTATACTTAAAACGAATGCTATCATTAACATCCATGCTATACTTAAAATTGATGCTATCATTAACACCCATGCTATACTTAAAACTAATGCTATCATTAACACCCATGCTATACTTAAAACTAATGCTATCATTAACACCCATGCTATCATTAAAAATAATGGTATTATTAACACCCATGCTATACTTAAAACTAATGCTATCATTAACACCCATGCTATACTTAAAACTAATGCTATAATTAACATCCATACTATACTTAAAACTAATGCTATCATTAACACCCATGCTAAACTTAAAACTAATTCTATACTTATCTCCCATGCTATCCTTAAAACTAATGCTATCATTAACACCCATGCTATACTTAAAACTAATGCTATCATTAACGCCTATGCTATACTTAAAACTAATGCTATCATTAACACCCATGCTATACTTAAAACTAATGCTATCATTAAAACCCATGCTATACTTAAAACCAATGCTATCTTTAACACCCATGTTATAATTAAAACTAATGCTATCAGTAACACCCATGTCATAATTTAAACTAATGCTATCATTAACACCCATGCTATACTTAAAACTAATTCTATCATTAACACCCATGCTATACTTAAAACTAATGCTATACTTATCACCCATGCTTTCCTTAAAACTAATGCTATCATTAACACTCATGCTATACTTAAAACTAATGCTATCATTAACACCCATTCTATACTTAAAACCAATACTATCATTAACACCCATGTTATAATTAAAACAAATGCTATCATTAACACCCATGTTATAATTAAAACTAATGCTATCATTAACACCCATGCTATACTTAAAACTAATGCTATCATTAACACCCATGTTATAATTTAAACTAATGCTATCATTAACACCCATGCTATACTTACAACTAATGCTATCATTAACACCCATGTTATAATTAAAACTAATGCTATCATTAACACCCAACCTATACTTAAAACTAATGCTATCATTAACACCCATGCTATACTTAAAACTAATGCTATCATTAACACCCATGCTATACTTAAAACGAATGCTATACTTATCTCCCATACTTTACTTAAAACTAATGCTATCATTAACACCCATGCTATACTTAAAACTAATTCTATCATTAACACCCATGCTATACTTAAAACTAATGCTATACTTATCACCCATGCTATCCTTAAAACTAATGCTATCATTAACACTCATGCTATACTTAAAACTAATGCTATCATTAACACCCATGCTATACTTAAAACCAATGCTATCATTAACACCCATGTTATAATTAAAACTAATGCTATCATTAACACCCATGATATACCTAAAACTAATGCTATCATTAACACCCATGTTATAATTTAAACTAATGCTATCATTAACACACATGCTATACTTAAAACTAATGCTATCATTAACACCCATGCTATACTTAAAACTAATGCTATCATTAACACCCATGCTATACTTAAAACTAATGCTATCATTAACACCCATGCTATACTTAAAACTAATTCTATCATTAAAACCCATGCTATACTTAAAACTAATGATATCATTAAAACCCATGCTATACTTAAAACTAATGCTATCATTAACACCCATGCTATACTTAAAACTAATGCTATAATTAACATCCATGCTATACTTAAAATTAATGCTATCATTAACACCCATTCTATACTTAAAACGAATGCTATACTTATCTCCCATACTTTACTTAAAACTAATGATATCATTAACACCCATGCTATACTTAAAACTAATGCTATCATTAACGCCTATGCTGTACTTAAAACTAATGCTATCATTAACACCCATACTATACTTAAAACCAATGCTATCATTAACACCCATGTTATAATTAAAACTAATGCTATCAGTAACACCCATGTCATAATTTAACTAATGCTATCATTAACACCCATGCTATACTTAAAACTAATTCTATCATTAACACCCATGCTATACTTAAAACTAATGCTATACTTATCACCCATGCTATCCTTAAAACTAATGCTATCATTAACATCATGCTATACTTAAAACTAATGCTATCATTAACACCCATGCTATACTTAAAACCAATGCTATCATTAACACCCATGTTATAATTAAAACTAATGCTATCATTAACACCCATGATATACCTAAAACTAATGCTATCATTAACACCCATGTTATACTTAAAACGAATGCTATCATTAACATCCATGCTATACTTAAAATTGATGCTATCATTAACACCCATGCTATACTTAAAACTAATGCTATCATTAACACCCATGCTATACTTAAAACTAATGCTATCATTAACACCCATGCTATCATTAAAAATAATGGTATTATTAACACCCATGCTATACTTAAAACTAATGCTATCATTAACACCCATGCTATACTTAAAACTAATGCTATAATTAACATCCATACTATACTTAAAACTAATGCTATCATTAACACCCATGCTAAACTTAAAACTAATTCTATACTTATCTCCCATGCTATCCTTAAAACTAATGCTATCATTAACACCCATGCTATACTTAAAACTAATGCTATCATTAACGCCTATGCTATACTTAAAACTAATGCTATCATTAACACCCATGCTATACTTAAAACTAATGCTATCATTAAAACCCATGCTATACTTAAAACCAATGCTATCTTTAACACCCATGTTATAATTAAAACTAATGCTATCAGTAACACCCATGTCATAATTTAAACTAATGCTATCATTAACACCCATGCTATACTTAAAACTAATTCTATCATTAACACCCATGCTATACTTAAAACTAATGCTATACTTATCACCCATGCTTTCCTTAAAACTAATGCTATCATTAACACTCATGCTATACTTAAAACTAATGCTATCATTAACACCCATTCTATACTTAAAACCAATACTATCATTAACACCCATGTTATAATTAAAACAAATGCTATCATTAACACCCATGTTATAATTAAAACTAATGCTATCATTAACACCCATGCTATACTTAAAACTAATGCTATCATTAACACCCATGTTATAATTTAAACTAATGCTATCATTAACACCCATGCTATACTTACAACTAATGCTATCATTAACACCCATGTTATAATTAAAACTAATGCTATCATTAACACCCAACCTATACTTAAAACTAATGCTATCATTAACACCCATGCTATACTTAAAACTAATGCTATCATTAACACCCATGCTATACTTAAAACGAATGCTATACTTATCTCCCATGCTTTACTTAAAACTAATGCTATCATTAACACCCATGCTATACTTAAAACTAATTCTATCATTAACACCCATGCTATACTTAAAACTAATGCTATACTTATCACCCATGCTATCCTTAAAACTAATGCTATCATTAACACTCATGCTATACTTAAAACTAATGCTATCATTAACACCCATGCTATACTTAAAACCAATGCTATCATTAACACCCATGTTATAATTAAAACTAATGCTATCATTAACACCCATGCTATACTTAAAATTAATGCTATACTTATCTCCCATGCTTTACTTAAAACTAATGCTATCATTAACACCCATGCTATACTTAAAACTAATGCTATCATTAACGCCTATGCTATACTTAAAACTAATGCTATCATTAACACCCATGCTATACTTAAAACTTATTCTATCATTAAAACACATGCTATACTTAAAACTAATGCTATCATTAACACCCATGCTATACTTAAAACTAATGCTATACTTATCACCCATGCTTTCCTTAAAACTAATACTATCATTAACACCCATGCTATACTTAAAACTAATGCTATACTTATCACCCATGCTTTCCTTAAAACTAATACTATCATTAACACCCATGCTATATTTAAAACTAATGCTACCATTAACACCCATGCTATACTTAAAACTAAAGCTATCATTAACACCCATGATATACTTAAAACTAATGCTATCATTATCAACCATGCTATACTTAAAACTAAAGCTATCATTAACATCCATGCTATACTTAAAACTAATGCTATCATTACACCCATGCTATACCTAAAACTAATGCTATCATTAACACCCATGCTATCCTTACAACAAATATAATATTAACACCCATGCTATACTTAAAACTAATGCTATCATTAAAACCCATGCTATACTTAAAACCAATGCTATCATTAACACCCATGTTATAATTAAAACTAATGCTAACATTAACACCCATGCTATACTTAAAACTAATGCTATCATTAACACCCATGTTATAATTTAAACTAATACTATCATTAACACCCATGCTATACTTAAAACTAATGCTATCATTAACACCCATGCTATACTTAAAACTAATGCTATCATTAACACCCATGCTATACTTAAAACTAATGCTATCATTAACACCCATGCTATACTTAAAAATAATGACATCATTAACACCCATGCTATACTTAAAACTAATGCTATCATTAACACCCATGCTATACTTAAAACTAAAGCTATCATTAACACCCATGATATACTTAAAACTAATGCTATCATTATCAACCATGCTATACTTAAAACTAAAGCTATCATTAACATCCATGCTATACTTAAAACTAATGCTATACTTATCACCCATGCTATCCTTAAAACTAATGCTATCATTAACACTTATTCTATACTTAAAACTAATGCTATCATTAACACCCATGCTATACTTAAAACCAATGATATCATTAACACCCATGTTATAATTAAAACTAATGCTATCATTAACACCCATGATATACTTAAAACTAATGCTATCATTAACACCCATGCTATACTTAAAACTAGTGCTATCATTAAAACCCATGCTATACATAAAACCAATGCTATCATTAACACCCATGTTATAATTAAAACTAATGCTATCATTAACACCCATGCTATACTTAAAACTAATGCTATCATTAAAACCCATGTTATAATTTAAACTAATGCTATCATTAACACCCATGCTATACTTAAAACGAATGCTATCATTAACATCCATGCTATACTTAAAATTGATGCTATCATTAACACCCATTCTATACTTAAAACTAATGCTATCATTAACACCCATGCTATACTTAAAACTAATGCTATCATTAACACCCATGCTATACTTAAAACTAATGCTATACTTATCACCCATGCTTTCCTTAAAACTAATACTATCATTAACACCCATGCTATACTTAAAACTAATGCTATCATTAACACCCATGCTATACTTAAAACTAATGCTATCATTAACACCCATGCTATACTTAAAACTAATGCTATCATTAACGCCCATGCTATACTTAAACTAATGCTATCATTAACACCCATGCTATACTTAAAACTAATGCTATCATTAAAACCCATGCTATACTTAAAACCAATGCTATCATTAACACCCATGTTATAATTAAAACTAATGCTATCATTAACACCCATGCTATACTTAAAACTAATGCTATCATTAACACCCATGATATACTTAAAACTACTGCTATCATTAACACCCATGCTATACTTAAAACTAATGCTATCATTAAAACCCATGCTATACTTATAACTAATGATATCATTAAAACCCATGCTATACTTAAAACTAATGCTATCATTAACACCCATGCTATACTTAAAACTAATGCTATAATTAACATCCATGCTATACTTAAAATTAATGCTATCATTAACACCCATGCTATACTTAAAACGAATGCTATACTTATCTCCCATGCTTTACTTAAAACTAATGCTATCATTAACACCCATGCTATACTTAAAACTAATGCTATCATTAACGCCTATGCTATACTTAAAACTAATGCTATACATAAAACTAATGCTATCATTAAAACCCATGCTATACTTAAAACCAATGCTATCATTAACACCCATGTTATAATTAAAACTAATGCTATCAGTAACACCCATGTCATAATTTAAACTAATGCTATCATTAACACCCATGCTATACTTAAAACTAATGTTATACTTATCACCCATGCTATCCTTAAAACTAATGCTATCATTAACACTCATGCTATACTTAAAACTAATGCTATCATTAACACCCATGCTATACTTAAAACCAATGCTATCATTAACACCCATGTTATAATTTAAACTAATGCTACCATTAACACCCATGCTATACTTAAAACTAAAGCTATCATTAACACCCATGATATACTTAAAACTAATGCTATCATTATCAACCATGCTATACTTAAAACTAAAGCTATCATTAACATCCATGCTATACTTAAAACTAATGCTATCATTACACCCATGCTATACCTAAAACTAATGCTATTATTAACACCCATGCTATCCTTACAACAAATATAATATTAACACCCATGCTATACTTAAAACTAATGCTATCATTAAAACCCATGCTATACTTAAAACCAATGCTATCATTAACACCCATGTTATAATTAAAACTAATGCTAACATTAACACCCATGCTATACTTAAAACTAATGCTATCATTAACACCCATGTTATAATTTAAACTAATACTATCATTAACACCCATGCTATACTTAAAACTAATGCTATCATTAACACCCATGCTATACTTAAAACTAATGCTATCATTAACACCCATGCTATACTTAAAACTAATGCTATCATTAACACCCATGCTATACTTAAAAATAATGACATCATTAACACCCATGCTATACTTAAAACTAATGCTATCATTAACACCCATGCTATACTTAAAACTAAAGCTATCATTAACACCCATGATATACTTAAAACTAATGCTATCATTATCAACCATGCTATACTTAAAACTAAAGCTATCATTAACATCCATGCTATACTTAAAACTAATGCTATCATTACACCCATGCTATACCTAAAACTAATGCTATCATTAACACCCATGATATACCTAAAACTAATGCTATCATTAACACCCATGTTATAATTCAAACTAATGCTATCATTAACACACATGCTATACTTAAAACTAATTCTATCATTAACACCCATGCTATCCTTAAAACTAATGCTATCATTAACACCCATGCTATACTTAAAACTAATGCTATAATTAACATCCATGCTATACTTAAAATTAATGCTATCATTAACACCCATGCTATACTTAAAACGAATGCTATACTTATCTCCCATGCTTTACTTAAAACTAATGCTATCATTAACACCCATGCTATACTTAAAACTAATGCTATCATTAACGCCTATGCTATACTTAAAACTAATGCTATACATAAAACTAATGCTATCATTAAAACCCATGCTATACTTAAAACCAATGCTATCATTAACACCCATGTTATAATTAAAACTAATGCTATCAGTAACACCCATGTCATAATTTAAACTAATGCTATCATTAACACCCATGCTATACTTAAAACTAATGTTATACTTATCACCCATGCTATCCTTAAAACTAATGCTATCATTAACACTCATGCTATACTTAAAACTAATGCTATCATTAACACCCATGCTATACTTAAAACCAATGCTATCATTAACACCCATGTTATAATTTAAACTAATGCTACCATTAACACCCATGCTATACTTAAAACTAAAGCTATCATTAACACCCATGATATACTTAAAACTAATGCTATCATTATCAACCATGCTATACTTAAAACTAAAGCTATCATTAACATCCATGCTATACTTAAAACTAATGCTATCATTACACCCATGCTATACCTAAAACTAATGCTATTATTAACACCCATGCTATCCTTACAACAAATATAATATTAACACCCATGCTATACTTAAAACTAATGCTATCATTAAAACCCATGCTATACTTAAAACCAATGCTATCATTAACACCCATGTTATAATTAAAACTAATGCTAACATTAACACCCATGCTATACTTAAAACTAATGCTATCATTAACACCCATGTTATAATTTAAACTAATACTATCATTAACACCCATGCTATACTTAAAACTAATGCTATCATTAACACCCATGCTATACTTAAAACTAATGCTATCATTAACACCCATGCTATACTTAAAACTAATGCTATCATTAACACCCATGCTATACTTAAAAATAATGACATCATTAACACCCATGCTATACTTAAAACTAATGCTATCATTAACACCCATGCTATACTTAAAACTAAAGCTATCATTAACACCCATGATATACTTAAAACTAATGCTATTATTATCAACCATGCTATACTTAAAACTAAAGCTATCATTAACATCCATGCTATACTTAAAACTAATGCTATCATTACACCCATGCTATACCTAAAACTAATGCTATCATTAACACCCATGATATACCTAAAACTAATGCTATCATTAACACCCATGTTATAATTCAAACTAATGCTATCATTAACACACATGCTATACTTAAAACTAATTCTATCATTAACACCCATGCTATCCTTAAAACTAATGCTATCATTAACACTCATGCTATACTTAAAACTAATGCTATCATTAACACCCATGCTATACTTAAAACCAATGATATCATTAACACCCATGTTATAATTAAAACTAATGCTATCATTAACACCCATGATATACCTAAAACTAATGCTATCATTAACACCCATGTTATAATTTAAACTAATGCTATCATTAACACACATGCTATACTTAAAACTAATGCTATCATTAACACCCATGCTATACTTAAAACTAATGCTATCATTAACACCCATGCTATACTTAAAACTAATGCTATCATTAACACCCATGCTATACTTAAAACTAATGCAATCATTAACGCCCATGCTATACTTAAAACTAATGCTATCATTAACACCCATGCTATACTTAAAACTAGTGCTATCATTAAAACCCATGCTATACATAAAACCAATGCTATCATTAACACCCATGTTATAATTAAAATTAATGCTATCATTAACACCCATGCTATACTTAAAACTAATACTATCATTAAAATCCATGTTATAATTTAAACTAATGCTATCATTAACACCCATGCTATACTTAAAACGAATGCTATCATTAACATCCATGCTATACTTAAAATTGATGCTATCATTAACACCCATTCTATACTTAAAACTAATGCTATCATTAACACCCATGCTATACTTAAAAATAATGATATCATTAACACCCATGCTATACTTAAAACCAATGCTATCATTAACGCCCATGCTATACTTAAAACTAATGCTATCATTAACACCCATGCTATACTTAAAACTAATGCTATCATTAACACCATTGATATACTTAAAACTAATGCTATCATTAATACCCATACTATACTTAAAACTAATACTATCATTAACACCCATGCTATATTTAAAACTAAAGCTATCATTAACACCCATGATATACTTAAAACTAATGCTATCATTAACACCCATGCTATACTTAAAACTAATGCTATCATTAACACCCATGATATACTTAAAACTAATGCTATCATTAATACCCATACTATACTTAAAACTAATACTATCATTAACACCCATGCTATATTTAAAACTAATGCTATCATTAACACCCATGCTATACTTAAAACTAATGTTTTCATTAATACCCATGCTATACTTAAAACTAATGCTATCATTAACACCCATGCTATACTTAAAACTAATGCTATCATTAACACCCATGTTATACTTAAAACTAATGCTATCATTAACACCCATGCTATACTTAAAACTAATGCTATCATTAACACCCATGCTATACTTAAAACTAATGCTATCATTAACGCCCATGCTATACTTAAAACTAATGCTATCATTAACACCCATGCTATACTTAAAACTAATGATATCATTAAAACCCATGCTATACTTAAAACCAATGCTATCATTAACACCCATGTTATAATTAAAACTAATGCTATCATTAACACCCATGCTATACTTAAAACTAATGCTATCATTAACACCCATGATATACTTAAAACTACTGCTATCATTAACACCCATGCTATACTTAAAACTAATGCTATAATTAAAACCCATGCTATACTTATAACTAATGATATCATTAAAACCCATGCTATACTTAAAACTAATGCTATCATTAACACCCATGCTATACTTAAAACTAATGCTATAATTAACATCCATGCTATACTTAAAATTAATGCTATCATTAACACCCATGCTATACTTAAAACGAATGCTATACTTATCTCCCATGCTTTACTTAAAACTAATGCTATCATTAACACCCATGCTATACTTAAAACTAATGCTATCATTAACGCCTATGCTATACTTAAAACTAATGCTATCATTAACACCCATGCTATACATAAAACTAATGCTATCATTAAAACCCATGCTATACTTAAAACCAATGCTATCATTAACACCCATGTTATAATTAAAACTAATGCTATCAGTAACACCCATGTCATAATTTAAACTAATGCTATCATTAACACCCATGCTATACTTAAAACTAATGTTATACTTATCACCCATGCTATCCTTAAAACTAATGCTATCATTAACACTCATGCTATACTTAAAACTAATGCTATCATTAACACCCATGCTATACTTAAAACCAATGCTATCATTAACACCCATGTTATAATTTAAACTAATGCTACCATTAACACCCATGCTATACTTAAAACTAAAGCTATCATTAACACCCATGATATACTTAAAACTAATGCTATCATTATCAACCATGCTATACTTAAAACTAAAGCTATCATTAACATCCATGCTATACTTAAAACTAATGCTATCATTACACCCATGCTATACCTAAAACTAATGCTATCATTAACACCCATGCTATCCTTACAACAAATATAATATTAACACCCATGCTATACTTAAAACTAATGCTATCATTAAAACCCATGCTATACTTAAAACCAATGCTATCATTAACACCCATGTTATAATTAAAACTAATGCTAACATTAACACCTATGCTATACTTAAAACTAATGCTATCATTAACACCCATGTTATAATTTAAACTAATACTATCATTAACACCCATGCTATACTTAAAACTAATGCTATCATTAACACCCATGCTATACTTAAAACTAATGCTATCATTAACACCCATGCTATACTTAAAACTAATGCTATCATTAACACCCATGCTATACTTAAAAATAATGACATCATTAACACCCATGCTATACTTAAAACTAATGCTATCATTAACACCCATGCTATACTTAAAACTAAAGCTATCATTAACACCCATGATATACTTAAAACTAATGCTATCATTATCAACCATGCTATACTTAAAACTAAAGCTATCATTAACATCCATGCTATACTTAAAACTAATGCTATCATTACACCCATGCTATACCTAAAACTAATGCTATCATTAACACCCATGATATACCTAAAACTAATGCTATCATTAACACCCATGCTATACTTAAAACTAATGCTATCATTAACGCCTATGCTATACTTAAAACTAATGCTATCATTAACACCCATGCTATACATAAAACTAATGCTATCATTAAAACCCATGCTATACTTAAAACCAATGCTATCATTAACACCCATGTTATAATTAAAACTAATGCTATCAGTAACACCCATGTCATAATTTAAACTAATGCTATCATTAACACCCATGCTATACTTAAAACTAATGTTATACTTATCACCCATGCTATCCTTAAAACTAATGCTATCATTAACACTCATGCTATACTTAAAACTAATGCTATCATTAACACCCATGCTATACTTAAAACCAATGCTATCATTAACACCCATGTTATAATTTAAACTAATGCTATCATTAACACCCATGCTATACTTAAATCTAATGCTATCATTAACACCCATGCTATACTTAAAACTAATGCTATACTTATCTCCCATGCTATCCTTAAAACTAATGCTATCATTAACACCCATGCTATACTTAAAACTAATTATATCATTAACATCTATGATATACTTAAAACTAATACTATCATTAACACCCATGCTAAACAAAAATCTAATGCTATCATTAACACCCATGCTATACTTAAAACTAATGCTATCATTAACACCCATGCTATACTTAAAACTAATGCTATCATTAACACCCATGCTATACTTAAAACCAATGATATCATTAACACCCATGTTATAATTAAAACTAATGCTATCATTAACACCCATGATATACCTAAAACTAATGCTATCATTAACACCCATGTTATAATTTAAACTAATGCTATCATTAACACCCATGCTATACTTAAAACGAATGCTATCATTAACATCCATGCTATACTTAAAATTGATGCTATACTTATCACCCATGCTTTCCTTAAAACTAATACTATCATTAACACCCATGCTATACTTAAAACTAATGCTATCATTAACGCCCATGCTATACTTAAAACTAATGCTATCATTAACACCCATGCTATACTTAAAACTAATGCTATCATTAAAACCCATGCTATACTTAAAACCAATGCTATCATTAACACCCATGTTATAATTAAAACTAATGCTATCATTAACACCCATGCTATACTTAAAACTAATGCTATCATTAAAACCCATGCTATACTTAAAACTAATGATATCATTAAAACCCATGCTATACTTAAAACTAATGCTATCATTAACACCCATGCTATACTTAAAACTAATTCTATAATTAACATCCATGCTATACTTAAAATTAATGCTATCATTAACACCCATGCTATACTTAAAACGAATGCTATACTTATCTCCCATGCTTTACTTAAAACTAATGCTATCATTAACACCCATGCTATACTTAAAACTAATGCTATCATTAACGCCTATGCTATACTTAAAACTAATGCTATCATTAACACCCATGCTATACATAAAACTAATGCTATCATTAAAACCCATGCTATACTTAAAACCAATGCTATCATTAACACCCATGTTATAATTAAAACTAATGCTATCAGTAACACCCATGTCATAATTTAAACTAATGCTATCATTAACACCCATGCTATACTTAAAACTAATGTTATAATTATCACCCATGCTATCCTTAAAACTAATGCTATCATTAACACTCATGCTATACTTAAAACTAATGCTATCATTAACACCCATGCTATACTTAAAACCAATGCTATCATTAACACCCATGTTATAATTTAAACTAATGCTATCATTAACACCCATGCTATACTTAAAACTAATGCTATCATTAACACCCATGCTATACTTAAAACTAATGCTATACTTATCTCCCATGCTATCCTTAAAACTAATGCTATCATTAACACCCATGCTATACTTACAACTAATTATATCATTAACATCTATGATATACTTAAAACTAATACTATCATTAACACCCATGCTAAACAAAAATCGAATGCTATCATTAACACCCATGCTATACTTAAAACTGATGCTATCATTAACATCCATGCTATACTTAAAACTAATTCTATCATTAACGCCCATGCTATACTTAAAACTAATGCTATCATTAACACCCATGCTATACTTAAAACTAATGCTATCATTAAAACCCATGCTATACTTAAAACCAATGTTATAATTAATACCCATGTTATAATTAAAACTAATGCTATCATTAACACCCATACTATACTTAAAACTAATGCTATCATTAACACCCATGTTATAATTTAAACTAATTCTATCATTAACACCCATGCTATACTTAAAACTAATGCTATCATTAACACCCATGCTATAATTAAAAATAATGATATTATTAACACCCATGCTATACTTAAAACTAATGCAATCATTAACGCCCATGCTATACTTAAAACTAATGCTATCATTAACACCCATGCTATACTTAAAACTAGTGCTATCATTAAAACCCATGCTATACATAAAACCAATGCTATCATTAACACCCATGTTATAATTAAAACTAATGCTATCATTAACACCCATGCTATACTTAAAACTAATGCTATCATTAAAACCCATGTTATAATTTAAACTAATGCTATCATTAACACCCATGCTATACTTAAAACGAATGCTATCATTAACATCCATGCTATACTTAAAATTGATGCTATCATTAACACCCATTCTATACTTAAAACTAATGCTATCATTAACACCCATGCTATACTTAAAAATAATGATATCATTAACACCCATGCTATACTTAAAACCAATGCTATCATTAACGCCCATGCTATACTTAAAATTAATGCTATCATTAACACCCATGCTATACTTAAAACTTATGCTATCATTAAAACCCATGCTATACTTAAAACTAATGCTATCATTAACACCCATGCTATACTTAAAACTAATGCTATACTTATCACCCATGCTTTCCTTAAAACTAATACTATCATTAACACCCATGCTATACTTAAAACTAATGCTATCATTAACACCCATGCTATACTTAAAACTAATGCTATCATTAACACCCATGCTATACTTAAAACTAATGCTATCATTAACGCCCATGCTATACTTAAAACTAATGCTATCATTAACACCCATGCTATACTTAAAACTAATGCTATCATTAAAACCCATGCTATACTTAAAACCAATGCTATCATTAACACCCATGTTATAATTAAAACTAATGCTAACATTAACACCCATGCTATACTTAAAACTAATGCTATCATTAACACCCATGTTATAATTTAAACTAATACTATCATTAACACCCATGCTATACTTAAAACTAATGCTATCATTAACACCCATGCTATACTTAAAACTAATGCTATCATTAACACCCATGCTATACTTAAAACTAATGCTATCATTAACACCCATGCTATACTTAAAAATAATGACATCATTAACACCCATGCTATACTTAAAACTAATGCTATCATTAACACCCATGCTATACTTAAAACTAAAGCTATCATTAACACCCATGATATACTTAAAACTAATGCTATCATTATCAACCATGCTATACTTAAAACTAAAGCTATCATTAACATCCATGCTATACTTAAAACTAATGCTATCATTACACCCATGCTATACCTAAAACTAATGCTATCATTAACACCCATGATATACCTAAAACTAATGCTATCATTAACACCCATGCTATACTTAAAACTAATGCTATCATTAACGCCTATGCTATACTTAAAACTAATGCTATCATTAACACCCATGTTATAATTAAAACTAATGCTATCAGTAACACCCATGTCATAATTTAAACTAATGCTATCATTAACACCCATGCTATACTTAAAACTAATGTTATACTTATCACCCATGCTATCCTTAAAACTAATGCTATCATTAACACTCATGCTATACTTAAAACTAATGCTATCATTAACACCCATGCTATACTTAAAACCAATGCTATCATTAACACCCATGTTATAATTTAAACTAATGCTATCATTAACACCCATGCTATACTTAAATCTAATGCTATCATTAACACCCATGCTATACTTAAAACTAATGCTATACTTATCTCCCATGCTATCCTTAAAACTAATGCTATCATTAACACCCATGCTATACTTAAAACTAATTATATCATTAACATCTATGATATACTTAAAACTAATACTATCATTAACACCCATGCTAAACAAAAATCTAATGCTATCATTAACACCCATGCTATACTTAAAACTAATGCTATCATTAACACCCATGCTATACTTAAAACTAATGCTATCATTAACACCCATGCTATACTTAAAACCAATGATATCATTAACACCCATGTTATAATTAAAACTAATGCTATCATTAACACCCATGATATACCTAAAACTAATGCTATCATTAACACCCATGTTATAATTTAAACTAATGCTATCATTAACACCCATGCTATACTTAAAACGAATGCTATCATTAACATCCATGCTATACTTAAAATTGATGCTATCATTAACACCCATTCTATACTTAAAACTAATGCTATCATTAACACCCATGCTATACTTAAAAATAATGATATCATTAACACCCATGCTATACTTAAAACCAATGCTATCATTAACGCCCATGCTATACTTAAAACTAATGCTATCATTAACACCCATGCTATACATAAAACTTATGCTATCATTTAAACCCATGCTATACTTAAAACTAATGCTATCATTAACACCCATGCTATACTTAAAACTAATGCTATACTTATCACCCATGCTTTCCTTAAAACTAATACTATCATTAACACCCATGCTATACTTAAAACTAATGCTATCATTAACATCCATGCTATACTTAAAATTGATGCTATCATTAACACCCATTCTATACTTAAAACTAATGCTATCATTAACACCCATGCTATACTTAAAATTGATGCTATCATTAACACCCATGCTATACTTAAAACTAATGCTATCATTAACACCCATGCTATACTTAAAACCAATGATATCATTAACACCCATGTTATAATTAAAACTAATGCTATCATTAACACCCATGATATACCTAAAACTAATGCTATCATTAACACCCATGTTATAATTTAAACTAATGCTATCATTAACACCCATGCTATACTTAAAACGAATGCTATCATTAACATCCATGCTATACTTAAAATTGATGCTATCATTAACACCCATTCTATACTTAAAACTAATGCTATCATTAACACCCATGCTATACTTAAAAATAATGATATCATTAACACCCATGCTATACTTAAAACCAATGCTATCATTAACGCCCATGCTATACTTAAAACTAATGCTATCATTAACACCCATACTATACATAAAACTTATGCTATCATTTAAACTCATGCTATACTTAAAACTAATGCTATCATTAACACCCATGCTATACTTAAAACTAATGCTATACTTATCACCCATGCTTTCCTTAAAACTAATACTATCATTAACACCCATGCTATACTTAAAACTAATGCTATCATTAACGCCCATGCTATACTTAAAACTAATGCTATCATTAACACCCATGCTATACTTAAAACTAATGCTATCATTAAAACCCATGCTATACTTAAAACCAATGCTATCATTAACACCCATGTTATAATTAAAACTAATGCTATCATTAACACCCATGCTATACTTAAAACTAATGCTATCATTAAAACCCATGCTATACTTAAAACTAATGATATCATTAAAACCCATGCTATACTTAAAACTAATGCTATCATTAACACCCATGCTATACTTAAAACTAATTCTATAATTAACATCCATGCTATACTTAAAATTAATGCTATCATTAACACCCATGCTATACTTAAAACGAATGCTATACTTATCTCCCATGCTTTACTTAAAACTAATGCTATCATTAACACCCATGCTATACTTAAAACTAATGCTATCATTAACGCCTATGCTATACTTAAAACTAATGCTATCATTAACACCCATGCTATACATAAAACTAATGCTATCATTAAAACCCATGCTATACTTAAAACCAATGCTATCATTAACACCCATGTTATAATTAAAACTAATGCTATCAGTAACACCCATGTCATAATTTAAACTAATGCTATCATTAACACCCATGCTATACTTAAAACTAATGTTATACTTATCACCCATGCTATCCTTAAAACTAATGCTATCATTAACACTCATGCTATACTTAAAACTAATGCTATCATTAACACCCATGCTATACTTAAAACCAATGCTATCATTAACACCCATGTTATAATTTAAACTAATGCTATCATTAACACCCATGCTATACTTAAAACTAATGCTATCATTAACACCCATGCTATACTTAAAACTAATGCTATACTTATCTCCCATGCTATCCTTAAAACTAATGCTATCATTAACACCCATGCTATACTTACAACTAATTATATCATTAACATCTATGATATACTTAAAACTAATACTATCATTAACACCCATGCTAAACAAAAATCGAATGCTATCATTAACACCCATGCTATACTTAAAACTGATGCTATCATTAACATCCATGCTATACTTAAAACTAATTCTATCATTAACGCCCATGCTATACTTAAAACTAATGCTATCATTAACACCCATGCTATACTTAAAACTAATGCTATCATTAAAACCCATACTATACTTAAAACCAATGTTATAATTAACACCCATGTTATAATTAAAACTAATGCTATCATTAACATCCATACTATACTTAAAACTAATGCTATCATTAACACCCATGTTATAATTTAAACTAATTCTATCATTAACACCCATGCTATACTTAAAACTAATGCTATCATTAACACCCATGCTATAATTAAAAATAATGATATTATTAACACCCATGCTATACTTAAAACTAATGCAATCATTAACGCCCATGCTATACTTAAAACTAATGCTATCATTAACACCCATGCTATACTTAAAACTAGTGCTATCATTAAAACCCATGCTATACATAAAACCAATGCTATCATTAACACCCATGTTATAATTAAAACTAATGCTATCATTAACACCCATGCTATACTTAAAACTAATGCTATCATTAAAACCCATGCTATACTTAAAACTAATGATATCATTAAAACCCATGCTATACTTAAAACTAATGCTATCATTAACACCCATGCTATACTTAAAACTAATTCTATAATTAACATCCATGCTATACTTAAAATTAATGCTATCATTAACACCCATGCTATACTTAAAACGAATGCTATACTTATCTCCCATGCTTTACTTAAAACTAATGCTATCATTAACACCCATGCTATACTTAAAACTAATGCTATCATTAACGCCTATGCTATACTTAAAACTAATGCTATCATTAACACCCATGCTATACATAAAACTAATGCTATCATTAAAACCCATGCTATACTTAAAACCAATGCTATCATTAACACCCATGTTATAATTAAAACTAATGCTATCAGTAACACCCATGTCATAATTAAAACTAATGCTATCATTAACACCCATGCTATACTTAAAACTAATGTTATACTTATCACCCATGCTATCCTTAAATCTAATGCTATCATTAACACTCATGCTATACTTAAAACTAATGCTATCATTAACACCCATGCTATACTTAAAACCAATGCTATCATTAACACCCATGTTATAATTTAAACTAATGCTATCATTAACACCCATGCTATACTTAAAACTAATGCTATCATTAACACCCATGCTATACTTAAAACTAATGCTATATTTATCTCCCATGCTATCCTTAAAACTAATGCTATCATTAACACCCATGCTATACTTAAAACTAATTATATCATTAACATCTATGATATACTTAAAACTAATACTATCATTAACACCCATGCTAAACAAAAATCTAATGCTATCATTAACACCCATGCTATACTTAAAACTGATGCTATCATTAACATCCATGCTATACTTAAAACTAATTCTATCATTAACGCCCATGCTATACTTAAAACTAATGCTATCATTAATACCCATGCTATACTTAAAACTAATGCTATCATTAAAACCCATGCTATACTTAAAACCAATGTTATAATTAACACCCATGTTATAATTAAAACTAATGCTATCATTAACATCCATACTATACTTAAAACTAATGCTATCATTAACACCCATGTTATAATTTAAACTAATTCTATCATTAACACCCATGCTATACTTAAAACTAATGCTATCATTAACACCCATGCTATAATTAAAACTAATGCAATCATTAACGCCCATGCTATACTTAAAACTAATGCTATCATTAACACCCATGCTATACTTAAAACTAGTGCTATCATTAAAACCCATGCTATACATAAAACCAATGCTATCATTAACACCCATGTTATAATTAAAACTAATGCTATCATTAACACCCATGCTATACTTAAAACTAATGCTATCATTAAAACCCATGTTATAATTTAAACTAATGCTATCATTAACACCCATGCTATACTTAAAACGAATGCTATCATTAACATCCATGCTATACTTAAAATTGATGCTATCATTAACACCCATTCTATACTTAAAACTAATGCTATCATTAACACCCATGCTATACTTAAAAATAATGATATCATTAACACCCATGCTATACTTAAAACCAATGCTATCATTAACGCCCATGCTATACTTAAAACTAATGCTATCATTAACACCCATGCTATAATTAAAAATAATGATATTATTAACACCCATGCTATACTTAAAACTAATGCAATCATTAACGCCCATGCTATACTTAAAACTAATGCTATCATTAACACCCATGCTATACTTAAAACTAGTGCTATCATTAAAACCCATGCTATACATAAAACCAATGCTATCATTAACACCCATGTTATAATTAAAACTAATGCTATCATTAACACCCATGCTATACTTAAAACTAATGCTATCATTAAAACCCATGCTATACTTAAAACTAATGATATCATTAAAACCCATGCTATACTTAAAACTAATGCTATCATTAACACCCATGCTATACTTAAAACTAATTCTATAATTAACATCCATGCTATACTTAAAATTAATGCTATCATTAACACCCATGCTATACTTAAAACGAATGCTATACTTATCTCCCATGCTTTACTTAAAACTAATGCTATCATTAACACCCATGCTATACTTAAAACTAATGCTATCATTAACGCCTATGCTATACTTAAAACTAATGCTATCATTAACACCCATGCTATACATAAAACTAATGCTATCATTAAAACCCATGCTATACTTAAAACCAATGCTATCATTAACACCCATGTTATAATTAAAACTAATGCTATCAGTAACACCCATGTCATAATTAAAACTAATGCTATCATTAACACCCATGCTATACTTAAAACTAATGTTATACTTATCACCCATGCTATCCTTAAATCTAATGCTATCATTAACACTCATGCTATACTTAAAACTAATGCTATCATTAACACCCATGCTATACTTAAAACCAATGCTATCATTAACACCCATGTTATAATTTAAACTAATGCTATCATTAACACCCATGCTATACTTAAAACTAATGCTATCATTAACACCCATGCTATACTTAAAACTAATGCTATATTTATCTCCCATGCTATCCTTAAAACTAATGCTATCATTAACACCCATGCTATACTTAAAACTAATTATATCATTAACATCTATGATATACTTAAAACTAATACTATCATTAACACCCATGCTAAACAAAAATCTAATGCTATCATTAACACCCATGCTATACTTAAAACTGATGCTATCATTAACATCCATGCTATACTTAAAACTAATTCTATCATTAACGCCCATGCTATACTTAAAACTAATGCTATCATTAACACCCATGCTATACTTAAAACTAATGCTATCATTAAAACCCATGCTATACTTAAAACCAATGTTATAATTAACACCCATGTTATAATTAAAACTAATGCTATCATTAACATCCATACTATACTTAAAACTAATGCTATCATTAACACCCATGTTATAATTTAAACTAATTCTATCATTAACACCCATGCTATACTTAAAACTAATGCTATCATTAACACCCATGCTATAATTAAAAATAATGATATTATTAACACCCATGCTATACTTAAAACTAATGCAATCATTAACGCCCATGCTATACTTAAAACTAATGCTATCATTAACACCCATGCTATACTTAAAACTAGTGCTATCATTAAAACCCATGCTATACATAAAACCAATGCTATCATTAACACCCATGTTATAATTAAAACTAATGCTATCATTAACACCCATGCTATACTTAAAACTAATGCTATCATTAAAACCCATGTTATAATTTAAACTAATGCTATCATTAACACCCATGCTATACTTAAAACGAATGCTATCATTAACATCCATGCTATACTTAAAATTGATGCTATCATTAACACCCATTCTATACTTAAAACTAATGCTATCATTAACACCCATGCTATACTTAAAAATAATGATATCATTAACACCCATGCTATACTTAAAACCAATGCTATCATTAACGCCCATGCTATACTTAAAACTAATGCTATCATTAACACCCATGCTATACTTAAAACTTATGCTATCATTAAAACCCATGCTATACTTAAAACTAATGCTATCATTAACACCCATGCTATACTTAAAACTAATGCTATACTTATCACCTATGCTTTCCTTAAAACTAATACTATCATTAACACCCATCCTATACTTAAAACTAATGCTATCATTAACACCCATGCTATACTTAAAACTAATGCTATCATTAACACCCATGCTATACTTAAAACTAATGCTATCATTAACGCCCATGCTATACTTAAAACTAATGCTATCATTAACACCCATGCTATACTTAAAACTAATGCTATCATTAAAACCCATGCTATACTTAAAACCAATGCTATCATTAACACCCATGTTATAATTAAAACTAATGCTATCATTAACACCCATGCTATACTTAAAACTAAAGCTATCATTAAAACCCATGCTATACTTAAAACTAATGATATCATTAAAACCCATGCTATACTTAAAACTAATGCTATCATTAACACCCATGCTATACTTAAAACTAATGCTATAATTAACATCCATGCTATACTTAAAATTAATGCTATCATTAACACCCATGCTATACTTAAAACGAATGCTATACTTATCTCCCATGCTTTACTTAAAACTAATGCTATCATTAACACCCATGCTATACTTAAAACTAATGCTATCATTAACGCCTATGCTATACTTAAAACTAATGCTATCATTAACACCCATGCTATACATAAAACTAATGCTATCATTAAAACCCATGCTATACTTAAAACCAATGCTATCATTAACACCCATGTCATAATTTAAACTAATGCTATCATTAACACCCATGCTATACTTAAAACTAATGTTATACTTATCACCCATGCTATCCTTAAAACTAATGCTATCATTAACACTCATGCTATACTTAAAACTAATGCTATCATTAACACCCATGCTATACTTAAAACCAATGCTATAATTAACACCCATGTTATAATTTAAACTAATGCTATCATTAACACCCATGCTATACTTAAAACTAATGCTATCATTAACACCCATGCTATACTTAAAACTAATGCTATACTTATCTCCCATGCTATCCTTAAAACTAATGCTATCATTAACACCCATGCTATACTTAAAACTAATTATATCATTAACATCTATGATATACTTAAAACTAATACTATCATTAACACCCATGCTAAATATAAATCTAATGCTATCATTAACACCCATGCTATACTTAAAACTAATGCTATCATTAACACCCATGTTATAATTAAAACTAATTCTATCATTAACACCCATGCTATACTTAAAACTAATGCTATCATTAACACCCATGCTATAATTAAAAATAATGATATTATTAACACCCATGCTATACTTAAAACTAATGCTATCATTAACACCCATGCTATACTTAAAACTAATGCTATAATTAACATCCATACTATACTTAAAACTAATGCTATCATTAACACCCATGCTAAACTTAAAACTAATTCTATACTTATCTCCAATGCTATCCTTAAAACTAATGCTATCATTAACACCCATGCTATACTTAAAACTAATTCTATCATTAACATCCATGCTATACTTAAAACTAATGCTATCATTAACGCCCATGCTATACTTAAAACTAATGCTATCATTAACACCCATGCTATACTTAAAACTAATGCTATCATTAAAACCCATGCTATACTTAAAACTAATACTATCATTAACACCCATGCTATACTTAAAACTAATGCTATACTTATCTCCCATGCTATCCTTAAAACTAATGCTATCATTAACACCCATGCTATACTTAAAACTAATTATATCATTAACATCCATGATATACTTAAAACTAATACTATCATTAACACCCATGCTAAACATAAATCTAATGCTATCATTAACACCCATGCTATACTTAAAACTAATGCTATCATTAACACCCATGTCATAATTTAAACTAATGCTATCATTAACACCCATGCTATACTTAAAACTAATTCTATCATTAACACCCATGCTATACTTAAAACTAATGCTATACTTATCACCCATGCTATCCTTAAAACTAATGCTATCATTAACACTCATGCTATACTTAAAACTAATGCTATCATTAACACCCATGCTATACTTAAAACCAATGCTATCATTAACACCCATGTTATAATTAAAACTAATGCTATCATTAACACCCATGATATACCTAAAACTAATGCTATCATTAACACCCATGTTATAATTTAAACTAATGCTATCATTAACACACATGCTATACTTAAAACTAATGCTATCATTAACACCCATGCTATACTTAAAACTAATGCTATCATTAACACCCATGCTATACTTAAAACTAATGCTATCATTAACACCCATGCTATACTTAAAACTAATGCAATCATTAACGCCCATGCTATACTTAAAACTAATGCTATCATTAACACCCATGCTATACTTAAAACTAGTGCTATCATTAAAACCAATGCTATACATAAAACCAATGCTATCATTAACACCCATGTTATAATTAAAACTAATGCTATCATTAACACCCATGCTATACTTAAAACTAATGCTATCATTAAAACCCATGTTATAATTTAAACTAATGCTATCATTAACACCCATGCTATACTTAAAACTAATGCTATCATTAACACCCATGCTATACTTAAAAATAATGATATCATTAACACCCATGCTATACTTAAAACTAATGCTATCATTAACACCCATGCTATACTTAAAACTAATGCTATAATTAACACCCATGCTATACTTAAATCTAATGCTATCATTAACACCCATGCTATACTTAAAACTAATGCTATCATTAACACCCATGCTATACTTAAAACTAATGCTATCATTAAAACCCATGCTATACTTAAAACCAATGCTATCATTAACACCCATGTTATAATTAAAACTAATGCTATCATTAACACCCATGCTATACTTAAAACTAATGCTATCATTAACACCCATGCTATACTTAAAACTAATTCTATCATTAACACCCATGCTATACTTAAAACTAATGCTATACTTATCACCCATGCTATCCTTAAAACTAATGCTATCATTAACACTCGTGCTATACTTAAAACTAATGCTATCATTAACACCCATGCTATACTTAAAACCAATGCTATCATTAACACCCATGTTATAATTAAAACTAATGCTATCATTAACACCCATTATATACTTAAAACTAATGCTATCATTAACACCCATGCTATACTTAAAATTAATGCTATACTTATCTCCCATGCTTTACTTAAAACTAATGCTATCATTAACACCCATGCTATACTTAAAACTAATGCTATCATTAACGCCTATGCTATACTTAAAACTAATGATATCATTAACACCCATGCTATACTTAAAACTAATGCTATCATTAAAACCCATGCTATACTTAAAACCAATGCTATCATTAACACCCATGTTATAATTAAAACTAATGCTATCAGTAACACCCATGTCATAATTTAAACTAATGCTATCATTAACACCCATGCTATCTTAAAACTAATTCTATCATTAACACCCATGCTATACTTAAAACTAATGCTATACTTATCACCCATGCTTTCCTTAAAACTAATGCTATCATTAACACTCATGCTATACTTAAAACTAATGCTATCATTAACACCCATTCTATACTTAAAACCAATGCTATCATTAATACCCATGTTATAATTAAAACTAATGCTATCATTAACACCCATGATATACCTAAAACTAATGCTATCATTAACACCCATGTTATAATTTAAACTAATGCTATCATTAACACACATGCTATACTTAAAACGAATGCTATCATTAACATCCATGCTATACTTAAAATTGATGCTATCATTAACACCCATGCTATACTTAAAACTAATGCTATCATTAACACCTATGCTATACTTAAAACTAATGCTATCATTAACACCCATGCTATCATTAAAAATAATGATATTATTAACACCCATGCTATACTTAAAACTAATGCTATCATTAACACCCATGCTATACTTAAAAATAATGACATCATTAACACCCATGCTATACTTAAAACTAATGCTATCATTAACACCCATGCTATACTTAAAACTAAAGCTATCATTAACACCCATGATATACTTAAAACTAATGCTATCATTATCAACCATGCTATACTTAAAACGAATGCTATCATTAACATCCATGCTATACTTAAAATTGATGCTATCATTAACACCCATGCTATACTTAAAACTAATGCTATCATTAACACCCATGCTATACTTAAAACCAATGCTATCATTAACACCCATGTTATAATTAAAACTAATGCTATCATTAACACCCATGATATACCTAAAACTAATGCTATCATTAACACCCATGTTATAATTTAAACTAATGCTATCATTAATACACATGCTATACTTAAAACTAATGCTATCATTAACGCCCATGCTATACTTAAAACTAATGCTATCATTAACACCCATGCTATACTTAAAACTAGTGCTATCATTAAAACCCATGCTATACATAAAACCAATGCTATCATTAACACCCATGTTATAATTAAAACTAATGCTATCATTAACACCCATGCTATACTTAAAACTAATTCTATCATTAAAACCCATGTTATAATTTAAACTAATGCTATCATTAATACCCATACTATACTTAAAACGAATGCTATCATTAACATCCATGCTATACTTAAAATTGATGCTATCATTAACACCCATGCTATACTTAAAACTAATGCTATCATTAACACCCATGATATACTTAAAAATAATGATATCATTAACACCCATGCTATACTTAAAACCAATGCTATCATTAACGCCCATGCTATACTTAAAACTAATGCTATCATTAACACCCATGCTATACTTAAAACTTATGCTATCATTAAAACACATGCTATACTTAAAACTAATGCTATCATTAACACCCATGCTATACTTAAAACTAATGCTATACTTATCACCCATGCTTTCCTTAAAACTAATACTATCATTAACACCCATGCTATACTTAAAACTAATGCTATACTTATCACCCATGCTTTCCTTAAAACTAATACTATCATTAACACCCATGCTATATTTAAAACTAATGCTATCATTAACACCCATGATATACTTAAAACTAATGCTATCATTATCAACCATGCTATACTTAAAACTAAAGCTATCATTAACATCCATGCTATAATTAAAACTAATGCTATCATTACACCCATGCTATACCTAAAACTAATGCTATCATTAACACCCATGCTATCCTTACAACAAATATAATATTAACACCCATGCTATACTTAAAACTAATGCTATCATTAAAACCCATGCTATACTTAAAACCAATGATATCATTAACACCCATGTTATAATTAAAACTAATGCTAACATTAACACCCATGCTATACTTAAAACTAATGCTATCATTAACACCCATGTTATAATTTAAACTAATACTATCATTAACACCCATGCTATACTTAAAACTAATGCTATCATTAACACCCATGCTATACTTAAAACTAATGCTATCATTAACACCCATGCTATACTTAAAACTAATGCTATCATTAATACCCATGCTATACTTAAAACTAATGCTATAATTAACATCCATGCTATACTTAAAAATAATGCTATCATTAACACCCATGCTATACTTAATACTAATGCTATACTTATCACCCATGCTATTCTTAAAACTAATGCTATCATTAACACCCATGCTATACTTAAAACCAATGCTATCATTAACACCCATGTTATAATTAAAACTAATGCTATCATTAACACCCATGCTATACTTAAAACTAATGCTATCATTAACACCCATGTTATAATTTAAACTAATGCTATCATTAACACCCATGCTATACTTAAAACTAATGCTATCATTAACACCCATGCTATACTTAAAACTAATGCTATCATTAACACCCATGCTATACTTAAAACTAATGCTATCATTAACACCCATGCTATACTTAAAACTAATGCTATCATTAACACCCATGTTATAATTTAAACTAATGCTATCATTAACACCCATTCTATACTTAAAACTAATGCTATCATTAACACCCATGCTATACTTAAAACTAATGCTATCATTAACACCCATGCTATACTTAAAACTAGTGCTATCATTAAAACCCATGCTATACATAAAACCAATGCTATCATTAACACCCATGTTATAATTAAAACTAATGCTATCATTAACACCCATGCTATACTTAAAACTAATTCTATCATTAAAACCCATGTTATAATTTAAACTAATGCTATCATTAATACCCATACTATACTTAAAACGAATGCTATCATTAACATCCATGCTATACTTAAAATTGATGCTATCATTAACACCCATGCTATACTTAAAACTAATGCTATCATTAACACCCATGATATACTTAAAAATAATGATATCATTAACACCCATGCTATACTTAAAACCAATGCTATCATTAACGCCCATGCTATACTTAAAACTAATGCTATCATTAACACCCATGCTATACTTAAAACTTATGCTATCATTAAAACACATGCTATACTTAAAACTAATGCTATCATTAACACCCATGCTATACTTAAAACTAATGCTATACTTATCACCCATGCTTTCCTTAAAACTAATACTATCATTAACACCCATGCTATACTTAAAACTAATGCTATACTTATCACCCATGCTTTCCTTAAAACTAATACTATCATTAACACCCATGCTATATTTAAAACTAATGCTATCATTAACACCCATGATATACTTAAAACTAATGCTATCATTATCAACCATGCTATACTTAAAACTAAAGCTATCATTAACATCCATGCTATAATTAAAACTAATGCTATCATTACACCCATGCTATACCTAAAACTAATGCTATCATTAACACCCATGCTATCCTTACAACAAATATAATATTAACACCCATGCTATACTTAAAACTAATGCTATCATTAAAACCCATGCTATACTTAAAACCAATGATATCATTAACACCCATGTTATAATTAAAACTAATGCTAACATTAACACCCATGCTATACTTAAAACTAATGCTATCATTAACACCCATGTTATAATTTAAACTAATACTATCATTAACACCCATGCTATACTTAAAACTAATGCTATCATTAACACCCATGCTATACTTAAAACTAATGCTATCATTAACACCCATGCTATACTTAAAACTAATGCTATCATTAATACCCATGCTATACTTAAAACTAATGCTATAATTAACATCCATGCTATACTTAAAAATAATGCTATCATTAACACCCATGCTATACTTAATACTAATGCTATACTTATCACCCATGCTATTCTTAAAACTAATGCTATCATTAACACCCATGCTATACTTAAAACTAATGCTATCATTAACACCCATGCTATACTTAAAAATAATGCTATCATTAACACCCATGCTATACTTAAAAATAATGCTATCATTAACACCCATGCTATACTTAAAACTAATGCTATCATTAACACCCATGCTATACTTAAAACTAATGCTATCATTACCACCCATGCTATACTTAAAACTAATGCTATCATTAACACCCATGCTATACTTAAAACCAATGCTATCATTAACACCCATGTTATAATTAAAACTAATGCTATCATTAACACCCATGCTATACTTAAAACTAATGCTATCATTAACACCCATGTTATAATTTAAACTAATGCTATCATTAACACCCATGCTATACTTAAAACTAATGCTATCATTAACACCCATGCTATACTTAAAACTAATGCTATCATTAACACCCATGCTATACTTAAAACTAATGCTATCATTAACACCCATGCTATACTTAAAACTAATGCTATCATTAACACCCATGTTATAATTTAAACTAATGCTATCATTAACACCCATTCTATACTTAAAACTAATGCTATCATTAACACCCATGCTATACTTAAAACTAATAATATCATTAACACCCATGCTATACTTAAAACTAATGCTATACTTATCACCCATGCTTTCCTTAAAACTAATACTATCATTAACACCCATGCTATACTTAAAACTAATGCTATACTTATCACCCATGCTTTCCTTAAAACTAATACTATCATTAACACCCATGCTATATTTAAAACTAATGCTATCATTAACACCCATGCTATACTTAAAACTAAAGCTATCATTAACACCCATGATATACTTAAAACTAATGCTATCATTATCAACCATGCTATACTTAAAACTAAAGCTATCATTAACATCCATGCTATACTTAAAACTAATGCTATCATTACACCCATGCTATACCTAAAACTAATGCTATCATTAACACCCATGATATACTTAAAACTAATGCTATCATTAACACCCATGCTATACTTAAAACTAATGCTATACTTATCACCCATGCTTTCCTTAAAACTAATACTATCATTAACAACCATGCTATACTTAAAACTAATGCTATACTTATCACCCATGCTTTCCTTAAAACTAATACTATCATTAACACCCATGCTATATTTAAAACTAATGCTATCATTAACACCCATGCTATACTTAAAACTAAAGCTATCATTAACACCCATGATATACTTAAAACTAATGCTATCATTATCAACCATGCTATACTTAAAACTAAAGCTATCATTAACATCCATGCTATACTTAAAACTAATGCTATCATTACACCCATGCTATACCTAAAACTAATGCTATCATTAACACCCATGCTATCCTTACAACAAATATAATATTAACACCCATGCTATACTTAAAACTAATGCTATCATTAAAACCCATGCTATACTTAAAACCAATGATATCATTAACACCCATGCTATACTTAAAACTAATGCTATCATTAACACCCATGCTATACTTAAAACTAATGCTATCATTAACACCCATGCTATACTTAAAACTAATGCTATCATTAACACCCATGCTATACTTAAAACTAATGCTATAATTAACATCCATGCTATACTTAAAAATAATGCTATCATTAACACCCATGCTATACTTAATACTAATGCTATACTTATCACCCATGCTATTCTTAAAACTAATGCTATCATTAACACCCATGCTATACTTAAAACTAATGCTATCATTAACACCCATGCTATACTTAAAAATAATGCTATCATTAACACCCATGCTATACTTAAAAATAATGCTATTATTAACACCCATGCTATACTTAAAACTAATGCTATCATTAACACCCATGCTATACTTAAAACTAATGCTATCATTAACACCCATGCTATACTTAAAACTAATGCTATCATTAACACCCATGCTATACTTAAAACCAATGCTATCATTAACACCCATGTTATAATTAAAACTAATGCTATCATTAACACCCATGCTATACTTAAAACTAAAGCTATCATTAACACCCATGTTATAATTTAAACTAATGCTATCATTAACACCCATGCTATACTTAAAACTAATGCTATCATTAACACCCATGCTGTACTTAAAACTAATGCTATCATTAACACCCATGCTATACTTAAAACTAATGCTATCATTAACACCCATGTTATAATTTAAACTAATGCTATCATTAACACCCATTCTATACTTAAAACTAATGCTATCATTAACACCCATGCTATACTTAAAACTAATAATATCATTAACACCCATGCTAAACTTAAAACTAATGCTATACTTAGCACCCATGCTTTCCTTAAAACTAATACTATCATTAACACCCATGCTATACTTAAAACTAATGCTTTACTTATCACCCATGCTTTCCTTAAAACTAATACTATCATTAACACCCATGCTATATTTAAAACTAATGCTATCATTAACACCCATGCTATACTTAAAACTAAAGCTATCATTAACACCCATGATATACTTAAAACTAATGCTATCATTATCAACCATGCTATACTTAAAACTAAAGCTATCATTAACATCCATGCTATACTTAAAATTAATGCTATCATTACACCCATGCTATACCTAAAACTAATGCTATCATTAACACCCATGCTATCCTTACAACAAATATAATATTAACACCCATGCTATACTTAAAACTAATGCTATACTTATCACCCATGCTTTCCTTAAAACTAATACTATCATTAACACCCATGCTATACTTAAAACTAATGCTATACTTATCACCCATGCTTTCCTTAAAACTAATACTATCATTAACACCCATGTTATATTTAAAACTAATGCTATCATTAACACCCATGCTATACTTAAAACTAAAGCTATCATTAACACCCATGATATACTTAAAACTAATTCTATCATTATCAACCATGCTATACTTAAAACTAAAGCTATCATTAACATCCATGCTATACTTAAAACTAATGCTATCATTACACCCATGCTATACCTAAAACTAATGCTATCATTAACACCCATGCTATCCTTACAACAAATATAATATTAACACCCATGCTATACTTAAAACTAATGCTATCATTAAAACCCATGCTATACTTAAAACCAATGCTATCATTAACACCCATGTTATAATTAAAACCAATGCTAACATTAACACCCATGCTATACTTAAAACTAATGCTATCATTAACACCCATGTTATAATTTAAACTAATACTATCATTAACACCCATGCTATACTTAAAACTAATGCTATCATTAACACCCATGCTATACTTAAAACTAATGCTATCATTAACACCCATGCTATACTTAAAACTAATGCTATCATTAACACCCATGCTATACTTAAAAATAATGACATCATTAACACCCATGCTATACTTAAAACTAATGCTATCATTAACAACCATGCTATACTTAAAACTAATGCTATAATTGACATCCATGCTATACTTAAAACTAATGCTATACTTATCACCCATGCTTTCCTTAAAACTAATACTATCATTAACACCCATGCTATACTTAAAACTAATGCTATACTTATCACCCATGCTTTCCTTAAAACTAATACTATCATTAACACCCATGCTATATTTAAAACTAATGCTATCATTAACACCCATGCTATACTTAAAACTAAAGCTATCATTAACACCCATGATATACTTAAAACTAATGCTATCATTAACACCCATGCTATACTTAAAACTAATGCTATCATTAACACCCATGATATACTTAAAACTAATGCTATCATTAATACCCATACTATACTTAAAACTAATACTATCATTAACACCCATTCTATATTTAAAACTAATGCTATCATTAACACCCATGCTATACTTAAAACTAATGTTTTCATTAATACCCATGCTATACTTAAAACTAATGCTATCATTAACACCCATGCTATACTTAAAACTAATGCTATAATTAACACCCATGCTATACTTAAAACTAATGCTATCATTAACACCCATGCTATACTTAAAACTAATGTTATCATTAAAACCCATGCTATACTTAAAACTAATGCTATCACTAACATCCATGCTATACTTAAAACTAATACTATCATTAACACCCATGCTATACTTAAAACTAATGATATCATTAACACCCATACTTAAAACTAATGCTATACTTATCACCCATACTTCCCTTAAAACTAATGTTATCATTAACACCCATGCTATACTTAAAAATAATGCTATCATTAACACCCATGCTATACTTAAAACTAGTGCGATAATTAACACCCATACTTAAAACTAATGCTATACTTATCACCCATGCTTTCCTTAAAACTAATGCTATCATTAACACCCATGCTATACTTAAAACTAATGCTATCATTAACACCCATGCTATACTTAAAACTAATGCTATCATTAACACCCATGCTATACTTAAAACTAATGCTATACTTATCTCCCATGCTATCCTTAAAACTAATGCTATCATTAACACCCATGCTATACTTAAAAATAATTATATCATTAACATCCATGATATACTTAAAACTAATACTATCATTAACACCCATGCTAAACATAAATCTAATGCTATCATTAACACCCATGCTATAATTTAAACTAATGCTATCATTAACACCCATGCTATACTTAAAACTAATTCTATCATTAACGCACATGCTATACTTAAAACTAATGCTATCATTAACACCCATGCTATACTTAAAACTAATGCTATCATTAAAACCCATGCTATACTTAAAACCAATGTTATAATTAACACCCATGTTATAATTAAAACTAATGCTATCATTAACACCCATACTATACTTAAAACTAATGCTATCATTAACACCCATGTTATAATTTAAACTAATGCTATCATTAACACCCATGCTATACTTAAAACTAATGCTATCATTAACACCCATGCTATACTTAAAACTAATGCTATCATTAACACCCATGCTATACTTAAAACTAATGCTATCATTAACACCCATGCTATAATTAAAAATAATGATATTATTAACACCCATGCTATACTTAAAACTAATGCTATCATTAACACCCATGCTATACTTAAAACCAATGCTATCATTAACACCCATGTTATAATTAAAACTAATGCTATCATTAACACCCATGATATACCTAAAACTAATGCTATCATTAACACCCATGTTATAATTTAAACTAATGCTATCATTAATACACATGCTATACTTAAAACTAATGCTATCATTAACGCCCATGCTATACTTAAAACTAATGCTATCATTAACACCCATGCTATACTTAAAACTAGTGCTATCATTAAAACCCATGCTATACATAAAACCAATGCTATCATTAACACCCATGTTATAATTAAAACTAATGCTATCATTAACACCCATGCTATACTTAAAACTAAAGCTATCATTAACACCCATGATATACTTAAAACTAATGCTATCATTATCAACCATGCTATACTTAAAACTAAAGCTATCATTAACATCCATGCTATACTTAAAACTAATGCTATCATTACACCCATGCTATACCTAAAACTAATGCTATCATTAACACCCATGCTATCCTTACAACAAATATAATATTAACACCCATGCTATACTTAAAACTAATGCTATACTTATCACCCATGCTTTCCTTAAAACTAATACTATCATTAACACCCATGCTATACTTAAAACTAATGCTATACTTATCACCCATGCTTTCCTTAAAACTAATACTATCATTAACACCCATGCTATATTTAAAACTAATGCTATCATTAACACCCATGCTATACTTAAAACTAAAGCTATCATTAACACCCATGATATACTTAAAAATAATGCTATCATTATCAACCATGCTATACTTAAAACTAAAGCTATCATTAACATCCATGCTATACTTAAAACTAATGCTATTATTACACCCATGCTATACCTAAAACTAATGCTATCATTAACACCCATGCTATCCTTACAACAAATATAATATTAACACCCATGCTATACTTAAAACTAATGCTATACTTATCACCCATGCTTTCCTTAAAACTAATAATATCATTAACACCCATGCTATATTTAAAACTAATGCTATCATTACACCCATGCTATACCTAAAACTAATGCTATCATTAACACCCATGCTATCCTTACAACAAATATAATATTAACACCCATGCTATACTTAAAACTAATGCTATCATTAAAACCCATGCTATACTTAAAACCAATGCTATCATTAACACCCATGTTATAATTAAAACTAATGCTAACATTAACACCCATGCTATACTTAAAACTAATGCTATCATTAACACCCATGTTATAATTTAAACTAATACTATCATTAACACCCATGCTATACTTAAAACTAATGCTATCATTAACACCCATGCTATACTTAAAACTAATGCTATCATTAACACCCATGCTATACTTAAAACTAATGCTATCATTAACACCCATGCTATACTTAAAAATAATGACATCATTAACACCCATGCTATACTTAAAACTAATGCTATCATTAACACCCATGCTATACTTAAAACTAATGCTATAATTGACATCCATGCTATACTTAAAACTAATGCTATACTTATCACCCATGCTTTCCTTAAAACTAATACTATCATTAACACCCATGCTATACTTAAAACTAATGCTATACTTATCACCCATGCTTTCCTTAAAACTAATACTATCATTAACACCCATGCTATATTTAAAACTAATGCTATCATTAACACCCATGCTATACTTAAAACTAATGCTATCATTAACACCCATGATATACTTAAAACTAATGCTATCATTAATACCCATACTATACTTAAAACTAATACTATCATTAACACCCATGCATTATTTAAAACTAAAGCTATCATTAACACCCATGATATACTTAAAACTAATGCTATCATTAACACCCATGCTATACTTAAAACTAATGCTATCATTAACACCCATGATATACTTAAAACTAATGCTATCATTAATACCCATACTATACTTAAAACTAATACTATCATTAACACCCATGCTATATTTAAAACTAATGCTATCATTAACACCCATGCTATACTTAAAACTAATGTTTTCATTAATACCCATGCTATACTTAAAACTAATGCTATCATTAACACCCATGCTATACTTAAAACTAATGCTATCATTAACACCCATGCTATACTTAAAACTAATGCTATCATTAACACCCATGCTATACTTAAAACTAATGTTATCATTAAAACCCATGCTATACTTAAAACTAATGCTATCACTAACATCCATTCTATATTTAAAACTAATACTATCATTAACACCCATGCTATACTTAAAACTAATGATATCATTAACCTCTTACTTAAAACTAATGCTATACTTATCACCCATGCTTCCCTTAAAACTAATGTTATCATTAACACCCATGCTATACTTAAAAATAATGCTATCATTAACACCCATGCTATACTTAAAACTAATGCGATAATTAACACCCATACTTAAAACTAATGCTATACTTATCACCCATGCTTTCCTTAAAACTAATGCTATCATTAACACCCATGCTATACTTAAAACTAATGCTATCATTAACACCCATGCTATACTTAAAACTAATGCTATCATTAACACCCATGCTATACTTAAAACTAATGCTATACTTATCTCCCATGCTATCCTTAAAACTAATGCTATCATTAACACCCATGCTATACTTAAAAATAATTATATCATTAACATCCATGATTTACTTAAAACTAATACTATCATTAACACCCATGCTAAACATAAATCTAATGCTATCATTAACACCCATGCTATACTTAAAACTAATGCTATCATTAACACCCATGCTATACTTAAAACTAATTCTATCATTAACGCACATGCTATACTTAAAACTAATGCTATCATTAACACCCATGCTATACTTAAAACTAATGCTATCATTAAAACCCATGCTATACTTAAAACCAATGTTATAATTAACACCCATGTTATAATTAAAACTAATGCTATCATTAACACCCATACTATACTTAAAACTAATGCTATCATTAACACCCATGTTATAATTTAAACTAATGCTATCATTAACACCCATGCTATACTTAAAACTAATGCTATCATTAACACCCATGCTATACTTAAAACTAATGCTATCATTAACACCCATGCTATACTTAAAACTAATGCTATCATTAACACCCATGCTATAATTAAAAATAATGATATTATTAACACCCATGCTATACTTAAAACTAATGCTATCATTAACACCCATGCTATACTTAAAACCAATGCTATCATTAACACCCATGTTATAATTAAAACTAATGCTATCATTAACACCCATGATATACCTAAAACTAATGCTATCATTAACACCCATGTTATAATTTAAACTAATGCTATCATTAATACACATGCTATACTTAAAACTAATGCTATCATTAACGCCCATGCTATACTTAAAACTAATGCTATCATTAACACCCATGCTATACTTAAAACTAGTGCTATCATTAAAACCCATGCTATACATAAAACCAATGCTATTATTAACACCCATGTTATAATTAAAACTAATGCTATCATTAACACCCATGCTATACTTAAAACTAATTCTATCATTAAAACCCATGTTATAATTTAAACTAATGCTATCATTAACACCCATGCTATACTTAAAACGAATGCTATCATTAACATCCATGCTATACTTAAAATTGATGCTATCATTAACACCCATGTTATACTTAAAACTAATGCTATCATTAACACCCATGCTATACTTAAAAATAATGATATCATTAACACCCATGCTATACTTAAAACCAATGCTATCATTAACGCCCATGCTATACTTAAAACTAATGCTATCATTAACACCCATGCTATACTTAAAACTTATGCTATCATTAAAACACATGCTATACTTAAAACTAATGCTATCATTAACACCCATGCTATACTTAAAACTAATGCTATACTTATCACCCATGCTTTCCTTAAAACTAATACTATCATTAACACCCATGCTATACTTAAAACTAATGCTATACTTATCACCCATGCTTTCCTTAAAACTAATACTATCATTAACACCCATACTATATTTAAAACTAATGCTATCATTAACACCCATGCTATACTTAAAACTAAAGCTATCATTAACACCCATGATATACTTAAAACTAATGCTATCATTATCAACCATGCTATACTTAAAACTAAAGCTATCATTAACATCCATGCTATACTTAAAACTAATGCTATCATTACACCCATGCTATACCTAAAACTAATGCTATCATTAACACCCATGCTATACTTAAAACTTATGCTATCATTAAAACACATGCTATACTTAAAACTAATGCTATCATTAACACCCATGCTATACTTAAAACTAATGCTATCATTAACACCCATGCTATCCTTACAACAAATATAATATTAACACCCATGCTATACTTAAAACTAATGCTATACTTATCACCCATTCTTTCCTTAAAACTAATAATATCATTAACACCCATGCTATATTTAAAACTAATGCTATCATTACACCCATGCTATACCTAAAACTAATGCTATCATTAACACCCATGCTATCCTTACAACAAATATAATATTAACACCCATGCTATACTTAAAACTAATGCTATCATTAAAACCCATGCTATACTTAAAACCAATGCTATCATTAACACCCATGTTATAATTAAAACTAATGCTAACATTAACACCCATGCTATACTTAAAACTAATGCTATCATTAACACCCATGTTATAATTTAAACTAATACTATCATTAACACCCATGCTATACTTAAAACTAATGCTATCATTAACACCCATGCTATACTTAAAACTAATGCTATCATTAACACCCATGCTATACTTAAAACTAATGCTATCATTAACACCCATGCTATACTTAAAAATAATGACATCATTAACACCCATGCTATACTTAAAACTAATGCTATCATTAACACCCATGCTATACTTAAAACTAATGCTATAATTGACATCCATGCTATACTTAAAACTAATGCTATACTTATCACCCATGCTTTCCTTAAAACTAATACTATCATTAACACCCATGCTATACTTAAAACTAATGCTATACTTATCACCCATGCTTTCCTTAAAACTAATACTATCATTAACACCCATGCTATATTTAAAACTAATGCTATCATTAACACCCATGCTATACTTAAAACTAATGCTATCATTAACACCATTGATATACTTAAAACTAATGCTATCATTAATACCCATACTATACTTAAAACTAATACTATCATTAACACCCATGCTATATTTAAAACTAAAGCTATCATTAACACCCATGATATACTTAAAACTAATGCTATCATTAACACCCATGCTATACTTAAAACTAATGCTATCATTAACACCCATGATATACTTAAAACTAATGCTATCATTAATACCCATACTATACTTAAAACTAATACTATCATTAACACCCATGCTATATTTAAAACTAATGCTATCATTAACACCCATGCTATACTTAAAACTAATGTTTTCATTAATACCCATGCTATACTTAAAACTAATGCTATCATTAACACCCATGCTATACTTAAAACTAATGCTATCATTAACACCCATGCTATACTTAAAACTAATGCTATCATTAACACCCATGCTATACTTAAAACTAATGTTATCATTAAAACCCATGCTATACTTAAAACTAATGCTATCACTAACATCCATTCTATACTTAAAACTAATACTATCATTAACACCCATGCTATACTTAAAACTAATGATATCATTAACCTCTTACTTAAAACTAATGCTATACTTATCACCCATGCTTCCCTTAAAACTAATGTTATCATTAACACCCATGCTATACTTAAAAATAATGCTATCATTAACACCCATGCTATACTTAAAACTAATGCGATAATTAACACCCATACTTAAAACTAATGCTATACTTATCACCCATGCTTTCCTTAAAACTAATGCTATCATTAACACCCATGCTATACTTAAAACTAATGCTATCATTAACACCCATGCTATACTTAAAACTAATGCTATCATTAACACCCATGCTATACTTAAAACTAATGCTATACTTATCTCCCATGCTATCCTTAAAACTAATGCTATCATTAACACCCATGCTATACTTAAAAATAATTATATCATTAACATCCATGATATACTTAAAACTAATACTATCATTAACACCCATGCTAAACATAAATCTAATGCTATCATTAACACCCATGCTATACTTAAAACTAATGCTATCATTAACACCCATGCTATACTTAAAACTAATTCTATCATTAACGCACATGCTATACTTAAAACTAATGCTATCATTAACACCCATGCTATACTTAAAACTAATGCTATCATTAAAACCCATGCTATACTTAAAACCAATGTTATAATTAACACCCATGTTATAATTAAAACTAATGCTATCATTAACACCCATACTATACTTAAAACTAATGCTATCATTAACACCCATGTTATAATTTAAACTAATGCTATCATTAACACCCATGCTATACTTAAAACTAATGCTATCATTAACACCCATGCTATACTTAAAACTAATGCTATCATTAACACCCATGCTATACTTAAAACTAATGCTATCATTAACACCCATGCTATAATTAAAAATAATGATATTATTAACACCCATGCTATACTTAAAACTAATGCTATCATTAACACCCATGCTATACTTAAACCCAATGCTATCATTAACACCCATGTTATAATTAAAACTAATGCTATCATTAACACCCATGATATACCTAAAACTAATGCTATCATTAACACCCATGTTATAATTTAAACTAATGCTATCATTAATACACATGCTATACTTAAAACTAATGCTATCATTAACGCCCATGCTATACTTAAAACTAATGCTATCATTAACACCCATGCTATACTTAAAACTAGTGCTATCATTAAAACCCATGCTATACATAAAACCAATGCTATCATTAACACCCATGTTATAATTAAAACTAATGCTATCATTAACACCCATGCTATACTTAAAACTAATTCTATCATTAAAACCCATGTTATAATTTAAACTAATGCTATCATTAACACCCATGCTATACTTAAAACGAATGTTATCATTAACATCCATGCTATACTTAAAATTGATGCTATCATTAACACCCATGCTATACTTAAAACTAATGCTATCATTAACACCCATGCTATAATTAAAAATAATGATATCATTAACACCCATGCTATACTTAAAACCAATGCTATCATTAACGCCCATGCTATACTTAAAACTAATGCTATCATTAACACCCATGCTATACTTAAAACTTATGCTATCATTAAAACACATGCTATACTTAAAACTAATGCTATCATTAACACCCATGCTATACTTAAAACTAATGCTATACTTATCACCCATGCTTTCCTTAAAACTAATACTATCATTAACACCCATGCTATACTTAAAACTAATGCTATACTTATCACCCATGCTTTCCTTAAAACTAATACTATCATTAACACCCATGCTATATTTAAAACTAATGCTATCATTAACACCCATGCTATACTTAAAACTAAAGCTATCATTAACACCCATGATATACTTAAAACTAATGCTATCATTATCAACCATGCTATACTTAAAACTAAAGCTATCATTAACATCCATGCTATACTTAAAACTAATGCTATCATTACACCTATGCTATACCTAAAACTAATGCTATCATTAACACCCATGCTATCCTTACAACAAATATAATATTAACACCCATGCTATACTTAAAACTAATGCTATCATTAAAACCCATGCTATACTTAAAACCAATGCTATCATTAACACCCATGTTATAATTAAAACTAATGCTAACATTAACACCCATGCTATACTTAAAACTAATGCTATCATTAACACCCATGTTATAATTTAAACTAATACTATCATTAACACCCATGCTATACTTAAAACTAATGCTATCATTAACACCCATGCTATACTTAAAACTAATGCTATCATTAACACCCATGCTATACTTAAAACTAATGCTATCATTAACACCCATGCTATACTTAAAAATAATGACATAATTAACACCCATGCTATACTTAAAACTAATGCTATCATTAACACCCATGCTATACTTAAAACTAATGTTATCATTAAAACCCATGCTATACTTAAAACTAATGCTATCACTAACATCCATGCTATACTTAAAACTAATACTATCATTAACACCCATGCTATACTTAAAACTAATGATATCATTAACACCCATACTTAAAACTAATGCTATACTTATCACCCATGCTTCCCTTAAAACTAATGTTATCATTAACACCCATGCTATACTTAAAAATAATGCTATCATTAACACCCATGCTATACTTAAAACTAATGCGATAATTAACACCCATACTTAAAACTAATGCTATACTTATCACCCATGCTTTCCTTAAAACTAATGCTATCATTAACACCCATGCTATACTTAAAACTAATGCTATCATTAACACCCATGCTATACTTAAAACTAATGCTATCATTAACACCCATGCTATACTTAAAACTAATGCTATACTTATCTCCCATGCTATCCTTAAAACTAATGCTATCATTAACACCCATGCTATACTTAAAAATAATTATATCATTAACATCCATGATATACTTAAAACTAATACTATCATTAACACCCATGCTAAACATAAATCTAATGCTATCATTAACACCCATGCTATACTTAAAACTAATGCTATCATTAACACCCATGCTATACTTAAAACTAATTCTATCATTAACGCACATGCTATACTTAAAACTAATGCTATCATTAACACCCATGCTATACTTAAAACTAATGCTATCATTAAAACCCATGCTATACTTAAAACCAATGTTATAATTAACACCCATGTTATAATTAAAACTAATGCTATCATTAACACCCATACTATACTTAAAACTAATGCTATCATTAACACCCATGTTATAATTTAAACTAATGATATCATTAACACCCATGCTATACTTAAAACTAATGCTATCATTAACACCCATGCTATACTTAAAACTAATGCTATCATTAACACCCATGCTATACTTAAAACTAATGCTATCATTAACACCCATGCTATAATTAAAAATAATGATATTATTAACACCCATGCTATACTTAAAACTAATGCTATCATTAACACCCATGCTATACTTAAAACCAATGCTATCATTAACACCCATGTTATAATTAAAACTAATGCTATCATTAACACCCATGATATACCTAAAACTAATGCTATCATTAACACCCATGTTATAATTTAAACTAATGCTATCATTAATACACATGATATACTTAAAACTAATGCTATCATTAACGCCCATGCTATACTTAAAACTAATGCTATCATTAACACCCATGCTATACTTAAAACTAGTGCTATCATTAAAACCCATGCTATACATAAAACCAATGCTATCATTAACACCCATGTTATAATTAAAACTAATGCTATCATTAACACCCATGCTATACTTAAAACTAATTCTATCATTAAAACCCATGTTATAATTTAAACTAATGCTATCATTAACACCCATGCTATACTTAAAACTAATGCTATCATTAACACCCATGCTATACTTAAAACTAATGCTATCATTAACACCCATGCTATACTTAAAACTAATGCTATCATTAACACCCATGCTATACTTAAAAATAATGACATCATTAACACCCATGCTATACTTAAAACTAATGCTATCATTAACACCCATGCTATACTTAAAACTAATGCTATAATTAACATCCATGCTATACTTAAAAATAATGCTATCATTAACACCCATTCTATACTTAATACTAATGCTATACTTATCACCCATGCTATTCTTAAAACTAATGCTATCATTAACACCCATGCTATACTTAAAACTAATGCTATCATTAACACCCATGCTATACTTAAAAATAATGCTATCATTAACACCCATGCTATACTTAAAACTAATGCTATCATTAACACCCATGCTATACTTAAAACTAATGCTATCATTAACACCCATGCTATACTTAAAACCAATGCTATCATTAACACCCATGTTATAATTAAAACTAATGCTATCATTAACACCCATGCTATACTTAAAACTAATGCTATCATTAACACCCATGTTATAATTTAAACTAATGCTATCATTAACACCCATGCTATACTTAAAACTAATGCTATCATTAACACCCATGCTATACTTAAAACTAATGCTATCATTAACACCCATGCTATACTTAAAACTAATGCTATCATTAACACCCATGCTATACTTAAAACTAATGCTATCATTAACACCCATGTTATAATTTAAACTAATGCTATCATTAACACCCATGATATACTTAAAACTAATGCTATCATTATCAACCATGCTATACTTAAAACTAAAACTATCATTAACATCCATGCTATACTTAAAACTAATGCTATCATTACACCCATGCTATACCTAAAACTAATGCTATCATTAACACCCATGCTATCCTTACAACAAATATAATATTAACACCCATGCTATACTTAAAACTAATGCTATACTTATCACCCATGCTTTCCTTAAAACTAATACTATCATTAACACCCATGCTATACTTAAAACTAATGCTATACTTATCACCCATGCTTTCCTTAAAACTAATACTATCATTAACACCCATGCTATATTTAAAACTAATGCTATCATTAACACCCATGCTATACTTAAAACTAAAGCTATCATTAACACCCATGATATACTTAAAACTAATGCTATCATTATCAACCATGCTATACTTAAAACTAAAGCTATCATTAACATCCATGCTATACTTAAAACTAATGCTATCATTACACACATGCTATACCTAAAACTAATGCTATCATTAACAACCATGCTATCCTTACAACAAATATAATATTAACACCCATGCTATACTTAAAACTAAAGCTATCATTAACACCCATGATATACTTAAAACTAATGCTATCATTAACATCCATGCTATACTTAAAACTAATGCTATCATTACACCCATGCTATACCTAAAACTAATGCTATCATTAACACCCATGTTATCCTTACAACAAATATAATATCAACACCCATGCTATACTTAAAACTAATGCTATCATTAAAACCCATGCTATACTTAAAACCAATGCTATCATTAACACCCATGTTATAATTAAAACTAATGCTAACATTAACACCCATGCTATACTTAAAACTAATGCTATCATTAACACCTATGTTATAATTTAAACTAATACTATCATTATCACCCATGCTATACTTAAAACTAATGCTATAATTGACATCCATGCTATACTTAAAACTAATGCTATACTTATCACCCATGCTTTCCTTAAAACTAATACTATCATTAACACCCATGCCATATTTAAAACTAATGCTATCATTAACACCTATGCTATACTTAAAACTAAAGCTATCATTAACACCCATGATATACTTAAAACTAATGCTATCATTATCAACCATGCTATACTTAAAACTAAAGCTATCATTAACATCCATGCTATACTTAAAACTAATGCTATCATTACACACATGCTATACCTAAAACTAATGCTATCATTAACAACCATGCTATCCTTACAACAAATATAATATTAACACCCATGCTATACTTAAAACTAATGCTATCATTAAAACCCATGCTATACTTAAAACCAATTCTATCATTAACACCCATGTTATAATTAAAACTAATGCTAACATTAACACCCATGCTATACTTAAAACTAATGCTATCATTAACACCCATGTTATAATTTAAACTAATACTATCATTAACACCCATGCTATACTTAAAACTAATGCTATCATTAACTCCCATGCTATACTTAAAACTAATGCTATTATTAACACCCATGCTATACTTAAAACTAATGCTATCATTAACACCCATGCTATACTTAAAAATAATGACATCATTAACACCCATGCTATACTTAAAACTAATGCTATCATTAACTCCCATGCTATACTTAAAACTAATGCTATCATTAACACCCATGCTATACTTAAAACTAATGCTATCATTAACACCCATGCTATACTTAAAAATAATGCTAACATTAACACCCATGCTATACTTAAAACTAATGCTATCATTAACACCCATGTTATAATTTAAACTAATACTATCATTAACACCCATGCTATACTTAAAACTAATGCTATCATTAAAACCCATGCTATACTTAAAACCAATTCTATCATTAACACCCATGTTATAATTAAAACTAATGCTAACATTAACACCCATGCTATACTTAAAACTAATGCTATCATTAACACCCATGTTATAATTTAAACTAATACTATCATTAACACCCATGCTATACTTAAAACTAATGCTATCATTAACTCCCATGCTATACTTAAAACTAATGCTATCATTAACACCCATGCTATACTTAAAACTAATGCTATCATTAACACCCATGCTATACTTAAAAATAATGACATCATTAACACCCATGCTATACTTAAAACTAATGCTATCATTAACACCCATGCTCTACTTAAAACTAAAGCTATCATTAATATCCATGCTATACTTAAAACTAATGCTATCATTACACCCATGCTATACCTAAAACTAATGCTATCATTAACACCCATGCTATCCTTACAACAAATATAATATTAACACCCATGCTATACTTAAAACTAATGCTATACTTATCACCCATGCTTTCCTTAAAACTAATACTATCATTAACACCCATGCTATACTTAAAACTAATGCTATACTTATCACCCATGCTTTCCTTAAAACTAATACTATCATTAACACCCATGCTATATTTAAAACTAATGCTATCATTAACACCCATGCTATACTTAAAACTAAAGCTATCATTAACACCCATGATATACTTAAAACTAATGCTATCATTATCAACCATGCTATACTTAAAACTAAAGCTATCATTAACATCCATGCTATACTTAAAACTAATGCTATCATTACACCCATGCTATACCTAAAACTAATGCTATCATTAACACCCATGCTATCCTTACAACAAATATAATATTAACACCCATGCTATACTTAAAACTAATGCTATCATTAAAACCCATGCTATACTTAAAACCAATGCTATCATTAACACCCATGTTATAATTAAAACTAATGCTAACATTAACACCCATGCTATACTTAAAACTAATGCTATCATTAACACCCATGTTATAATTTAAACTAATACTATCATTATCACCCATGCTATACTTAAAACTAATGCTATCATTAACACCCATGCTATACTTAAAACTAATGCTATCATTAACACCCATGCTATACTTAAAACTAATGCTATCATTAACACCCATGCTATACTTAAAAATAATGACATCATTAACACCCATGCTATACTTAAAACTAATGCTATCATTAACACCCATGCTATACTTAAAACTAATGCTATAATTGACATCCATGCTATACTTAAAACTAATGCTATACTTATCACCCATGCTTTCCTTAAAACTAATACTATCATTAACACCCATGCTATATTTAAAACTAATGCTATCATTAACACCCATGCTATACTTAAAACTAAAGCTATCATTAACACCCATGATATACTTAAAACTAATGCTATCATTATCAACCATGCTATACTTAAAACTAAAGCTATCATTAACATCCATGCTATACTTAAAACTAATGCTATCATTACACCCATGCTATACCTAAAACTAATGCTATCATTAACACCCATGCTATCCTTACAGCAAATATAATATTAACACCCATGCTATACTTAAAACTAATGCTATCATTAAAACCCATGCTATACTTAAAACCAATTCTATCATTAACACCCATGTTATAATTAAAACTAATGCTAACATTAACACCCATGCTATACTTAAAACTAATGCTATCATTAACACCCATGTTATAATTTAAACTAATACTATCATTAACACCCATGCTATACTTAAAACTAATGCTATCATTAACTCCCATGCTATACTTAAAACTAATGCTATCATTAACACCCATGCTATACTTAAAACTAATGCTATCATTAACACCCATGCTATACTTAAAAATAATGACATCATTAACACCCATGCTATACTTAAAACTAATGCTATCATTAACACCCATGTTATACTTAAAACTAATGCTATAATTAACATCCATGCTATACTTAAAAATAATGCTATCATTAACACCCATGCTATACTTAATACTAATGCTATACTTATCACCCATGCTATACTTAAAACTAATGCTATCATTAACACCCATGCTATACTTAAAACTAATGCAATCATTAACACCCATGCTATACTTAAAACTAATGCTATCATTAACACCCATGCTATACTTAAAACCAATGCTATCATTAACACCCATGTTATAATTAAAACTAATGCTATCATTAACACCCATGTTATAATTTAAACTAATGCTATCATTAACACCCATGCTATACTTAAAACTAATGCTATCATTAACACCCATGCTATACTTAAAACTAATGCTATCATTAACACCCATGCTATACTTAAAACTAATGCTATCATTAACACCCATGCTATACTTAAAACTAATGCTATCATTAACACCCATGTTATAATTTAAACTAATGCTATCATTAACACCCATTCTATACTTAAAACTAATGCTATCATTAACACCCATGCTATACTTAAAACTAATAATATAATTGACATCCATGCTATACTTAAAACTAATGCTATCATTAACACCCATGCTATACTTAAAACTAATGCTATACTTATCACCCATGCTTTCCTTAAAACTAATGCTATCATTAACACTCATGCTATACTTAAAACTAATGCTATCATTAACACCCATGCTATACTTAAAAACAAGGATATCATTAACACCCATGTTATAATTAAAACTAATGCTATCATTAACACCCATGCTATACTTAAAACTAATGCTATCATTAACACCCATGTTATAATTTAAACTAATGCTATCATTAACACCCATGCTATACTTAAAAATAATGCTATAATTAACATCCATGCTATACTTAAAACTAATGCTATCATTAACACCCATGCTATACTTAAAACTAATGCTATCATTAACACCCATGCTATACTTAAAACTAATGTTATCATTAAAACCCATGCTATACTTAAAACTAATGCTATCACTAACATCCATGCTATACTTAAAACTAATACTATCATTAACACCCATGCTATACTTAAAACTAATGATATCATTAACACCCATACTTAAAACTAATGCTATACTTATCACCCATGCTTCCCTTAAAACTAATGTTATCATTAACACCCATGCTATACTTAAAAATATTGCTATCATTAACACCCATGCTATACTTAAAACTAATGCTATCATTAACACCCATGCTATACTTAAAACTAATGCTATACTTATCTCCCATGCTATCCTTAAAACTAATGCTATCATTAACACCCATGCTATACTTAAAACTAATTATATCATTAACATCCATGATATACTTAAAACTAATACTATCATTAACACCCATGCTAAACATAAATCTAATGCTATCATTAACACCCATGCTATACTTAAAACTAATGCTATCATTAAAACCCATGCTATACTTAAAACCAATTCTATCATTAACACCCATGTTATAATTAAAACTAATGCTAACATTAACACCCATGCTATACTTAAAACTAATGCTATCATTAACACCCATGTTATAATTTAAACTAATACTATCATTAACACCCATGCTATACTTAAAACTAATGCTATCATTAACTCCCATGCTATACTTAAAACTAATGCTATCATTAACACCCATGCTATACTTAAAACTAATGCTATCATTAACACCCATGCTATACTTAAAAATAATGACATCATTAACACCCATGCTATACTTAAAACTAATGCTATCATTAACACCCATGTTATACTTAAAACTAATGCTATAATTAACATCCATGCTATACTTAAAAATAATGCTATCATTAACACCCATGCTATACTTAATACTAATGCTATACTTATCACCCATGCTATACTTAAAACTAATGCTATCATTAACACCCATGCTATACTTAAAACTAATGCAATCATTAACACCCATGCTATACTTAAAACTAATGCTATCATTAACACCCATGCTATACTTAAAACCAATGCTATCATTAACACCCATGTTATAATTAAAACTAATGCTATCATTAACACCCATGCTATACTTAAAACTAATGCTATCATTAACACCCATGTTATAATTTAAACTAATGCTATCATTAACACCCATGCTATACTTAAAACTAATGCTATCATTAACACCCATGCTATACTTAAAACTAATGCTATCATTAACACCCATGCTATACTTAAAACTAATGCTATCATTAACACCCATGCTATACTTAAAACTAATGCTATCATTAACACCCATGTTATAATTTAAACTAATGCTATCATTAACACCCATTCTATACTTAAAACTAATGCTATCATTAACACCCATGCTATACTTAAAACTAATAATATCATTAACACCCATGCTATACTTAAAACTAATGCTATAATTGACATCCATGCTATACTTAAAACTAATGCTATCATTAACACCCATGCTATACTTAAAACTAATGCTATACTTATCACCCATGCTTTCCTTAAAACTAATGCTATCATTAACACTCATGCTATACTTAAAACTAATGCTATCATTAACACCCATGCTATACTTAAAAACAAGGATATCATTAACACCCATGTTATAATTAAAACTAATGCTATCATTAACACCCATGCTATACTTAAAACTAATGCTATCATTAACACCCATGTTATAATTTAAACTAATGCTATCATTAACACCCATGCTATACTTAAAAATAATGCTATAATTAACATCCATGCTATACTTAAAACTAATGCTATCATTAACACCCATGCTATACTTAAAACTAATGCTATCATTAACACCCATGCTATACTTAAAACTAATGTTATCATTAAAACCCATGCTATACTTAAAACTAATGCTATCACTAACATCCATGCTATACTTAAAACTAATACTATCATTAACACCCATGCTATACTTAAAACTAATGATATCATTAACACCCATACTTAAAACTAATGCTATACTTATCACCCATGCTTCCCTTAAAACTAATGTTATCATTAACACCCATGCTATACTTAAAAATATTGCTATCATTAACACCCATGCTATACTTAAAACTAATGCTATCATTAACACCCATGCTATACTTAAAACTAATGCTATACTTATCTCCCATGCTATCCTTAAAACTAATGCTATCATTAACACCCATGCTATACTTAAAACTAATTATATCATTAACATCCATGATATACTTAAAACTAATACTATCATTAACACCCATGCTAAACATAAATCTAATGCTATCATTAACACCCATGCTATACTTAAAACTAATGCTATCATTAACGCACATGCTATACTTAAAACTAATGCTATCATTAACACCCATGCTATACTTAAAACTAATGCTATCATTAAAACCCATGCTATACTTAAAACCAATGTTATAATTAACACCCATGTTATAATTAAAACTAATGCTATCATTAACACCCATACTATACTTAAAACTAATGCTATCATTAACACCCATGTTATAATTTAAACTAATGCTATCATTAACACCCATGCTATACTTAAAACTAATGCTATCATTAACACCCATGCTATACTTAAAACTAATGCTATCATTAACACCCATGCTATACTTAAAACTAATGCTATCATTAACACCCATGCTATAATTAAAAATAATGATATTATTAACACCCATGCTATACTTAAAACTAATGCTATAATTAACATCCATGCTATACTTAAAACTAATGCTATCATTAACACCCATGCTATACTTAAAACTAATGCTATACTTATCACCCATGCTATTCTTAAAACTAATGCTATCATTAACACCCATTCTATACTTAAAACTAATGCTATCATTAACACCCATGCTATCCTTAAAACTAATGCTATCATTAACACCCATGCTATACTTAAAACTAATGCTATACTTAAAACTAATGCTATAATTAACATCCATGCTATACTTAAAACTAATGCTATCATTAACACCCATGCTAAACTTAAAACTAATTCTATACTTATCTCCCATGCTATCCTTAAAACTAATGCTATCATTAACACCCATGCTATACTTAAAACTAATTATTTCATTAACATCCATGATATACTTAAAACTAATGATATCATTAACAGCCATGCTATACTTAAAACTAATGCTATCATTAACGCCCATGCTATACTTAAAACTAATGCTTTCATTAAAACCCATTCTATACTTAAAACTAATTCTATCATTAACGCCCATGCTATACTTAAAACTAATATTATCATTAAAACCCATGCTATACTTAAAACTAATGCTATAACTAACATCCATGCTATACTTAAAACTAATACTATCATTAACACCCATGCTATACTTAAAACTAATGCTATCATTAACACCCATGCTATACTTAAAACTAATGCTATACTTATCACCCATGCTTTCCTTGAAACTAATGCTATCATTAACACCCATGCTATACTTAAAACTAATGCTGTCATTAACACCCATGCTATACTTAAAACTAATGCGATAATTAACATCCATGCTATACTTAAAACTAATGCTATCATTAACACCCATGCTATACTTAAAACTAATGCTATACTTATCACCCATGCTATTCTTAAAACTAATGCTATCATTAACACCCATGCTATACTTAAAACTAATGCTATACTTATCACCCATGTTTTCCTTAAAACTAATACTATCATTAACACCCATGCTATATTTAAAACTAATGCTATCATTAACACCCATGCTATACTTAAAACTAAAGCTATCATTAACACCCATGATATACTTAAAACTAATGCTATCATTATCAACCATGCTATACTTAAAACTAAAGCTATCATTAACATCCATGCTATACTTAAAACTAATGCTATCATTACACCCATGCTATACCTAAAACTAATGCTATCATTAACACCCATGCTATCCTTACAACAAATATAATATTAACACCCATGCTATACTTAAAACTAATGTTATTATTAAAACCCATGCTATACTTAAAACCAATGCTATCATTAACACCCATGTTATAATTAAAACTAATGCTAACATTAACACCCATACTATACTTAAAACTAATGCTATCATTAACACCCATGTTATAATTTAAACTAATGCTATCATTAACACCCATGCTATACTTAAAACTAATGCTATCATTAACACCCATGCTATACTTAAAACTAATGCTATCATTAACACCCATGCTATACTTAAAACTAATGCTATCATTAACACCCATGCTATAATTAAAAATAATGATATTATTAACACCCATGCTATACTTAAAACTAATGCTATAATTAACATCCATGCTATACTTAAAACTAATGCTATCATTAACACCCATGCTATACTTAAAACTAATGCTATACTTATCACCCATGCTATTCTTAAAACTAATGCTATCATTAACACCCATGCTATACTTAAAACTAATGCTATCATTAACACCCATGCTATCCTTAAAACTAATGCTATCATTAACACCCATGCTATACTTAAAACTAATGCTATACTTAAAACTAATGCTATAATTAACATCCATGCTATACTTAAAACTAATGCTATCATTAACACCCATGCTAAACTTAAAACTAATTATATACTTATCTCCCATGCTATCCTTAAAACTAATGCTATCATTAACACCCATGCTATACTTAAAACTAATTATTTCATTAACATCCATGATATACTTAAAACTAATGATATCATTAACAGCCATGCTATACTTAAAACTAATGCTATCATTAACGCCCATGCTATACTTAAAACTAATGCTTTCATTAAAACCCATTATATACTTAAAACTAATTCTATCATTAACGCCCATGCTATACTTAAAACTAATGCTATAACTAACATCCACGCTATACTTAAAACCAATGTTATAATTAACACCCATGTTATAATTAAAACTAATGCTATCATTAACACCCATACTATACTTAAAACTAATGCTATCATTAACACCCATGTTATAATTTAAACTAATGCTATCATTAACACCCATGCTATACTTAAAACTAATGCTATCATTAACACCCATGCTATACTTAAAACTAATGCTATCATTAACACCCATGCTATACTTAAAACTAATGCTATCATTAACACCCATGCTATAATTAAAAATAATGATATTATTAACACCCATGCTATACTTAAAACTAATGCTATAATTAACATCCATGCTATACTTAAAACTAATGCTATCATTAACACCCATGCTATACTTAAAACTAATGCTATACTTATCACCCATGCTATTCTTAAAACTAATGCTATCATTAACACCCATTCTATACTTAAAACTAATGCTATCATTAACACCCATGCTATCCTTAAAACTAATGCTATCATTAACACCCATGCTATACTTAAAACTAATGCTATACTTAAAACTAATGCTATAATTAACATCCATGCTATACTTAAAACTAATGCTATCATTAACACCCATGCTAAACTTAAAACTAATTCTATACTTATCTCCCATGCTATCCTTAAAACTAATGCTATCATTAACACCCATGCTATACTTAAAACTAATTATTTCATTAACATCCATGATATACTTAAAACTAATGATATCATTAACAGCCATGCTATACTTAAAACTAATGCTATCATTAACGCCCATGCTATACTTAAAACTAATGCTTTCATTAAAACCCATTCTATACTTAAAACTAATTCTATCATTAACGCCCATGCTATACTTAAAACTAATGTTATCATTAAAACCCATGCTATACTTAAAACTAATGCTATAACTAACATCCATGCTATACTTAAAACTAATACTATCATTAACACCCATGCTATACTTAAAACTAATGCTATCATTAACACCCATGCTATACTTAAAACTAATGCTATACTTATCACCCATGCTTTCCTTGAAACTAATGCTATCATTAACACCCATGCTATACTTAAAACTAATGCTGTCATTAACACCCATGCTATACTTAAAACTAATGCGATAATTAACATCCATGCTATACTTAAAACTAATGCTATCATTAACACCCATGCTATACTTAAAACTAATGCTATACTTATCACCCATGCTATTCTTAAAACTAATGCTATCATTAACACCCATGCTATACTTAAAACTAATGCTATACTTATCACCCATGTTTTCCTTAAAACTAATACTATCATTAACACCCATGCTATATTTAAAACTAATGCTATCATTAACACCCATGCTATACTTAAAACTAAAGCTATCATTAACACCCATGATATACTTAAAACTAATGCTATCATTATCAACCATGCTATACTTAAAACTAAAGCTATCATTAACATCCATGCTATACTTAAAACTAATGCTATCATTACACCCATGCTATACCTAAAACTAATGCTATCATTAACACCCATGCTATCCTTACAACAAATATAATATTAACACCCATGCTATACTTAAAACTAATGTTATTATTAAAACCCATGCTATACTTAAAACCAATGCTATCATTAACACCCATGTTATAATTAAAACTAATGCTAACATTAACACCCATACTATACTTAAAACTAATGCTATCATTAACACCCATGTTATAATTTAAACTAATGCTATCATTAACACCCATGCTATACTTAAAACTAATGCTATCATTAACACCCATGCTATACTTAAAACTAATGCTATCATTAACACCCATGCTATACTTAAAACTAATGCTATCATTAACACCCATGCTATAATTAAAAATAATGATATTATTAACACCCATGCTATACTTAAAACTAATGCTATAATTAACATCCATGCTATACTTAAAACTAATGCTATCATTAACACCCATGCTATACTTAAAACTAATGCTATACTTATCACCCATGCTATTCTTAAAACTAATGCTATCATTAACACCCATGCTATACTTAAAACTAATGCTATCATTAACACCCATGCTATCCTTAAAACTAATGCTATCATTAACACCCATGCTATACTTAAAACTAATGCTATACTTAAAACTAATGCTATAATTAACATCCATGCTATACTTAAAACTAATGCTATCATTAACACCCATGCTAAACTTAAAACTAATTATATACTTATCTCCCATGCTATCCTTAAAACTAATGCTATCATTAACACCCATGCTATACTTAAAACTAATTATTTCATTAACATCCATGATATACTTAAAACTAATGATATCATTAACAGCCATGCTATACTTAAAACTAATGCTATCATTAACGCCCATGCTATACTTAAAACTAATGCTTTCATTAAAACCCATTATATACTTAAAACTAATTCTATCATTAACGCCCATGCTATACTTAAAACTAATGCTATAACTAACATCCACGCTATACTTAAAACTAATACTATCATTAACACCCATGCTATACTTAAAACTAATGCTATCATTAACACCCATGCTATACTTAAAACTAATGCTATACTTATCACCCATGCTTTCCTTGAAACTAATGCTATCATTAACACCCATGCTATACTTAAAACTAATGCTGTCATTAACACCCATGCTATACTTAAAACTAATGCGATAATTAACATCCATGCTATACTTAAAACTTATGCTATCATTAACACCCATGCTATACTTAAAACTAATGCTATACTTATCACCCATGCTATTCTTAAAACTAATGCTATCATTAACACCCATGCTATACTTAAAACTAATGCTATACTTATCACCCATGTTTTCCTTAAAACTAATACTATCATTAACACCCATGCTATATTTAAAACTAATGCTATCATTAACACCCATGCTATACTTAAAACTAAAGCTATCATTAACACCCATGCTATACTTAAAACTAATGCTATCATTAACATCCATGCTATACTTAAAACTAATGCTATCATTAACACCCATGCTATACTTAAAACTAATGCTATCATTAACACCCATGCTATACTTAAAACTAATTATATCATTAAAACCCATGCTATACTTAAAACTAATGATATCATTAAAACCCATGCTATACTTAAAACTAATGCTATCATTAACACCCATGCTATACTTAAAACTAATGCTATAATTAACATCCATGCTATACTTAAAATTAATGCTATCATTAACACCCATGCTATACTTAAAACTAATGCTATCATTAACACCCATGCTATACTTAAAAATAATGACATCATTAACACCCATGCTATACTTAAAACTAATGCTATCATTAACACCCATGCTATACTTAAAACTAATGCTATAATTAACATCCATGCTATACTTAAAACTAATGCTATCATTAACACCCATGCTATACTTAATACTAATGCTATACTTATCACCCATGCTATTCTGAAAACTAATGCTATCATTAATACCCATGCTATACTTAAAACTAATGCTATCATTAATACCCATGCTATACTTAAAAATAATGCTATCATTAACACCCATGCTATACTTAAAAATAATCTATCATTAACACCCATGCTATACTTAAAACTAATGCTATCATTAACACCCATGCTATACTTAAAACTAATGCTATCATTAACACCCATGCTATACTTAAAACTAATGCTATCATTAACACCCATGGTATACTTAAAACCAATGCTATCATTAACACCCATGTTATAATTAAAACTAATGCTATCATTAACACCCATGCTATACTTAAAACTAATGCTATCATTAACACCCATGTTATAATTTAAACTAATGCTATCATTAACACCCATGCTATACTTAAAACTAATGCTATCATTAACACCCATGCTATACTTAAAACTAATGCTATCATTAACACCCATGCTATACTTTAAACTAATGCTATCATTAACACCAATGCTATACTTAAAAATAATTATATCATTAACACCCATGTTATAATTAAAACTAATGCTATCATTAACACCCATGCTATACTTAAAACTAATGCTATCATTAACACCAATGTTATAATTTAAACTAATGCTATCATTAACACCCATTCTATACTTAAAACTAATGCTATCATTAACACCCATGCTATACTTAAAACTAATAATATCATTAACACCCATGCTATACTTAAAACTAATGCTATAATTGACATCCATGCTATACTTAAAACTAATGCTATCATTAACACCCATGCTATACTTAAAACTAATGCTATCATTAACACCCATGTTATAATTTAAACTAATTCTATCATTAACACCCATGCTATACTTAAAAATAATGCTATAATTAACATCCATGCTATACTTAAAAATAATCTATCATTAACACCCATGCTATACTTAAAACTAATGCTATACTTATCACCCATGCTTTCCTTAAAACTAATGCTATCATTAACACCCATGCTATACTTAAAACTAATGCTATCATTAACACCCATGCTATACTTAAAAACAATGATATCATTAACACCAATGTTATAATTAAAACTAATGCTATCATTAACACCCATGCTATACTTAAAACTAATGCTATCATTAACACCCATGTTATAATTTAAACTAATTCTATCATTAACACCCATGCTATACTTAAAAATAATGCTATAATTAACATCCATGCTATACTTAAAACTAATGCTATCATTAACACCCATGCTATACTTAAAACTAATGCTATACTAATCACCCATGCTATTCTTAAAACTAATGCTATCATTAACACCCATGCTATACTTAAAACTAATGCTATCATTAACACCCATGATATACTTAAAACTAATGCTATCATTAATACCCATACTATACTTAAAACTAATACTATCATTAACACCCATGCTATATTTAAAACTAATGCTATCATTAACACCCATGCTATACTTAAAACTAATGTTATCATTAATACCCATGCTATACTTAAAACTAATACTATCATTAACACCCATGCTATACTTAAAACTAATGCTATCATTAACACCCATGCTATACTTAAAACTAATGCTATCATTAACACACATGCATACTTAAAACTAATGTTATCATTAAAACCCATGCTATACTTAAAACTAATGCTATCACTAACATCCATGCTATACTTAAAACTAATACTATCATTAACACCCATGCTATACTTAAAACTAATGATATCATTAACACCCATACTTAAAACTAATGCTATACTTATCACCCATGCTTTCCTTAAAACTAATGCTATCATTAACACCCATTCTATACTTAAAACTAATGCTATCATTAACACCCATGCTATACTTAAAACTAATGCGATAATTAACACCCATACTTAAAACTAATGCTATACTTATCACCCATGCTTTCCTTAAAACTAATGCTATCATTAACACCCATGCTATACTTAAAACTAATACTATCATTAACACCCATGCTATACTTAAAACTAATGCTATCATTAACACCCATGCTATACTTAAAACTAATGCTATACTTATCTCCCATGCTATCCTTAAAACTAATGCTATCATTAACACCCATGCTATACTTAAAACTAATTATATCATTAACATCCATGATATACTTAAAACTAATACATTCATTAACACCCATGCTAAACATAAATCTAATGCTATCATTAACACCCATGCTATACTTAAAACTAATGCTATCATTAACACCCATGCTATACTTAAAACTAATTCTATCATTAACGCCCATGCTATACTTAAAACTAATGCTATCATTAACACCCATGCTATACTTAAAACTAATGCTATCATTAAAACCTATGCTATACTTAAAACCAATGTTATAATTAACACCCATGTTATAATTAAAACTAATGCTATCATTAACACCCATACTATACTTAAAACTAATGCTATCATTAACACCCATGTTATAATTTAAACTAATGCTATCATTACCACCCATGCTATACTTAAAACTAATGCTATCATTAACACCCATGCTATACTTAAAACTAATGCTATCATTAACACCCATGCTATACTTAAAACTAATGCTATACTTATCACCCATGCTTTCCTTGAAACTAATGCTATCATTAACACCCATGCTATACTTAAAACTAATGCTGTCATTAACACCCATGCTATACTTAAAACTAATGCTATCATTAACACCCATGCTATACTTAAAACTAATTCTATCATTAAAACCCATGCTATACTTAAAACTAATGATATCATTAAAACCCATGCTATACTTAAAACTAATGCTATCATTAACACCCATGCTATACTTAAAACTAATGCTATAATTAACATCCATGCTATACTTAAAATTAATGCTATCATTAACACCCATGCTATACTTAAAACTAATGTTATCATTAATACCCATGCTATACTTAAAACTAATCCTATCATTAACACCCATGCTATACTTAAAACTAATGCTATCATTAACACCCATGCTATACTTAAAACTAATGCTATCATTAACACCCATGCATACTTAAAACTAATGTTATCATTAAAACCCATGCTATACTTAAAACTAATGCTATCATTAACACCCATGATATACTTAAAACTAATGCTATCATTAATACCCATACTATACTTAAAACTAATACTTCATTAACACCCATGCTATATTTAAAACTAATGCTATCATTAACACCCATGCTATACTTAAAACTAATTCTATCATTAAAACCCATGCTATACTTAAAACTAATGATATCATTAAAACCCATGCTATACTTAAAACTAATGCTATCATTAACACCCATGCTATACTTAAAACTAATTCTATAATTAACATCCATGCTATACTTAAAATTAATGCTATCATTAACACCCATGCTATACTTAAAACTAATGTTATCATTAATACCCATGCTATACTTAAAACTAATTCTATCATTAACACCCATGCTATACTTAAAACTAATGCTATCATTAACACCCATGCTATACTTAAAAATAATGCTATCATTAACACCCATGCTATACTTAAAAATAATCTATCATTAACACCCATGCTATACTTAAAACTAATGCTATCACTAACATCCATGCTATACTTAAAACTAATACTATCATTAACACCCATGCTATACTTAAAACTAATGATATCATTAACACCCATACTTAAAACTAATGCTATACTTATCATCCATGCTTTCCTTAAAACTAATGCTATCATTAACACCCATGCTATACTTAAAACTAATACTATCATTAACACCCATGCTATACTTAAAACTAATGCTATACTTATCACCCATGCTTTCCTTGAAACTAATGCTATCATTAACACCCATGCTATACTTAAAACTAATGCTGTCATTAACACCCATGCTATACTTAAAACTAATGCTATCATTAACACCCATGCTATACTTAAAACTAATGCTATAATTAACATCCATGCTATACTTAAAATTAATGCTATCATTAACACCCATGCTATACTTAAAACTAATGCTATCATTAACACCCATGCTATACTTAAAACTAATTATATCATTAACATCCATGATATACTTAAAACTAATACATTCATTAACACCCATGCTAAACATAAATCTAATGCTATCATTAACACCCATGCTATACTTAAAACTAATGCTATCATTAACACCCATGCTATACTTAAAACTAATTCTATCATTAACGCCCATGCTATACTTAAAACTAATGCTATCATTAACACCCATGCTATACTTAAAACTAATGCTATCATTAAAACCTATGCTATACTTAAAACCAATGTTATAATTAACACCCATGTTATAATTAAAACTAATGCTATCATTAACACCCATACTATACTTAAAACTAATGCTATCATTAACACCCATGTTATAATTTAAACTAATGCTATCATTACCACCCATGCTATACTTAAAACTAATGCTATCATTAACACCCATGCTATACTTAAAACTAATGCTATCATTAACACCCATGCTATAGTTAAAACTAATGCTATACTTATCACCCATGCTTTCCTTGAAACTAATGCTATCATTAACACCCATGCTATACTTAAAACTAATGCTGTCATTAACACCCATGCTATACTTAAAACTAATGCTATCATTAACACCCATGCTATACTTAAAACTAATTCTATCATTAAAACCCATGCTATACTTAAAACTAATGATATCATTAAAACCCATGCTATACTTAAAACTAATGCTATCATTAACACCCATGCTATACTTAAAACTAATGCTATAATTAACATCCATGCTATACTTAAAATTAATGCTATCATTAACACCCATGCTATACTTAAAACTAATGCTATCATTAACACCCATGTTATACTTAAAAATAATGACATCATTAACACCCATGCTATACTTAAAACTAATGCTATCATTAACACCCATGCTATACTTAAAACTAATGCTATAATTAACATCCATGCTATACTTAAAACTAATGCTATCATTAACACCCATGCTATACTTAATACTAATGCTATACGTATCACCCATGCTATTCTTAAAACTAATGCTATCATTAACACCCATGCTATACTTAAAACTAATGCTATCATTAACACCCATGCTATACTTAAAAATAATGCTATCATTAACACCCATGCTATACTTAAAAATAATCTATCATTAACACCCATGCTATACTTAAAACTAATGCTATCATTAACACCCATGCTATACTTAAAACTAATGCTATCATTAACACCCATGCTATACTTAAAACTAATGCTATCATTAACACCCATGCTATACTTAAAACCAATGCTATCATTAACACCCATGTTATAATTAAAACTAATGCTATCATTAACACCCATGCTATACTTTAAACTAATGCTATCATTAACACCAATGCTATACTTAAAAATAATTATATCATTAACACCCATGTTATAATTAAAACTAATGCTATCATTAACACCCATGCTATACTTAAAACTAATGCTATCATTAACACCCATGTTATAATTTAAACTAATGCTATCATTAACACCCATTCTATACTTAAAACTAATGCTATCATTAACACCCATGCTATACTTAAAACTAATAATATCATTAACACCCATGCTATACTTAAAACTAATGCTATAATTGACATCCATGCTATACTTAAAACTAATGCTATCATTAACACCCATGTTATAATTTAAACTAATGCTATCATTACCACCCATGCTATACTTAAAACTAATGCTATCATTAACACCCATGCTATACTTAAAACTAATGCTATCATTAACACCCATGCTATACTTAAAACTAATGCTATACTTATCACCCATGCTTTCCTTGAAACTAATGCTATCATTAACACCCATGCTATACTTAAAACTAATGCTGTCATTAACACCCATGCTATACTTAAAACTAATGCTATAATTAACACCCATGCTATACTTAAAACTAATTCTATCATTAAAACCCATGCTATACTTAAAACTAATGATATCATTAAAACCCATGCTATACTTAAAACTAATGCTATCATTAACACCCATGCTATACTTAAAACTAATGCTATAATTAACATCCATGCTATACTTAAAATTAATGCTATCATTAACACCCATGCTATACTTAAAACTAATGCTATCATTAACACCCATGCTATACTTAAAACTAATTCTATCATTAACGCCCATGCTATACTTAAAACTAATGCTATCATTAACACCCATGCTATACTTAAAACTAATGCTATCATTAAAACCTATGCTATACTTAAAACCAATGTTATAATTAACACCCATGTTATAATTAAAACTAATGCTATCATTAACACCCATACTATACTTAAAACTAATGCTATCATTAACACCCATGTTATAATTTAAACTAATGCTATCATTACCACCCATGCTATACTTAAAACTAATGCTATCATTAACACCCATGCTATACTTAAAACTAATGCTATCATTAACACCCATGCTATACTTAAAACTAATGCTATACTTATCACCCATGCTTTCCTTGAAACTAATGCTATCATTAACACCCATGCTATACTTAAAACTAATGCTGTCATTAACACCCATGCTATACTTAAAACTAATGCTATCATTAACACCCATGCTATACTTAAAACTAATTCTATCATTAAAACCCATGCTATACTTAAAACTAATGATATCATTAAAACCCATGCTATACTTAAAACTAATGCTATCATTAACACCCATGCTATACTTAAAACTAATGCTATAATTAACATCCATGCTATACTTAAAATTAATGCTATCATTAACACCCATGCTATACTTAAAACTAATGCTATCATTAACACCCATGTTATACTTAAAAATAATGACATCATTAACACCCATGCTATACTTAAAACTAATGCTATCATTAACACCCATGCTATACTTAAAACTAATGCTATAATTAACATCCATGCTATACTTAAAACTAATGCTATCATTAACACCTATGATATACTTAATACTAATGCTATACTTATCACCCATGCTATACTTAAAACTAATGCTATCATTAACACCCATGCTATACTTAAAACTAATGCTATCATTAACACCCATGCTATACTTAAAAATAATGCTATCATTAACACCCATGCTATACTTAAAAATAATCTATCATTAACACCCATGCTATACTTAAAACTAATGCTATCATTAACACCCATGCTATACTTAAAACTAATGCTATCATTAACACCCATGCTATACTTAAAACTAATGCTATCATTAACACCCATGCTATACTTAAAACCAATGCTATCATTAACACCCATGTTATAATTAAAACTAATGCAATCATTAACACCCATGCTATACTTTAAACTAATGCTATCATTAACACCAATGCTATACTTAAAAATAATTATATCATTAACACCCATGTTATAATTAAAACTAATGCTATCATTAACACCCATGCTATACTTAAAACTAATGCTATCATTAACACCCATGTTATAATTTAAACTAATGCTATCATTAACACCCATTCTATACTTAAAACTAATGCTATCATTAACACCCATGCTATACTTAAAACTAATAATATCATTAACACCCATGCTATACTTAAAACTAATGCTATAATTGACATCCATGCTATACTTAAAACTAATGCTATCATTAACACCCATGCTATACTTAAAACTAATGCTATACTTATCACCCATGCTTTCCTTAAAACTAATGCTATCATTAACACCCATGCTATACTTAAAACTAATGCTATCATTAATACCCATGCTATACTTAAAAACAATGATATCATTAACACCAATATTATAATTAAAACTAATGCTATCATTAACACCCATGCTATACTTAAAACTAATGCTATCATTAACACCCATGTTATAATTTAAACTAATTCTATCATTAACACCCATGCTATACTTAAAAATAATGCTATAATTAACATCCATGCTATACTTAAAACTAATGCTATCATTAACACCCATGCTATACTTAAAACTAATGCTATACTTATCACCCATGCTATTCTTAAAACTAATGCTATCATTAACACCCATGCTATACTTAAAACTAATGCTATCATTAACACCCATGATATACTTAAAACTAATGCTATCATTAATACCCATACTATACTTAAAACTAATACTATCATTAACACCCATGCTATATTTAAAACTAATGCTATCATTAACACCCATGCTATACTTAAAACTAATGTTATCATTAATACCCATGCTATACTTAAAACTAATGCTATCATTAACACCCATGCTATACTTAAAACTAATGCTATCATTAACACCCATTCTATACTTAAAACTAATGCTATCATTAACACCCATGCATACTTAAAACTAATGTTATCATTAAAACCCATGCTATACTTAAAACTAATGCTATCACTAACATCCATGCTATACTTAAAACTAATACTATCATTAACACCCATGCTATACTTAAAACTAATGATATCATTAACACACATACTTAAAACTAATGCTATACTTATCACCCATGCTTTCCTTAAAACTAATGCTATCATTAACACCCATGCTATACTTAAAACTAATGCTATCATTAACACCCATGTTATACTTAAAACTAATGCTATCATTAACACCCATGCTATACTTTAAACTAATGCTATCATTAACACCAATGCTATACTTAAAAATAATTATATCATTAACACCCATGTTATAATTAAAACTAATGCTATCATTAACACCCATGCTATACTTAAAACTAATGCTATCATTAACACCCATGTTATAATTTAAACTAATGCTATCATTAACACCCATTCTATACTTAAAACTAATGCTATCATTAACACCCATGCTATACTTAAAACTAATAATATCATTAACACCCATGCTATACTTAAAACTAATGCTATAATTGACATCCATGCTATACTTAAAACTAATGCTATCATTAACACCCATGCTATACTTAAAACTAATGCTATACTTATCACCCATGCTTTCCTTAAAACTAATGCTATCATTAACACCCATGCTATACTTAAAACTAATGCTATCATTAATACCCATGCTATACTTAAAAACAATGATATCATTAACACCAATGTTATAATTAAAACTAATGCTATCATTAACACCCATGCTATACTTAAAACTAATGCTATCATTAATACCCATGTTATAATTTAAACTAATTCTATCATTAACACCCATGCTATACTTAAAAATAATTCTATAATTAACATCCATGCTATACTTAAAACTAATGCTATCATTAACACCCATGCTATACTTAAAACTAATGCTATACTTATCACCCATGCTATTCTTAAAACTAATGCTATCATTAACACCCATGCTATACTTAAAACTAATGCTATCATTAACACCCATGATATACTTAAAACTAATGCTATCATTAATACCCATACTATACTTAAAACTAATACTATCATTAACACCCATGCTATATTTAAAACTAATGCTATCATTAACACCCATGCTATACTTAAAACTAATGTTATCATTAATACCCATGCTATACTTAAAACTAATGCTATCATTAACACCCATGCTATACTTAAAACTAATGCTATCATTAAAACCCATGCTATACTTAAAACTAATGCTATCATTAACACCCATGCATACTTAAAACTAATGTTATCATTAAAACCCATGCTATACTTAAAACTAATGCTATCACTAACATCCATGCTATACTTAAAACTAATACTATCATTAACACCCATGCTATACTTAAAACTAATGATATCATTAACACCCATACTTAAAACTAATGCTATACTTATCACCCATGCTTTCCTTAAAACTAATGCTATCATTAACACCCATGCTATACTTAAAACTAATGCTATCATTAACACCCATGCTATACTTAAAACTAATGCGATAATTAACACCCATACTTAAAACTAATGCTATACTTATCACCCATGCTTTCCTTAAAACTAATGCTATCATTAACACCCATGCTATACTTAAAACTAATGCTATCATTAACACCCATGCTATACTTAAAACTAATGCTATCATTAACACCCATGCTATACTTAAAACTAATGCTATACTTATCTCCCATGCTATCCTTAAAACTAATGCTATCATTAACACCCATGCTATACTTAAAACTAATTATATCATTAACATCCATGATATACTTAAAACTAATACTATCATTAACACCCATGCTAAACATAAATCTAATGCTATCATTATCACCCATGCTATACTTAAAACTAATTCTATCATTAACGCCCATGCTATACTTAAAACTAATGCTATCATTAACACCCATGCTATACTTAAAACTAATGCTATCATTAAAACCTATGCTATACTTAAAACCAATGTTATAATTAACACCCATGTTATAATTAAAACTAATGCTATCATTAACACCCATACTATACTTAAAACTAATGCTATCATTAACACCCATGTTATAATTTAAACTAATGCTATCATTACCACCCATGCTATACTTAAAACTAATGCTATCATTAACACCCATGCTATACTTAAAACTAATGCTATCATTAACACCCATGCTATACTTAAAACTAATGCTATACTTATCACCCATGCTTTCCTTGAAACTAATGCTATCATTAACACCCATGCTATACTTAAAACTAATGCTGTCATTAAAACCCATGCTATACTTAAAACTAATGCGATAATTAACATCCATGCTATACTTAAAACTAATGCTATCATTAACACCCATGCTATACTTAAAACTAATGCTATAATTATCACCCATGCTATTCTTAAAACTAATGCTATCATTAACACCCATGCTATACTTAAAACTAATGCTATACTTATCACCCATGTTTTCCTTAAAACTAATACTATCATTAACACCCATGCTATATTTAAAACTAATGCTATCATTAACACCCATGCTATACTTAAAACTAAAGCTATCATTAACACCCATGATATACTTAAAACTAATGCTATCATTATCAACCATGCTATACTTAAAACTAAAGCTATCATTAACATCCATGCTATACTTAAAACTAATGCTATCATTACACCCATGCTATACCTAAAACTAATGCTATCATTAACACCCATGCTATCCTTACAACAAATATAATATTAAAACCCATGCTATACTTAAAACCAATGCTATCATTAACACCCATGCTATACTTAAAACTAATGCTATCATTAAAACCTATGCTATACTTAAAACCAATGTTATAATTAACACCCATGTTATAATTAAAACTAATGCTATCATTAACACCCATACTATACTTAAAACTAATGCTATCATTAACACCCATGTTATAATTTAAACTAATGCTATCATTACCACCCATGCTATACTTAAAACTAATGCTATCATTAACACCCATGCTATACTTAAAACTAATGCTATCATTAACACCCATGCTATACTTAAAACTAATGCTATACTTATCACCCATGCTTTCCTTGAAACTAATGCTATCATTAACACCCATGCTATACTTAAAACTAATGCTGTCATTAACACCCATGCTATACTTAAAACTAATGCTATCATTAACACCCATGCTATACTTAAAACTAATTCTATCATTAAAACCCATGCTATACTTAAAACTAATGATATCATTAAAACCCATGCTATACTTAAAACTAATTCTATCATTAACACCCATGCTATACTTAAAACTAATGCTATCATTAACACCCATGCTATACTTAAAACTAATGCTATCATTAACACCCATGTTATAATTTAAACTAATGCTATCATTAACACCCATTCTATACTTAAAACTAATGCTATCATTAACACCCATGCTATACTTAAAACTAATAATATCATTAACACCTATGCTATACTTAAAACTAATGCTATAATTGACATCCATGCTATACTTAAAACTAATGCTATCATTAACACCCATGCTATACTTAAAACTAATGCTATACTTATCACCCATGCTTTCCTTAAAACTAATGCTATCATTAACACCCATGCTATACTTAAAACTAATGCTATCATTAATACCCATGCTATACTTAAAAACAATGATATCATTAACACCAATGTTATAATTAAAACTAATGCTATCATTAACACCCATGCTATACTTAAAACTAATGCTATCATTAACACCCATGTTATAATTTAAACTAATTCTATCATTAACACCCATGCTATAATTAAAAATAATGCTATAATTAACATCCATGCTATACTTAAAACTAATGCTATCATTAACACCCATGCTATACTTAAAACTAATGCTATACTTATCACCTATGCTATTCTTAAAACTAATGCTATCATTAACACCCATGCTATACTTAAAACTAATGCTATCATTAACACCCATGATATACTTAAAACTAATGCTATCATTAATACCCATACTATACTTAAAACTAATACTATCATTAACACCCATGCTATATTTAAAACTAATGCTATCATTAACACCCATGCTATACTTAAAACTAATGTTATCATTAACACCCATGCTATACTTAAAACTAATGCTATCATTAAAACCCATGCTATACTTAAAACTAATGCGATAATTAACACCCATACTTAAAACTAATGCTATACTTATCACCCATGCTTTCCTTAAAACTAATGCTATCATTAACACCCATGCTATACTTAAAACTAATGCTATCATTAACACCCATACTATACTTAAAACTAATGCTATACTTATCTCCCATGCTATCCTTAAAACTAATGCTATCATTAACACCCATGCTATACTTAAAACTAATTATATCATTAACATCCATGATATACTTAAAACTAATACTATCATTAACACCCATGCTAAACATAAATCTAATGCTATCATTAACACCCATGCTATACTTAAAACTAATGCTATCATTAACACCCATGCTATACTTAAAACTAATTCTATCATTAACGCCCATGCTATACTTAAAACTAATGCTATCATTAACACCCATGTTATACTTAAAACTAATACTATCATTAAAACCTATGCTATACTTAAAACCAATGTTATAATTAACACCCATGTTATAATTAAAACTAATGCTATCATTAACACCCATACTATACTTAAAACTAATGCTATCATTAACACCCATGTTATAATTTAAACTAATGCTATCATTACCACCCATGCTATACTTAAAACTAATGCTATCATTAACACCCATGCTATACTTAAAACTAATGCTATCATTAACACCCATGCTATACTTAAAACTAATGCTATACTTATCACCCATGCTTTCCTTGAAACTAATGCTATCATTAACACCCATGCTATACTTAAAACTAATGCTGTCATTAAAACCCATGCTATACTTAAAACTAATGCGATAATTAACATCCATGCTATACTTAAAACTAATGCTATCATTAACACCCATGCTATACTTAAAACTAATGTTATACTTATCACCCATGCTATTCTTAAAACTAATGCTATCATTAACACCCATGCTATACTTAAAACTAATGCTATACATATCACCCATGTTTTCCTTAAAACTAATACTATCATTAACACCCATGCTATATTTAAAACTAATGCTATCATTAACACCCATGCTATACTTAAAACTAAAGCTATCATTAACACCCATGATATACTTAAAACTAATGCTATCATTATCAACCATGCTATACTTAAAACTAAAGCTATCATTAACATCCATGCTATACTTAAAACTAATGCTATCATTACACCCATGCTATACCTAAAACTAATGCTATCATTAACACCCATGCTATCCTTACAACAAATATAATATTAACACCCATGCTATACTTAAAACTAATGTTATTATTAAAACCCATGCTATACTTAAAACCAATGCTATCATTAACACCCATGTTATAATTAAAACTAATGCTAACATTAACACCCATGCTATACTTAAAACTAATGCTATCATTAACACCCATGCTATACTTAAAACTAATGCTACCATTAAAACCTATGCTATACTTAAAACCAATGTTATAATTAACACCCATGTTATAATTAAAACTAATGCTATCATTAACACCCATACTATACTTAAAACTAATGCTATCATTAACACCCATGTTATAATTTAAACTAATGCTATCATTACCACCCATGCTATACTTAAAACTAATGCTATCATTAACACCCATGCTATACTTAAAACTAATGCTATCATTAACACCCATGATATACTTAAAACTAATGCTATCATTAATACCCATACTATACTTAAAACTAATACTATCATTAACACCCATGCTATATTTAAAACTAATGCTATCATTAACACCCATGCTATACTTAAAACTAATGTTATCATTAATACCCATGCTATACTTAAAACTAATGCTATCATTAACACCCATGCTATACTTAAAACTAATGCTATCATTAAAACCCATGCTATACTTAAAACTAATGCTATCATTAACACCCATGCATACTTAAAACTAATGTTATCATTAAAACCCATGCTATACTTAAAACTAATGCTATCACTAACATCCATGCTATACTTAAAACTAATACTATCATTAACACCCATGCTATACTTAAAACTAATGATATCATTAACACCCATACTTAAAACTAATGCTATACTTATCACCCATGCTTTCCTTAAAACTAATGCTATCATTAACACCCATGCTATACTTAAAACTAATGCTATCATTAACACCCATGCTATACTTAAAACTAATGCGATAATTAACACCCATACTTAAAACTAATGCTATACTTATCACCCATGCTTTCCTTAAAACTAATGCTATCATTAACATCCATGCTATACTTAAAACTAATGCTATCATTAACACCCATGCTATACTTAAAACTAATGCTATCATTAACACCCATGCTATACTTAAAACTAATGCTATACTTATCTCCCATGCTATCCTTAAAACTAATGCTATCATTAACACCCATGCTATACTTAAAACTAATTATATCATTAACATCCATGATATACTTAAAACTAATACTATCATTAACACCCATGCTAAACATAAATCTAATGCTATCATTAACACCCATGCTATACTTAAAACTAATGCTATCATTAACACCAATGCTATACTTAAAACTAATGCTATACTTATCACCCATGCTTTCCTTGAAACTAATGCTATCATTAACACCCATGCTATACTTAAAACTAATGCTATCATTAACACCCATGATATACTTAAAACTAATGCTATACTTATCACCCATGCTTTCCTTAAAACTAATGCTATCATTAACACCCATGCTATACTTAAAACTAATGCTATCATTAACACCCATACTATACTTAAAACTAATGCTATACTTATCTCCCATGCTATCCTTAAAACTAATGCTATCATTAACACCCATGCTATACTTAAAACTAATTATATCATTAACATCCATGATATACTTAAAACTAATACTATCATTAACACCCATGCTAAACATAAATCTAATGCTATCATTAACACCCATGCTATACTTAAAACTAATGCTATCATTAACACCCATGCTATACTTAAAACTAATTCTATCATTAACGCCCATGCTATACTTAAAACTAATGCTATCATTAACACCCATGCTATACTTAAAACTAATACTATCATTAAAACCTATGCTATACTTAAAACCAATGTTATAATTAACACCCATGTTATAATTAAAACTAATGCTATCATTAACACCCATACTATACTTAAAACTAATGCTATCATTAACACCCATGTTATAATTTAAACTAATGCTATCATTACCACCCATGCTATACTTAAAACTAATGCTATCATTAACACCCATGCTATACTTAAAACTAATGCTATCATTAACACCCATGCTATACTTAAAACTAATGCTATACTTATCACCCATGCTTTCCTTGAAACTAATGCTATCATTAACACCCATGCTATACTTAAAACTAATGCTGTCATTAAAACCCATGCTATACTTAAAACTAATGCGATAATTAACATCCATGCTATACTTAAAACTAATGCTATCATTAACACCCATGCTATACTTAAAACTAATGTTATACTTATCACCCATGCTATTCTTAAAACTAATGCTATCATTAACACCCATGCTATACTTAAAACTAATGCTATACATATCACCCATGTTTTCCTTAAAACTAATACTATCATTAACACCCATGCTATATTTAAAACTAATGCTATCATTAACACCCATGCTATACTTAAAACTAAAGCTATCATTAACACCCATGATATACTTAAAACTAATGCTATCATTATCAACCATGCTATACTTAAAACTAAAGCTATCATTAACATCCATGCTATACTTAAAACTAATGCTATCATTACACCCATGCTATACCTAAAACTAATGCTATCATTAACACCCATGCTATCCTTACAACAAATATAATATTAACACCCATGCTATACTTAAAACTAATGTTATTATTAAAACCCATGCTATACTTAAAACCAATGCTATCATTAACACCCATGTTATAATTAAAACTAATGCTAACATTAACACCCATGCTATACTTAAAACTAATGCTATCATTAACACCCATGCTATACTTAAAACTAATGCTACCATTAAAACCTATGCTATACTTAAAACCAATGTTATAATTAACACCCATGTTATAATTAAAACTAATGCTATCATTAACACCCATACTATACTTAAAACTAATGCTATCATTAACACCCATGTTATAATTTAAACTAATGCTATCATTACCACCCATGCTATACTTAAAACTAATGCTATCATTAACACCCATGCTATACTTAAAACTAATGCTATCATTAACACCAATGCTATACTTAAAACTAATGCTATACTTATCACCCATGCTTTCCTTGAAACTAATGCTATCATTAACACCCATGCTATACTTAAAACTAATGCTATCATTAACACCCATGATATACTTAAAACTAATGCTATCATTAATACCCATACTATACTTAAAACTAATACTATCATTAACACCCATGCTATACTTAAAACTAATGCTATCATTAAAACCCATGCTATACTTAAAACTAATGCTATCATTAACACCCATGCATACTTAAAACTAATGTTATCATTAAAACCCATGCTATACTTAAAACTAATGCTATCACTAACATCCATGCTATACTTAAAACTAATACTATCATTAACACCCATGCTATACTTAAAACTAATGATATCATTAACACCCATACTTAAAACTAATGCTATACTTATCACCCATGCTTTCCTTAAAACTAATGCTATCATTAACACCCATGCTATACTTAAAACTAATGCTATCATTAACACCCATGCTATACTTAAAACTAATGCGATAATTAACACCCATACTTAAAACTAATGCTATACTTATCACCCATGCTTTCCTTAAAACTAATGCTATCATTAACACCCATGCTATACTTAAAACTAATGCTATCATTAACACCCATGCTATACTTAAAACTAATGCTATCATTAACACCCATGCTATACTTAAAACTAATGCTATACTTATCTCCCATGCTATCCTTAAAACTAATGCTATCATTAACACCCATGCTATACTTAAAACTAATTATATCATTAACATCCATGATATACTTAAAACTAATACTATCATTAACACCCATGCTAAACATAAATCTAATGCTATCATTATCACCCATGCTATACTTAAAACTAATTCTATCATTAACGCCCATGCTATACTTAAAACTAATGCTATCATTAACACCCATGCTATACTTAAAACTAATGCTATCATTAAAACCTATTCTATACTTAAAACCAATGTTATAATTAACACCCATGTTATAATTAAAACTAATGCTATCATTAACACCCATACTATACTTAAAACTAATGCTATCATTAACACCCATGTTATAATTTAAACTAATGCTATCATTACCACCCATGCTATACTTAAAACTAATGCTATCATTAACACCCATGCTATACTTAAAACTAATGCTATCATTAACACCCATGCTATACTTAAAACTAATGCTATACTTATCACCCATGCTTTCCTTGAAACTAATGCTATCATTAACACCCATGCTATACTTAAAACTAATGCTGTCATTAAAACCCATGCTATACTTAAAACTAATGCGATAATTAACATCCATGCTATACTTAAAACTAATGCTATCATTAACACCCATGCTATACTTAAAACTAATGCTATAATTATCACCCATGCTATTCTTAAAACTAATGCTATCATTAACACCCATGCTATACTTAAAACTAATGCTATACTTATCACCCATGTTTTCCTTAAAACTAATACTATCATTAACACCCATGCTATATTTAAAACTAATGCTATCATTAACACCCATGCTATACTTAAAACTAAAGCTATCATTAACACCCATGATATACTTAAAACTAATGCTATCATTATCAACCATGCTATACTTAAAACTAAAGCTATCATTAACATCCATGCTATACTTAAAACTAATGCTATCATTACACCCATGCTATACCTAAAACTAATGCTATCATTAACACCCATGCTATCCTTACAACAAATATAATATTAAAACCCATGCTATACTTAAAACCAATGCTATCATTAACACCCATGCTATACTTAAAACTAATGCTATCATTAAAACCTATGCTATACTTAAAACCAATGTTATAATTAACACCCATGTTATAATTAAAACTAATGCTATCATTAACACCCATACTATAATTAAAACTAATGCTATCATTAACACCCATGTTATAATTTAAACTAATGCTATCATTACCACCCATGCTATACTTAAAACTAATGCTATCATTAACACCCATGCTATACTTAAAACTAATGCTATCATTAACACCCATGCTATACTTAAAACTAATGCTATACTTATCACCCATGCTTTCCTTGAAACTAATGCTATCATTAACACCCATGCTATACTTAAAACTAATGCTGTCATTAACACCCATGCTATACTTAAAACTAATGCTATCATTAACACCCATGCTATACTTAAAACTAATTCTATCATTAAAACCCATGCTATACTTAAAACTAATGATATCATTAAAACCCATGCTATACTTAAAACTAATTCTATCATTAACACCCATGCTATACTTAAAACTAATGCTATCATTAACACCCATGCTATACTTAAAACTAATGCTATCATTAACACCCATGTTATAATTTAAACTAATGCTATCATTAACACCCATTCTATACTTAAAACTAATGCTATCATTAACACCCATGCTATACTTAAAACTAATAATATCATTAACACCCATGCTATACTTAAAACTAATGCTATAATTGACATCCATGCTATACTTAAAACTAATGCTATCATTAACACCCATGCTATACTTAAAACTAATGCTATACTTATCACCCATGCTTTCCTTAAAACTAATGCTATCATTAACACCCATGCTATACTTAAAACTAATGCTATCATTAATACCCATGCTATACTTAAAAACAATGATATCATTAACACCAATGTTATAATTAAAACTAATGCTATCATTAACACCCATGCTATACTTAAAACTAATGCTATCATTAACACCCATGTTATAATTTAAACTAATTCTATCATTAACACCCATGCTATAATTAAAAATAATGCTATAATTAACATCCATGCTATACTTAAAACTAATGCTATCATTAACACCCATGCTATACTTAAAACTAATGCTATACTTATCACCTATGCTATTCTTAAAACTAATGCTATCATTAACACCCATGCTATACTTAAAACTAATGCTATCATTAACACCCATGATATACTTAAAACTAATGCTATCATTAATACCCATACTATACTTAAAACTAATACTATCATTAACACCCATGCTATATTTAAAACTAATGCTATCATTAACACCCATGCTATACTTAAAACTAATGTTATCATTAACACCCATGCTATACTTAAAACTAATGCTATCATTAAAACCCATGCTATACTTAAAACTAATGCGATAATTAACACCCATACTTAAAACTAATGCTATACTTATCACCCATGCTTTCCTTAAAACTAATGCTATCATTAACACCCATGCTATACTTAAAACTAATGCTATCATTAACACCCATACTATACTTAAAACTAATGCTATACTTATCTCCCATGCTATCCTTAAAACTAATGCTATCATTAACACCCATGCTATACTTAAAACTAATTATATCATTAACATCCATGATATACTTAAAACTAATACTATCATTAACACCCATGCTAAACATAAATCTAATGCTATCATTAACACCCATGCTATACTTAAAACTAATGCTATCATTAACACCCATGCTATACTTAAAACTAATTCTATCATTAACGCCCATGCTATACTTAAAACTAATGCTATCATTAACACCCATGCTATACTTAAAACTAATACTATCATTAAAACCTATGCTATACTTAAAACCAATGTTATAATTAACACCCATGTTATAATTAAAACTAATGCTATCATTAACACCCATACTATACTTAAAACTAATGCTATCATTAACACCCATGTTATAATTTAAACTAATGCTATCATTACCACCCATGCTATACTTAAAACTAATGCTATCATTAACACCCATGCTATACTTAAAACTAATGCTATCATTAACACCCATGCTATACTTAAAACTAATGCTATACTTATCACCCATGCTTTCCTTGAAACTAATGCTATCATTAACACCCATGCTATACTTAAAACTAATGCTGTCATTAAAACCCATGCTATACTTAAAACTAATGCGATAATTAACATCCATGCTATACTTAAAACTAATGCTATCATTAACACCCATGCTATACTTAAAACTAATGTTATACTTATCACCCATGCTATTCTTAAAACTAATGCTATCATTAACACCCATGCTATACTTAAAACTAATGCTATACATATCACCCATGTTTTCCTTAAAACTAATACTATCATTAACACCCATGCTATATTTAAAACTAATGCTATCATTAACACCCATGCTATACTTAAAACTAAAGCTATCATTAACACCCATGATATACTTAAAACTAATGCTATCATTATCAACCATGCTATACTTAAAACTAAAGCTATCATTAACATTCATGCTATACTTAAAACTAATGCTATCATTACACCCATGCTATACCTAAAACTAATGCTATCATTAACACCCATGCTATCCTTACAACAAATATAATATTAACACCCATGCTATACTTAAAACTAATGTTATTATTAAAACCCATGCTATACTTAAAACCAATGCTATCATTAACACCCATGTTATAATTAAAACTAATGCTAACATTAACACCCATGCTATACTTAAAACTAATGCTATCATTAACACCCATGCTATACTTAAAACTAATGCTACCATTAAAACCTATGCTATACTTAAAACCAATGTTATAATTAACACCCATGTTATAATTAAAACTAATGCTATCATTAACACCCATACTATACTTAAAACTAATGCTATCATTAACACCCATGTTATAATTTAAACTAATGCTATCATTACCACCCATGCTATACTTAAAACTAATGCTATCATTAACACCCATGCTATACTTAAAACTAATGCTATCATTAACACCAATGCTATACTTAAAACTAATGCTATACTTATCACCCATGCTTTCCTTGAAACTAATGCTATCATTAACACCCATGCTATACTTAAAACTAATGCTGTCATTAACACCCATGCTATACTTAAAACTAATGCTATCATTAACACCCATGCTATACTTAAAACTAATTCTATCATTAAAACCCATGCTATACTTAAAACTAATGATATCATTAAAACCCATGCTATACTTAAAACTAATGCTATCATTAACACCCATGCTATACTTAAAACTAATGCTATAATTAACATCCATGCTATACTTAAAATTAATGCTATCATTAACACCCATGCTATACTTAAAACTAATGCTATCATTAACACCCATGCTATACTTAAAAATAATGACATCATTAACACCCATGCTATACTTAAAACTAATGCTATCATTAACACCCATGCTATACTTAAAACTAATGCTATAATTAACATCCATGCTATACTTAAAACTAATGCTATCATTAACACCCATGCTATACTTAATACTAATGCTATACTTATCACCCATGCTATTCTTAAAACTAATGCTATCATTAACACCCATGCTATACTTAAAACTAATGCTATCATTAACACCCATGCTATACTTAAAAATAATGCTATCATTAACACCCATGCTATACTTAAAAATAATCTATCATTAACACCCATGCTATACTTAAAACTAATGCTATCATTAACACCCATGCTATACTTAAAACTAATGCTATCATTAACACCCATGCTATACTTAAAACTAATGCTATCATTAACACCCATGCTATACTTAAAACCAATGCTATCATTAACACCCATGTTATAATTAAAACTAATGCTATCATTAACACCCATGCTATACTTAAAACTAATGCTATCATTAACACCCATGTTATAATTTAAACTAATGCTATCATTAACACCCATGCTATACTTAAAACTAATGCTATCATTAACACCCATGCTATACTTAAAACTAATGCTATCATTAACACCCATGCTATACTTTAAACTAATGCTATCATTAACACCAATGCTATACTTAAAAATAATTATATCATTAACACCCATGTTATAATTAAAACTAATGCTATCATTAACACCCATGCTATACTTAAAACTAATGCTATCATTAACACCCATGTTATAATTTAAACTAATGCTATCATTAACACCCATTCTATACTTAAAACTAATGCTATCATTAACACCCATGCTATACTTAAAACTAATAATATCATTAACACCCATGCTATACTTAAAACTAATGCTATAATTGACATCCATGCTATACTTAAAACTAATGCTATCATTAACACCCATGCTATACTTAAAACTAATGCTATCATTAACACCCATGCTATACTTAAAACTAATGCTATCATTAACACCCATGTTATAATTTAAACTAATGCTATCATTAACACCCATTCTATACTTAAAACTAATGCTATCATTAACACCCATGCTATACTTAAAACTAATGCTATCATTAACACCCATGCTATACTTAAAACTAATGCTATCATTAACACCCATGCATACTTAAAACTAATGTTATCATTAAAACCCATGCTATACTTAAAACTAATGCTATCACTAACATCCATGCTATACTTAAAACTAATACTATCATTAACACCCATGCTATACTTAAAACTAATGCTATCATTAACACCCATGCTATACTTAAAACTAATGCTACCATTAAAACCTATGCTATACTTAAAACCAATGTTATAATTAACACCCATGTTATAATTAAAACTAATGCTATCATTAACACCCATACTATACTTAAAACTAATGCTATCATTAACACCCATGTTATAATTTAAACTAATGCTATCATTACCACCCATGCTATACTTAAAACTAATGCTATCATTAACACCCATGCTATACTTAAAACTAATGCTATCATTAACACCAATGCTATACTTAAAACTAATGCTATACTTATCACCCATGCTTTCCTTGAAACTAATGCTATCATTAACACCCATGCTATACTTAAAACTAATGCTGTCATTAACACCCATGCTATACTTAAAACTAATGCTATCATTAACACCCATGCTATACTTAAAACTAATTCTATCATTAAAACCCATGCTATACTTAAAACTAATGATATCATTAAAACCCATGCTATACTTAAAACTAATGCTATCATTAACACCCATGCTATACTTAAAACTAATGCTATAATTAACATCCATGCTATACTTAAAATTAATGCTATCATTAACACCCATGCTATACTTAAAACTAATGCTATCATTAACACCCATGCTATACTTAAAAATAATGACATCATTAACACCCATGCTATACTTAAAACTAATGCTATCATTAACACCCATGCTATACTTAAAACTAATGCTATAATTAACATCCATGCTATACTTAAAACTAATGCTATCATTAACACCCATGCTATACTTAATACTAATGCTATACTTATCACCCATGCTATTCTTAAAACTAATGCTATCATTAACACCCATGCTATACTTAAAACTAATGCTATCATTAACACCCATGCTATACTTAAAAATAATGCTATCATTAACACCCATGCTATACTTAAAAATAATCTATCATTAACACCCATGCTATACTTAAAACTAATGCTATCATTAACACCCATGCTATACTTAAAACTAATGCTATCATTAACACCCATGCTATACTTAAAACTAATGCTATCATTAACACCCATGCTATACTTAAAACCAATGCTATCATTAACACCCATGTTATAATTAAAACTAATGCTATCATTAACACCCATGCTATACTTAAAACTAATGCTATCATTAACACCCATGTTATAATTTAAACTAATGCTATCATTAACACCCATGCTATACTTAAAACTAATGCTATCATTAACACCCATGCTATACTTAAAACTAATGCTATCATTAACACCCATGCTATACTTTAAACTAATGCTATCATTAACACCAATGCTATACTTAAAAATAATTATATCATTAACACCCATGTTATAATTAAAACTAATGCTATCATTAACACCCATGCTATACTTAAAACTAATGCTATCATTAACACCCATGTTATAATTTAAACTAATGCTATCATTAACACCCATTCTATACTTAAAACTAATGCTATCATTAACACCCATGCTATACTTAAAACTAATAATATCATTAACACCCATGCTATACTTAAAACTAATGCTATAATTGACATCCATGCTATACTTAAAACTAATGCTATCATTAACACCCATGCTATACTTAAAACTAATGCTATCATTAACACCCATGCTATACTTAAAACTAATGCTATCATTAACACCCATGTTATAATTTAAACTAATGCTATCATTAACACCCATTCTATACTTAAAACTAATGCTATCATTAACACCCATGCTATACTTAAAACTAATGCTATCATTAACACCCATGCTATACTTAAAACTAATGCTATCATTAACACCCATGCATACTTAAAACTAATGTTATCATTAAAACCCATGCTATACTTAAAACTAATGCTATCACTAACATCCATGCTATACTTAAAACTAATACTATCATTAACACCCATGCTATACTTAAAACTAATGATATCATTAACACACATACTTAAAACTAATGCTATACTTATCACCCATGCTTTCCTTAAAACTAATGCTATCATTAACACCCATGCTATACTTAAAACTAATGCTATCATTAACACCCATGCTATACTTAAAACTAATGCTATCATTAACACCCATGCTATACTTTAAACTAATGCTATCATTAACACCAATGCTATACTTAAAAATAATTATATCATTAACACCCATGTTATAATTAAAACTAATGCTATCATTAACACCCATGCTATACTTAAAACTAATGCAATCATTAACACCCATTCTATACTTAAAACTAATGCTATCATTAACACCCATGCTATACTTAAAACTAATAATATCATTAACACCCATGCTATACTTAAAACTAATGCTATAATTGACATCCATGCTATACTTAAAACTAATGCTATCATTAACACCCATGCTATACTTAAAACTAATGCTATACTTATCACCCATGCTTTCCTTAAAACTAATGCTATCATTAACACCCATGCTATACTTAAAACTAATGCTATCATTAATACCCATGCTATACTTAAAAACAATGATATCATTAACACCAATGTTATAATTAAAACTAATTCTATCATTAACACCCATGCTATACTTAAAACTAATGCTATCATTAACACCCATGTTATAATTTAAACTAATTCTATCATTAACACCCATGCTATACTTAAAAATAATGCTATAATTAACATCCATGCTATACTTAAAACTAATGCTATCATTAACACCCATGCTATACTTAAAACTAATGCTATACTTATCACCCATGCTATTCTTAAAACTAATGCTATCATTAACACCCATGCTATACTTAAAACTAATGCTATCATTAACACCCATGATATACTTAAAACTAATGCTATCATTAATACCCATACTATACTTAAAACTAATACTATCATTAACACCCATGCTATATTTAAAACTAATGCTATCATTAACACCCATGCTATACTTAAAACTAATGTTATCATTAATACCCATGCTATACTTAAAACTAATGCTATCATTAACACCCATGCTATACTTAAAACTAATGCTATCATTAACACCCATGCTATACTTAAAACTAATGCTATCATTAACACCCATGCATACTTAAAACTAATGTTATCATTAAAACCCATGCTATACTTAAAACTAATGCTATCACTAACATCCATGCTATACTTAAAATTAATACTATCATTAACACCCATGCTATACTTAAAACTAATGATATCATTAACACACATACTTAAAACTAATGCTATACTTATCACCCATGCTTTCCTTAAAACTAATGCTATCATTAACACCCATGCTATACTTAAAACTAATGCTATCATTAACACCCATTCTATACTTAAAACTAATGCTATCATTAACACCCATGCTATACTTTAAACTAGTGCTATCATTAACACAAATGCTATACTTAAAAATAATTATATCATTAACACCCATGTTATAATTAAAACTAATGCTATCATTAACACCCATGCTATACTTAAAACTAATGCTATCATTAACATCCATGTTATAATTTAAACTAATGCTATCATTAACACCCATTCTATACTTAAAACTAATTCTATCATTAACACCCATGCTATACTTAAAACTAATAATATCATTAACACCCATGCTATACTTAAAACTAATTCTATAATTGACATCCATGCTATACTTAAAACTAATGCTATCATTAACACCCATGCTATACTTAAAACTAATTCTATACTTATCACCCATGCTTTCCTTAAAACTAATGTTATCATTAACACCCATGCTATACTTAAAACTAATTCTATCATTAATACCCATGCTATACTTAAAAACAATGATATCATTAACACCAATGTTATAATTAAAACTAATGCTATCATTAACACCCATGCTATACTTAAAACTAATGCTATCATTAACACCCATGTTATAATTTAAACTAATTCTATCATTAACACCTTGCTATACTTAAAAATAATGCTATAATTAACATCCATTCTATACTTAAAACTAATGCTATCATTAACACCCATGCTATACTTAAAACTAATGATATACTTATCACCCATGCTATTCTTAAAACTAATGCTATCATTAACACCCATGCTATACTTAAAACTAATGCTATCATTAACACCCATGATATACTTAAAACTAATGCTATCATTAATACCCATACTATACTTAAAACTAATACTATCATTAACACCCATGCTATATTTAAAACTAATGCTATCATTAACACCCATGCTATACTTAAAACTAATGTTATCATTAATACCCATGCTATACTTAAAACTAATGCTATCATTAACACCCATGCTATACTTAAAACTAATGCTATCATTAAAACCCATGCTATACTTAAAACTAATGCTATCATTAACACCCATGCATACTTAAAACTAATGTTATCATTAAAACCCATGCTATACTTAAAACTAATGCTATCACTAACATCCATGCTATACTTAAAACTAATACTATCATTAACACCCATGCTATACTTAAAACTAATGATATCATTAACACCCATACTTAAAACTAATGCTATACTTATCACCCATGCTTTCCTTAAAACTAATGCTATCATTAACACCCATGCTATACTTAAAACTAATGCTATCATTAACACCCATGCTATACTTAAAACTAATGCGATAATTAACACCCATACTTAAAACTAATGCTATACTTATCACCCATGCTTTCCTTAAAACTAATGCTATCATTAACACCCATGCTATACTTAAAACTAATGCAATCATTAACACCCATGCTATACTTAAAACTAATGCTATCATTAACACCCATGCTATACTTAAAACTAATGCTATACTTATCTCCCATGCTATCCTTAAAACTAATGCTATCATTAACACCCATGCTATACTTAAAACTAATTATATCATTAACATCCATGATATACTTAAAACTAATACTATCATTAACACCCATGCTAAACATAAATCTAATGCTATCATTAACACCCATGCTATACTTAAAACTAATGCTATCATTAACACCCATGCTATACTTAAAACAAATTCTATCATTAACGCCCATGCTATACTTAAAACTAATGCTATCATTAACACCCATGCTATACTTAAAACTAATGCTATCATTAAAACCTATGCTATACTTAAAACCAATGTTATAATTAACACCCATGTTATAATTAAAACTAATGCTATCATTAACACCCATACTATACTTAAAACTAATGCTATCATTAACACCCATGTTATAATTTAAACTAATGCTATCATTACCACCCATGCTATACTTAAAACTAATGCTATCATTAACACCCATGCTATACTTAAAACTAATGCTATCATTAACATCCATGCTATACTTAAAACTAATGCTATACTTATCACCCATGCTTTCCTTGAAACTAATGCTATCATTAACACCCATGCTATACTTAAAACTAATGCTGTCATTAAAACCCATGCTATACTTAAAACTAATGCGATAATTAACATCCATGCTATACTTAAAACTAATGCTATCATTAACACCCATGCTATACTTAAAACTAATGCTATACTTATCACCCATGCTATACTTAAAACTAATGCTATACTTATCACCCATGTTTTCCTTAAAACTAATACTATCATTAACACCCATGCTATATTTAAAACTAATGCTATCATTAACACCCATGCTATACTTAAAACTAAAGCTATCATTAACACCCATGATATACTTAAAACTAATGCTATCATTATCAACCATGCTATACTTAAAACTAAAGCTATCATTAACATCCATGCTATACTTAAAACTAATGCTATAATTGACATCCATGCTATACTTAAAACTAATGCTATCATTAACACCCATGCTATACTTAAAACTAATGCTATACTTATCACCCATGCTTTCCTTAAAACTAAAGCTATCATTAACACCCATGCTATACTTAAAACTAATGCTATCATTAATACCCATGCTATACTTAAAAACAATGATATCATTAACACCAATGTTATAATTAAAACTAATGCTATCATTAACACCCATGCTATACTTAAAACTAATGCTATCATTAACACCCATGTTATAATTTAAACTAATTCTATCATTAACACCCATGCTATACTTAAAAATAATGCTATAATTAACATCCATGCTATACTTAAAACTAATGCTATCATTAACACCCATGCTATACTTAAAACTAATGCTATCATTAACACCCATGATATACTTAAAACTAATGCTATCATTAATACCCATACTATACTTAAAACTAATGCTATCATTAACACCCATGCTATACTTAAAACTAATGCTATCATTAACACCCATGCATACTTAAAACTAATGTTATCATTAAAACCCATGCTATACTTAAAACTAATGCTATCACTAACATCCATGCTATACTTAAAACTAATACTATCATTAACACCCATGCTATACTTAAAACTAATGATATCATTAACACACATACTTAAAACTAATGCTATACTTATCACCCATGCTTTCCTTAAAACTAATGCTATCATTAACACCCATGCTATACTTAAACTAATGCTATCATTAACACCCATGCTATACTTAAAACTAATGCTATCATTAACACCCATGCTATACTTTAAACTAATGCTATCATTAACACCAATGCTATACTTAAAAATAATTATATCATTAACACCCATGTTATAATTAAAACTAATGCTATCATTAACACCCATGCTATACTTAAAACTAATGCTATCATTAACACCCATTCTATACTTAAAACTAATGCTATCATTAACACCCATGCTATACTTAAAACTAATAATATCATTAACACCCATGCTATACTTAAAACTAATGCTATAATTGACATCCATGCTATACTTAAAACTAATGCTATCATTAACACCCATGCTATACTTAAAACTAATGCTATACTTATCACCCATGCTTTCCTTAAAACTAATGCTATCATTAACACCCATGCTATACTTAAAACTAATGCTATCATTAATACCCATGCTATACTTAAAAACAATGATATCATTAACACCAATGTTATAATTAAAACTAATTCTATCATTAACACCCATGCTATACTTAAAACTAATGCTATCATTAACACCCATGTTATAATTTAAACTAATTCTATCATTAACACCCATGCTATACTTAAAAATAATGCTATAATTAACATCCATGCTATACTTAAAACTAATGCTATCATTAACACCCATGCTATACTTAAAACTAATGCTATACTTATCACCCATGCTATTCTTAAAACTAATGCTATCATTAACACCCATGCTATACTTAAAACTAATGCTATCATTAACACCCATGATATACTTAAAACTAATGCTATCATTAATACCCATACTATACTTAAAACTAATACTATCATTAACACCCATGCTATATTTAAAACTAATGCTATCATTAACACCCATGCTATACTTAAAACTAATGTTATCATTAATACCCATGCTATACTTAAAACTAATGCTATCATTAACACCCATGCTATACTTAAAACTAATGCTATCATTAACACCCATGCTATACTTAAAACTAATGCTATCATTAACACCCATGCATACTTAAAACTAATGTTATCATTAAAACCCATGCTATACTTAAAACTAATGCTATCACTAACATCCATGCTATACTTAAAACTAATACTATCATTAACACCCATGCTATACTTAAAACTAATGATATCATTAACACACATACTTAAAACTAATGCTATACTTATCACCCATGCTTTCCTTAAAACTAATGCTATCATTAACACCCATGCTATACTTAAAACTAATGCTATCATTAACACCCATTCTATACTTAAAACTAATGCTATCATTAACACCCATGCTATACTTTAAACTAGTGCTATCATTAACACAAATGCTATACTTAAAAATAATTATATCATTAACACCCATGTTATAATTAAAACTAATGCTATCATTAACACCCATGCTATACTTAAAACTAATGCTATCATTAACATCCATGTTATAATTTAAACTAATGCTATCATTAACACCCATTCTATACTTAAAACTAATTCTATCATTAACACCCATGCTATACTTAAAACTAATAATATCATTAACACCCATGCTATACTTAAAACTAATTCTATAATTGACATCCATGCTATACTTAAAACTAATGCTATCATTAACACCCATGCTATACTTAAAACTAATTCTATACTTATCACCCATGCTTTCCTTAAAACTAATGCTATCATTAACACCCATGCTATACTTAAAACTAATGCTATCATTAATACCCATGCTATACTTAAAAACAATGATATCATTAACACCAATGTTATAATTAAAACTAATGCTATCATTAACACCCATGCTATACTTAAAACTAATGCTATCATTAACACCCATGTTATAATTTAAACTAATTCTATCATTAACACCTTGCTATACTTAAAAATAATGCTATAATTAACATCCATTCTATACTTAAAACTAATGCTATCATTAACACCCATGCTATACTTAAAACTAATGATATACTTATCACCCATGCTATTCTTAAAACTAATGCTATCATTAACACCCATGCTATACTTAAAACTAATGCTATCATTAACACCCATGATATACTTAAAACTAATGCTATCATTAATACCCATACTATACTTAAAACTAATACTATCATTAACACCCATGCTATATTTAAAACTAATGCTATCATTAACACCCATGCTATACTTAAAACTAATGTTATCATTAATACCCATGCTATACTTAAAACTAATGCTATCATTAACACCCATGCTATACTTAAAACTAATGCTATCATTAAAACCCATGCTATACTTAAAACTAATGCTATCATTAACACCCATGCATACTTAAAACTAATGTTATCATTAAAACCCATGCTATACTTAAAACTAATGCTATCACTAACATCCATGCTATACTTAAAACTAATACTATCATTAACACCCATGCTATACTTAAAACTAATGATATCATTAACACCCATACTTAAAACTAATGCTATACTTATCACCCATGCTTTCCTTAAAACTAATGCTATCATTAACACCCATGCTATACTTAAAACTAATGCTATCATTAACACCCATGCTATACTTAAAACTAATGCGATAATTAACACCCATACTTAAAACTAATGCTATACTTATCACCCATGCTTTCCTTAAAACTAATGCTATCATTAACACCCATGCTATACTTAAAACTAATGCAATCATTAACACCCATGCTATACTTAAAACTAATGCTATCATTAACACCCATGCTATACTTAAAACTAATGCTATACTTATCTCCCATGCTATCCTTAAAACTAATGCTATCATTAACACCCATGCTATACTTAAAACTAATTATATCATTAACATCCATGATATACTTAAAACTAATACTATCATTAACACCCATGCTAAACATAAATCTAATGCTATCATTAACACCCATGCTATACTTAAAACTAATGCTATCATTAACACCCATGCTATACTTAAAACTAATTCTATCATTAACGCCCATGCTATACTTAAAACTAATGCTATCATTAACACCCATGCTATACTTAAAACTAATGCTATCATTAAAACCTATGCTATACTTAAAACCAATGTTATAATTAACACCCATGTTATAATTAAAACTAATGCTATCATTAACACCCATACTATACTTAAAACTAATGCTATCATTAACACCCATGTTATAATTTAAACTAATGCTATCATTACCACCCATGCTATACTTAAAACTAATGCTATCATTAACACCCATGCTATACTTAAAACTAATGCTATCATTAACATCCATGCTATACTTAAAACTAATGCTATACTTATCACCCATGCTTTCCTTGAAACTAATGCTATCATTAACACCCATGCTATACTTAAAACTAATGCTGTCATTAAAACCCATGCTATACTTAAAACTAATGCGATAATTAACATCCATGCTATACTTAAAACTAATGCTATCATTAACACCCATGCTATACTTAAAACTAATGCTATACTTATCACCCATGCTATACTTAAAACTAATGCTATACTTATCACCCATGTTTTCCTTAAAACTAATACTATCATTAACACCCATGCTATATTTAAAACTAATGCTATCATTAACACCCATGCTATACTTAAAACTAAAGCTATCATTAACACCCATGATATACTTAAAACTAATGCTATCATTATCAACCATGCTATACTTAAAACTAAAGCTATCATTAACATCCATGCTATACTTAAAACTAATGCTATCATTACACCCATGCTATACCTAAAACTAATCCTATCATTAACAACCATGCTATCCTTACAACAAATATAATATTAACACCCATGCTATACTTAAAACTAATGTTATTATTAAAACCCATGCTATACTTAAAACCAATGCTATCATTAACACCCATGTTATAATTAAAACTAATGCTAAATTAACACCCATGCTATACTTAAAACTAATGCTATCATTAACACCCATGTTATAATTTAAACTAATACTATCATTAACACCCATGCTATACTTAAAACTAATGCTATCATTAACACCCATGCTATACTTAAAACTAATGCTATCATTAACATCCATGCTATACTTAAAACTAATACTATCATTAACACCCATGCTATACTTAAAACTAATGCTATCATTAACACCCATGCTATACTTAAAACTAATTCTATCATTAAAACCCATGCTATACTTAAAACTAATGATATCATTAAAACCCATGCTATACTTAAAACTAATGCTATCATTAACACCCATGCTATACTTAAAACTAATGCTATAATTAACATCCATGCTATACTTAAAATTAATGCTATCATTAACACCCATGCGATACTTAAAACTAATGCTATCATTAACACCCATGCTATACTTAAAAATAATGACATCATTAACACCCATGCTATACTTAAAACTAATGCTATCATTAACACCCATGCTATACTTAAAACTAATGCTATAATTAAAATCCATGCTATACTTAAAACTAATGCTATCATTAACACCCATGCTATACTTAATACTAATGCTATACTTATCACCCATGCTATTCTTAAAACTAATGCTATCATTAACACCCATGCTATACTTAAAACTAATGCTATCATTAACACCCATGCTATACTTAAAAATAATGCTATCATTAACACCCATGCTATACTTAAAAATAATGCTATCATTAACACCCATGCTATACTTAAAACTAATGCTATCATTAACACCCATGCTATACTTAAAACTAATGCTATCATTAACACCCATGCTATACTTAAAACTAATGCTATCATTAACACCCATGCTATACTTAAAACCAATGCTATCATTAACACCCATGTTATAATTAAAACTAATGCTATCATTAACACCCATGCTATACTTAAAACTAATGCTATCATTAAAACCTATGCTATACTTAAAACCAATGTTATAATTAACACCCATGTTATAATTAAAACTAATGCTATCATTAACACCCATACTATACTTAAAACTAATGCTATCATTAACACCCATGTTATAATTTAAACTAATGCTATCATTACCACCCATGCTATACTTAAAACTAATGCTATCATTAACACCCATGCTATACTTAAAACTAATGCTATCATTAACACCCATGCTATACTTAAAACTAATGCTATACTTATCACCCATGCTTTCCTTGAAACTAATGCTATCATTAACACCCATGCTATACTTAAAACTAATGCTGTCATTAAAACCCATGCTATACTTAAAACTAATGCGATAATTAACATCCATGCTATACTTAAAACTAATGCTATCATTAACACCCATGCTATACTTAAAACTAATGCTATACTTATCACCCATGCTATTCTTAAAACTAATGCTATCATTAACACCCATGCTATACTTAAAACTAATGCTATACTTATCACCCATGTTTTCCTTAAAACTAATACTATCATTAACACCCATGCTATATTTAAAACTAATGCTATCATTAACACCCATGCTATACTTAAAACTAAAGCTATCATTAACACCCATGATATACTTAAAACTAATGCTATCATTATCAACCATGCTATACTTAAAACTAATGCTATCATTACACCCATGCTATACCTAAAACTAATGCTATCATTAACACCCATGCTATCCTTATAACAAATATAATATTAACACCCATGCTATACTTAAAACTAATGTTATTATTAAAACCCATGCTATACTTAAAACCAATGCTATCATTAACACCCATGCTATACTTAAAACTAATGCTATACTTATCACCCATGCTTTCCTTGAAACTAATGCTATCATTAACACCCATGCTATACTTAAAACTAATGCTGCCATTAAAACCCATGCTATACTTAAAACTAATGCGATAATTAACATCCATGCTATACTTAAAACTAATGCTATCATTAACACCCATGCTATACTTAAAACTAATGCTATCATTAACACCCATGCTATACTTAAAACTAATGCTATACTTATCACCCATGCTATTCTTAAAACTAATGCTATCATTAACACCCATGCTATACTTAAAACTAATGCTATACTTATCACCCATGTTTTCCTTAAAACTAATACTATCATTAACACCCATGCTATATTTAAAACTAATGCTATCATTAACACCCATGCTATACTTAAAACTAAAGCTATCATTAACACCCATGATATACTTAAAACTAAAGCTATCATTAACATCCATGCTATACTTAAAACTAATGCTATCATTACACCCATGCTATACCTAAAACTAATGCTATCATTAACACCCATGCTATCCTTACAACAAATATAATATTAACACCCATGCTATACTTAAAACTAATGTTATTATTAAAACCCATGCTATACTTAAAACCAATGCTATCATTAACACCCATGTTATAATTAAAACTAATGCTAAATTAACACCCATGCTATACTTAAAACTAATGCTATCATTAACATCCATGCTATACTTAAAACTAATGCTATCATTAACACCCATGCTATACTTAAAACTAATGCTATCATTAACACCCATGCTATACTTAAAACTAATTCTATCATTAAAACCCATGCTATACTTAAAACTAATGATATCATTAAAACCCATGCTATACTTAAAACTAATGCTATCATTAACACCCATGCTATACTTAAAACTAATGCTATAATTAACATCCATGCTATACTTAAAATTAATGCTATCATTAACACCCATGCGATACTTAAAACTAATGCTATCATTATCACCCATGCTATACTTAAAAATAATGACATCATTAACACCCATGCTATACTTAAAACTAATGCTATCATTAACACCCATGCTATACTTAAAACTAATGCTATAATTAAAATCCATGCTATACTTAAAACTAATGCTATCATTAACACCCATGCTATACTTAATATTAATGCTATACTTATCACCCATGCTATTCTTAAAACTAATGCTATCATTAACACCCATGCTATACTTAAAACTAATGCTATCATTAACACCCATGCTATACTTAAACATAATGCTATCATTAACACCCATGCTATACTTAAAAATAATGCTATCATTAACACCCATGCTATACTTAAAACTAATGCTATCATTAACACCCATGCTATACTTAAAACTAATGCTATCATTAACACCCATGCTATACTTAAAACTAATGCTATCATTAACACCCATGCTATACTTAAAACCAATGCTATCATTAACACCCATGTTATAATTAAAACTAATGCTATCATTAACACCCATGCTATACTTAAAACTAATGCTATCATTAACACCCATGTTATAATTTAAACTAATGCTATCATTAACAATCATGCTATACTTAAAACTAATGCTATCATTAACACCCATGCTATACTTAAAAATAATTATATCATTAACACCCATGTTATAATTAAAACTAATGCTATCATTAACACCCATGCTATACTTAAAACTAATGCTATCATTAACACCCATGTTATAATTTAAACTAATGCTATCATTAACACCCATTCTATACTTAAAACTAATGCTATCATTAACACCCATGCTATACTTAAAACTAATAATATCATTAACACCCATGCTATACTTAAAACTAATGCTATAATTGACATCCATGCTATACTTAAAACTAATGCTATCATTAACACCCATGCTATACTTAAAACTAATGCTATACTTATCACCCATGCTTTCCTTAAAACTAATGCTATCATTAACACCCATGCTATACTTAAAACTAATGCTATCATTAACACCCATGCTATACTTAAAAACAATGATATCATTAACACCAATGTTATAATTAAAACTAATGCTATCATTAACACCCATGCTATACTTAAAACTAATGCTATCATTAACACCCATGTTATAATTTAAACTAATTCTATCATTAACACCCATGCTATACTTAAAACTAATGCTATAATTAACACCCATGCTATACTTAAAACTAATGCTATCATTAACACCCATGCTATACTTAAAAATAATGCTATCATTAACACCCATGCTATACTTAAAAATAATGCTATCATTAACACCCATGCTATACTTAAAACTAATGCTATCATTAACACCCATGCTATACTTAAAACTAATGCTATCATTAACACCCATGCTATACTTAAAACTAATGCTATCATTAACACCCATGCTATACTTAAAACCAATGCTATCATTAACACCCATGTTATAATTAAAACTAATGCTATCATTAACACCCATGCTATACTTAAAACTAATGCTATCATTAACACCCATGTTATAATTTAAACTAATGCTATCATTAACAATCATGCTATACTTAAAACTAATGCTATCATTAACACCCATGCTATACTTAAAAATAATTATATCATTAACACCCATGTTATAAATAAAACTAATGCTATCATTAACACCCATGCTATACTTAAAACTAATGCTATCATTAACACCCATCTTATAATTTAAACTAATGCTATCATTAACACCCATTCTATACTTAAAACTAATGCTATCATTAACACCCATGCTATACTTAAAACTAATAATATCATTAACACCCATGCTATACTTAAAACTAATGCTATCATTAACACCCATGTTATAATTTAAACTAATTCTATCATTAACACCCATGCTATACTTAAAACTAATGCTATAATTAACATCCATGCTATACTTAAAACTAATGCTATCATTACACCCATGCTATACCTAAAACTAATGCTATCATTAACACCCATGCTATCCTTACAACAAATATAATATTAACACCCATGCTATACTTAAAACTAATGTTATTATTAAAACCCATGCTATACTTAAAACCAATGCTATCATTAACACCCATGTTATAATTAAAACTAATGCTAAATTAACACCCATGCTATACTTAAAACTAATGCTATCATTAACACCCATGTTATAATTTAAACTAATACTATCATTAACACCCATGCTATACTTAAAACTAATGCTATCATTAACACCCATGCTATATTTAAAACTAATGCTATCATTAACATCCATGCTATACTTAAAACTAATGCTATCATTAACACCCATGCTATACTTAAAACTAATGCTATCATTAACACCCATGCTATACTTAAAACTAATTCTATCATTAAAACCCATGCTATACTTAAAACTAATGATATCATTAAAACCCATGCTATACTTAAAACTAATGCTATCATTAACACCCATGCTATACTTAAAACTAATGCTATAATTAACATCCATGCTATACTTAAAATTAATGCTATCATTAACACCCATGCGATACTTAAAACTAATGCTATCATTATCACCCATGCTATACTTAAAAATAATGACATCATTAACACCCATGCTATACTTAAAACTAATGCTATCATTAACACCCATGCTATACTTAAAACTAATGCTATAATTAAAATCCATGCTATACTTAAAACTAATGCTATCATTAACACCCATGCTATACTTAATACTAATGCTATACTTATCACCCATGCTATTCTTAAAACTAATGCTATCATTAACACCCATGCTATACTTAAAACTAATGCTATCATTAACACCCATGCTATACTTAAAAATAATGCTATCATTAACACCCATGCTATACTTAAAAATAATGCTATCATTAACACCCATGCTATACTTAAAACTAATGCTATCATTAACACCCATGCTATACTTAAAACTAATGCTATCATTAACACCCATGCTATACTTAAAACTAATGCTATCATTAACACCCATGCTATACTTAAAACCAATGCTATCATTAACACCCATGTTATAATTAAAACTAATGCTATCATTAACACCCATGCTATACTTAAAACTAATGCTATCATTAACACCCATGTTATAATTTAAACTAATGCTATCATTAACAATCATGCTATACTTAAAACTAATGCTATCATTAACACCCATGCTATACTTAAAAATAATTATATCATTAACACCCATGTTATAATTAAAACTAATGCTATCATTAACACCCATGCTATACTTAAAACTAATGCTATCATTAACACCCATGTTATAATTTAAACTAATGCTATCATTAACACCCATTCTATACTTAAAACTAATGCTATCATTAACACCCATGCTATACTTAAAACTAATAATATCATTAACACCCATGCTATACTTAAAACTAATGCTATAATTGACATCCATGCTATACTTAAAACTAATGCTATCATTAACACCCATGCTATACTTAAAACTAATGCTATACTTATCACCCATGCTTTCCTTAAAACTAATGCTATCATTAACACCCATACTATACTTAAAACTAATGCTATCATTAACACCCATGCTATACTTAAAAACAATGATATCATTAACACCAATGTTATAATTAAAACTAATGCTATCATTAACACCCATGCTATACTTAAAACTAATGCTATCATTAACACCCATGTTATAATTTAAACTAATTCTATCATTAACACCCATGCTATACTTAAAACTAATGCTATAATTAACATCCATGCTATACTTAAAACTAATTCTATCATTAACACCCATGCTATACTTAAAACTAATGCTACCATTAACACCCATGATATACTTAAAACTAATGCTATCATTAATACCCATACTATACTTAAAACTAATACTATCATTAACACCCATGCTATATTTAAAACTAATGCTATCATTAACACCCATGCTATACTTAAAACTAATGTTATCATTAATACCCATACTATACTTAAAACTAATACTATCATTAACACCCATGCTATATTTAAAACTAATGCTATCACTAACATCCATGCTATACTTAAAACTAATACTATCATTAACACCCATGCTATACTTAAAACTAATGATATCATTAACACCCATACTTAAAACTAATGCTATACTTATCACCCATGCTTTCCTTAAAACTAATGCTATCATTAACACCCATGCTATACTTAAAACTAATGCTATAATTATCTCCCATGCTATCCTTAAAACTAATGCTATCATTAACACCCATGCTATACTTAAAACCAATGCTATCATTAACACCCATGTTATAATTAAAACTAATGCTATCATTAACACCCATGCTATACTTAAAACTAATGCTATCATTAACACCCATGTTATAATTTAAACTAATGCTATCATTAACAATCATGCTATACTTAAAACTAATGCTATCATTAACACCCATGCTATACTTTAAAATAATTATATCATTAACACCCATGTTATAATTAAAACTAATGCTATCATTAACACCCATGCTATACTTAAAACTAATGCTATCATTAACACCCATCTTATAATTTAAACTAATGCTATCATTAACACCCATTCTATACTTAAAACTAATGCTATCATTAACACCCATGCTATACTTAAAACTAATAATATCATTAACACCCATTCTATACTTAAAACTAATGCTATCATTAACACCCATGCTATCCTTACAACAAATATAATATTAACACCCATGCTATACTTAAAACTAATGTTATTATTAAAACCCATGCTATACTTAAAACCAATGCTATCATTAACACCCATGCTATACTTAAAACTAATGCTATCATTAACACCCATGCTATACTTAAAACTAATTCTATCATTAAAACCCATGCTATACTTAAAACTAATGATATCATTAAAACCCATGCTATACTTAAAACTAATGCTATCATTAACACCCATGCTATACTTAAAACTAATGCTATCATTAACACCCATGTTATAATTTAAACTAATACTATCATTAACACCCATGCTATACTTAAAACTAATGCTATCATTAACACCCATGCTATACTTAAAACTAATGCTATCATTAACATCCATGCTATACTTAAAACTAATGCTATCATTAACACCCATGCTATACTTAAAACTAATGCTATCATTAACACCCATGCTATACTTAAAACTAATTCTATCATTAAAACCCATGCTATACTTAAAACTAATGATATCATTAAAACCCATGCTATACTTAAAACTAATGCTATCATTAACACCCATGCTATACTTAAAACTAATGCTATAATTAACATCCATGCTATACTTAAAATTAATGCTATCATTAACACCCATGCGATACTTAAAACTAATGCTATCATTATCACCCATGCTATACTTAAAAATAATGACATCATTAACACCCATGCTATACTTAAAACTAATGCTATCATTAACACCCATGCTATACTTAAAACTAATGCTATAATTAAAATCCATGCTATACTTAAAACTAATGCTATCATTAACACCCATGCTATACTTAATACTAATGCTATACTTATCACCCATGCTATTCTTAAAACTAATGCTATCATTAACACCCATGCTATACTTAAAACTAATGCTATCATTAACACCCATGCTATACTTAAAAATAATGCTATCATTAACACCCATGCTATACTTAAAAATAATGCTATCATTAACACCCATGCTATACTTAAAACTAATGCTATCATTAACACCCATGCTATACTTAAAACTAATGCTATCATTAACACCCATGCTATACTTAAAACTAATGCTATCATTAACACCCATGCTATACTTAAAACCAATGCTATCATTAACACCCATGTTATAATTAAAACTAATGCTATCATTAACACCCATGCTATACTTAAAACTAATGCTATCATTAACACCCATGTTATAATTTAAACTAATGCTATCATTAACAATCATGCTATACTTAAAACTAATGCTATCATTAACACCCATGCTATACTTAAAAATAATTATATCATTAACACCCATGTTATAATTAAAACTAATGCTATCATTAACACCCATGCTATACTTAAAACTAATGCTATCATTAACACCCATGTTATAATTTAAACTAATGCTATCATTAACACCCATTCTATACTTAAAACTAATGCTATCATTAACACCCATGCTATACTTAAAACTAATAATATCATTAACACCCATGCTATACTTAAAACTAATGCTATAATTGACATCCATGCTATACTTAAAACTAATGCTATCATTAACACCCATGCTATACTTAAAACTAATGCTATACTTATCACCCATGCTTTCCTTAAAACTAATGCTATCATTAACACCCATACTATACTTAAAACTAATGCTATCATTAACACCCATGCTATACTTAAAAACAATGATATCATTAACACCAATGTTATAATTAAAACTAATGCTATCATTAACACCCATGCTATACTTAAAACTAATGCTATCATTAACACCCATGTTATAATTTAAACTAATTCTATCATTAACACCCATGCTATACTTAAAACTAATGCTATAATTAACATCCATGCTATACTTAAAACTAATTCTATCATTAACACCCATGCTATACTTAAAACTAATGCTACCATTAACACCCATGATATACTTAAAACTAATGCTATCATTAATACCCATACTATACTTAAAACTAATACTATCATTAACACCCATGCTATATTTAAAACTAATGCTATCATTAACACCCATGTTATACTTAAAACTAATGTTATCATTAATACCCATACTATACTTAAAACTAATACTATCATTAACACCCATGCTATATTTAAAACTAATGCTATCACTAACATCCATGCTATACTTAAAACTAATACTATCATTAACACCCATGCTATACTTAAAACTAATGATATCATTAACACCCATACTTAAAACTAATGCTATACTTATCACCCATGCTTTCCTTAAAACTAATGCTATCATTAACACCCATGCTATACTTAAAACTAATGCTATCATTAACACCCATGATATACTTAAAACTAATGCGATAATTAACACCCATACTTAAAACTAATGCTATACTTATCACCCATGCTTTCCTTAAAACTAATGCTATCATTAACACCCATGCTATACTTAAAACTAATGCTATAATTATCTCCCATGCTATCCTTAAAACTAATGCTATTATTAACACCCATGCTATACTTAAAACTAATGCTATCATTAACACCCATGCTATACTTAAAACTAATTCTATCATTAACGCCGATGCTATACTTAAAACTAATGCTATCATTAACACCCATGCTATACTTAAAACTAATGCTATCATTAAAACCTATGCTATACTTAAAACCAATGTTATAATTAACACCCATGTTATAATTAAAACTAATGCTATCATTAACACCCATACTATACTTAAAACTAATGCTATCATTAACACCCATGTTATAATTTAAACTAATGCTATCATTACCACCCATGCTATACTTAAAACTAATGCTATCATTAACACCCATGCTATACTTAAAACTAATGCTATCATTAACACCCATGCTATACTTAAAACTAATGCTATCATTAACACCCATGCTATAATTAAAAATAATGATATTATTAACACCCATGCTATACTTAAAACTAATGCTATCATTAACACCCATGCTAAACTTAAAACTAATTCTATACTTATCTCCCATGCTATCCTTAAAACTAATGCTATCATTAACACCCATGCTATACTTAAACCTAATTATATCATTAACATCCATGATATACTTAAAACTAATGCTATACTTATCACCCATGCTATTCTTAAAACTAATGCTATCATTAACACCCATGCTATACTTAAAACTAATGCTATCATTAACACCCATGCTAAACTTAAAACTAATTCTATACTTATCTCCCATGCTATCCTTAAAACTAATGCTATCATTAACACCCATGCTATACTTAAAACTAATTATATAATTAACATCCATGATATACTCTGGCCGGAGTTCTACAAGGAGACACATTAGCCCCTTTCCTTTTTATTGTATGTCTGGACTATGTCCTAAGAAAATCCATGAATATAAATTTAGGTTTTACATTAGAAGTCAAAAAGAGAAGACGCCACCCAGCTATAAAGATTACTGATATTGACTATGCGGATGATCTGGCAGTTGTAACTGACAACATAAAAGATGCAAATACACTTCTAAATAAATTAGAAGAAGTATCAAAAGAAATAGGTTTAAACATTAACACTGCAAAGACAGAATATATGACTCTAAATATAGACAATACAGACAATACGAATAAAATAAAAAGCTTAAATGGAAATGAAATAAATAAAGTAAATGATTTCAAGTATCTAGGGAGCTATATATTATCAACCGAGAAAGATCTAGATATAAGATTGGCAAAGAGTTGGTCAGCACTAAACGCGATGAATAAAATTTGGAAATCAAATTTGAAAGATAAATTAAAAAGAAATTTTTTCAGAGCCACTGTGGAATCAGTATTGGTGTACGGATCTACTACCTGGACTATGACTAAAGCCATGGAGAAACGTCTAGATGGAAACTATACGAGGATGCTGAGAGCTGCTCTAAATAAATCATGGGAATCACACCCGACAAATAAAGAACTCTACGGTGACACCCCTAAATTATCGAAATCCATAAAGAGTCAACGTCTACGCTTCAGTGGACACTGTTGGAGAGCCCGTACGGAGCTAGCATCATAATTGTTACTATGGACCCCGAAACATGGAAAAACGAAACCGGGTAGACCTAGGAAAACGTTTATCGATCAACTAGTAAAAGATACAGAATGCGTATTAAATGAACTGCCCGCAGCGATGGAGGACAGAAGTGGATGGAAGAAAAGATGTTGTTAACTGCCGAGCAAGCTCGACCTGGTAAGGTAAGGTAATATACTTAAAACTAATGCTATCATTAACAGCCATGCTATACTTAAAACTAATGCTATCATTAACGCCCATGCTATATTTAAAACTAATGCTTTCATTAAAACCCATTCTATACTTAAAACTAATTCTATCATTAACGCCCATGCTATACTTAAAACTAATGTTATCATTAAAACCCATGCTATACTTAAAACTAATGCTATCACTGAAATCCATGCTATACTTAAAACTAATACTATCATTAACACCCATGCTATACTTAAAACTAATTCTATCATTAACACCCATGCTATACTTAAAACTAATGCTATACTTATCACCCATGCTTTCCTTAAAATTAATGCTATCATTAACACCCATGCTATACTTAAAACTAATGCTATCATTAACACCCATGCTATACTTAAAACTAATGCGATAATTAACATCCATGCTATACTTAAAACTAATGCTATCATTAACACCCATGCTATACTTAAAACTTATGCTATCATTAACACCCATGCTATACTTAAAAATAATGACATCATTAACACCCATGCTATACTTAAAAATAATGCTATCATTAACACCCATGCTATACTTAAAACTAATGCTATCATTATCACCCATGCTATACTTAAACTAATGCTATCATTAACACCCATGCTATACTTAAAACCAATGCTATCATTAACACCCATGTTATAATTAAAACTAATGCTATCATTAACACCCATGCTATACTTAAAACTAATGCTATCATTAACACCCATGTTATAATTTAAACTAATGCTATCATTAACACCCATGCTATACTTAAAACTAATGCTATCATTAACACCAATGCTATACTTAAAAATAATTATATCATTAACACCCATGTTATAATTAACACTAATGCTATCATTAACACCCATGCTATACTTAAAACTAATGACATCATTAACACCCATGCTATACTTAAAACTAATGCTATCATTAACACCCATGCTATACTTAAAACTAATGCTATAATTAACATCCATGCTATACTTAAAACTAATGCTATCATTAACACCCATGCTATACTTAATACTAATGCTATACTTATCACCCATGCTATTCTTAAAACTAATGCTATCATTAACACCCATGCTATACTTAAAACTAATGCTATCATTAACACCCATGCTATACTTAAAAATAATGCTATCATTAACACCCATGCTATACTTAAAAATAATGCTATCATTAACACCCATGCTATACTTAAAACTAATGCTATCATTAACACCCATGCTATACTTAAAACTAATGCTATCATTAACACCCATGCTATACTTAAAACTAATGCTATCATTAACACCCATGCTATACTTAAAACCAATGCTATCATTAACACCCATGTTATAATTAAAACTAATGCTATCATTAACACCCATGCTATACTTAAAACTAATGCTATCATTAACACCCATGTTATAATTTAAACTAATGCTATCATTAACAATCATGCTATACTTAAAACTAATGCTATAATTAACATCCATGCTATACTTAAAACTAATGCTATCATTAACACCCATGCTATACTTAATACTAATGCTATACTTATCACCCATGCTATTCTTAAAACTAATGCTATCATTAACACCCATGCTATACTTAAAACTAATGCTATCATTAACACCCATGCTATACTTAAAAATAATGCTATCATTAACACCCATGCTATACTTAAAAATAATGCTATCATTAACACCCATGCTATACTTAAAACTAATGCTATCATTAACACCCATGCTATACTTAAAACTAATGCTATCATTAACACCCATGCTATACTTAAAACTAATGCTATCATTAACACCCATGCTATACTTTAAACTAATGCTATCATTAACACCAATGCTATACTTAAAAATAATTATATCATTAACACCCATGTTATAATTAAAACTAATGCTATCATTAACACCCATGCTATACTTAAAACTAATGCTATACTTATCACCCATGCTATTGTTAAAACTAATGCTATCATTAACACCCATGCTATACTTAAAACTAATGCTATCATTAACACCCATGCTAAACTTAAAACTAATTCTATACTTATCTCCCATGCTATCCTTAAAACTAATGCTATCATTAACACCCATGCTATACTTAAAACTAATTATATCATTAACATCCATGATATACTTAAAACTAATACTATCATTAACACCCATGCTAAACATAAATCTAATGCTATCATTAACACCCATGCTATACTTAAAACTAATGCTATCATTAACACCCATGCTATACTTAAAACTAATTCTATCATTAACGCCCATGCTATACTTAAAACTAATGCTATCATTAACACCCATGCTATACTTAAAACTAATGCTATCATTAAAACCTATGCTATACTTAAAACCAATGTTATAATTAACACCCATGTTATAATTAAAACTAATGCTATCATTAACACCCATACTATACTTAAAACTAATGCTATAATTAACACCCATGTTATAATTTAAACTAATGCTATCATTACCACCCATGCTATACTTAAAACTAATGCTATCATTATCACCCATGCTATACTTAAAACTAATGCTATCATTAACACCCATGCTATACTTAAAACTAATGCTATCATTAACACCCATGCTATAATTAAAAATAATGATATTATTAACACCCATGCTATACTTAAAACTAATGCTATCATTAACACCCATGCTAAACTTAAAACTAATTCTATACTTATCTCCCATGCTATCCTTAAAACTAATGCTATCATTAACACCCATGCTATACTTAAAACTAATTATATCATTAACATCCATGATATACTTAAAACTAATGCTATCATTAACAGCCATGCTATACTTAAAACTAATGCTATCATTAACGCCCATGCTATACTTAAAACTAATGCTTTCATTAAAACCCATTCTATACTTAAAACTAATTCTATCATTAACGCCCATGCTATACTTAAAACTAATGTTATCATTAAAACCCATGCTATACTTAAAACTAATGCTATCACTAACATCCATGCTATACTTAAAACTAATACTATCATTAACACCCATGCTATACTTAAAACTAATTCTATCATTAACACCCATGCTATACTTAAAACTAATGCTATACTTATCACCCATGCTTTCCTTAAAATTAATGCTATCATTAACACCCATGCTATACTTAAAACTAATGCTATCATTAACACCCATGCTATACTTAAAACTAATGCGATAATTAACATCCATGCTATACTTAAAACTAATGCTATCATTAACACCCATGCTATACTTAAAACTTATGCTATCATTAACACCCATGCTATACTTAAAAATAATGACATCATTAACACCCATGCTATACTTAAAACTAATGCTATCATTAACACCCATGCTATACTTAAAACTAATGCTATAATTAACATCCATGCTATACTTAAAACTAATGCTATCATTAACACCCATGCTATACTTAATACTAATGCTATACTTATCACCCATGCTATTCTTAAAACTAATGCTATCATTAACACCCATGCTATACTTAAAACTAATGACATCATTAACAGCCATGCTATACTTAAAACTAATGCTATCATTAACGCCCATGCTATACTTAAAACTAATGCTTTCATTAAAACCCATTCTATACTTAAAACTAATTCTATCATTAACGCCCATGCTATACTTAAAACTAATGTTATCATTAAAACCCATGCTATACTTAAAATAATGCTATCACTAACATCCATGCTATACTTAAAACTAATACTATCATTAACACCCATGCTATACTTAAAACTAATTCTATCATTAACACCCATGCTATACTTAAAACTAATGCTATACTTATCACCCATGCTTTCCTTAAAATGAATGCTATCATTAACACCCATGCTATACTTAAAACTAATGCTATCATTAACACCCATGCTATACTTAAAACTAATGCTATCATTAACACCCATGTTATAATTTAAACTAATGCTATCATTAACAATCATGCTATACTTAAAACTAATGCTATCATTAACACCCATGCTATACTTAAAACTAATGCTATCATTAACACCCATGCTATACTTTAAACTAATGCTATCATTAACACCAATGCTATACTTAAAAATAATTATATCATTAACACCCATGTTATAATTAAAACTAATGCTATCATTAACACCCATGCTATACTTAAAACTAATGCTATACTTATCACCCATGCTATTGTTAAAACTAATGCTATCATTAACACCCATGCTATACTTAAAACTAATGCTATCATTAACACCCATGCTAAACTTAAAACTAATTCTATACTTATCTCCCATGCTATCCTTAAAACTAATGCTATCATTAACACCCATGCTATACTTAAAACTAATTATATCATTAACATCCATGATATACTTAAAACTAATACTATCATTAACACCCATGCTAAACATAAATCAAATGCTATCATTAACACCCATGCTATACTTAAAACTAATGCTATCATTAACACCCATGCTATACTTAAAACTAATTCTATCATTAACGCCCATGCTATACTTAAAACTAATGCTATCATTAACACCCATGCTATACTTAAAACTAATGCTATCATTAAAACCTATGCTATACTTAAAACCAATGTTATAATTAACACCCATGTTATAATTAAAACTAATGCTATCATTAAAACCCATACTATACTTAAAACTAATGCTATAATTAACACCCATGTTATAATTTAAACTAATGCTATCATTACCACCCATGCTATACTTAAAACTAATGCTATCATTAACACCCATGCTATACTTAAAACTAATGCTATCATTAACACCCATGCTATACTTAAAACTAATGCTATCATTAACACCCATGCTATAATTAAAAATAATGATATTATTAACACCCATGTTATACTTAAAACTAATGCTATCATTAACACCCATGCTAAACTTAAAACTAATTCTATACTTATCTCCCATGCTATCCTTAAAACTAATGCTATCATTAACACCCATGCTATACTTAAAACTAATTATATCATTAACATCCATGATATACTTAAAACTAATGCTATCATTAACAGCCATGCTATACTTAAAACTAATGCTATCATTAACGCCCATGCTATACTTAAAACTAATGCTTTCATTAAAACCCATTCTATACTTAAAACTAATTCTATCATTAACGCCCATGCTATACTTAAAACTAATGTTATCATTAAAACCCATGCTATACTTAAAACTAATGCTATCACTAACATCCATGCTATACTTAAAACTAATACTATCATTAACACCCATGCTATACTTAAAACTAATTCTATCATTAACACCCATGCTATACTTAAAACTAATGCTATACTTATCACCCATGCTTTCCTTAAAATTAATGCTATCATTAACACCCATGCTATACTTAAAACTAATGCTATCATTAACACCCATGCTATACTTAAAACTAATGCGATAATTAACATCCATGCTATACTTAAAACTAATGCTATCATTAACACCCATGCTATACTTAAAACTTATGCTATCATTAACACCCATGCTATACTTAAAAATAATGACATCATTAACACCCATGCTATACTTAACACTAATGCTATCATTAACACCCATGCTATACTTAAAACTAATGCTATAATTAACATCCATGCTATACTTAAAACTAATGCTATCATTAACACCCATGCTATACTTAATACTAATGCTATACTTATCACCCATGCTATTCTTAAAACTAATGCTATCATTAACACCCATGCTATACTTAAAACTAATGACATCATTAACAGCCATGCTATACTTAAAACTAATGCTATCATTAACGCCCATGCTATACTTAAAACTAATGCTTTCATTAAAACCCATTCTATACTTAAAACTAATTCTATCATTAACGCCCATGCTATACTTAAAACTAATGTTATCATTAAAACCCATGCTATACTTAAAATAATGCTATCACTAACATCCATGCTATACTTAAAACTAATACTATCATTAACACCCATGCTATACTTAAAACTAATTCTATCATTAACACCCATGCTATACTTAAAACTAATGCTATACTTATCACCCATGCTTTCCTTAAAATGAATGCTATCATTAACACCCATGCTATACTTAAAACTAATGCTATCATTAACACCCATGCTATACTTAAAACTAATGCGATAATTAACATCCATGCTATACTTAAAACTAATTCTATCATTAACACCCATGCTATACTTAAAACTTATGCTATCATTAACACCCATGCTATACTTAAAAATAATGACATCATTAACACCCATGCTATACTTAAAACTAATGCTATCATTAACACCCATGCTATACTTAAAACTAATGCTATAATTAACATCCATGCTATACTTAAAACTAATGCTATCATTAACACCCATGCTATACTTAATACTAATGCTATACTTATCACCCATGCTATTCTTAAAACTAATGCTATCATTAACACCCATGCTATACTTAAAACTAATGCTATCATTAATACCCATACTATACTTAAAACTAATACTATCATTAACACCCATGCTATATTTAAAACTAATGCTATCATTAACACCCATGCTATACTTAAAACTAATGTTATCATTAATACCCATACTATACTTAAAACTAATACTATCATTAACACCCAGGCTATATTTAAAACTAATGCTATCACTAACATCCATGCTATACTTAAAACTAATACTATCATTAACACCCATGCTATACTTAAAACTAATGATATCATTAACACCCATACTTAAAACTAATGCTATACTTATCACCCATGCTTTCCTTAAAACTAATGCTATCATTAACACCCATGCTATACTTAAAACTAATGCTATCATTAACACCCATGCTATACTTAAAACTAATGCGATAATTAACACCCATACTTAAAACTAATGCTATACTTATCACCCATGCTTTCCTTAAAACTAATGCTATCATTAACACCCATGCTATACTTAAAACTAATGCTATACTTATCTCCCATGCTATCCTTAAAACTAATGCTATTATTAACACCCATGCTATACTTAAAACTAATTATATCATTAACATCCATGATATACTTAAAACTAATACTATCATTAACACCCATGCTAAACATAAATCTAATGCTATCATTAACACCCATGCTATACTTAAAACTAATGCTATCATTAACACCCATGCTATACTTAAAACTAATTCTATCATTAACGCCGATGCTATACTTAAAACTAATGCTATCATTAACACCCATGCTATACTTAAAACTAATGCTATCATTAAAACCTATGCTATACTTAAAACCAATGTTATAATTAACACCCATGTTATAATTAAAACTAATGCTATCATTAACACCCATACTATACTTAAAACTAATGCTATCATTAACACCCATGTTATAATTTAAACTAATGCTATCATTACCACCCATGCTATACTTAAAACTAATGCTATCATTAACACCCATGCTATACTTAAAACTAATGCTATCATTAACACCCATGCTATACTTAAAACTAATGCTATCATTAACACCCATGCTATAATTAAAAATAATGATATTATTAACACCCATGCTATACTTAAAACTAATGCTATCATTAACACCCATGCTAAACTTAAAACTAATTCTATACTTATCTCCCATGCTATCCTTAAAACTAATGCTATCATTAACACCCATGCTATACTTAAACCTAATTATATCATTAACATCCATGATATACTTAAAACTAATGCTATACTTATCACCCATGCTATTCTTAAAACTAATGCTATCATTAACACCCATGCTATACTTAAAACTAATGCTATCATTAACACCCATGCTAAACTTAAAACTAATTCTATACTTATCTCCCATGCTATCCTTAAAACTAATGCTATCATTAACACCCATGCTATACTTAAAACTAATTATATAATTAACATCCATGATATACTCTGGCCGGAGTTCTACAAGGAGACACATTAGCCCCTTTCCTTTTTATTGTATGTCTGGACTATGTCCTAAGAAAATCCATGAATATAAATTTAGGTTTTACATTAGAAGTCAAAAAGAGAAGACGCCACCCAGCTATAAAGATTACTGATATTGACTATGCGGATGATCTGGCAGTTGTAACTGACAACATAAAAGATGCAAATACACTTCTAAATAAATTAGAAGAAGTATCAAAAGAAATAGGTTTAAACATTAACACTGCAAAGACAGAATATATGACTCTAAATATAGACAATACAGACAATACGAATAAAATAAAAAGCTTAAATGGAAATGAAATAAATAAAGTAAATGATTTCAAGTATCTAGGGAGCTATATATCATCAACCGAGAAAGATCTAGATATAAGATTGGCAAAGAGTTGGTCAGCACTAAACGCGATGAATAAAATTTGGAAATCAAATTTGAAAGATAAATTAAAAAGAAATTTTTTCAGAGCCACTGTGGAATCAGTATTGGTGTACGGATCTACTACCTGGACTATGACTAAAGCCATGGAGAAACGTCTAGATGGAAACTATACGAGGATGCTGAGAGCTGCTCTAAATAAATCATGGGAATCACACCCGACAAATAAAGAACTCTACGGTGACACCCCTAAATTATCGAAATCCATAAAGAGTCAACGTCTACGCTTCAGTGGACACTGTTGGAGAGCCCGTACGGAGCTAGCATCATAATTGTTACTATGGACCCCGAAACATGGAAAAACGAAACCGGGTAGACCTAGGAAAACGTTTATCGATCAACTAGTAAAAGATACAGAATGCGTATTAAATGAACTGCCCGCAGCGATGGAGGACAGAAGTGGATGGAAGAAAAGATGTTGTTAACTGCCGAGCAAGCTCGACCTGGTAAGGTAAGGTAATATACTTAAAACTAATGCTATCATTAACAGCCATGCTATACTTAAAACTAATGCTATCATTAACGCCCATGCTATATTTAAAACTAATGCTTTCATTAAAACCCATTCTATACTTAAAACTAATTCTATCATTAACGCCCATGCTATACTTAAAACTAATGTTATCATTAAAACCCATGCTATACTTAAAACTAATGCTATCACTGAAATCCATGCTATACTTAAAACTAATACTATCATTAACACCCATGCTATACTTAAAACTAATTCTATCATTAACACCCATGCTATACTTAAAACTAATGCTATACTTATCACCCATGCTTTCCTTAAAATTAATGCTATCATTAACACCCATGCTATACTTAAAACTAATGCTATCATTAACAGCCATGCTATACTTAAAACTAATGCTATCATTAACGCCCATGCTATACTTAAAACTAATGCTTTCATTAAAACCCATTCTATACTTAAAACTAATTCTATCATTAACGCCCATGCTCTACTTAAAACTAATGTTATCATTAAAACCCATGCTATACTTAAAACTAATGCTATCACTAACATCCATGCTATACTTAAAACTAATACTATCATTAACACCCATGCTATACTTAAAACTAATTCTATCATTAACACCCATGCTATACTTAAAACTAATGCTATACTTATCACCCATGCTTTCCTTAAAATTAATGTTATCATTAAAACCCATGCTATACTTAAAACTAATGCTATCACTAACATCCATGCTATACTTAAAACTAATACTATCATTAACACCCATGCTATACTTAAAACTAATTCTATCATTAACACCCATGCTATACTTAAAACTAATGCTATACTTATCACCCATGCTTTCCTTAAAATTAATGCTATCATTAACACCCATGCTATACTTAAAACTAATGTTATCATTAACACCCATGCTATACTTAAAACTAATGCGATAATTAACATCCATGCTATACTTAAAACTAATGCTATCATTAACACCCATGCTATACTTAAAACTTATGCTATCATTAACACCCATGCTATACTTAAAAATAATGACATCATTAACACCCATGCTATACTTAAAACTAATGCTATCATTAACACCCATGCTATACTTAAAACTAATGCTATAATTAACATCCATGCTATACTTAAAACTAATGCTATCATTAACACCCATGCTATACTTAATACTAATGCTATACTTATCACCCATGCTATTCTTAAAACTAATGCTATCATTAACACCCATGCTATACTTAAAACTAATGCTATCATTAATACCCATGCTATACTTAAAAATAATGCTATCATTAACACCCATGCTATACTTAAAAATAATGCTATCATTAACACCCATGCTATACTTAAAACTAATGCTATCATTAACACCCATGCTATACTTAAAACTAATGCTATCATTAACACCCATGCTATACTTAAAACCAATGCTATCATTAACACCCATGTTATAATTAAAACTAATGCTATCATTAACACCCATGCTATACTTAAAACTAATGCTATCATTAACACCCATGTTATAATTTAAACTAATGCTATCATTAATACCCATACTATACTTAAAACTAATACTATCATTAACACCCATGCTATACTTAAAACTAATGCTATCATTAACACCCATGCTATACTTAAAACTAATGCTATAATTAACATCCATGCTATACTTAAAACTAATGCTATCATTAACACCCATGCTATACTTAATACTAATGCTATACTTATCACCCATGCTATTCTTAAAACTAATGCTATCATTAACACCCATGCTATACTTAAAACTAATGCTATCATTAATACCCATACTATACTTAAAACTAATACTATCATTAACACCCATGCTATATTTAAAACTAATGCTATCATTAACACCCATGCTATACTTAAAACTAATGTTATCATTAATACCCATACTATACTTAAAACTAATACTATCATTAACACCCATGCTATATTTAAAACTAATGCTATCACTAACATCCATGCTATACTTAAAACTAATACTATCATTAACACCCATGCTATACTTAAAACTAATGATATCATTAACACCCATACTTAAAACTAATGCTATACTTATCACCCATGCTTTCCTTAAAACTAATGCTATCATTAACACCCATGCTATACTTAAAACTAATGCTATCATTAACACCCATGCTATACTTAAAACTAATGCGATAATTAACACCCATACTTAAAACTAATGCTATACTTATCACCCATGCTTTCCTTAAAACTAATGCTATCATTAACACCCATGCTATACTTAAAACTAATGCTATACTTATCTCCCATGCTATCCTTAAAACTAATGCTATTATTAACACCCATGCTATACTTAAAACTAATTATATCATTAACATCCATGATATACTTAAAACTAATACTATCATTAACACCCATGCTAAACATAAATCTAATGCTATCATTAACACCCATGCTATACTTAAAACTAATGCTATCATTAACACCCATGCTATACTTAAAACTAATTCTATCATTAACGCCGATGCTATACTTAAAACTAATGCTATCATTAACACCCATGCTATACTTAAAACTAATGCTATCATTAAAACCTATGCTATACTTAAAACCAATGTTATAATTAACACCCATGTTATAATTAAAACTAATGCTATCATTAACACCCATACTATACTTAAAACTAATGCTATCATTAACACCCATGTTATAATTTAAACTAATGCTATCATTACCACCCATGCTATACTTAAAACTAATGCTATCATTAACACCCATGCTATACTTAAAACTAATGCTATCATTAACACCCATGCTATACTTAAAACTAATGCTATCATTAACACCCATGCTATAATTAAAAATAATGATATTATTAACACCCATGCTATACTTAAAACTAATGCTATCATTAACACCCATGCTAAACTTAAAACTAATTCTATACTTATCTCCCATGCTATCCTTAAAACTAATGCTATCATTAACACCCATGTTATAATTTAAACTAATGCTATCATTACCACCCATGCTATACTTAAAACTAATGCTATCATTAACACCCATGCTATACTTAAAACTAATGCTATCATTAACACCCATGCTATACTTAAAACTAATGCTATACTTATCACCCATGCTTTCCTTAAAACTAATGCTATCATTAACACCCATGCTATACTTAAAACTAATGCTATACTTATCTCCCATGCTATCCTTAAAACTAATGCTATTATTAACACCCATGCTATACTTAAAACTAATTATATCATTAACATCCATGATATACTTAAAACTAATACTATCATTAACACCCATGCTAAACATAAATCTAATGCGATAATTAACATCCATGCTATACTTAAAACTAATGCTATCATTAACACCCATGCTATACTTAAAACTTATGCTATCATTAACACCCATGCTATACTTAAAAATAATGACATCATTAACACCCATGCTATACTTAAAACTAATGCTATCATTAACACCCATGCTATACTTAAAACTAATGCTATAATTAACATCCATGCTATACTTAAAACTAATGCTATCATTAACACCCATGCTATACTTAATACTAATGCTATACTTATCACCCATGCTATTCTTAAAACTAATGCTATCATTAACACCCATGCTATACTTAAAACTAATGCTATCATTAATACCCATGCTATACTTAAAAATAATGCTATCATTAACACCCATGCTATACTTAAAAATAATGCTATCATTAACACCCATGCTATACTTAAAACTAATGCTATCATTAACACCCATGCTATACTTAAAACTAATGCTATCATTAACACCCATGCTATACTTAAAACCAATGCTATCATTAACACCCATGTTATAATTAAAACTAATGCTATCATTAACACCCATGCTATACTTAAAACTAATGCTATCATTAACACCCATGTTATAATTTAAACTAATGCTATCATTAATACCCATACTATACTTAAAACTAATACTATCATTAACACCCATGCTATACTTAAAACTAATGCTATCATTAACACCCATGCTATACTTAAAACTAATGCTATAATTAACATCCATGCTATACTTAAAACTAATGCTATCATTAACACCCATGCTATACTTAATACTAATGCTATACTTATCACCCATGCTATTCTTAAAACTAATGCTATCATTAACACCCATGCTATACTTAAAACTAATGCTATCATTAATACCCATACTATACTTAAAACTAATACTATCATTAACACCCATGCTATATTTAAAACTAATGCTATCATTAACACCCATGCTATACTTAAAACTAATGTTATCATTAATACCCATACTATACTTAAAACTAATACTATCATTAACACCCATGCTATATTTAAAACTAATGCTATCACTAACATCCATGCTATACTTAAAACTAATACTATCATTAACACCCATGCTATACTTAAAACTAATGATATCATTAACACCCATACTTAAAACTAATGCTATACTTATCACCCATGCTTTCCTTAAAACTAATGCTATCATTAACACCCATGCTATACTTAAAACTAATGCTATCATTAACACCCATGCTATACTTAAAACTAATGCGATAATTAACACCCATACTTAAAACTAATGCTATACTTATCACCCATGCTTTCCTTAAAACTAATGCTATCATTAACACCCATGCTATACTTAAAACTAATGCTATACTTATCTCCCATGCTATCCTTAAAACTAATGCTATTATTAACACCCATGCTATACTTAAAACTAATTATATCATTAACATCCATGATATACTTAAAACTAATACTATCATTAACACCCATGCTAAACATAAATCTAATGCTATCATTAACACCCATGCTATACTTAAAACTAATGCTATCATTAACACCCATGCTATACTTAAAACTAATTCTATCATTAACGCCGATGCTATACTTAAAACTAATGCTATCATTAACACCCATGCTATACTTAAAACTAATGCTATCATTAAAACCTATGCTATACTTAAAACCAATGTTATAATTAACAGCCATGTTATAATTAAAACTAATGCTATCATTAACACCCATACTATACTTAAAACTAATGCTATCATTAACACCCATGTTATAATTTAAACTAATGCTATCATTACCACCCATGCTATACTTAAAACTAATGCTATCATTAACACCCATGCTATACTTAAAACTAATGCTATCATTAACACCCATGCTATACTTAAAACTAATGCTATCATTAACACCCATGCTATAATTAAAAATAATGATATTATTAACACCCATGCTATACTTAAAACTAATGCTATCATTAACACCCATGCTAAACTTAAAACTAATTCTATACTTATCTCCCATGCTATCCTTAAAACTAATGCTATCATTAACACCCATGCTATACTTAAACCTAATTATATCATTAACATCCATGATATACTTAAAACTAATGCTATACTTATCACCCATTCTATTCTTAAAACTAATGCTATCATTAACACCCATGCTATACTTAAAACTAATGCTATCATTAACACCCATGCTAAACTTAAAACTAATTCTATACTTATCTCCCATGCTATCCTTAAAACTAATGCTATCATTAACACCCATGCTATACTTAAAACTAATTATATAATTAACATCCATGATATACTCTGGCCGGAGTTCTACAAGGAGACACATTAGCCCCTTTCCTTTTTATTGTATGTCTGGACTATGTCCTAAGAAAATCCATGAATATAAATTTAGGTTTTACATTAGAAGTCAAAAAGAGAAGACGCCACCCAGCTATAAAGATTACTGATATTGACTATGCGGATGATCTGGCAGTTGTAACTGACAACATAAAAGATGCAAATACACTTCTAAATAAATTAGAAGAAGTATCAAAAGAAATAGGTTTAAACATTAACACTGCAAAGACAGAATATATGACTCTAAATATAGACAATACAGACAATACGAATAAAATAAAAAGCTTAAATGGAAATGAAATAAATAAAGTAAATGATTTCAAGTATCTAGGGAGCTATATATCATCAACCGAGAAAGATCTAGATATAAGATTGGCAAAGAGTTGGTCAGCACTAAACGCGATGAATAAAATTTGGAAATCAAATTTGAAAGATAAATTAAAAAGAAATTTTTTCAGAGCCACTGTGGAATCAGTATTGGTGTACGGATCTACTACCTGGACTATGACTAAAGCCATGGAGAAACGTCTAGATGGAAACTATACGAGGATGCTGAGAGCTGCTCTAAATAAATCATGGGAATCACACCCGACAAATAAAGAACTCTACGGTGACACCCCTAAATTATCGAAATCCATAAAGAGTCAACGTCTACGCTTCAGTGGACACTGTTGGAGAGCCCGTACGGAGCTAGCATCAGAATTGTTACTATGGACCCCGAAACATGGAAAAACGAAACCGGGTAGACCTAGGAAAACGTTTATCGATCAACTAGTAAAAGATACAGAATGCGTATTAAATGAACTGCCCGCAGCGATGGAGGACAGAAGTGGATGGAAGAAAAGATGTTGTTAACTGCCGAGCAAGCTCGACCTGGTAAGGTAAGGTAATATACTTAAAACTAATGCTATCATTAACAGCCATGCTATACTTAAAACTAATGCTATCATTAACGCCCATGCTATATTTAAAACTAATGCTTTCATTAAAACCCATTCTATACTTAAAACTAATTCTATCATTAACGCCCATACTATACTTAAAACTAATACTATCATTAACACCCATGCTATATTTAAAACTAATGCTATCATTAATACCCATACTATACTTAAAACTAATGTTATCATTAAAACCCATGCTATACTTAAAACTAATTCTATCATTAACACCCATGCTATACTTAAAACTAATGCTATACTTATCACCCATGCTTTCCTTAAAATTAATGCTATCATTAACACCCATGCTATACTTAAAACTAATACTATCATTAACACCCATGCTATACTTAAAACTAATGCGATAATTAACATCCATGCTATACTTAAAACTAATGCTATCATTAACACCCATGCTATACTTAAAACTTATGCTATCATTAACACCCATGCTATACTTAAAAATAATGACATCATTAACACCCATGCTATACTTAAAACTAATGCTATCATTAACACCCATGCTATACTTAAAACTAATGCTATAATTAACATCCATGCTATACTTAAAACTAATGCTATCATTAACACCCATGCTATCCTTAATACTAATGCTATACTTATCACCCATGCTATTCTTAAAACTAATGCTATCATTAACACCCATGCTATACTTAAAACTAATGCTATCATTAATACCCATGCTATACTTAAAAATAATGCTATCATTAACACCCATGCTATACTTAAAAATAATGCTATCATTAACACCCATGCTATACTTAAAACTAATGCTATCATTAACACCCATGCTATACTTAAAACTAATGCTATCATTAACACCCATGCTATACTTAAAACCAATGCTATCATTAACACCCATGTTATAATTAAAACTAATGCTATCATTAACACCCATGCTATACTTAAAACTAATGCTATCATTAACACCCATGTTATAATTTAAACTAATGCTATCATTAACACCCATGCTATACTTAAAACTAATGCTATCATTAAGACCAATGCTATACTTAAAAATAATTATATCATTAACACCCATGTTATAATTAACACTAATGCTATCATTAACACCCATGCTATACTTAAAACTAATGACATCATTAACACCCATGCTATACTTAAAACTAATGCTATCATTAACACCCATGCTATACTTAAAACTAATGCTATAATTAACATCCATGCTATACTTAAAACTAATGCTATCATTAACACCCATGCTATACTTAATACTAATGCTATACTTATCACCCATGCTATTCTTAAAACTAATGCTATCATTAACACCCATGCTATACTTAAAAATAATGCTATCATTAACACCCATGCTATACTTAAAAATAATGCTATCATTAACACCCATGCTATACTTAAAACTAATGCTATCATTAACACCCATGCTATACTTAAAACTAATGCTATCATTAACACCCATGTTATAATTTAAACTAATGCTATCATTAACAATCATGCTATACTTAAAACTAATGCTATCATTAACACCCATGCTATACTTAAAACTAATGCTATCATTAACACCCATGCTATACTTTAAACTAATGCTATCATTAACACCAATGCTATACTTAAAAATAATTATATCATTAACACCCATGTTATAATTAAAACTAATGCTATCATTAACACCCATGCTATACTTAAAACTAATGCTATACTTATCACCCATGCTATTCTTAAAACTAATGCTATCATTAACACCCATGCTATACTTAAAACTAATGCTATCATTAACACCCATGCTAAACTTAAAACTAATTCTATACTTATCTCCCATGCTATCCTTAAAACTAATGCTATCATTAACACCCATGCTATACTTAAAACTAATTATATCATTAACATCCATGATATACTTAAAACTAATACTATCATTAACACCCATGCTAAACATAAATCTAATGCTATCATTAACACCCATGCTATACTTAAAACTAATGCTATCATTAACACCCATGCTATACTTAAAACTAATTCTATCATTAACGCCCATTCTATACTTAAAACTAATGCTATCATTAACACCCATGCTATACTTAAAACTAATGCTATCATTAAAACCTATGCTATACTTAAAACCAATGTTATAATTAACACCCATGTTATAATTAAAACTAATGCTATCATTAACACCCATACTATACTTAAAACTAATGCTATAATTAACACCCATGTTATAATTTAAACTAATGCTATCATTACCACCCATGCTATACTTAAAACTAATGCTATCATTAACACCCATGCTATACTTAAAACTAATGCTATCATTAACACCCATGCTATACTTAAAACTAATGCTATCATTAACACCCATGCTATAATTAAAAATAATGATATTATTAACACCCATGCTATACTTAAAACTAATGCTATCATTAACACCCATGCTAAACTTAAAACTAATTCTATACTTATCTCCCATGCTATCCTTAAAACTAATGCTATCATTAACACCCATGCTATACTTAAAACTAATTATTTCATTAACATCCATGATATACTTAAAACTAATGCTATCATTAACAGCCATGCTATACTTAAAACTAATGCTATCATTAACGCCCATGCTATACTTAAAACTAATGCTTTCATTAAAACCCATTCTATACTTAAAACTAATTCTATCATTAACGCCCATGCTATACTTAAAACTAATGTTATCATTAAAACCCATGCTATACTTAAAACTAATGCTATCACTAACATCCATGCTATACTTAAAACTAATACTATCATTAACACCCATGCTATACTTAAAACTAATTCTATCATTAACACCCATGCTATACTTAAAACTAATGCTATACTTATCACCCATGCTTTCCTTAAAATTAATGCTATCATTAACACCCATGCTATACTTAAAACTAATGCTATCATTAACACCCATGCTATACTTAAAACTAATGCGATAATTAACATCCATGCTATACTTAAAACTAATGCTATCATTAACACCCATGCTATACTTAAAACTTATGCTATCATTAACACCCATGCTATACTTAAAAATAATGACATCATTAACACCCATGCTATACTTAAAACTAATGCTATCATTAACACCCATGCTATACTTAAAACTAATGCTATAATTAACATCCATGCTATACTTAAAACTAATGCTATCATTAACACCCATGCTATACTTAATACTAATGCTATACTTATCACCCATGCTATTCTTAAAACTAATGCTATCATTAACACCCATGCTATACTTAAAACTAATGACATCATTAACAGCCATGCTATACTTAAAACTAATGCTATCATTAACGCCCATGCTATACTTAAAACTAATGCTTTCATTAAAACCCATTATATACTTAAAACAAATTCTATCATTAACGCCCATGCTATACTTAAAACTAATGTTATCATTAAAACCCATGCTATACTTAAAATAATGCTATCACTAACATCCATGCTATACTTAAAACTAATACTATCATTAACACCCATGCTATACTTAAAACTAATTCTATCATTAACACCCATGCTATACTTAAAACTAATGCTATACTTATCACCCATGCTTTCCTTAAAATGAATGCTATCATTAACACCCATGCTATACTTAAAACTAATGCTATCATTAACACCCATGCTATACTTAAAACTAATGCGATAATTAACATCCATGCTATACTTAAAACTAATGCTATCATTAACACCCATGCTATACTTAAAACTTATGCTATCATTAACACCCATGCTATACTTAAAAATAATGACATCATTAACACCCATGCTATACTTAAAACTAATGCTATCATTAACACCCATGCTATACTTAAAACTAATGCTATAATTAACATCCATGCTATACTTAAAACAAATTCTATCATTAACGCCCATGCTATACTTAAAACTAATGTTATCATTAAAACCCATGCTATACTTAAAATAATGCTATCACTAACATCCATGCTATACTTAAAACTAATACTATCATTAACACCCATGCTATACTTAAAACTAATTCTATCATTAACACCCATGCTATACTTAAAACTAATGCTATACTTATCACCCATGCTTTCCTTAAAATGAATGCTATCATTAACACCCATGCTATACTTAAAACTAATGCTATCATTAACACCCATGCTATACTTAAAACTAATGCGATAATTAACATCCATGCTATACTTAAAACTAATGCTATCATTAACACCCATGCTATACTTAATACTAATGCTATACTTATCACCCATGCTATTCTTAAAACTAATGCTATCATTAACACCCATGCTATACTTAAAACTAATGCTATCATTAATACCCATGCTATACTTAAAAATAATGCTATCATTAACACCCATGCTATACTTAAAAATAATGCTATCATTAACACCCATGCTATACTTAAAACTAATGCTATCATTAACACCCATGCTATACTTAAAACTAATGCTATCATTAACACCCATGCTATACTTAAAACTAATGCTATCATTAACACCCATGCTATACTTAAAACCAATGCTATCATTAACACCCATGTTATAATTAAAACTAATGCTATCATTAACACTCATGCTATACTTAAAACTAATGCTATCATTAACACCCATGTTATAATTTAAACTAATGCTATCATTAACAATCATGCTATACTTAAAACTAATGCTATCATTAACACCCATGCTATACTTAAAACTAATGCTATCATTAACACCCATGCTATACTTAAAACTAATGCTATAATTAACATCCATGCTATACTTAAAACTAATGCTATCATTAACACCCATGCTATACTTAATACTAATGCTATACTTATCACCCATGCTATTCTTAAAACTAATGCTATCATTAACACCAATGCTATACTTAAAAATAATTATATCATTAACACCCATGTTATAATTAACACTAATGCTATCATTAACACCCATGCTATACTTAAAACTAATGACATCATTAACACCCATGCTATACTTAAAACTAATGCTATCATTAACACCCATGCTATACTTAAAACTAATGCTATAATTAACATCCATGCTATACTTAAAACTAATGCTATCATTAACACCCATGCTATACTTAATACTAATGCTATACTTATCACCCATGCTATTCTTAAAACTAATGATATCATTAACACCCATGCTATACTTAAAACTAATGCTATCATTAACACCCATGCTATACTTAAAAATAATGCTATCATTAACACCCATGCTATACTTAAAAATAATGCTATCATTAACACCCATGCTATACTTAAAACTAATGCTATCATTAACACCCATGCTATACTTAAAACTAATGCTATCATTAACACCCATGCTATACTTAAAACTAATGCTATCATTAACACCCATGCTATACTTAAAACCAATGCTATCATTAACACCCATGTTATAATTAAAACTAATGCTATCATTAACACTCATGCTATACTTAAAACTAATGCTATCATTAACACCCATGTTATAATTTAAACTAATGCTATCATTAACAATCATGCTATACTTAAAACTAATGCTATCATTAACACCCATGCTATACTTAAAACTAATGCTATCATTAACACCCATGCTATACTTTAAACTAATGCTATCATTAACACCAATGCTATACTTAAAAATAATTATATCATTAACACCCATGTTATAATTAAAACTAATGCTATCATTAACACCCATGCTATACTTAAAACTAATGCTATACTTATCACCCATGCTATTCTTAAAACTAATGCTATCATTAACACCCATGCTATACTTAAAACTAATGCTATCATTAACACCCATGCTAAACTTAAAACTAATTCTATACTTATCTCCCATGCTATCCTTAAAACTAATGCTATCATTAACACCCATGCTATACTTAAAACTAATTATATCATTAACATCCATGATATACTTAAAACTAATACTATCATTAACACCCATGCTAAACATAAATCTAATGCTATCATTAACACCCATGCTATACTTAAAACTAATGCTATCATTAACACCCATGCTATACTTAAAACTAATTCTATCATTAACGCCCATGCTATACTTAAAACTAATGCTATCATTAACACCCATGCTATACTTAAAACTAATGCTATCATTAAAACCTATGCTATACTTAAAACCAATGTTATAATTAACACCCATGTTATAATTAAAACTAATGCTATCATTAACACCCATACTATACTTAAAACTAATGCTATAATTAACACCCATGTTATAATTTAAACTAATGCTATCATTACCACCCATGCTATACTTAAAACTAATGCTATCATTAACACCCATGCTATACTTAAAACTAATGCTATCATTAACACCCATGCTATACTTAAAACTAATGCTATCATTAACACCCATGCTATAATTAAAAATAATGATATTATTAACACCCATGCTATACTTAAAACTAATGCTATCATTAACACCCATGCTAAACTTAAAACTAATTCTATACTTATCTCCCATGCTATCCTTAAAACTAATGCTATCATTAACACCCATGCTATACTTAAAACTAATTATATCATTAACATCCATGATATACTTAAAACTAATGCTATCATTAACAGCCATGCTATACTTAAAACTAATGCTATCATTAACGCCCATGCTATACTTAAAACTAATGCTTTCATTAAAACCCATTCTATACTTAAAACTAATTCTATCATTAACGCCCATGCTATACTTAAAACTAATGTTATCATTAAAACCCATGCTATACTTAAAACTAATGCTATCACTAACATCCATGCTATACTTAAAACTAATACTATCATTAACACCCATGCTATACTTAAAACTAATTCTATCATTAACACCCATGCTATACTTAAAACTAATGCTATACTTATCACCCATGCTTTCCTTAAAATTAATGCTATCATTAACACCCATGCTATACTTAAAACTAATGCTATCATTAACACCCATGCTATACTTAAAACTAATGCGATAATTAACATCCATGCTATACTTAAAACTAATGCTATCATTAACACCCATGCTATACTTAAAACTTATGCTATCATTAACACCCATGCTATACTTAAAAATAATGACATAATTAACACCCATGCTATACTTAAAACTAATGCTATCATTAACACCCATGCTATACTTAAAACTAATGCTATAATTAACATCCATGCTATACTTAAAACTAATGCTATCATTAACACCCATGCTATACTTAATACTAATGCTATACTTATCACCCATGCTATTCTTAAAACTAATGCTATCATTAACACCCATGCTATACTTAAAACTAATGCTATCATTAATACCCATGCTATACTTAAAAATAATGCTATCATTAACACCCATGTTATAATTAAAACTAATGCTATCATTAACACCCATGCTATACTTAAAACTAATGCTATCATTAACACCCATGTTATAATTTAAACTAATGCTATCATTAACACCCATGCTATACTTAAAACTAATGCTATCATTAACACCCATGCTATACTTAAAACTAATGCTATCATTAACACCAATGCTATACTTAAAAATAATTATATCATTAACACCCATGTTATAATTAACACTAATGCTATCATTAACACCCATGCTATACTTAAAACTAATGACATCATTAACACCCATGCTATACTTAAAACTAATGCTATCATTAACACCCATGCTATACTTAAAACTAATGCTATAATTAACATCCATGCTATACTTAAAACTAATGCTATCATTAACACCCATGCTATACTTAATACTAATGCTATACTTATCACCCATGCTATTCTTAAAACAAATGCTATCATTAACACCCATGCTATACTTAAAACTAATGCTACCATTAACACCCATGCTATACTTAAAAATAATGCTATCATTAACACCCATGCTATACTTAAAAATAATGCTATCATTAACACCCATGCTATACTTAAAACTAATGCTATCATTAACACCCATGCTATACTTAAAACTAATGCTATCATTAACACCCATGCTATACTTAAAACTAATAATATCATTAACAACCATGCTATACTTAAAACTAATGCTATCATTAATACCCATACTATACTTAAAACTAATGCTATCATTAACACCCATGCTATACTTAAAACTAATGCTATCATTAACACCCATGCTATACTTAAAAATAATGCTATCATTAACACCCATGCTATACTTAAAACTAATGCTATACTTATCACCCATGCTATTCTTAAAACTAATGCTATCATTAACACCCATGCTATACTTAAAACTAATGCTATCATTAACACCCATGCTAAACTTAAAACTAATTCTATACTTATCTCCCATGCTATCCTTAAAACTAATGCTATCATTAACACCCATGCTATACTTAAAACTAATTATATCATTAAATTCCATGATATACTTAAAACTAATACTATCATTAACACCCATGCTAAACATAAATCTAATGCTATCATTAACACCCATGCTATACTTAAAACTAATGCTATCATTAACACCCATGCTATACTTAAAACTAATTCTATCATTAACGCCCATGCTATACTTAAAACTAATGCTATCATTAACACCCATGCTATACTTAAAACTAATGCTATCATTAAAACCTATGCTATACTTAAAACCAATGTTATAATTAACACCCATGTTATAATTAAAACTAATGCTATCATTAACACCCATACTATACTTAAAACTAATGCTATAATTAACACCCATGTTATAATTTAAACTAATGCTATCATTACCACCCATGCTATACTTAAAACTAATGCTATCATTAACACCCATGCTATACTTAAAACTAATGCTATCATTAACACCCATGCTATACTTAAAACTAATGCTATCATTAACACCCATGCTATAATTAAAAATAATGATATTATTAACACCCATACTATACTTAAAACTAATGCTATAATTAACACCCATGTTATAATTTAAACTAATGCTATCATTACCACCCATGCTATACTTAAAACTAATGCTATCATTAACACCCATGCTATACTTAAAACTAATGCTATCATTAACACCCATGCTATACTTAAAACTAATGCTATCATTAACACCCATGCTATAATTAAAAATAATGATATTATTAACACCCATGCTATACTTAAAACTAATGCTATCATTAACACCCATGCTAAACTTAAAACTAATTCTATACTTATCTCCCATGCTATCCTTAAAACTAATGCTATCATTAACACCCATGCTATACTTAAAACTAATTATATCATTAACATCCATGATATACTTAAAACTAATGCTATCATTAACAGCCATGCTATACTTAAAACTAATGCTATCATTAACGCCCATGCTATACTTAAAACTAATGCTTTCATTAAAACCCATTCTATACTTAAAACTAATTCTATCATTAACGCCCATGCTATACTTAAAACTAATGCTTTCATTAAAACCCATTCTATACTTAAAACTAATGCTATCATTAACACCCATGCTATACTTAAAACCAATGCTATCATTAACACCCATGTTATAATTAAAACTAATGCTATCATTAACACTCATGCTATACTTAAAACTAATGCTATCATTAACACCCATGTTATAATTTAAACTAATGCTATCATTAACAATCATGCTATACTTAAAACTAATGCTATCATTAACACCCATGCTATACTTAAAACTAATGCTATCATTAACACCCATGCTATACTTTAAACTAATGCTATCATTAACACCAATGCTATACTTAAAAATAATTATATCATTAACACCCATGTTATAATTAAAACTAATGCTATCATTAACACCCATGCTATACTTAAAACTAATGCTATACTTATCACCCATGCTATTCTTAAAACTAATGCTATCATTAACACCCATGCTATACTTAAAACTAATGCTATCATTAACACCCATGCTAAACTTAAAACTAATTCTATACTTATCTCCCATGCTATCCTTAAAACTAATGCTATCATTAACACCCATGCTATACTTAAAACTAATTATATCATTAACATCCATGATATACTTAAAACTAATACTATCATTAACACCCATGCTAAACATAAATCTAATGCTATCATTAACACCCATGCTATACTTAAAACTAATGCTATCATTAACACCCATGCTATACTTAAAACTAATTCTATCATTAACGCCCATGCTATACTTAAAACTAATGCTATCATTAACACCCATGCTATACTTAAAACTAATGCTATCATTAAAACCTATGCTATACTTAAAACCAATGTTATAATTAACACCCATGTTATAATTAAAACTAATGCTATCATTAACACCCATACTATACTTAAAACTAATGCTATAATTAACACCCATGTTATAATTTAAACTAATGCTATCATTACCACCCATGCTATACTTAAAACTAATGCTATCATTAACACCCATGCTATACTTAAAACTAATGCTATCATTAACACCCATGCTATACTTAAAACTAATGCTATCATTAACACCCATGCTATAATTAAAAATAATGATATTATTAACACCCATGCTATACTTAAAACTAATGCTATCATTAACACCCATGCTAAACTTAAAACTAATTCTATACTTATCTCCCATGCTATCCTTAAAACTAATGCTATCATTAACACCCATGCTATACTTAAAACTAATTATATCATTAACATCCATGATATACTTAAAACTAATGCTATCATTAACAGCCATGCTATACTTAAAACTAATGCTATTATTAACGCCCATGCTATACTTAAAACTAATGCTTTCATTAAAACCCATTCTATACTTAAAACTAATTCTATCATTAACGCCCATGCTATACTTAAAACTAATGTTATCATTAAAACCCATGCTATACTTAAAACTAATGCTATCACTAACATCCATGCTATACTTAAAACTAATACTATCATTAACACCCATGCTATACTTAAAACTAATTCTATCATTAACACCCATGCTATACTTAAAACTAATGCTATACTTATCACCCATGCTTTCCTTAAAATTAATGCTATCATTAACACCCATGCTATACTTAAAACTAATGCTATCATTAACACCCATGCTATACTTAAAACTAATGCGATAATTAACATCCATGCTATACTTAAAACTAATGCTATCATTAACACCCATGCTATACTTAAAACTTATGCTATCATTAACACCCATGCTATACTTAAAAATAATGACATCATTAACACCCATGCTATACTTAAAACTAATGCTATCATTAACACCCATGCTATACTTAAAACTAATGCTATAATTAACATCCATGCTATACTTAAAACTAATGCTATCATTAACACCCATGCTATACTTAATACTAATGCTATACTTATCACCCATGCTATTCTTAAAACTAATGCTATCATTAACACCCATGCTATACTTAAAACTAATGCTATCATTAATACCCATGCTATACTTAAAAATAATGCTATCATTAACACCCATGTTATAATTAAAACTAATGCTATCATTAACACCCATGCTATACTTAAAACTAATGCTATCATTAACACCCATGTTATAATTTAAACTAATGCTATCATTAACACCCATGCTATACTTAAAACTAATGCTATCATTAACACCCATGCTATACTTAAAACTAATGCTATCATTAACACCCATGCTATACTTAAAACTAATGCTATCATTAACACCAATGCTATACTTAAAAATAATTATATCATTAACACCCATGTTATAATTAACACTAATGCTATCATTAACACCCATGCTATACTTAAAACTAATGACATCATTAACACCCATGCTATACTTAAAACTAATGCTATCATTAACACCCATGCTATACTTAAAACTAATGCTATAATTAACATCCATGCTATACTTAAAACTAATGCTATCATTAACACCCATGCTATACTTAATACTAATGCTATACTTATCACCCATGCTATTCTTAAAACAAATGCTATCATTAACACCCATGCTATACTTAAAACTAATGCTATCATTAACACCCATGCTATACTTAAAACTAATGCTATCATTAACACCCATGCTATACTTAAAACTAATGCTATCATTAACACCCATGCTATACTTAAAACTAATAATATCATTAACAACCATGCTATACTTAAAACTAATGCTATCATTAATACCCATGTTATAATTTAAACTAATGCTATCATTAACACCCATGCTATACTTAAAACTAATGCTATCATTAACACCCATGCTATACTTAAAACTAATGCTATCATTAACACCCATGCTATACTTAAAACTAATGCTATCATTAACACCAATGCTATACTTAAAAATAATTATATCATTAACACCCATGTTATAATTAACACTAATGCTATCATTAACACCCATGCTATACTTAAAACTAATGACATCATTAACACCCATGCTATACTTAAAACTAATGCTATCATTAACACCCATGCTATACTTAAAATTAATGCTATAATTAACATCCATGCTATACTTAAAACTAATGCTATCATTAACACCCATGCTATACTTAATACTAATGCTATACTTATCACCCATGCTATTCTTAAAACAAATGCTATCATTAACACCCATGCTATACTTAAAACTAATGCTACCATTAACACCCATGCTATACTTAAAAATAATGCTATCATTAACACCCATGCTATACTTAAAAATAATGCTATCATTAACACCCATGCTATACTTAAAACTAATGCTATCATTAACACCCATGCTATACTTAAAACTAATGCTATCATTAACACCCATGCTATACTTAAAACTAATAATATCATTAACAACCATGCTATACTTAAAACTAATGCTATCATTAATACCCATACTATACTTAAAAATAATGCTATCATTAACACCCATGCTATACTTAAAACTAATGCTATACTTATCACCCATGCTATTCTTAAAACTAATGCTATCATTAACACCCATGCTATACTTAAAACTAATGCTATCATTAACACCCATGCTAAACTTAAAACTAATTCTATACTTATCTCCCATGCTATCCTTAAAACTAATGCTATCATTAACACCCATGCTATACTTAAAACTAATTATATCATTAAATTCCATGATATACTTAAAACTAATACTATCATTAACACCCATGCTAAACATAAATCTAATGCTATCATTAACACCCATGCTATACTTAAAACTAATGCTATCATTAACACCCATGCTATACTTAAAACTAATTCTATCATTAACGCCCATGCTATACTTAAAACTAATGCTATCATTAACACCCATGCTATACTTAAAACTAATGCTATCATTAAAACCTATGCTATACTTAAAACCAATGTTATAATTAACACCCATGTTATAATTAAAACTAATGCTATCATTAACACCCATACTATACTTAAAACTAATGCTATAATTAACACCCATGTTATAATTTAAACTAATGCTATCATTACCACCCATGCTATACTTAAAACTAATGCTATCATTAACACCCATGCTATACTTAAAACTAATGCTATCATTAACACCCATGCTATACTTAAAACTAATGCTATCATTAACACCCATGCTATAATTAAAAATAATGATATTATTAACACCCATACTATACTTAAAACTAATGCTATAATTAACACCCATGTTATAATTTAAACTAATGCTATCATTACCACCCATGCTATACTTAAAACTAATGCTATCATTAACACCCATGCTATACTTAAAACTAATGCTATCATTAACACCCATGCTATACTTAAAACTAATGCTATCATTAACACCCATGCTATAATTAAAAATAATGATATTATTAACACCCATGCTATACTTAAAACTAATGCTATCATTAACACCCATGCTAAACTTAAAACTAATTCTATACTTATCTCCCATGCTATCCTTAAAACTAATGCTATCATTAACACCCATGCTATACTTAAAACTAATTATATCATTAACATCCATGATATACTTAAAACTAATGCTATCATTAACAGCCATGCTATACTTAAAACTAATGCTATCATTAACGCCCATGCTATACTTAAAACTAATGCTTTCATTAAAACCCATTCTATACTTAAAACTAATTCTATCATTAACGCCCATGCTATACTTAAAACTAATGTTATCATTAAAACCCATGCTATACTTAAAACTAATGCTATCACTAACATCCATGCTATACTTAAAACTAATACTATCATTAACACCCATGCTATACTTAAAACTAATTCTATCATTAACACCCATGCTATACTTAAAACTAATGCTATACTTATCACCCATGCTTTCCTTAAAATTAATGCTATCATTAACACCCATGCTATACTTAAAACTAATGCTATCATTAACACCCATGCTATACTTAAAACTAATGCGATAATTAACATCCATGCTATACTTAAAACTAATGCTATCATTAACACCCATGCTATACTTAAAACTTATGCTATCATTAACACCCATGCTATACTTAAAAATAATGACATCATTAACACCCATGCTATACTTAAAACTAATGCTATCATTAACACCCATGCTATACTTAAAACTAATGCTATAATTAACATCCATGCTATACTTAAAACTAATGCTATCATTAACACCCATGCTATACTTAATACTAATGCTATACTTATCACCCATGCTATTCTTAAAACTAATGCTATCATTAACACCCATGCTATACTTAAAACTAATGCTATCATTAATACCCATGCTATACTTAAAAATAATGCTATCATTAACACCCATGCTATACTTAAAAATAATGCTATCATTAACACCCATGCTATACTTAAAACTAATGCTATCATTAACACCCATGCTATACTTAAAACTAATGCTATCATTAACACCCATGCTATACTTAAAACTAATGCTATCATTAACACCCATGCTATACTTAAAACCAATGCTATCATTAACACCCATGTTATAATTAAAACTAATGCTATCATTAACACCCATGCTATACTTAAAACTAATGCTATCATTAACACCCATGTTATAATTTAAACTAATGCTATCATTAACACCCATGCTATACTTAAAACTAATGCTATCATTAACACCCATGCTATACTTAAAACTAATGCTATCATTAACACCCATGCTATACTTAAAACTAATGCTATCATTAACACCAATGCTATACTTAAAAATAATTATATTATTAACACCCATGTTATAATTAACACTAATGCTATCATTAACACCCATGCTATACTTAAAACTAATGACATCATTAACACCCATGCTATACTTAAAACTAATGCTATCATTAACACCCATGCTATACATAAAACTAATGCTATGATTAACATCCATGCTATACTTAAAACTAATGCTATCATTAACACCCATGCTATACTTAATACTAATGCTATACTTATCACCCATGCTATTCTTAAAACAAATGCTATCATTAACACCCATGCTATACTTAAAACTAATGCTATCATTAACACCCATGCTATACTTAAAAATAATGCTATCATTAACACCCATGCTATACTTAAAAATAATGCTATCATTAACACCCATGCTATACTTAAAACTAATGCTATCATTAACACCCATGCTATACTTAAAACTAATGCTATCATTAACACCCATGCTATACTTAAAACTAATAATATCATTAACAACCATGCTATACTTAAAACTAATGCTATCATTAACACCCATGCTATACTTAAAACTAATGCTATCATTAACACCAATGCTATACTTAAAAATAATTATATCATTAACACCCATGTTATAATTAACACTAATGCTATCATTAACACCCATGCTATACTTAAAACTAATGACATCATTAACACCCATGCTATACTTAAAACTAATGCTATCATTAACACCCATGCTATACTTAAAACTAATGCTATAATTAACATCCATGCTATACTTAAAACTAATGCTATCATTAACACCCATGCTATACTTAATACTAATGCTATACTTATCACCCATGCTATTCTTAAAACAAATGCTATCATTAACACCCATGCTATACTTAAAACTAATGCTATCATTAACACCCATGCTATACTTAAAACTAATGCTATCATTAACACCCATGCTATACTTAAAACTAATGCTATCATTAACACCCATGCTATACTTAAAACTAATAATATCATTAACAACCATGCTATACTTAAAACTAATGCTATCATTAATACCCATGTTATAATTTAAACTAATGCTATCATTAACACCCATGCTATACTTAAAACTAATGCTATCATTAACACCCATGCTATACTTAAAACTAATGCTATCATTAACACCCATGCTATACTTAAAACTAATGCTATCATTAACACCAATGCTATACTTAAAAATAATTATATCATTAACACCCATGTTATAATTAACACTAATGCTATCATTAACACCCATGCTATACTTAAAACTAATGACATCATTAACACCCATGCTATACTTAAAACTAATGCTATCATTAACACCCATGCTATACTTAAAATTAATGCTATAATTAACATCCATGCTATACTTAAAACTAATGCTATCATTAACACCCATGCTATACTTAATACTAATGCTATACTTATCACCCATGCTATTCTTAAAACAAATGCTATCATTAACACCCATGCTATACTTAAAACTAATGCTACCATTAACACCCATGCTATACTTAAAAATAATGCTATCATTAACACCCATGCTATACTTAAAAATAATGCTATCATTAACACCCATGCTATACTTAAAACTAATGCTATCATTAACACCCATGCTATACTTAAAACTAATGCTATCATTAACACCCATGCTATACTTAAAACTAATAATATCATTAACAACCATGCTATACTTAAAACTAATGCTATCATTAATACCCATACTATACTTAAAAATAATGCTATCATTAACACCCATGCTATACTTAAAACTAATGCTATACTTATCACCCATGCTATTCTTAAAACTAATGCTATCATTAACACCCATGCTATACTTAAAACTAATGCTATCATTAACACCCATGCTAAACTTAAAACTAATTCTATACTTATCTCCCATGCTATCCTTAAAACTAATGCTATCATTAACACCCATGCTATACTTAAAACTAATTATATCATTAAATTCCATGATATACTTAAAACTAATACTATCATTAACACCCATGCTAAACATAAATCTAATGCTATCATTAACACCCATGCTATACTTAAAACTAATGCTATCATTAACACCCATGCTATACTTAAAACTAATTCTATCATTAACGCCCATGCTATACTTAAAACTAATGCTATCATTAACACCCATGCTATACTTAAAACTAATGCTATCATTAAAACCTATGCTATACTTAAAACCAATGTTATAATTAACACCCATGTTATAATTAAAACTAATGCTATCATTAACACCCATACTATACTTAAAACTAATGCTATAATTAACACCCATGTTATAATTTAAACTAATGCTATCATTACCACCCATGCTATACTTAAAACTAATGCTATCATTAACACCCATGCTATACTTAAAACTAATGCTATCATTAACACCCATGCTATACTTAAAACTAATGCTATCATTAACACCCATGCTATAATTAAAAATAATGATATTATTAACACCCATACTATACTTAAAACTAATGCTATAATTAACACCCATGTTATAATTTAAACTAATGCTATCATTACCACCCATGCTATACTTAAAACTAATGCTATCATTAACACCCATGCTATACTTAAAACTAATGCTATCATTAACACCCATGCTATACTTAAAACTAATGCTATCATTAACACCCATGCTATAATTAAAAATAATGATATTATTAACACCCATGCTATACTTAAAACTAATGCTATCATTAACACCCATGCTAAACTTAAAACTAATTCTATACTTATCTCCCATGCTATCCTTAAAACTAATGCTATCATTAACACCCATGCTATACTTAAAACTAATTATATCATTAACATCCATGATATACTTAAAACTAATGCTATCATTAACAGCCATGCTATACTTAAAACTAATGCTATCATTAACGCCCATGCTATACTTAAAACTAATGCTTTCATTAAAACCCATTCTATACTTAAAACTAATTCTATCATTAACGCCCATGCTATACTTAAAACTAATGTTATCATTAAAACCCATGCTATACTTAAAACTAATGCTATCACTAACATCCATGCTATACTTAAAACTAATACTATCATTAACACCCATGCTATACTTAAAACTAATTCTATCATTAACACCCATGCTATACTTAAAACTAATGCTATACTTATCACCCATGCTTTCCTTAAAATTAATGCTATCATTAACACCCATGCTATACTTAAAACTAATGCTATCATTAACACCCATGCTATACTTAAAACTAATGCGATAATTAACATCCATGCTATACTTAAAACTAATGCTATCATTAACACCCATGCTATACTTAAAACTTATGCTATCATTAACACCCATGCTATACTTAAAAATAATGACATCATTAACACCCATGCTATACTTAAAACTAATGCTATCATTAACACCCATGCTATACTTAAAACTAATGCTATAATTAACATCCATGCTATACTTAAAACTAATGCTATCATTAACACCCATGCTATACTTAATACTAATGCTATACTTATCACCCATGCTATTCTTAAAACTAATGCTATCATTAACACCCATGCTATACTTAAAACTAATGCTATCATTAATACCCATGCTATACTTAAAAATAATGCTATCATTAACACCCATGCTATACTTAAAAATAATGCTATCATTAACACCCATGCTATACTTAAAACTAATGCTATCATTAACACCCATGCTATACTTAAAACTAATGCTATCATTAACACCCATGCTATACTTAAAACTAATGCTATCATTAACACCCATGCTATACTTAAAACCAATGCTATCATTAACACCCATGTTATAATTAAAACTAATGCTATCATTAACACCCATGCTATACTTAAAACTAATGCTATCATTAACACCCATGTTATAATTTAAACTAATGCTATCATTAACACCCATGCTATACTTAAAACTAATGCTATCATTAACACCCATGCTATACTTAAAACTAATGCTATCATTAACACCCATGCTATACTTAAAACTAATGCTATCATTAACACCAATGCTATACTTAAAAATAATTATATTATTAACACCCATGTTATAATTAACACTAATGCTATCATTAACACCCATGCTATACTTAAAACTAATGACATCATTAACACCCATGCTATACTTAAAACTAATGCTATCATTAACACCCATGCTATACATAAAACTAATGCTATGATTAACATCCATGCTATACTTAAAACTAATGCTATCATTAACACCCATGCTATACTTAATACTAATGCTATACTTATCACCCATGCTATTCTTAAAACAAATGCTATCATTAACACCCATGCTATACTTAAAACTAATGCTATCATTAACACCCATGCTATACTTAAAAATAATGCTATCATTAACACCCATGCTATACTTAAAAATAATGCTATCATTAACACCCATGCTATACTTAAAACTAATGCTATCATTAACACCCATGCTATACTTAAAACTAATGCTATCATTAACACCCATGCTATACTTAAAACTAATAATATCATTAACAACCATGCTATACTTAAAACTAATGCTATCATTAATACCCATACTATACTTAAAACTAATGCTATCATTAACACCCATGCTATACTTAAAACTAATGCTATCATTAACACCCATGCTATACTTAACAATAATGCTATCATTAACACCCATGCTATACTTAAAACTAATGCTATACTTATCACCCATGCTATTCTTAAAACTAATGCTATCATTAACACCCATGCTATACTTAAAACTAATGCTATCATTAACACCCATGCTAAACTTAAAACTAATTCTATACTTATCTCCCATGCTATCCTTAACACTAATGCTATCATTAACACCCATGCTATACTTAAAACTAATTATATCATTAACATCCATGATATACTTAAAACTAATACTATCATTAACACCCATGCTAAACATAAATCTAATGCTATCATTAACACCCATGCTATACTTAAAACTAATGCTATCATTAACACCCATGCTATACTTAAAACTAATTCTATCATTAACGCCCATGCTATACTTAAAACTAATGCTATCATTAACACCCATGCTATACTTAAAACTAATGCTATCATTAAAACCTATGCTATACTTAAAACCAATGTTATAATTAACACCCATGTTATAATTAAAACTAATGCTATCATTAACACCCATACTATACTTAAAACTAATGCTATAATTAACACCCATGTTATAATTTAAACTAATGCTATCATTACCACCCATGCTATACTTAAAACTAATGCTATCATTAACACCCATGCTATACTTAAAACTAATGCTATCATTAACACCCATGCTATACTTAAAACTAATGCTATCATTAACACCCATGCTATAATTAAAAATAATGATATTATTAACACCCATGCTATACTTAAAACTAATGCTATAATTAACACCCATGCTAAACTTAAAACTAATTCTATACTTATCTCCCATGCTATCCTTAAAACTAATGCTATCATTAACACCCATGCTATACTTAAAACTAATTATATCATTAACATCCATGATATACTTAAAACTAATGCTATCATTAACAGCCATGCTATACTTAAAACTAATGCTATCATTAAAACCCATTCTATACTTAAAACTAATTCTATCATTAACGCCCATGCTATACTTAAAACTAATGTTATCATTAAAACCCATGCTATACTTAAAACTAATGCTATCACTAACATCCATGCTATACTTAAAACTAATACTATCATTAACACCCATGCTATACTTAAAACTAATTCTATCATTAACACCCATGCTATACTTAAAACTAATGCTATACTTATCACCCATGCTTTCCTTAAAATTAATGCTATCATTAACACCCATGCTATACTTAAAACTAATGCTATCATTAACACCCATGCTATACTTAAAACTAATGCGATAATTAACATCCATGCTATACTTAAAACTAATGCTATCATTAACACCCATGCTATACTTAAAACTTATGCTATCATTAACACCCATGCTATACTTAAAAATAATGACATCATTAACACCCATGCTATACTTAAAACTAATGCTATCATTAACACCCATGCTATACTTAAAACTAATGCTATAATTAACATCCATGCTATACTTAAAACTAATGCTATCATTAACACCCATGCTATACTTAATACTAATGCTATACTTATCACCCATGCTATTCTTAAAACTAATGCTATCATTAACACCCATGCTATACTTAAAACTAATGCTATCATTAATACCCATGCTATACTTAAAAATAATGCTATCATTAACACCCATGCTATACTTAAAAATAATGCTATCATTAACACCCATGCTATACTTAAAACTAATGCTATCATTAACACCCATGCTATACTTAAAACTAATGCTATCATTAACACCCATGCTATACTTAAAACTAATGCTATCATTAACACCCATGCTATACTTAAAACCAATGCTATCATTAACACCCATGTTATAATTAAAACTAATGCTATCATTAACACCCATGCTATACTTAAAACTAATGCTATCATTAACACCCATGTTATAATTTAAACTAATGCTATCATTAACACCCATGCTATACTTAAAACTAATGCTATCATTAACACCCATGCTATACTTAAAACTAATGCTATCATTAACACCCATGCTATACTTAAAACTAATGCTATCATTAACACCAATGCTATACTTAAAAATAATTATATCATTAACACCCATGTTATAATTAACACTAATGCTATCATTAACACCCATGCTATACTTAAAACTAATGCTATCATTAACACCCATGCTATACTTAAAACTAATGACATCATTAACACCCATGCTATACTTAAATCTAATGCTATCATTAACACCCATGCTATACTTAAAACTAATGCTATAATTAACATCCATGCTATACTTAAAACTAATGCTATCATTAACACCCATGCTATACTTAATACTAATGCTATACTTATCACCCATGCTATTCTTAAAACAAATGCTATCATTAACACCCATGCTATACTTAAAACTAATGCTATCATTAACACCCATGCTATACTTAAAAATAATGCTATCATTAACACCCATGCTATACTTAAAAATAATGCTATCATTAACACCCATGCTATACTTAAAACTAATGCTATCATTAACACCCATGCTATACTTAAAACTAATGCTATCATTAACACCCATGCTATACTTAAAACTAATAATATCATTAACAACCATGCTATACTTAAAACTAATGCTATCATTAATACCCATACTATACTTAAAACTAATGCTATCATTAACACCCATGCTATACTTAAAACTAATGCTATCATTAACACCCATGCTATACTTAAAAATAATGCTATCATTAACACCCATGCTATACTTAAAAATAATGCTATCATTAACACCCATGCTATACTTAAAACAAATGCTATCATTAATACCCATGCTATACTTAAAACCAATGCTATCATTAACACCCATGTTATAATTAAAACTAATGCTATCATTAACACCCATGCTATACTTAAAACTAATGCTATCATTAACACCCATGTTATAATTTAAACTAATGCTATCATTAACACCCATGCTATACTTAAAACTAATGCTATCATTAACACCCATGCTATACTAAAAACAATGTTATCATTAACACCCATGCTATACTTAAAAATAATGCTATCATTAACACCCATGCTATACTTAAAACTAATGCTATCATTAACACCCATGCTATACTTAAAACCAATGCTATCATTAACACCCATGTTATAATTAAAACTAATGCTATCATTAACACCCATGCTATACTTAAAACTAATGCTATCATTAACACCCATGTTATAATTTAAACTAATGCTATCATTAACGCCCATGCTATACTTAAAACTAATGCTATCATTAACACCCATGCTATACTTAAAACTAATGCTATCATTAAAACCTATGCTATACTTAAAACCAATGTTATAATTAACACCCATGTTATAATTAAAACTAATGCTATCATTAACACCCATACTATACTTAAAACTAATGCTATAATTAACACCCATGTTATAATTTAAACTAATGCTATCATTAACACCCATGCTATAATTAAAACTAATGCTATCATTAACACCCATGCTAAACTTAAAACTAATTCTATACTTATCTCCCATGCTATACTTAAAACTAATGCTATCATTAACACCCATGCTATACTTAAAACTAATTATATCATTAACATCCATGATATACTTAAAACTAATGCTATCATTAACAGCCATGCTATACTTAAAACTAATGCTATCATTAACGCCCATGCTATACTTAAAACTAATGATTTCATTAAAACCCATTCTATACTTAAAACTAATTCTATCATTAACGCCCATGCTATACTTAAAACTAATGTTATCATTAAAACCCATGCTATACTTAAAACTAATGCTATCACTAACATCCATGCTATACTTAAAACTAATACTATCATTAACACCCATGCTATACTTAAAACTAATTCTATCATTAACACCCATGCTATACTTAAAACTAATGCTATCATTAACACCCATGCTATACTTAAAACTAATGCTATCATTAACACCAATGCTATACTTAAAAATAATTATATCATTAACACCCATGTTATAATTAACACTAATGCTATCATTAACACCCATGCTATACTTAAAACTAATGACATCATTAACACCCATGCTATACTTAAAACTAATGCTATCATTAAAACCCATGCTATACTTAAAACTAATGCTATAATTAACATCCATGCTATACTTAAAACTAATGCTATCATTAACACCCATGCTATACTTAATACTAATGCTATACTTATCACCCATGCTATTCTTAAAACAAATGCTATCATTAACACCCATGCTATACTTAAAACTAATGCTATCATTAACACCCATGCTATACTTAAAAATAATGCTATCATTAACACCCATGCTATACTTAAAAATAATGCTATCATTAACACCCATGCTATACTTAAAACTAATGCTATCATTAACACCCATGCTATACTTAAAACTAATGCTATCATTAACACCCATGCTATACTTAAAACTAATAATATCATTAACAACCATGCTATACTTAAAACTAATGCTATCATTAATACCCATACTATACTTAAAACTAATGCTATCATTAACACCCATGCTATACTTAAAACTAATGCTATCATTAACACCCATGCTATACTTAAAAATAATGCTATCATTAACACCCATGCTATACTTAAAAATAATGCTATCATTAACACCCATGCTATACTTAAAACTAATGCTATCATTAACACCCATGCTATACTTAAAACTAATGCTATCATTAACACCCATGCTATACTTAAAACCAATGCTATCATTAACACCCATGTTATAATTAAAACTAATGCTATCATTAACACCCATGCTATACTTAAAACTAATGCTATCATTAACACCCATGTTATAATTTAAACTAATGCTATCATTAACACCCATGCTATACTTAAAACTAATGCTATCATTAACACCCATGCTATACTAAAAACAATGATATCATTAACACCAATGTTATAATTAAAACTAATGCTATCATTAACACCCATGCTATACTTAAAACTAATGCTATCATTAACACCCATGTTATAATTTAAACTAATTCTATCATTAACACCCATGCTATACTTAAAAATAATGCTATAATTAACATCCATGCTATACTTAAAACTAATGCTATCATTAACACCCATGCTATACTTAAAACTAATGCTATACTTATCACCCATGTAATTCTTAAAACTAATGCTATCATTAACACCCATGCTATACTTAAAACTAATGCTATACTTATCACCCATGCTTTCCTTAAAACTAATGCTATCATTAACACCCATGCTATACTTAAAACTAATGCTATCATTAATACCCATGCTATACTTAAAAATAATGCTATCATTAACACCCATGCTATACTTAAAAATAATGCTATCATTAACACCCATGCTATACTTAAAACTAATGCTATCATTAACACCCATGCTATACTTAAAACTAATGCTATCATTAACACCCATGCTATACTTAAAACTAATGCTATCATTAACACCCATGCTATACTTAAAACCAATGCTATCATTAACACCCATGTTATAATTAAAACTAATGCTATCATTAACACCCATGCTATACTTAAAACTAATGCTATCATTAACACCCATGTTATAATTTAAACTAATGCTACCATTAACACCCATTCTATACTTAAAACTAATGCTATCATTAACACCCATGCTATACTTAAAACTAATGCTATCATTAACACCCATGCTATACTTAAAACTAATGCTATCATTAACACCAATGCTATACTTAAAAATAATTATATCATTAACACCCATGTTATAATTAACACTAATGCTATCATTAACACCCATGCTATACTTAAAACTAATGCTATACTTATCACCCATGCTATTCTTAAAACTAATGGTATCATTAACACCCATGCTATACTTAAAACTAATGCTATCATTAACACCCATGATATACTTAAAACTAATGCTATCATTAATACCCATACTATACTTAAAACTAATACTATCATTAACACCCATGCTATATTTAAAACTAATGCTATCATTAACACTCATGCTATACTTAAAACTAATGTTATCATTAATACCCATGCTATACTTAAAACTAATGCTATCATTAACACCCATGCTATACTTAAAACTAATGCTATCATTAACACCCATGCTATACTTAAAACTAATGCTATCATTAACACCCATGCATACTTAAAACTAATGTTATCATTAAAACCCATGTATACTTAAAACTAATACTATACTTATCACCCATGCTTTCCTTAAAACTAATGCTATCATTAACACCCATGTTATAATTAAAACTAATGCTATCATTAACACCCATGCTATACTTAAAACTAATGCTATCATTAACACCCATGTTATAATTTAAACAAATGCTATCATTAACAATCATGCTATACTTAAAACTAATGCTATCATTAACACCCATGCTATACTTAAAACTAATGCTATCATTAACACCCATGCTATACTTAAAACTAATGCTATCATTAACACCCATGCTATACTTAAAACTAATGCTATCATTAACACCCATGCTATACTTAAAACCAATGCTATCATTAACACCCATGTTATAATTAAAACTAATGCTATCATTAACACCCATGCTATACTTAAAACTAATGCTATCATTAACACCCATGTTATAATTTAAACTAATGCTATCATTAACACCCATGCTATACTTAAAACTAATGCTATCATTAACACCCATGCTATACTAAAAATAATGCTATCATTAACACCCATGCTATACTTAAAACTAATGCTATCATTAACACCAATGCTATACTTAAAAATAATTATATCATTAACACCCATGTTATAATTAACACTAATGCTATCATTAACACCCATGCTATACTTAAAACTAATGCTATACTTATCACCCATGCTATTCTTAAAACTAATGGTATCATTAACACCCATGCTATACTTAAAACTAATGCTATCATTAACACCCATGATATACTTAAAACTAATGCTATCATTAATACCCATACTATACTTAAAACTAATACTATCATTAACACCCATGCTATATTTAAAACTAATGCTATCATTAACACTCATGCTATACTTAAAACTAATGTTATCATTAATACCCATGCTATACTTAAAACTAATGCTATCATTAACACCCATGCTATACTTAAAACTAATGCTATCATTAACACCCATGCTATACTTAAAACTAATGCTATCATTAACACCCATGCATACTTAAAACTAATGTTATCATTAAAACCCATGTATACTTAAAACTAATGCTATACTTATCACCCATGCTTTCCTTAAAACTAATGCTATCATTAACACCCATGTTATAATTAAAACTAATGCTATCATTAACACCCATGCTATACTTAAAACTAATGCTATCATTAACACCCATGTTATAATTTAAACAAATGCTATCATTAACAATCATGCTATACTTAAAACTAATGCTATCATTAACACCCATGCTATACTTAAAACTAATGCTATCATTAACACCCATGCTATACTTAAAACTAATGCTATCATTAACACCCATGCTATACTTAAAACTAATGCTATCATTAACACCCATGCTATACTTAAAACCAATGCTATCATTAACACCCATGTTATAATTAAAACTAATGCTATCATTAACACCCATGCTATACTTAAAACTAATGCTATCATTAACACCCATGTTATAATTTAAACTAATGCTATCATTAACACCCATGCTATACTTAAAACTAATGCTATCATTAACACCCATGCTATACTAAAAATAATGATATCATTAACACCAATGTTATAATTAAAACTAATGCTATCATTAACACCCATGCTATACTTAAAACTAATGCTATCATTAACACCCATGTTATAATTTAAACTAATTCTATCATTAACACCCATGCTATACTTAAAAATAATGCTATAATTAACATCCATGCTATACTTAAAACTAATGCTATCATTAACACCCATGCTATACTTAAAACTAATGCTATACTTATCACCCATGCTATTCTTAAAACTAATGCTATCATTAACACCCATGCTATACTTAAAACTAATGCTATCATTAACACCCATGATATACTTAAAACTAATGCTATCATTAATACCCATACTATACTTAAAACTAATACTATCATTAACACCCATGCTATATTTAAAACTAATGCTATCATTAACACCCATGCTATACTTAAAACTAATGTTATCATTAATACCCATGCTATACTTAAAACTAATGCTATCATTAACACCCATGCTATACTTAAAACTAATGCTATCATTAACACCCATGCTATACTTAAAACTAATGCTATCATTAACACCCATGCATACTTAAAACTAATGTTATCATTAAAACCCATGTATACTTAAAACTAATGCTATACTTATCACCCATGCTTTCCTTAAAACTAATGCTATCATTAACACCCATGCTATACTTAAAACTAATGCTATCATTAATACCCATGCTATACTTAAAAATAATGCTATCATTAACACCCATGCTATACTTAAAAATAATGCTATCATTAACACCCATGTTATAATTAAAACTAATGCTATCATTAACACCCATGCTATACTTAAAACTAATGCTAACATTAACACCCATGTTATAATTTAAACTAATGCTACCATTAACACCCATGCTATACTTAAAACTAATGCTATCATTAACACCCATGCTATACTTAAAACTAATGCTATCATTAACACCCATGCTATACTTAAAACTAATGCTATCATTAACACCAATGCTATACTTAAAAATAATTATATCATTAACACCCATGTTATAATTAACACTAATGCTATCATTAACACCCATGCTATACTTAAAACTAATGACATCATTAACACCCATGCTATACTTAAAACTAATGCTATCATTAACACCCATGCTATACTTAAAACTAATGCTATAATTAACATCCATGCTATACTTAAAACTAATGCTATCATTAACACCCATGCTATACTTAAAAATAATGCTATCATTAACACCCATGCTATACTTAAAAATAATGCTATCATTAACACCCATGCTATACTTAAAACTAATGCTATCATTAACACCCATGCTATACTTAAAACTAATGCTATCATTAACACCCATGCTATACTTAAAACTAATGCTATCATTAACACCCATGCTATACTTAAAACCAATGCTATCATTAACACCCATGTTATAATTAAAACTAATGCTATCATTAACACCCATGCTATACTTAAAACTAATGCTATCATTAACACCCATGTTATAATTTAAACTAATGCTATCATTAACAATCATGCTATACTTAAAACTAATGCTATCATTAACACCCATGCTATACTTAAAACTAATGCTATCATTAACACCCATGCTATACTTTAAACTAATGCTATCATTAACACCAATGCTATACTTAAAAATAATTATATCATTAACACCCATGTTATAATTAAAACTAATGCTATCATTAACACCCATGCTATACTTAAAACTAATGCTATACTTATCACCCATGCTATTCTTAAAACTAATGCTATCATTAACACCCATGCTATACTTAAAACTAATGCTATCATTAACACCCATGCTATACTTAAAACCAATGCTATCATTAACACCCATGTTATAATTAAAACTAATGCTATCATTAACACCCATGCTATACTTAAAACTAATGCTATCATTAACACCCATGTTATAATTTAAACTAATGCTATCATTAACACCCATGCTATACTTAAAACTAATGCTATCATTAACACCCATGCTATACTAAAAATAATGATATCATTAACACCAATGTTATAATTAAAACTAATGCTATCATTAACACCCATGCTATACTTAAAACTAATGCTATCATTAACACCCATGTTATAATTTAAACTAATTCTATCATTAACACCCATGCTATACTTAAAAATAATGCTATAATTAACATCCATGCTATACTTAAAACTAATGCTATCATTAACACCCATGCTATACTTAAAACTAATGCTATACTTATCACCCATGCTATTCTTAAAACTAATGCTATCATTAACACCCATGCTATACTTAAAACTAATGCTATCATTAACACCCATGATATACTTAAAACTAATGCTATCATTAATACCCATACTATACTTAAAACTAATACTATCATTAACACCCATGCTATATTTAAAACTAATGCTATCATTAACACCCATGCTATACTTAAAACTAATGTTATCATTAATACCCATGCTATACTTAAAACTAATGCTATCATTAACACCCATGCTATACTTAAAACTAATGCTATCATTAACACCCATGCTATACTTAAAACTAATGCTATCATTAACACCCATGCATACTTAAAACTAATGTTATCATTAAAACCCATGTATACTTAAAACTAATGCTATACTTATCACCCATGCTTTCCTTAAAACTAATGCTATCATTAACACCCATGCTATACTTAAAACTAATGCTATCATTAATACCCATGCTATACTTAAAAATAATGCTATCATTAACACCCATGCTATACTTAAAACTAATGCTATCATTAACACCCATGCTATACTTAAAAATAATGCTATAATTAACATCCATGCTATACTTAAAACTAATGCTATCATTAACACCCATGCTATACTTAAAACTAATGCTATACTTATCACCCATGCTATTCTTAAAACTAATGCTATCATTAACACCCATGCTATACTTAAAACTAATGCTATCATTAACACCCATGATATACTTAAAACTAATGCTATCATTAATACCCATACTATACTTAAAACTAATACTATCATTAACACCCATGCTATATTTAAAACTAATGCTATCATTAACACCCATGCTATACTTAAAACTAATGTTATCATTAATACCCATGCTATACTTAAAACTAATGCTATGATTAACACCCATGCTATACTTAAAACTAATGCTATCATTAACACCCATGCTATACTTAAAACTAATGCTATCATTAACACCCATGCATACTTAAAACTAATGTTATCATTAAAACCCATGTATACTTAAAACTAATGCTATACTTATCACCCATGCTTTCCTTAAAACTAATGCTATCATTAACACCCATGCTATACTTAAAACTAATGCTATCATTAATACCCATGCTATACTTAAAAATAATGCTATCATTAACACCCATGCTATACTTAAAAATAATGCTATCATTAACACCCATGTTATAATTAAAACTAATGCTATCATTAACACCCATGCTATACTTAAAACTAATGCTAACATTAACACCCATGTTATAATTTAAACTAATGCTACCATTAACACCCATGCTATACTTAAAACTAATGCTATCATTAACACCCATGCTATACTTAAAACTAATGCTATCATTAACACCCATGCTATACTTAAAACTAATGCTATCATTAACACCAATGCTATACTTAAAAATAATTATATCATTAACACCCATGTTATAATTAACACTAATGCTATCATTAACACCCATGCTATACTTAAAACTAATGACATCATTAACACCCATGCTATACTTAAAACTAATGCTATCATTAACACCCATGCTATACTTAAAACTAATGCTATAATTAACATCCATGCTATACTTAAAACTAATGCTATCATTAACACCCATGCTATACTTAAAAATAATGCTATCATTAACACCCATGCTATACTTAAAAATAATGCTATCATTAACACCCATGCTATACTTAAAACTAATGCTATCATTAACACCCATGCTATACTTAAAACTAATGCTATCATTAACACCCATGCTATACTTAAAACTAATGCTATCATTAACACCCATGCTATACTTAAAACCAATGCTATCATTAACACCCATGTTATAATTAAAACTAATGCTATCATTAACACCCATGCTATACTTAAAACTAATGCTATCATTAACACCCATGTTATAATTTAAACTAATGCTATCATTAACAATCATGCTATACTTAAAACTAATGCTATCATTAACACCCATGCTATACTTAAAACTAATGCTATCATTAACACCCATGCTATACTTTAAACTAATGCTATCATTAACACCAATGCTATACTTAAAAATAATTATATCATTAACACCCATGTTATAATTAAAACTAATGCTATCATTAACACCCATGCTATACTTAAAACTAATGCTATACTTATCACCCATGCTATTCTTAAAACTAATGCTATCATTAACACCCATGCTATACTTAAAACTAATGCTATCATTAACACCCATGCTATACTTAAAACCAATGCTATCATTAACACCCATGTTATAATTAAAACTAATGCTATCATTAACACCCATGCTATACTTAAAACTAATGCTATCATTAACACCCATGTTATAATTTAAACTAATGCTATCATTAACACCCATGCTATACTTAAAACTAATGCTATCATTAACACCCATGCTATACTAAAAATAATGATATCATTAACACCAATGTTATAATTAAAACTAATGCTATCATTAACACCCATGCTATACTTAAAACTAATGCTATCATTAACACCCATGTTATAATTTAAACTAATTCTATCATTAACACCCATGCTATACTTAAAAATAATGCTATAATTAACATCCATGCTATACTTAAAACTAATGCTATCATTAACACCCATGCTATACTTAAAACTAATGCTATACTTATCACCCATGCTATTCTTAAAACTAATGCTATCATTAACACCCATGCTATACTTAAAACTAATGCTATCATTAACACCCATGATATACTTAAAACTAATGCTATCATTAATACCCATACTATACTTAAAACTAATACTATCATTAACACCCATGCTATATTTAAAACTAATGCTATCATTAACACCCATGCTATACTTAAAACTAATGTTATCATTAATACCCATGCTATACTTAAAACTAATGCTATCATTAACACCCATGCTATACTTAAAACTAATGCTATCATTAACACCCATGCTATACTTAAAACTAATGCTATCATTAACACCCATGCATACTTAAAACTAATGTTATCATTAAAACCCATGTATACTTAAAACTAATGCTATACTTATCACCCATGCTTTCCTTAAAACTAATGCTATCATTAACACCCATGCTATACTTAAAACTAATGCTATCATTAATACCCATGCTATACTTAAAAATAATGCTATCATTAACACCCATGCTATACTTAAAAATAATGCTATCATTAACACCCATGCTATACTTAAAACTAATGCTATCATTAACACCCATGCTATACTTAAAACTAATGCTATCATTAACACCCATGCTATACTTAAAACTAATGCTATCATTAACACCCATGCTATACTTAAAACCAATGCTATCATTAACACCCATGTTATAATTAAAACTAATGCTATCATTAACACCCATGCTATACTTAAAACTAATGCTATCATTAACACCCATGTTATAATTTAAACTAATGCTACCATTAACACCCATGATATACTTAAAACTAATGCTATCATTAACACCCATGCTATACTTAAAACTAATGCTATCATTAACACCCATGCTATACTTAAAACTAATGCTATCATTAACACCCATGCTATACTTAAAACTAATGCTATCATTAACACCAATGCTATACTTAAAAATAATTATATCATTAACACCCATGTTATAATTAACACTAATGCTATCATTAACACCCATGCTATACTTAAAACTAATGACATCATTAACACCCATGCTATACTTAAAACTAATGCTATCATTAACACCCATGCTATACTTAAAACTAATGCTATAATTAACATCCATGCTATACTTAAAACTAATGCTATCATTAACACCCATGCTATACTTAAAAATAATGCTATCATTAACACCCATGCTATACTTAAAAATAATGCTATCATTAACACCCATGCTATACTTAAAACTAATGATATCATTAACACCCATGCTATACTTAAAACTAATGCTATCATTAACACCCATGCTATACTTAAAACTAATGCTATCATTAACACCCATGCTATACTTAAAACCAATGCTATCATTAACACCCATGTTATAATTAAAACTAATGCTATCATTAACACCCATGCTATACTTAAAACTAATGCTATCATTACCACCCATGTTATAATTTAAACTAATGCTATCATTAACAATCATGCTATACTTAAAACTAATGCTATCATTAACACCCATGCTATACTTAAAACTAATGCTATCATTAACACCCATGCTATACTTTAAACTAATGCTATCATTAACACCAATGCTATACTTAAAAATAATTATATCATTAACACCCATGTTATAATTAAAACTAATGCTATCATTAACACCCATGCTATACTTAAAACTAATGCTATACTTATCACCCATGCTATTCTTAAAACTAATGCTATCATTAACACCCATGCTATACTTAAAACTAATGCTATCATTAACACCCATGCTATACTTAAAACCAATCCTATCATTAACACCCATGTTATAATTAAAACTAATGCTATCATTAACACCCATGCTATACTTAAAACTAATGCTATCATTAACACCCATGCTATACTAAAAATAATGATATCATTAACACCTATGTTATAATTAAAACTAATGCTATCATTAACACCCATGCTATACTTAAAACTAATGCTATCATTAACACCCATGTTATAATTTAAACTAATTCTATCATTAACACCCATGCTATACTTAAAAATAATGCTATAATTAACATCCATGCTATACTTAAAACTAATGCTATCATTAACACCCATGCTATACTTAAAACTAATGCTATACTTATCACCCATGCTATTCTTAAAACTAATGCTATCATTAACACCCATGCTATACTTAAAACTAATGCTATCATTAACACCCATGATATACTTAAAACTAATGCTATCATTAATACCCATACTATACTTAAAACTAATACTATCATTAACACCCATGCTATATTTAAAACTAATGCTATCATTAACACCCATGCTATACTTAAAACTAATGTTATCATTAATACCCATGCTATACTTAAAACTAATGCTATCATTAACACCCATGCTATACTTAAAACTAATGCTATCATTAACACCCATGCTATACTTAAAACTAATGCTATCATTAACACCCATGCATACTTAAAACTAATGTTATCATTAAAACCCATGTATACTTAAAACTAATGCTATACTTATCACCCATGCTTTCCTTAAAACTAATGCTATCATTAACACCCATGCTATACTTAAAACTAATGCTATCATTAATACCCATGATATACTTAAAACTAATGCTATCATTAATACCCATACTATACTTAAAACTAATACTATCATTAACACCCATGCTATATTTAAAACTAATGCTATCATTAACACCCATGCTATACTTAAAACTAATGTTATCATTAATACCCATGCTATACTTAAAACTAATGCTATCATTAACACCCATGCTATACTTAAAACTAATGCTATCATTAACACCCATGCTATACTTAAAACTAATGCTATCATTAACACCCATGCATACTTAAAACTAATGTTATCATTAAAACCCATGTATACTTAAAACTAATGCTATACTTATCACCCATGCTTTCCTTAAAACTAATGCTATCATTAACACCCATGCTATACTTAAAACTAATGCTATCATTAATACCCATGCTATACTTAAAAATAATGCTATCATTAACACCCATGCTATACTTAAAAATAATGCTATCATTAACACCCATGCTATACTTAAAACTAATGCTATCATTAACACCCATGCTATACTTAAAACTAATGCTATCATTAACACCCATGCTATACTTAAAACTAATGCTATCATTAACACCCATGCTATACTTAAAACCAATGCTATCATTAACACCCATGTTATAATTAAAACTAATGCTATCATTAACACCCATGCTATACTTAAAACTAATGCTATCATTAACACCCATGTTATAATTTAAACTAATGCTACCATTAACACCCATGATATACTTAAAACTAATGCTATCATTAACACCCATGCTATACTTAAAACTAATGCTATCATTAACACCCATGCTATACTTAAAACTAATGCTATCATTAACACCCATGCTATACTTAAAACTAATGCTATCATTAACACCAATGCTATACTTAAAAATAATTATATCATTAACACCCATGTTATAATTAACACTAATGCTATCATTAACACCCATGCTATACTTAAAACTAATGACATCATTAACACCCATGCTATACTTAAAACTAATGCTATCATTAACACCCATGCTATACTTAAAACTAATGCTATAATTAACATCCATGCTATACTTAAAACTAATGCTATCATTAACACCCATGCTATACTTAAAAATAATGCTATCATTAACACCCATGCTATACTTAAAAATAATGCTATCATTAACACCCATGCTATACTTAAAACTAATGATATCATTAACACCCATGCTATACTTAAAACTAATGCTATCATTAACACCCATGCTATACTTAAAACTAATGCTATCATTAACACCCATGCTATACTTAAAACCAATGCTATCATTAACACCCATGTTATAATTAAAACTAATGCTATCATTAACACCCATGCTATACTTAAAACTAATGCTATCATTACCACCCATGTTATAATTTAAACTAATGCTATCATTAACAATCATGCTATACTTAAAACTAATGCTATCATTAACACCCATGCTATACTTAAAACTAATGCTATCATTAACACCCATGCTATACTTTAAACTAATGCTATCATTAACACCAATGCTATACTTAAAAATAATTATATCATTAACACCCATGTTATAATTAAAACTAATGCTATCATTAACACCCATGCTATACTTAAAACTAATGCTATACTTATCACCCATGCTATTCTTAAAACTAATGCTATCATTAACACCCATGCTATACTTAAAACTAATGCTATCATTAACACCCATGCTATACTTAAAACCAATCCTATCATTAACACCCATGTTATAATTAAAACTAATGCTATCATTAACACCCATGCTATACTTAAAACTAATGCTATCATTAACACCCATGCTATACTAAAAATAATGATATCATTAACACCTATGTTATAATTAAAACTAATGCTATCATTAACACCCATGCTATACTTAAAACTAATGCTATCATTAACACCCATGTTATAATTTAAACTAATTCTATCATTAACACCCATGCTATACTTAAAAATAATGCTATACTTATCACCCATGCTATTCTTAAAACTAATGCTATCATTAACACGCATGCTATACTTAAAACTAATGCTATCATTAACACCCATGATATACTTAAAACTAATGCTATCATTAATACCCATACTATACTTAAAACTAATACTATCATTAACACCCATGCTATATTTAAAACTAATGCTATCATTAACACCCATGCTATACTTAAAACTAATGTTATCATTAATACCCATGCTATACTTAAAACTAATGCTATCATTAACACCCATGCTATACTTAAAACTAATGCTATCATTAACACCCATGCTATACTTAAAACTAATGCTATCATTAACACCCATGCATACTTAAAACTAATGTTATCATTAAAACCCATGTATACTTAAAACTAATGCTATACTTATCACCCATGCTTTCCTTAAAACTAATGCTATCATTAACACCCATGCTATACTTAAAACTAATGCTATCATTAATACCCATGCTATACTTAAAAATAATGCTATCATTAACACCCATGCTATACTTAAAAATAATGCTATCATTAACACCCATGCTATACTTAAAACTAATGCTATCATTAACACCCATGCTATACTTAAAACTAATGCTATCATTAACACCCATGCTATACTTAAAACTAATGCTATCATTAACACTCATGCTATACTTAAAACCAATGCTATCATTAACACCCATGTTATAATTAAAACTAATGCTATCATTAACACCCATGCTATACTTAAAACTAATGCTATCATTAACACCCATGTTATAATTTAAACTAATTCTATCATTAACATCCATGCTATACTTAAAACTAATGCTATCATTAACACCCATGCTATACTTAAAAATAATGCTATCATTAACACCCATGCTATACTTAAAAATAATGCTATCATTAACACCCATGCTATACTTAAAACTAATGCTATCATTAACACCCATGCTATACTTAAAACTAATGCTATCATTAACACCCATGCTATACTTAAAACTAATGCTATCATTAACACCCATGCTATACTTAAAACTAATGCTATCATTAACACCCATGCTATACTTAAAACTAATGCTATCATTAACACCCATGCTATACTTAAAAATAATGCTATACTTATCACCCATGCTATTCTTAAAACTAATGCTATCATTAACACGCATGCTATACTTAAAACTAATGCTATCATTAACACCCATGCTATACTTAAAACTAATGCTATCATTAACACCCATGCTATACTTAAAACTAATGCTATCATTAACACCCATGCTATACTTAAAACTAATGCTATCATTAACACCCATTCTATACTTAAAACTGATGCTATCATTAATACCCATACTATACTTAAAACTAATACTATCATTAACACCCATGCTATATTTAAAACTAATGCTATCATTAACACCCATGCTATACTTAAAACTAATGTTATCATTAATACCCATGCTATACTTAAAACTAATGCTATCATTAACACCCATGCTATACTTAAAACTAATGCTATCATTAACACCCATGCTATACTTAAAACTAATGCTATCATTAACACCCATGCATACTTAAAACTAATGTTATCATTAAAACCCATGTATACTTAAAACTAATGCTATCACTAACATCCATGATATACTTAAAACTAATACTATCATTAACACCCATGCTATACTTAAAACTAATGATATCATTAACACCCATACTTAAAACTAATGCTATACTTATCACCCATGCTTTCCTTAAAACTAATGCTATCATTAACACCCATGCTATACTTAAAACTAATGCTATCATTAATACCCATGCTATACTTAAAAATAATGCTATCATTAACACCCATGCTATACTTAAAAATAATGCTATCATTAACACCCATGTTATAATTTAAACTAATGCTATCATTAACACCCATGCTATACTTAAAACTAATGCTATCATTAACACCCATGCTATACTTAAAAATAATGCTATAATTAACATCCATGCTATACTTAAAACTAATGCTATCATTAACACCCATGCTATACTTAAAACTAATGCTATACTTATCACCCATGCTATTCTTAAAACTAATGCTATCATTAACACCCATGCTATACTTAAAACTAATGCTATCATTAACACCCATGATATACTTAAAACTAATGCTATCATTAATACCCATACTATACTTAAAACTAATACTATCATTAACACCCATGCTATATTTAAAACTAATGCTATCATTAACACCCATGCTATACTTAAAACTAATGTTATCATTAATACCCATGCTATACTTAAAACTAATGCTATCATTAACACCCATGCTATACTTAAAACTAATGCTATCATTAACACCCATGCTATACTTAAAACTAATGCTATCATTAACACCCATGCATACTTAAAACTAATGTTATCATTAAAACCCATGTATACTTAAAACTAATGCTATACTTATCACCCATGCTTTCCTTAAAACTAATGCTATCATTAACACCCATGCTATACTTAAAACTAATGCTATCATTAATACCCATGCTATACTTAAAAATAATGCTATCATTAACACCCATGCTATACTTAAAAATAATGCTATCATTAACACCCATGCTATACTTAAAACTAATGCTATCATTAACACCCATGCTATACTTAAAACTAATGCTATCATTAACACCCATGCTATACTTAAAACTAATGCTATCATTAACACTCATGCTATACTTAAAACCAATGCTATCATTAACACCCATGTTATAATTAAAACTAATGCTATCATTAACACCCATGCTATACTTAAAACTAATGCTATCATTAACACCCATGTTATAATTTAAACTAATTCTATCATTAACATCCATGCTATACTTAAAACTAATGCTATCATTAACACCCATGCTATACTTAAAAATAATGCTATCATTAACACCCATGCTATACTTAAAAATAATGCTATCATTAACACCCATGCTATACTTAAAACTAATGCTATCATTAACACCCATGCTATACTTAAAACTAATGCTATCATTAACACCCATGCTATACTTAAAACTAATGCTATCATTAACACCCATGCTATACTTAAAACTAATGCTATCATTAACACCCATGCTATACTTAAAACTAATGCTATCATTAATACCCATGCTATACTTAAAAATAATGCTATCATTAACACCCATGCTATACTTAAAAATAATGCTATCATTAACACCCATGCTATACTTAAAACTAATGCTATCATTAACACCCATGCTATACTTAAAACTAATGCTATCATTAACACCCATGCTATACTTAAAACCAATGCTATACTTATCACCCATGCTTTCCTTAAAACTAATGCTATCATTAACACCCATGCTATACTTAAAACTAATGCTATCATTAATACCCATGCTATACTTAAAAATAATGCTATCATTAACACCCATGCTATACTTAAAAATAATGCTATCATTAACACCCATGTTATAATTAAAACTAATGCTATCATTAACACCCATGCTATACTTAAAACTAATGCTATCATTAACACCCATGTTATAATTTAAACTAATGCTACCATTAACACCCATGCTATACTTAAAACTAATGCTATCATTAACACCCATGCTATACTTAAAACTAATGCTATCATTAACACCCATGCTATACTTAAAACTAATGCTATCATTAACACCAATGCTATACTTAAAAATAATTATATCATTAACACCCATGTTATAATTAACACTAATGCTATCATTAACACCCATGCTATACTTAAAACTAATGACATCATTAACACCCATGCTATACTTAAAACTAATGCTATCATTAACACCCATGCTATACTTAAAACTAATGCTATAATTAACATCCATGCTATACTTAAAACTAATGCTATCATTAACACCCATGCTATACTTAAAAATAATGCTATCATTAACACCCATGCTATACTTAAAAATAATGCTATCATTAACACCCATGCTATACTTAAAACTAATGCTATCATTAACACCCATGCTATACTTAAAACTAATGCTATCATTAACACCCATGCTATACTTAAAACTAATGCTATCATTAACACCCATGCTATACTTAAAACCAATGCTATCATTAACACCCATGTTATAATTAAAACTAATGCTATCATTAACACCCATGCTATACTTAAAACTAATGCTATCATTATCACCCATGTTATAATTTAAACTAATGCTATCATTAACAATCATGCTATACTTAAAACTAATGCTATCATTAACACCCATGCTATACTTAAAACTAATGCTATCATTAACACCCATGCTATACTTTAAACTAATGCTATCATTAACACCAATGCTATACTTAAAAATAATTATATCATTAACACCCATGTTATAATTAAAACTAATGCTATCATTAACACCCATGCTATACTTAAAACTAATGCTATACTTATCACCCATGCTATTCTTAAAACTAATGCTATCATTAACACCCATGCTATACTTAAAACTAATGCTATCATTAACACCCATGCTATACTTAAAACCAATGCTATCATTAACACCCATGTTATAATTAAAACTAATGCTATCATTAACACCCATGCTATACTTAAAACTAATGCTATCATTAACACCCATGTTATAATTTAAACTAATGCTATCATTAACACCCATGCTATACTTAAAACTAATGCTATCATTAACACCCATGCTATACTAAAAATAATGATATCATTAACACCAATGTTATAATTAAAACTAATGCTATCATTAACACCCATGCTATACTTAAAACTAATGCTATCATTAACACCCATGTTATAATTTAAACTAATTCTATCATTAACACCCATGCTATACTTAAAAATAATGCTATAATTAACATCCATGCTATACTTAAAACTAATGCTATCATTAACACCCATGCTATACTTAAAACTAATGCTATACTTATCACCCATGCTATTCTTAAAACTAATGCTATCATTAACACCCATGCTATACTTAAAACTAATGCTATCATTAACACCCATGATATACTTAAAACTAATGCTATCATTAATACCCATACTATACTTAAAACTAATACTATCATTAACACCCATGCTATATTTAAAACTAATGCTATCATTAACACCCATGCTATACTTAAAACTAATGTTATCATTAATACCCATGCTATACTTAAAACTAATGCTATCATTAACACCCATGCTATACTTAAAACTAATGCTATCATTAACACCCATGCTATACTTAAAACTAATGCTATCATTAACACCCATGCATACTTAAAACTAATGTTATCATTAAAACCCATGTATACTTAAAACTAATGCTATACTTATCACCCATGCTTTCCTTAAAACTAATGCTATCATTAACACCCATGCTATACTTAAAACTAATGCTATCATTAATACCCATGCTATACTTAAAAATAATGCTATCAATAACACCCATGCTATACTTAAAAATAATGCTATCATTAACACCCATGCTATACTTAAAACTAATGCTATCATTAACACCCATGCTATACTTAAAACTAATGCTATCATTAACACCCATGCTATACTTAAAACTAATGCTATCATTAACACCCATGCTATACTTAAAACCAATGCTATCATTAACACCCATGTTATAATTAAAACTAATGCTATCATTAACACCCATTCTATACTTAAAACTAATGCTATCATTAACACCCATGTTATAATTTAAACTAATGCTATCATTAACACCCATGCTATACTTAAAAATAATGCTATCATTAACACCCATGCTATACTTAAAACTAATGCTATCATTAACACCCATGCTATACTTAAAACTAATGCTACCATTAACACCCATGCTATACTTAAAACTAATGCTATCATTAACACCCATGCTATACTTAAAACCAATGCTATCATTAACACCCATGTTATAATTAAAACTAATGCTATCATTAACACCCATGCTATACTTAAAACTAATGCTATCATTACCACCCATGTTATAATTTAAACTAATGCTATCATTAACAATCATGCTATACTTAAAACTAATGCTATCATTAACACCCATGCTATACTTAAAACTAATGCTATCATTAACACCCATGCTATACTTTAAACTAATGCTATCATTAACACCAATGCTATACTTAAAACTAATACTATCATTAACACCCATGCTATATTTAAAACTAATGCTATCATTAACACCCATGCTATACTTAAAACTAATGTTATCATTAATACCCATGCCATACTTAAAACTAATGCTATCATTAACACCCATGCTATACTTAAAAATAATGCTATCATTAACACCCATGCTATACTTAAAAATAATGCTATCATTAACACCCATGCTATACTTAAAACTAATGCTATCATTAACACCCATGCTATACTTAAAACTAATGCTATCATTAACACCCATGCTATACTTAAAACCAATGCTATCATTAACACCCATGTTATAATTAAAACTAATGCTATCATTAACACCCATGCTATACTTAAAACTAATGCTATCATTAACACCCATGTTATAATTTAAACTAATGCTATCATTAACACCCATGCTATACTTAAAACTAATGCTATCATTAACACCCATGCTATACTAAAAACAATGATATCATTAACACCAATGTTATAATTAAAACTAATGCTATCATTAACACCCATGCTATACTTAAAACTAATGCTATCATTAACACCCATGTTATAATTTAAACTAATTCTATCATTAACACCCATGCTATACTTAAAAATAATGCTATAATTAACATCCATGCTATACTTAAAACTAATGCTATCATTAACACCCATGCTATACTTAAAACTAATGCTATACTTATCACCCATGTAATTCTTAAAACTAATGCTATCATTAACACCCATGCTATACTTAAAACTAATGCTATACTTATCACCCATGCTTTCCTTAAAACTAATGCTATCATTAACACCCATGCTATACTTAAAACTAATGCTATCATTAATACCCATGCTATACTTAAAAATAATGCTATCATTAACACCCATGCTATACTTAAAAATAATGCTATCATTAACACCCATGCTATACTTAAAACTAATGCTATCATTAACACCCATGCTATACTTAAAACTAATGCTATCATTAACACCCATGCTATACTTAAAACTAATGCTATCATTAACACCCATGCTATACTTAAAACCAATGCTATCATTAACACCCATGTTATAATTAAAACTAATGCTATCATTAACACCCATGCTATACTTAAAACTAATGCTATCATTAACACCCATGTTATAATTTAAACTAATGCTACCATTAACACCCATTCTATACTTAAAACTAATGCTATCATTAACACCCATGCTATACTTAAAACTAATGCTATCATTAACACCCATGCTATACTTAAAACTAATGCTATCATTAACACCAATGCTATACTTAAAAATAATTATATCATTAACACCCATGTTATAATTAACACTAATGCTATCATTAACACCCATGCTATACTTAAAACTAATGCTATACTTATCACCCATGCTATTCTTAAAACTAATGGTATCATTAACACCCATGCTATACTTAAAACTAATGCTATCATTAACACCCATGATATACTTAAAACTAATGCTATCATTAATACCCATACTATACTTAAAACTAATACTATCATTAACACCCATGCTATATTTAAAACTAATGCTATCATTAACACTCATGCTATACTTAAAACTAATGTTATCATTAATACCCATGCTATACTTAAAACTAATGCTATCATTAACACCCATGCTATACTTAAAACTAATGCTATCATTAACACCCATGCTATACTTAAAACTAATGCTATCATTAACACCCATGCATACTTAAAACTAATGTTATCATTAAAACCCATGTATACTTAAAACTAATGCTATAGTTATCACCCATGCTTTCCTTAAAACTAATGCTATCATTAACACCCATGTTATAATTAAAACTAATGCTATCATTAACACCCATGCTATACTTAAAACTAATGCTATCATTAACACCCATGTTATAATTTAAACTAATGCTATCATTAACAATCATGCTATACTTAAAACTAATGCTATCATTAACACCCATGCTATACTTAAAACTAATGCTATCATTAACACCCATGCTATACTTAAAACTAATGCTATCATTAACACCCATGCTATACTTAAAACTAATGCTATCATTAACACCCATGCTATACTTAAAACCAATGCTATCATTAACACCCATGTTATAATTAAAACTAATGCTATCATTAACACCCATGCTATACTTAAAACTAATGCTATCATTAACACCCATGTTATAATTTAAACTAATGCTATCATTAACACCCATGCTATACTTAAAACTAATGCTATCATTAACACCCATGCTATACTAAAAATAATGATATCATTAACACCAATGTTATAATTAAAACTAATGCTATCATTAACACCCATGCTATACTTAAAACTAATGCTATCATTAACACCCATGTTATAATTTAAACTAATTCTATCATTAACACCCATGCTATACTTAAAAATAATGCTATAATTAACATCCATGCTATACTTAAAACTAATGCTATCATTAACACCCATGCTATACTTAAAACTAATGCTATACTTATCACCCATGCTATTCTTAAAACTAATGCTATCATTAACACCCATGCTATACTTAAAACTAATGCTATCATTAACACCCATGATATACTTAAAACTAATGCTATCATTAATACCCATACTATACTTAAAACTAATACTATCATTAACACCCATGCTATATTTAAAACTAATGCTATCATTAACACCCATGCTATACTTAAAACTAATGTTATCATTAATACCCATGCTATACTTAAAACTAATGCTATCATTAACACCCATGCTATACTTAAAACTAATGCTATCATTAACACCCATGCTATACTTAAAACTAATGCTATCATTAACACCCATGCATACTTAAAACTAATGTTATCATTAAAACCCATGTATACTTAAAACTAATGCTATACTTATCACCCATGCTTTCCTTAAAACTAATGCTATCATTAACACCCATGCTATACTTAAAACTAATGCTATCATTAATACCCATGCTATACTTAAAAATAATGCTATCATTAACACCCATGCTATACTTAAAAATAATGCTATCATTAACACCCATGTTATAATTAAAACTAATGCTATCATTAACACCCATGCTATACTTAAAACTAATGCTATCATTAACACCCATGTTATAATTTAAACTAATGCTACCATTAACACCCATGCTATACTTAAAACTAATGCTATCATTAACACCCATGCTATACTTAAAACTAATGCTATCATTAACACCCATGCTATACTTAAAACTAATGCTATCATTAACACCAATGCTATACTTAAAAATAATTATATCATTAACACCCATGTTATAATTAACACTAATGCTATCATTAACACCCATGCTATACTTAAAACTAATGACATCATTAACACCCATGCTATACTTAAAACTAATGCTATCATTAACACCCATGCTATACTTAAAACTAATGCTATAATTAACATCCATGCTATACTTAAAACTAATGCTATCATTAACACCCATGCTATACTTAAAAATAATGCTATCATTAACACCCATGCTATACTTAAAAATAATGCTATCATTAACACCCATGCTATACTTAAAACTAATGCTATCATTAACACCCATGCTATACTTAAAACTAATGCTATCATTAACACCCATGCTATACTTAAAACTAATGCTATCATTAACACCCATGCTATACTTAAAACCAATGCTATCATTAACACCCATGTTATAATTAAAACTAATGCTATCATTAACACCCATGCTATACTTAAAACTAATGCTATCATTAACACCCATGTTATAATTTAAACTAATGCTATCATTAACAATCATGCTATACTTAAAACTAATGCTATCATTAACACCCATGCTATACTTAAAACTAATGCTATCATTAACACCCATGCTATACTTTAAACTAATGCTATCATTAACACCAATGCTATACTTAAAAATAATTATATCATTAACACCCATGTTATAATTAAAACTAATGCTATCATTAACACCCATGCTATACTTAAAACTAATGCTATCATTAACACCCATGTTATAATTTAAACTAATGCTATCATTAACAATCATGCTATACTTAAAACTAATGCTATCATTAACACCCATGCTATACTTAAAACTAATGCTATCATTAACACCCATGCTATACTTAAAACTAATGCTATCATTAACACCCATGCTATACTTAAAACCAATGCTATCATTAACACCCATGTTATAATTAAAACTAATGCTATCATTAACACCCATGCTATACTTAAAACTAATGCTATCATTAACACCCATGTTATAATTTAAACTAATGCTATCATTAACACCCATGCTATACTTAAAACTAATGCTATCATTAACACCCATGCTATACTAAAAATAATGATATCATTAACACCAATGTTATAATTAAAACTAATGCTATCATTAACACCCATGCTATACTTAAAACTAATGCTATCATTAACACCCATGTTATAATTTAAACTAATTCTATCATTAACACCCATGCTATACTTAAAAATAATGCTATAATTAACATCCATGCTATACTTAAAACTAATGCTATCATTAACACCCATGCTATACTTAAAACTAATGCTATACTTATCACCCATGCTATTCTTAAAACTAATGCTATCATTAACACCCATGCTATACTTAAAACTAATGCTATCATTAACACCCATGATATACTTAAAACTAATGCTATCATTAATACCCATACTATACTTAAAACTAATACTATCATTAACACCCATGCTATATTTAAAACTAATGCTATCATTAACACCCATGCTATACTTAAAACTAATGTTATCATTAATACCCATGCTATACTTAAAACTAATGCTATCATTAACACCCATGCTATACTTAAAACTAATGCTATCATTAACACCCATGCTATACTTAAAACTAATGCTATCATTAACACCCATGCATACTTAAAACTAATGTTATCATTAAAACCCATGTATACTTAAAACTAATGCTATACTTATCACCCATGCTTTCCTTAAAACTAATGCTATCATTAACACCCATGCTATACTTAAAACTAATGCTATCATTAATACCCATGCTATACTTAAAAATAATGCTATCATTAACACCCATGCTATACTTAAAAATAATGCTATCATTAACACCCATGTTATAATTTAAACTAATGCTATCATTAACACCCATGCTATACTTAAAACTAATGCTATCATTAACACCCATGCTATACTAAAAATAATGATATCATTAACACCAATGTTATAATTAAAACTAATGCTATCATTAACACCCATGCTATACTTAAAACTAATGCTATCATTAACACCCATGTTATAATTTAAACTAATTCTATCATTAACACCCATGCTATACTTAAAAATAATGCTATAATTAACATCCATGCTATACTTAAAACTAATGCTATCATTAACACCCATGCTATACTTAAAACTAATGCTATACTTATCACCCATGCTATTCTTAAAACTAATGCTATCATTAACACCCATGCTATACTTAAAACTAATGCTATCATTAACACCCATGATATACTTAAAACTAATGCTATCATTAATACCCATACTATACTTAAAACTAATACTATCATTAACACCCATGCTATATTTAAAACTAATGCTATCATTAACACCCATGCTATACTTAAAACTAATGTTATCATTAATACCCATGCTATACTTAAAACTAATGCTATCATTAACACCCATGCTATACTTAAAACTAATGCTATCATTAACACCCATGCTATACTTAAAACTAATGCTATCATTAACACCCATGCATACTTAAAACTAATGTTATCATTAAAACCCATGTATACTTAAAACTAATGCTATACTTATCACCCATGCTTTCCTTAAAACTAATGCTATCATTAACACCCATGCTATACTTAAAACTAATGCTATCATTAATACCCATGCTATACTTAAAAATAATGCTATCATTAACACCCATGCTATACTTAAAAATAATGCTATCATTAACACCCATGCTATACTTAAAACTAATGCTATCATTAACACCCATGCTATACTTAAAACTAATGCTATCATTAACACCCATGCTATACTTAAAACTAATGCTATCATTAACACCCATGCTATACTTAAAACCAATGCTATCATTAACACCCATGTTATAATTAAAACTAATGCTATCATTAACACCCATTCTATACTTAAAACTAATGCTATCATTAACACCCATGTTATAATTTAAACTAATGCTATCATTAACACCCATGCTATACTTAAAAATAATGCTATCATTAACACCCATGCTATACTTAAAACTAATGCTATCATTAACACCCATGCTATACTTAAAACTAATGCTACCATTAACACCCATGCTATACTTAAAACTAATGCTATCATTAACACCCATGCTATACTTAAAACCAATGCTATCATTAACACCCATGTTATAATTAAAACTAATGCTATCATTAACACCCATGCTATACTTAAAACTAATGCTATCATTACCACCCATGTTATAATTTAAACTAATGCTATCATTAACAATCATGCTATACTTAAAACTAATGCTATCATTAACACCCATGCTATACTTAAAACTAATGCTATCATTAACACCCATGCTATACTTTAAACTAATGCTATCATTAACACCAATGCTATACTTAAAAATAATTATATCATTAACACCCATGTTATAATTAAAACTAATGCTATCATTAACACCCATGCTATACTTAAAACTAATGCTATACTTATCACCCATGCTATTCTTAAAACTAATGCTATCATTAACACCCATGCTATACTTAAAACTAATGCTATCATTAACACCCATGCTATACTTAAAACCAATGCTATCATTAACACCCATGTTATAATTAAAACTAATGCTATCATTAACACCCATGCTATACTTAAAACTAATGCTATCATTAACACCCATGTTATAATTTAAACTAATGCTATCATTAACACCCATGCTATACTTAAAACTAATGCTATCATTAACACCCATGCTATACTAAAAATAATGATATCATTAACACCAATGTTATAATTAAAACTAATGCTATCATTAACACCCATGCTATACTTAAAACTAATGCTATCATTAACACCCATGTTATAATTTAAACTAATTCTATCATTAACACCCATGCTATACTTAAAAATAATGCTATAATTAACATCCATGCTATACTTAAAACTAATGCTATCATTAACACCCATGCTATACTTAAAACTAATGCTATACTTATCACCCATGCTATTCTTAAAACTAATGCTATCATTAACACCCATGCTATACTTAAAACTAATGCTATCATTAACACCCATGATATACTTAAAACTAATGCTATCATTAATACCCATACTATACTTAAAACTAATACTATCATTAACACCCATGCTAAATTTAAAACTAATGCTATCATTAACACCCATGCTATACTTAAAACTAATGTTATCATTAATACCCATGCTATACTTAAAACTAATGCTATCATTAACACCCATGCTATACTTAAAAATAATGCTATCATTAACACCCATGCTATACTTAAAAATAATGCTATCATTAACACCCATGCTATACTTAAAACTAATGCTATCATTAACACCCATGCTATACTTAAAACTAATGCTATCATTAACACCCATGCTATACTTAAAACCAATGCTATCATTAACACCCATGTTATAATTAAAACTAATGCTATCATTAACACCCATGCTATACTTAAAACTAATGCTATCATTAACACCCATGTTATAATTTAAACTAATGCTATCATTAACACCCATGCTATACTTAAAACTAATGCTATCATTAACACCCATGCTATACTTAAAACTAATGCTATACTTATCACCCATGCTATTCTTAAAACTAATGGTATCATTAACACCCATGCTATACTTAAAACTAATGCTATCATTAACACCCATGATATACTTAAAACTAATGCTATCATTAATACCCATACTATACTTAAAACTAATACTATCATTAACACCCATGCTATATTTAAAACTAATGCTATCATTAACACTCATGCTATACTTAAAACTAATGTTATCATTAATACCCATGCTATACTTAAAACTAATGCTATCATTAACACCCATGCTATACTTAAAACTAATGCTATCATTAACACCCATGCTATACTTAAAACTAATGCTATCATTAACACCCATGCATACTTAAAACTAATGTTATCATTAAAACCCATGTATACTTAAAACTAATGCTATAGTTATCACCCATGCTTTCCTTAAAACTAATGCTATCATTAACACCCATGTTATAATTAAAACTAATGCTATCATTAACACCCATGCTATACTTAAAACTAATGCTATCATTAACACCCATGTTATAATTTAAACTAATGCTATCATTAACAATCATGCTATACTTAAAACTAATGCTATCATTAACACCCATGCTATACTTAAAACTAATGCTATCATTAACACCCATGCTATACTTAAAACTAATGCTATCATTAACACCCATGCTATACTTAAAACTAATGCTATCATTAACACCCATGCTATACTTAAAACCAATGCTATCATTAACACCCATGTTATAATTAAAACTAATGCTATCATTAACACCCATGCTATACTTAAAACTAATGCTATCATTAACACCCATGTTATAATTTAAACTAATGCTATCATTAACACCCATGCTATACTTAAAACTAATGCTATCATTAACACCCATGCTATACTAAAAATAATGATATCATTAACACCAATGTTATAATTAAAACTAATGCTATCATTAACACCCATGCTATACTTAAAACTAATGCTATCATTAACACCCATGTTATAATTTAAACTAATTCTATCATTAACACCCATGCTATACTTAAAAATAATGCTATAATTAACATCCATGCTATACTTAAAACTAATGCTATCATTAACACCCATGCTATACTTAAAACTAATGCTATACTTATCACCCATGCTATTCTTAAAACTAATGCTATCATTAACACCCATGCTATACTTAAAACTAATGCTATCATTAACACCCATGATATACTTAAAACTAATGCTATCATTAATACCCATACTATACTTAAAACTAATACTATCATTAACACCCATGCTATATTTAAAACTAATGCTATCATTAACACCCATGCTATACTTAAAACTAATGTTATCATTAATACCCATGCTATACTTAAAACTAATGCTATCATTAACACCCATGCTATACTTAAAACTAATGCTATCATTAACACCCATGCTATACTTAAAACTAATGCTATCATTAACACCCATGCATACTTAAAACTAATGTTATCATTAAAACCCATGTATACTTAAAACTAATGCTATACTTATCACCCATGCTTTCCTTAAAACTAATGCTATCATTAACACCCATGCTATACTTAAAACTAATGCTATCATTAATACCCATGCTATACTTAAAAATAATGCTATCATTAACACCCATGCTATACTTAAAAATAATGCTATCATTAACACCCATGTTATAATTAAAACTAATGCTATCATTAACACCCATGCTATACTTAAAACTAATGCTATCATTAACACCCATGTTATAATTTAAACTAATGCTACCATTAACACCCATGCTATACTTAAAACTAATGCTATCATTAACACCCATGCTATACTTAAAACTAATGCTATCATTAACACCCATGCTATACTTAAAACTAATGCTATCATTAACACCAATGCTATACTTAAAAATAATTATATCATTAACACCCATGTTATAATTAACACTAATGCTATCATTAACACCCATGCTATACTTAAAACTAATGACATCATTAACACCCATGCTATACTTAAAACTAATGCTATCATTAACACCCATGCTATACTTAAAACTAATGCTATAATTAACATCCATGCTATACTTAAAACTAATGCTATCATTAACACCCATGCTATACTTAAAAATAATGCTATCATTAACACCCATGCTATACTTAAAAATAATGCTATCATTAACACCCATGCTATACTTAAAACTAATGCTATCATTAACACCCATGCTATACTTAAAACTAATGCTATCATTAACACCCATGCTATACTTAAAACTAATGCTATCATTAACACCCATGCTATACTTAAAACCAATGCTATCATTAACACCCATGTTATAATTAAAACTAATGCTATCATTAACACCCATGCTATACTTAAAACTAATGCTATCATTAACACCCATGTTATAATTTAAACTAATGCTATCATTAACAATCATGCTATACTTAAAACTAATGCTATCATTAACACCCATGCTATACTTAAAACTAATGCTATCATTAACACCCATGCTATACTTTAAACTAATGCTATCATTAACACCAATGCTATACTTAAAAATAATTATATCATTAACACCCATGTTATAATTAAAACTAATGCTATCATTAACACCCATGCTATACTTAAAACTAATGCTATCATTAACACCCATGTTATAATTTAAACTAATGCTATCATTAACAATCATGCTATACTTAAAACTAATGCTATCATTAACACCCATGCTATACTTAAAACTAATGCTATCATTAACACCCATGCTATACTTAAAACTAATGCTATCATTAACACCCATGCTATACTTAAAACTAATGCTATCATTAACACCCATGCTATACTTAAAACCAATGCTATCATTAACACCCATGTTATAATTAAAACTAATGCTATCATTAACACCCATGCTATACTTAAAACTAATGCTATCATTAACACCCATGTTATAATTTAAACTAATGCTATCATTAACACCCATGCTATACTTAAAACTAATGCTATCATTAACACCCATGCTATACTAAAAATAATGATATCATTAACACCAATGTTATAATTAAAACTAATTCTATCATTAACACCCATGCTATACTTAAAACTAATGCTATCATTAACACCCATGTTATAATTTAAACTAATTCTATCATTAAAACCCATGCTATACTTAAAAATAATGCTATAATTAACATCCATGCTATACTTAAAACTAATGCTATCATTAACACCCATGCTATACTTAAAACTAATGCTATACTTATCACCCATGCTATTCTTAAAACTAATGCTATCATTAACACCCATGCTATACTTAAAACTAATGCTATCATTAACACCCATGATATACTTAAAACTAATGCTATCATTAATACCCATACTATACTTAAAACTAATACTATCATTAACACCCATGCTATATTTAAAACTAATGCTATCATTAACACCCATGCTATACTTAAAACTAATGTTATCATTAATACCCATGCTATACTTAAAACTAATGCTATCATTAACACCCATGCTATACTTAAAACTAATGCTATCATTAACACCCATGCTATACTTAAAACTAATGCTATCATTAACACCCATGCATACTTAAAACTAATGTTATCATTAAAACCCATGTATACTTAAAACTAATGCTATACTTATCACCCATGCTTTCCTTAAAACTAATGCTATCATTAACACCCATGCTATACTTAAAACTAATGCTATCATTAATACCCATGCTATACTTAAAAATAATGCTATCATTAACACCCATGCTATACTTAAAAATAATGCTATCATTAACACCCATGTTATAATTAAAACTAATGCTATCATTAACACCCATGCTATACTTAAAACTAATGCTATCATTAACACCCATGTTATAATTTAAACTAATGCTACCATTAACACCCATGCTATACTTAAAACTAATGCTATCATTAACACCCATGCTATACTTAAAACTAATGCTATCATTAACACCCATGCTATACTTAAAACTAATGCTATCATTAACACCAATGCTATACTTAAAAATAATTATATCATTAACACCCATGTTATAATTAACACTAATGCTATCATTAACACCCATGCTATACTTAAAACTAATGACATCATTAACACCCATGCTATACTTAAAACTAATGCTATCATTAACACCCATGCTATACTTAAAACTAATGCTATAATTAACATCCATGCTATACTTAAAACTAATGCTATCATTAACACCCATGCTATACTTAAAAATAATGCTATCATTAACACCCATGCTATACTTAAAAATAATGCTATCATTAACACCCATGCTATACTTAAAACTAATGCTATCATTAACACCCATGCTATACTTAAAACTAATGCTATCATTAACACCCATGCTATACTTAAAACTAATGCTATCATTAACACCCATGCTATACTTAAAACCAATGCTATCATTAACACCCATGCTATACTTAAAACCAATGCTATCATTAACACCCATGTTATAATTAAAACTAATGCTATCATTAACACCCATGCTATACTTAAAACTAATGCTATCATTAACACCCATGTTATAATTTAAACTAATGCTATCATTAACACCCATGCTATACTTAAAACTAATGCTATCATTAACACCCATGCTATACTAAAAATAATGATATCATTAACACCAATGTTATAATTAAAACTAATGCTATCATTAACACCCATGCTATACTTAAAACTAATGCTATCATTAACACCCATGTTATAATTTAAACTAATTCTATCATTAACACCCATGCTATACTTAAAAATAATGCTATAATTAACATCCATGCTATACTTAAAACTAATGCTATCATTAACACCCATGCTATACTTAAAACTAATGCTATACTTATCACCCATGCTATTCTTAAAACTAATGCTATCATTAACACCCATGTTATAATTTAAACTAATGCTACCATTAACACCCATGCTATACTTAAAACTAATGCTATCATTAACACCCATGCTATACTTAAAACTAATGCTATCATTAACACCCATGCTATACTTAAAACTAATGCTATCATTAACACCAATGCTATACTTAAAAATAATTATATCATTAACACCCATGTTATAATTAACACTAATGCTATCATTAACACCCATGCTATACTTAAAACTAATGACATCATTAACACCCATGCTATACTTAAAACTAATGCTATCATTAACACCCATGCTATACTTAAAACTAATGCTATAATTAACATCCATGCTATACTTAAAACTAATGCTATCATTAACACCCATGCTATACTTAAAACTAATGCTATCATTAACACCCATGTTATAATTTAAACTAATGCTACCATTAACACCCATGCTATACTTAAAACTAATGCTATCATTAACACCCATGCTATACTTAAAACTAATGCTATCATTAACACCCATGCTATACTTAAAACTAATGCTATCATTAACACCAATGCTATACTTAAAAATAATTATATCATTAACACCCATGTTATAATTAACACTAATGCTATCATTAACACCCATGCTATACTTAAAACTAATGACATCATTAACACCCATGCTATACTTAAAACTAATGCTATCATTAACACCCATGCTATACTTAAAACTAATGCTATAATTAACATCCATGCTATACTTAAAACTAATGCTATCATTAACACCCATGCTATACTTAAAAATAATGCTATCATTAACACCCATGCTATACTTAAAAATAATGCTATCATTAACACCCATGCTATACTTAAAACTAATGCTATCATTAACACCCATGCTATACTTAAAACTAATGCTATCATTAACACCCATGCTATACTTAAAACTAATGCTATCATTAACACCCATGCTATACTTAAAACCAATGCTATCATTAACACCCATGTTATAATTAAAACTAATGCTATCATTAACACCCATGCTATACTTAAAACTAATGCTATCATTAACACCCATGTTATAATTTAAACTAATGCTATCATTAACAATCATGCTATACTTAAAACTAATGCTATCATTAACACCCATGCTATACTTAAAACTAATGCTATCATTAACACCCATGCTATACTTTAAACTAATGCTATCATTAACACCAATGCTATACTTAAAAATAATTATATCATTAACACCCATGTTATAATTAAAACTAATGCTATCATTAACACCCATGCTATACTTAAAACTAATGCTATCATTAACACCCATGTTATAATTTAAACTAATGCTATCATTAACAATCATGCTATACTTAAAACTAATGCTATCATTAACACCCATGCTATACTTAAAACTAATGCTATCATTAACACCCATGCTATACTTAAAACTAATGCTATCATTAACACCCATGCTATACTTAAAACTAATGCTATCATTAACACCCATGCTATACTTAAAACCAATGCTATCATTAACACCCATGTTATAATTAAAACTAATGCTATCATTAACACCCATGCTATACTTAAAACTAATGCTATCATTAACACCCATGTTATAATTTAAACTAATGCTATCATTAACACCCATGCTATACTTAAAACTAATGCTATCATTAACACCCATGCTATACTAAAAATAATGATATCATTAACACCAATGTTATAATTAAAACTAATTCTATCATTAACACCCATGCTATACTTAAAACTAATGCTATCATTAACACCCATGTTATAATTTAAACTAATTCTATCATTAACACCCATGCTATACTTAAAAATAATGCTATAATTAACATCCATGCTATACTTAAAACTAATGCTATCATTAACACCCATGCTATACTTAAAACTAATGCTATACTTATCACCCATGCTATTCTTAAAACTAATGCTATCATTAACACCCATGCTATACTTAAAACTAATGCTATCATTAACACCCATGATATACTTAAAACTAATGCTATCATTAATACCCATACTATACTTAAAACTAATACTATCATTAACACCCATGCTATATTTAAAACTAATGCTATCATTAACACCCATGCTATACTTAAAACTAATGTTATCATTAATACCCATGCTATACTTAAAACTAATGCTATCATTAACACCCATGCTATACTTAAAACTAATGCTATCATTAACACCCATGCTATACTTAAAACTAATGCTATCATTAACACCCATGCATACTTAAAACTAATGTTATCATTAAAACCCATGTATACTTAAAACTAATGCTATACTTATCACCCATGCTTTCCTTAAAACTAATGCTATCATTAACACCCATGCTATACTTAAAACTAATGCTATCATTAATACCCATGCTATACTTAAAAATAATGCTATCATTAACACCCATGCTATACTTAAAAATAATGCTATCATTAACACCCATGTTATAATTAAAACTAATGCTATCATTAACACCCATGCTATACTTAAAACTAATGCTATCATTAACACCCATGTTATAATTTAAACTAATGCTACCATTAACACCCATGCTATACTTAAAACTAATGCTATCATTAACACCCATGCTATACTTAAAACTAATGCTATCATTAACACCCATGCTATACTTAAAACTAATGCTATCATTAACACCAATGCTATACTTAAAAATAATTATATCATTAACACCCATGTTATAATTAACACTAATGCTATCATTAACACCCATGCTATACTTAAAACTAATGACATCATTAACACCCATGCTATACTTAAAACTAATGCTATCATTAACACCCATGCTATACTTAAAACTAATGCTATAATTAACATCCATGCTATACTTAAAACTAATGCTATCATTAACACCCATGCTATACTTAAAAATAATGCTATCATTAACACCCATGCTATACTTAAAAATAATGCTATCATTAACACCCATGCTATACTTAAAACTAATGCTATCATTAACACCCATGCTATACTTAAAACTAATGCTATCATTAACACCCATGCTATACTTAAAACTAATGCTATCATTAACACCCATGCTATACTTAAAACCAATGCTATCATTAACACCCATGCTATACTTAAAACCAATGCTATCATTAACACCCATGTTATAATTAAAACTAATGCTATCATTAACACCCATGCTATACTTAAAACTAATGCTATCATTAACACCCATGTTATAATTTAAACTAATGCTATCATTAACACCCATGCTATACTTAAAACTAATGCTATCATTAACACCCATGCTATACTAAAAATAATGATATCATTAACACCAATGTTATAATTAAAACTAATGCTATCATTAACACCCATGCTATACTTAAAACTAATGCTATCATTAACACCCATGTTATAATTTAAACTAATTCTATCATTAACACCCATGCTATACTTAAAAATAATGCTATAATTAACATCCATGCTATACTTAAAACTAATGCTATCATTAACACCCATGCTATACTTAAAACTAATGCTATACTTATCACCCATGCTATTCTTAAAACTAATGCTATCATTAACACCCATGCTATACTTAAAACTAATGCTATCATTAACACCCATGATATACTTAAAACTAATGCTATCATTAATACCCATACTATACTTAAAACTAATACTATCATTAACACCCATGCTATATTTAAAACTAATGCTATCATTAACACCCATGCTATACTTAAAACTAATGTTATCATTAATACCCATGCTATACTTAAAACTAATGCTATCATTAACACCCATGCTATACTTAAAACTAATGCTATCATTAACACCCATGCTATACTTAAAACTAATGCTATCATTAACACCCATGCATACTTAAAACTAATGTTATCATTAAAACCCATGTATACTTAAAACTAATGCTATACTTATCACCCATGCTTTCCTTAAAACTAATGCTATCATTAACACCCATGCTATACTTAAAACTAATGCTATCATTAACACCAATGCTATACTTAAAAATAATTATATCATTAACACCCATGTTATAATTAACACTAATGCTATCATTAACACCCATGCTATACTTAAAACTAATGACATCATTAACACCCATGCTATACTTAAAACTAATGCTATCATTAACACCCATGCTATACTTAAAACTAATGCTATAATTAACATCCATGCTATACTTAAAACTAATGCTATCATTAACACCCATGCTATACTTAAAAATAATGCTATCATTAACACCCATGCTATACTTAAAAATAATGCTATCATTAACACCCATGCTATACTTAAAACTAATGCTATCATTAACACCAATGCTATACTTAAAAATAATTATATCATTAACACCCATGTTATAATTAAAACTAATGCTATCATTAACACCCATGCTATACTTAAAACTAATGCTATACTTATCACCCATGCTATTCTTAAAACTAATGCTATCATTAACACCCATGCTATACTTAAAACTAATGCTATCATTAACACCCATGCTATACTTAAAACCAATCCTATCATTAACACCCATGTTATAATTAAAACTAATGCTATCATTAACACCCATGCTATACTTAAAACTAATGCTATCATTAACACCCATGCTATACTAAAAATAATGATATCATTAACACCAATGTTATAATTAAAACTAATGCTATCATTAACACCCATGCTATACTTAAAACTAATGCTATCATTAACACCCATGTTATAATTTAAACTAATTCTATCATTAACACCCATGCTATACTTAAAAATAATGCTATAATTAACATCCATGCTATACTTAAAACTAATGCTATCATTAACACCCATGCTATACTTAAAACTAATGCTATACTTATCACCCATGCTATTCTTAAAATTAATGCTATCATTAACACGCATGCTATACTTAAAACTAATGCTATCATTAACACCCATGATATACTTAAAACTAATGCTATCATTAATACCCATACTATACTTAAAACTAATACTATCATTAACACCCATGCTATATTTAAAACTAATGCTATCATTAACACCCATGCTATACTTAAAACTAATGTTATCATTAATACCCATGCTATACTTAAAACTAATGCTATCATTAACACCCATGCTATACTTAAAACTAATGCTATCATTAACACCCATGCTATACTTAAAACTAATGCTATCATTAACACCCATGCATACTTAAAACTAATGTTATCATTAAAACCCATGCTATACTTAAAACTAATGCTATCATTAACACCCATGCATACTTAAAACTAATGTTATCATTAAAACCCATGTATACTTAAAACTAATGCTATCACTAACATCCATGATATACTTAAAACTAATGCTATCATTAATACCCATACTATACTTAAAACTAATACTATCATTAACACCCATGCTATATTTAAAACTAATGCTATCATTAACACCCATGCTATACTTAAAACTAATGTTATCATTAACACCCATGCTATACTTAAAACTAATGCTATCATTAACACCCATGCTATACTTAAAACTAATGCTATCATTAACACCCATGCATACTTAAAACTAATGTTATCATTAAAACCCATGTATACTTAAAACTAATGCTATACTTATCACCCATGCTTTCCTTAAAACTAATGCTATCATTAACACCCATGCTATACTTAAAACTAATGCTATCATTAATACCCATGCTATACTTAAAAATAATGCTATCATTAACACCCATGCTATACTTAAAAATAATGCTATCATTAACACCCATGCTATACTTAAAACTAATGCTATCATTAACACCCATGCTATACTTAAAACTAATGCTATCATTAACACCCATGCTATACTTAAAACTAATGCTATCATTAACACTCATGCTATACTTAAAACCAATGCTATCATTAACACCCATGTTATAATTAAAACTAATGCTATCATTAACACCCATGCTATACTTAAAACTAATGCTATCATTAACACCCATGTTATAATTTAAACTAATTCTATCATTAACATCCATGCTATACTTAAAACTAATGCTATCATTAACACCCATGCTATACTTAAAAATAATGCTATCATTAACACCCATGCTATACTTAAAAATAATGCTATCATTAACACCCATGCTATACTTAAAACTAATGCTATCATTAACACCCATGCTATACTTAAAACTAATGCTATCATTAACACCCATGCTATACTTAAAACTAATGCTATCATTAACACCCATGCTATACTTAAAACTAATGCTATCATTAACACCCATGCTATACTTAAAACTAATGCTATCAATAATACCCATGCTATACTTAAAAATAATGCTATCATTAACACCCATGCTATACTTAAAAATAATGCTATCATTAACACCCATGCTATACTTAAAACTAATGCTATCATTAACACCCATGCTATACTTAAAACTAATGCTATCATTAACACCCATGCTATACTTAAAACTAATGCTATCATTAACACCCATGCTATACTTAAAAATAATGCTATCATTAACACCCATGTTATAATTAAAACTAATGCTATCATTAACACCCATGCTATACTTAAAACTAATGCTATCATTAACACCCATGTTATAATTTAAACTAATGCTACCATTAACACCCATGCTATACTTAAAACTAATGCTATCATTAACACCCATGCTATACTTAAAACTAATGCTATCATTAACACCCATGCTATACTTAAAACTAATGCTATCATTAACACCAATGCTATACTTAAAAATAATTATATCATTAACACCCATGTTATAATTAACACTAATGCTATCATTAACACCCATGCTATACTTAAAACTAATGACATCATTAACACCCATGCTATACTTAAAACTAATGCTATCATTAACACCCATGCTATACTTAAAACTAATGCTATAATTAACATCCATGCTATACTTAAAACTAATGCTATCATTAACACCCATGCTATACTTAAAAATAATGCTATCATTAACACCCATGCTATACTTAAAAATAATGCTATCATTAACACCCATGCTATACTTAAAACTAATGCTATCATTAACACCCATGCTATACTTAAAACTAATGCTATCATTAACACCCATGCTATACTTAAAACTAATGCTATCATTAACACCCATGCTATACTTAAAACCAATGCTATCATTAACACCCATGTTATAATTAAAACTAATGCTATCATTAACACCCATGCTATACTTAAAACTAATGCTATCATTATCACCCATGTTATAATTTAAACTAATGCTATCATTAACAATCATGCTATACTTAAAACTAATGCTATCATTAACACCCATGCTATACTTAAAACTAATGCTATCATTAACACCCATGCTATACTTTAAACTAATGCTATCATTAACACCAATGCTATACTTAAAAATAATTATATCATTAACACCCATGTTATAATTAAAACTAATGCTATCATTAACACCCATGCTATACTTAAAACTAATGCTATACTTATCACCCATGCTATTCTTAAAACTAATGCTATCATTAACACCCATGCTATACTTAAAACTAATGCTATCATTAACACCCATGCTATACTTAAAACCAATGCTATCATTAACACCCATGTTATAATTAAAACTAATGCTATCATTAACACCCATGCTATACTTAAAACTAATGCTATCATTAACACCCATGTTATAATTTAAACTAATGCTATCATTAACACCCATGCTATACTTAAAACTAATGCTATCATTAACACCCATGCTATACTAAAAATAATGATATCATTAACACCAATGTTATAATTAAAACTAATGCTATCATTAACACCCATGCTATACTTAAAACTAATGCTATCATTAACACCCATGTTATAATTTAAACTAATTCTATCATTAACACCCATGCTATACTTAAAAATAATGCTATAATTAACATCCATGCTATACTTAAAACTAATGCTATCATTAACACCCATGCTATACTTAAAACTAATGCTATACTTATCACCCATGCTATTCTTAAAACTAATGCTATCATTAACACCCATGCTATACTTAAAACTAATGCTATCATTAACACCCATGATATACTTAAAACTAATGCTATCATTAATACCCATACTATACTTAAAACTAATACTATCATTAACACCCATGCTATATTTAAAACTAATGCTATCATTAACACCCATGCTATACTTAAAACTAATGTTATCATTAATACCCATGCTATACTTAAAACTAATGCTATCATTAACACCCATGCTATACTTAAAACTAATGCTATCATTAACACCCATGCTATACTTAAAACTAATGCTATCATTAACACCCATGCATACTTAAAACTAATGTTATCATTAAAACCCATGTATACTTAAAACTAATGCTATACTTATCACCCATGCTTTCCTTAAAACTAATGCTATCATTAACACCCATGCTATACTTAAAACTAATGCTATCATTAATACCCATGCTATACTTAAAAATAATGCTATCATTAACACCCATGCTATACTTAAAAATAATGCTATCATTAACACCCATGCTATACTTAAAACTAATGCTATCATTAACACCCATGCTATACTTAAAACTAATGCTATCATTAACACCCATGCTATACTTAAAACTAATGCTATCATTAACACCCATGCTATACTTAAAACCAATGCTATCATTAACACCCATGTTATAATTAAAACTAATGCTATCATTAACACCCATGCTATACTTAAAACTAATGCTATCATTAACACCCATGTTATAATTTAAACTAATGCTACCATTAACACCCATGATATACTTAAAACTAATGCTATCATTAACACCCATGCTATACTTAAAACTAATGCTATCATTAACACCCATGCTATACTTAAAACTAATGCTATCATTAACACCCATGCTATACTTAAAACTAATGCTATCATTAACACCAATGCTATACTTAAAAATAATTATATCATTAACACCCATGCTATACTTAAAACTAATGCTATCATTAATACCCATGCTATACTTAAAAATAATGCTATCATTAACACCCATGCTATACTTAAAACTAATGCTATCATTAACACCCATGCTATACTTAAAACTAATGCTATCATTAACACCCATGCTATACTTAAAAATAATGCTATCATTAACACCCATGTTATAATTAAAACTAATGCTATCATTAACACCCATGCTATACTTAAAACTAATGCTATCATTAACACCCATGTTATAATTTAAACTAATGCTACCATTAACACCCATGCTATACTTAAAACTAATGCTATCATTAACACCCATGCTATACTTAAAACTAATGCTATCATTAACACCCATGCTATACTTAAAACTAATGCTATCATTAACACCAATGCTATACTTAAAACTAATGCTATCATTAACACCCATGCTATACTTAAAACTAATGCTATCATTAACACCCATGTTATAATTTAAACTAATGCTATCATTAACACCCATGCTATACTTAAAACTAATGCTATCATTAACACCCATGCTATACTAAAAATAATGATATCATTAACACCAATGTTATAATTAAAACTAATGCTATCATTAACACCCATGCTATACTTAAAACTAATGCTATCATTAACACCCATGTTATAATTTAAACTAATTCTATCATTAACACCCATGCTATACTTAAAAATAATGCTATAATTAACATCCATGCTATACTTAAAACTAATGCTATCATTAACACCCATGCTATACTTAAAACTAATGCTATACTTATCACCCATGCTATTCTTAAAACTAATGCTATCATTAACACCCATGCTATACTTAAAACTAATGCTATCATTAACACCCATGATATACTTAAAACTAATGCTATCATTAATACCCATACTATACTTAAAACTAATACTATCATTAACACCCATGCTATATTTAAAACTAATACTATCATTAACACCCATGCTATACTTAAAACTAATGTTATCATTAATACCCATGCTATACTTAAAACTAATGCTATCATTAACACCCATGCTATACTTAAAACTAATGCTATCATTAACACCCATGCTATACTTAAAACTAATGCTATCATTAACACCCATGCATACTTAAAACTAATGTTATCATTAAAACCCATGTATACTTAAAACTAATGCTATACTTATCACCCATGCTTTCCTTAAAACTAATGCTATCATTAACACCCATGCTATACTTAAAACTAATGCTATCATTAACACCCATGCATACTTAAAACTAATGTTATCATTAAAACCCATGTATACTTAAAACTAATGCTATACTTATCACCCATGCTTTCCTTAAAACTAATGCTATCATTAACACCCATGCTATACTTAAAACTAATGCTATCATTAATACCCATGCTATACTTAAAAATAATGCTATCATTAACACCCATGCTATACTTAAAAATAATGCTATCATTAACACCCATGCTATACTTAAAACTAATGCTATCATTAACACCCATGCTATACTTAAAACTAATGCTATCATTAACACCCATGCTATACTTAAAACTAATGCTATCATTAACACCCATGCTATACTTAAAACCAATGCTATCATTAACACCCATGTTATAATTAAAACTAATGCTATCATTAACACCCATGCTATACTTAAAACTAATGCTATCATTAACACCCATGTTATAATTTAAACTAATGCTACCATTAACACCCATGATATACTTAAAACTAATGCTATCATTAACACCCATGCTATACTTAAAACTAATGCTATCATTAACACCCATGCTATACTTAAAACTAATGCTATCATTAACACCCATGCTATACTTAAAACTAATGCTATCATTAACACCAATGCTATACTTAAAAATAATTATATCATTAACACCCATGTTATAATTAACACTAATGCTATCATTAACACCCATGCTATACTTAAAACTAATGCTATCATTAACACCCATGCTATACTTAAAACTAATGCTATCATTAACACCCATGCTATACTTAAAACTAATGCTATCATTAATACCCATGCTATACTTAAAAATAATGCTATCATTAACACCCATGCTATACTTAAAAATAATGCTATCATTAACACCCATGCTATACTTAAAACTAATGCTATCATTAACACCCATGCTATACTTAAAACTAATGCTATCATTAACACCCATGCTATACTTAAAACTAATGCTATCATTAACACCCATGCTATACTTAAAAATAATGCTATCATTAACACCCATGTTATAATTAAAACTAATGCTATCATTAACACCCATGCTATACTTAAAACTAATGCTATCATTAACACCCATGTTATAATTTAAACTAATGCTACCATTAACACCCATGCTATACTTAAAACTAATGCTATCATTAACACCCATGCTATACTTAAAACTAATGCTATCATTAACACCCATGCTATACTTAAAACTAATGCTATCATTAACACCAATGCTATACTTAAAAATAATTATATCATTAACACCCATGTTATAATTAACACTAATGCTATCATTAACACCCATGCTATACTTAAAACTAATGACATCATTAACACCCATGCTATACTTAAAACTAATGCTATCATTAACACCCATGCTATACTTAAAACTAATGCTATAATTAACATCCATGCTATACTTAAAACTAATGCTATCATTAACACCCATGCTATACTTAAAAATAATGCTATCATTAACACCCATGCTATACTTAAAAATAATGCTATCATTAACACCCATGCTATACTTAAAACTAATGCTATCATTAACACCCATGCTATACTTAAAACTAATGCTATCATTAACACCCATGCTATACTTAAAACTAATGCTATCATTAACACCCATGCTATACTTAAAACCAATGCTATCATTAACACCCATGTTATAATTAAAACTAATGCTATCATTAACACCCATGCTATACTTAAAACTAATGCTATCATTATCACCCATGTTATAATTTAAACTAATGCTATCATTAACAATCATGCTATACTTAAAACTAATGCTATCATTAACACCCATGCTATACTTAAAACTAATGCTATCATTAACACCCATGCTATACTTTAAACTAATGCTATCATTAACACCAATGCTATACTTAAAAATAATTATATCATTAACACCCATGTTATAATTAAAACTAATGCTATCATTAACACCCATGCTATACTTAAAACTAATGCTATACTTATCACCCATGCTATTCTTAAAACTAATGCTATCATTAACACCCATGCTATACTTAAAACTAATGCTATCATTAACACCCATGCTATACTTAAAACCAATGCTATCATTAACACCCATGTTATAATTAAAACTAATGCTATCATTAACACCCATGCTATACTTAAAACTAATGCTATCATTAACACCCATGTTATAATTTAAACTAATGCTATCATTAACACCCATGCTATACTTAAAACTAATGCTATCATTAACACCCATGCTATACTAAAAATAATGATATCATTAACACCAATGTTATAATTAAAACTAATGCTATCATTAACACCCATGCTATACTTAAAACTAATGCTATCATTAACACCCATGTTATAATTTAAACTAATTCTATCATTAACACCCATGCTTTACTTAAAAATAATGCTATAATTAACATCCATGCTATACTTAAAACTAATGCTATCATTAACACCCATGCTATACTTAAAACTAATGCTATACTTATCACCCATGCTATTCTTAAAACTAATGCTATCATTAACACCCATGCTATACTTAAAACTAATGCTATCATTAACACCCATGATATACTTAAAACTAATGCTATCATTAATACCCATACTATACTTAAAACTAATACTATCATTAACACCCATGCTATATTTAAAACTAATGCTATCATTAACACCCATGCTATACTTAAAACTAATGTTATCATTAATACCCATGCTATACTTAAAACTAATGCTATCATTAACACCCATGCTATACTTAAAACTAATGCTATCATTAACACCCATGCTATACTTAAAACTAATGCTATCATTAACACCCATGCATACTTAAAACTAATGTTATCATTAAAACCCATGTATACTTAAAACTAATGCTATACTTATCACCCATGCTTTCCTTAAAACTAATGCTATCATTAACACCCATGCTATACTTAAAACTAATGCTATCATTAATACCCATGCTATACTTAAAAATAATGCTATCATTAACACCCATGCTATACTTAAAAATAATGCTATCATTAACACCCATGCTATACTTAAAACTAATGCTATCATTAACACCCATGCTATACTTAAAACTAATGCTATCATTAACACCCATGCTATACTTAAAACTAATGCTATCATTAACACCCATGCTATACTTAAAACCAATGCTATCATTAACACCCATGTTATAATTAAAACTAATGCTATCATTAACACCCATGCTATACTTAAAACTAATGCTATCATTAACACCCATGTTATAATTTAAACTAATGCTACCATTAACACCCATGATATACTTAAAACTAATGCTATCATTAACACCCATGCTATACTTAAAACTAATGCTATCATTAACACCCATGCTATACTTAAAACTAATGCTATCATTAACACCCATGCTATACTTAAAACTAATGCTATCATTAACACCAATGCTATACTTAAAAATAATTATATCATTAACACCCATGTTATAATTAACACTAATGCTATCATTAACACCCATGCTATACTTAAAACTAATGACATCATTAACACCCATGCTATACTTAAAACTAATGCTATCATTAACACCCATGCTATACTTAAAACTAATGCTATAATTAACATCCATGCTATACTTAAAACTAATGCTATCATTAACACCCATGCTATACTTAAAAATAATGCTATCATTAACACCCATGCTATACTTAAAAATAATGCTATCATTAACACCCATGCTATACTTAAAACTAATGCTATCATTAACACCCATGCTATACTTAAAACTAATGCTACCATTAACACCCATGCTATACTTAAAACTAATGCTATCATTAACACCCATGCTATACTTAAAACCAATGCTATCATTAACACCCATGTTATAATTAAAACTAATGCTATCATTAACACCCATGCTATACTTAAAACTAATGCTATCATTACCACCCATGTTATAATTTAAACTAATGCTATCATTAACAATCATGCTATACTTAAAACTAATGCTATCATTAACACCCATGCTATACTTAAAACTAATGCTATCATTAACACCCATGCTATACTTTAAACTAATGCTATCATTAACACCAATGCTATACTTAAAAATAATTATATCATTAACACCCATGTTATAATTAAAACTAATGCTATCATTAACACCCATGCTATACTTAAAACTAATGCTATACTTATCACCCATGCTATTCTTAAAACTAATGCTATCATTAACACCCATGCTATACTTAAAACTAATGCTATCATTAACACCCATGCTATACTTAAAACCAATGCTATCATTAACACCCATGTTATAATTAAAACTAATGCTATCATTAACACCCATGCTATACTTAAAACTAATGCTATCATTAACACCCATGTTATAATTTAAACTAATGCTATCATTAACACCCATGCTATACTTAAAACTAATGCTATCATTAACACCCATGCTATACTAAAAATAATGATATCATTAACACCAATGTTATAATTAAAACTAATGCTATCATTAACACCCATGCTATACTTAAAACTAATGCTATCATTAACACCCATGTTATAATTTAAACTAATTCTATCATTAACACCCATGCTATACTTAAAAATAATGCTATAATTAACATCCATGCTATACTTAAAACTAATGCTATCATTAACACCCATGCTATACTTAAAACTAATGCTATACTTATCACCCATGCTATTCTTAAAACTAATGCTATCATTAACACCCATGCTATACTTAAAACTAATGCTATCATTAACACCCATGATATACTTAAAACTAATGCTATCATTAATACCCATACTATACTTAAAACTAATACTATCATTAACACCCATGCTATATTTAAAACTAATGCTATCATTAACACCCATGCTATACTTAAAACTAATGTTATCATTAATACCCATGCTATACTTAAAACTAATGCTATCATTAACACCCATGCTATACTTAAAACTAATGCTATCATTAACACCCATGCTATACTTAAAACTAATGCTATCATTAACACCCATGCATACTTAAAACTAATGTTATCATTAAAACCCATGTATACTTAAAACTAATGCTATCACTAACATCCATGCTATACTTAAAACTAATACTATCATTAACACCCATGCTATACTTAAAACTAATGATATCATTAACACCCATACTTAAAACTAATGCTATACTTATCACCCATGCTTTCCTTAAAACTAATGCTATCATTAACACCCATGCTATACTTAAAACTAATGCTATCATTAATACCCATGCTATACTTAAAAATAATGCTATCATTAACACCCATGTTATAATTTAAACTAATGCTATCATTAACACCCATGCTATACTTAAAACTAATGCTATCATTAACACCCATGCTATACTTAAAAATAATGCTATAATTAACATCCATGCTATACTTAAAACTAATTCTATCATTAACACCCATGCTATACTTAAAACTAATGCTATACTTATCACCCATGCTATTCTTAAAACTAATGCTATCATTAACACCCATGCTATACTTAAAACTAATGCTATCATTAACACCCATGATATACTTAAAACTAATGCTATCATTAATACCCATACTATACTTAAAACTAATACTATCATTAACACCCATGCTATATTTAAAACTAATGCTATCATTAACACCCATGCTATACTTAAAACTAATGTTATCATTAATACCCATGCTATACTTAAAACTAATGCTATCATTAACACCCATGCTATACTTAAAACTAATGCTATCATTAACACCCATGCTATACTTAAAACTAATGCTATCATTAACACCCATGCATACTTAAAACTAATGTTATCATTAAAACCCATGTATACTTAAAACTAATGCTATACTTATCACCCATGCTTTCCTTAAAACTAATGCTATCATTAACACCCATGCTATACTTAAAACTAATGCTATCATTAATACCCATGCTATACTTAAAAATAATGCTATCATTAACACCCATGCTATACTTAAAAATAATGCTATCATTAACACCCATGCTATACTTAAAACTAATGCTATCATTAACACCCATGCTATACTTAAAACTAATGCTATCATTAACACCCATGCTATACTTAAAACTAATGCTATCATTAACACCCATGCTATACTTAAAACCAATGCTATCATTAACACCCATGTTATAATTAAAACTAATGCTATCATTAACACCCATGCTATACTTAAAACTAATGCTATCATTAACACCCATGTTATAATTTAAACTAATGCTACCATTAACACCCATGATATACTTAAAACTAATGCTATCATTAACACCCATGCTATACTTAAAACTAATGCTATCATTAACACCCATGCTATACTTAAAACTAATGCTATCATTAACACCCATGCTATACTTAAAACTAATGCTATCATTAACACCAATGCTATACTTAAAAATAATTATATCATTAACACCCATGTTATAATTAACACTAATGCTATCATTAACACCCATGCTATACTTAAAACTAATGACATCATTAACACCCATGCTATACTTAAAACTAATGCTATCATTAACACCCATGCTATACTTAAAACTAATGCTATAATTAACATCCATGCTATACTTAAAACTAATGCTATCATTAACACCCATGCTATACTTAAAAATAATGCTATCATTAAAACCCATGCTATACTTAAAAATAATGCTATCATTAACACCCATGCTATACTTAAAACTAATGCTATCATTAACACCCATGCTATACTTAAAACCAATGCTATCATTAACACCCATGTTATAATTAAAACTAATGCTATCATTAATACCCATGCTATACTTAAAACTAATGCTATCATTAACACCCATGTTATAATTTAAACTAATGCTATCATTAACAATCATGCTATACTTAAAACTAATGCTATCATTAACACCCATGCTATACTTAAAACTAATGCTATCATTAACACCCATGCTATACTTTAAACTAATGCTATCATTAACACCAATGCTATACTTAAAAATAATTATATCATTAACACCCATGTTATAATTAAAACTAATGCTATCATTAACACCCATGCTATACTTAAAACTAATGCTATACTTATCACCCATGCTATTCTTAAAACTAATGCTATCATTAACACCCATGCTATACTTAAAACTAATGCTATCATTAACACCCATGCTATACTTAAAACCAATGCTATCATTAACACCCATGTTATAATTAAAACTAATGCTATCATTAACACCCATGCTATACTTAAAACTAATGCTATCATTAACACCCATGTTATAATTTAAACTAATGCTATCATTAACACCCATGCTATACTTAAAACTAATGCTATCATTAACACCCATGCTATACTAAAAATAATGATATCATTAACACCAATGTTATAATTAAAACTAATGCTATCATTAACACCCATGCTATACTTAAAACTAATGCTATCATTAACACCCATGTTATAATTTAAACTAATTCTATCATTAACACCCATGCTATACTTAAAAATAATGCTATAATTAACATCCATGCTATACTTAAAACTAATGCTATCATTAACACCCATGCTATATTTAAAACTAATGCTATACTTATCACCCATGCTATTCTTAAAACTAATGCTATCATTAACACCCATGCTATACTTAAAACTAATGCTATCATTAACACCCATGATATACTTAAAACTAATGCTATCATTAATACCCATACTTTACTTAAAACTAATACTATCATTAACACCCATGCTATATTTAAAACTAATGCTATCATTAACACCCATGCTATACTTAAAACTAATGTTATCATTAATACCCATGCTATACTTAAAACTAATGCTATCATTAACACCCATGCTATACTTAAAACTAATGCTATCATTAACACCCATGCTATACTTAAAACTAATGCTATCATTAACACCCATGCATACTTAAAACTAATGTTATCATTAAAACCCATGTATACTTAAAACTAATGCTATCACTAACATCCATGCTATACTTAAAACTAATACTATCATTAACACCCATACTTAAAACTAATGCTATACTTATCACCCATGCTTTCCTTAAAACTAATGCTATCATTAACACCCATGCTATACTTAAAACTAATGCTATCATTAACACCCATGTTATAATTTAAACTAATGCTATCATTAACACCCATGCTATACTTAAAACTAATGCTATCATTAACACCCATGCTATACTAAAAATAATGATATCATTAACACCAATGTTATAATTAAAACTAATGCTATCATTAACACCCATGCTATACTTAAAACTAATGCTATCATTAACACCCATGTTATAATTTAAACTAATTCTATCATTAACACCCATGCTATACTTAAAAATAATGCTATAATTAACATCCATGCTATACTTAAAACTAATGCTATCATTAACACCCATGCTATACTTAAAACTAATGCTATACTTATCACCCATGCTATTCTTAAAACTAATGCTATCATTAACACCCATGCTATACTTAAAACTAATGCTATCATTAACACCCATGATATACTTAAAACTAATGCTATCATTAATACCCATACTATACTTAAAACTAATACTATCATTAACACCCATGCTATATTTAAAACTAATGCTATCATTAACAACCATGCTATACTTAAAACTAATGTTATCATTAATACCCATGCTATACTTAAAACTAATGCTATCATTAACACCCATGCTATACTTAAAACTAATGCTATCATTAACACCCATGCTATACTTAAAACTAATGCTATCATTAACACCCATGCATACTTAAAACTAATGACATCATTAACACCCATGCTATACTTAAAAATAATGCTATCATTAACACCCATGCTATACTTAAAAATAATGCTATACTTATCACCCATGCTATTCTTAAAACTAATGCTATCATTAACACCCATGCTATACTTAAAACTAATGCTATCATTAACACCCATGCTATACTTAAAACCAATGCTATCATTAACACCCATGTTATAATTAAAACTAATGCTATCATTAACACCCATGCTATACTTAAAACTAATGCTATCATTAACACCCATGCTATACTTAAAACTAATGCTATAATTAACATCCATGCTATACTTAAAACTAATGCTATCATTAACACCCATGCTATACTTAAAAATAATGCTATCATTAACACCCATGCTATACTTAAAAATAATGCTATCATTAACACCCATGCTATACTTAAAACTAATGCTATCATTAACACCCATGCTATACTTAAAACTAATGCTATCATTAACACCCATGCTATACTTAAAACTAATGCTATCATTAACACCCATGCTATACTTAAAACCAATGCTATCATTAACACCCATGTTATAATTAAAACTAATGCTATCATTAACACCCATGCTATACTTAAAACTAATGCTATCATTAACACCCATGTTATAATTTAAACTAATGCTATCATTAACAATCATGCTATACTTAAAACTAATGCTATCATTAACACCCATGCTATACTTAAAACTAATGCTATCATTAACACCCATGCTATACTTTAAACTAATGCTATCATTAACACCAATGCTATACTTAAAAATAATTATATCATTAACACCCATGTTATAATTAAAACTAATACTATCATTAACACCCATGTTATACTTAAAACTAATGCTATACTTATCACCCATGCTATTCTTAAAACTAATGCTATCATTAACACCCATGCTATACTTAAAACTAATGCTATCATTAACACCCATGCTATACTTAAAACCAATGCTATCATTAACACCCATGTTATAATTAAAACTAATGCTATCATTAACACCCATGCTATACTTAAAACTAATGCTATCATTAACACCCATGTTATAATTTAAACTAATGCTATCATTAACACCCATGCTATACTTAAAACTAATGCTATCATTAACACCCATGCTATACTAAAAATAATGATATCATTAACACCAATGTTATAATTAAAACTAATGCTATCATTAACACCCATGCTATACTTAAAACTAATGCTATCATTAACACCCATGTTATAATTTAAACTAATTCTATCATTAACACCCATGCTATACTTAAAAATAATGCTATAATTAACATCCATGCTATACTTAAAACTAATGCTATCATTAACACCCATGCTATACTTAAAACTAATGCTATACTTATCACCCATGCTATTCTTAAAACTAATGCTATCATTAACACCCATGCTATACTTAAAACTAATGCTATCATTAACACCCATGATATACTTAAAACTAATGCTATCATTAATACCCATACTATACTTAAAACTAATACTATCATTAACACCCATGCTATATTTAAAACTAATGCTATCATTAACACCCATGCTATACTTAAAACTAATGTTATCATTAATACCCATGCTATACTTAAAACTAATGCTATCATTAACACCCATGCTATTCTTAAAACTAATGCTATCATTAACACCCATGCTATACTTAAAACTAATGCTATCATTAACACACATGCATACTTAAAACTAATGTTATCATTAAAACCCATGTATACTTAAAACTAATACTATCACTAACATCCATGCTATACTTAAAACTAATACTATCATTAACACCCATGCTATACTTAAAACTAATGATATCATTAACACCCATACTTAAAACTAATGCTATACTTATCACCCATGCTTTCCTTAAAACTAATGCTATCATTAACACCCATGCTATACTTAAAACTAATGCTATCATTAACACCCATGCTATACTTAAAACCAATGCTATCATTAACACCCATGTTATAATTAAAACTAATGCTATCATTAACACCCATGCTATACTTAAAACTAATGCTATCATTAACACCCATGCTATACTTAAAACTAATGCTATAATTAACATCCATGCTATACTTAAAACTAATGCTATCATTAACACCCATGCTATACTTAAAAATAATGCTATCATTAACACCCATGCTATACTTAAAAATAATGCTATCATTAACACCCATGCTATACTTAAAACTAATGCTATCATTAACACCCATGCTATACTTAAAACTAATGCTATCATTAACACCCATGCTATACTTAAAACTAATGCTATCATTAACACCCATGCTATACTTAAAACCAATGCTATCATTAACACCCATGTTATAATTAAAACTAATGCTATCATTAACACCCATGCTATACTTAAAACTAATGATATCATTAACACCCATGTTATAATTTAAACTAATGCTATCATTAACAATCATGCTATACTTAAAACTAATGCTATCATTAACACCCATGCTATACTTAAAACTAATGCTATCATTAACACCCATGCTATACTTTAAACTAATGCTATCATTAACACCAATGCTATACTTAAAAATAATTATATCATTAACACCCATGTTATAATTAAAACTAATGCTATCATTAACACCCATGCTATACTTAAAACTAATGCTATACTTATCACCCATGCTATTCTTAAAACTAATGCTATCATTAACACCCATGCTATACTTAAAACTAATGCTATCATTAACACCCATGCTATACTTAAAACCAATGCTATCATTAACACCCATGTTATAATTAAAACTAATGCTATCATTAACACCCATGCTATACTTAAAACTAATGCTATCATTAACACCCATGTTATAATTTAAACTAATGCTATCATTAACACCCATGCTATACTTAAAACTAATGCTATCATTAACACCCATGCTATACTAAAAATAATGATATCATTAACACCAATGTTATAATTAAAACTAATGCTATCATTAACACCCATGCTATACTTAAAACTAATGCTATCATTAACACCCATGTTATAATTTAAACTAATTCTATCATTAACACCCATGCTATACTTAAAAATAATGCTATAATTAACATCCATGCTATACTTAAAACTAATGCTATACTTATCACCCATGCTATTCTTAAAACTAATGCTATCATTAACACCCATGCTATACTTAAAACTAATGCTATCATTAACACCCATGATATACTTAAAACTAATGCTATCATTAATACCCATACTATACTTAAAACTAATACTATCATTAACACCCATGCTATATTTAAAACTAATGCTATCATTAACACCCATGCTATACTTAAAACTAATGTTATCATTAATACCCATGCTATACTTAAAACTAATGCTATCATTAACACCCATGCTATACTTAAAACTAATGCTATCATTAACACCCATGCTATACTTAAAACTAATGCTATCATTAACACCCATGCATACTTAAAACTAATGTTATCATTAAAACCCATGTATACTTAAAACTAATGCTATCACTAACATCCATGCTATACTTAAAACTAATACTATCATTAACACCCATGCTATACTTAAAACTAATGATATCATTAACACCCATACTTAAAACTAATGCTATACTTATCACCCATGCTTTCCTTAAAACTAATGCTATCATTAACACCCATGCTATACTTAAAACTAATGCTATCATTAATACCCATGCTATACTTAAAAATAATGCTATCATTAACACCCATGCTATACTTAAAAATAATGCTATCATTAACACCCATGCTATACTTAAAACTAATGCTATCATTAACACCCATGCTATACTTAAAACTAATGCTATCATTAACACACATGCTATACTTAAAACTAATGCTATCATTAACACCCATTCTATACTTAAAACCAATGCTATCATTAACACCCATGTTATAATTAAAACTAATGCTATCATTAACACCCATGCTATACTTAAAACTAATGCTATCATTAACACCCATGTTATAATTTAAACTAATGCTATCATTAACACCCATGCTATACTTAAAACTAATGCTATCATTAACACCCATGCTATACTTAAAACTAATGCTATCATTAACACCCATGCTATACTTAAAACTAATGCTATCATTAACACCAATGCTATACTTAAAAATAATTATATCATTAACACCCATGTTATAATTAACACTAATGCTATCATTAACACCCATGCTATACTTAAAACTAATGCTATCATTAACACCCATGCTATACTTAAAACTAATGCTATCATTAACACCCATGCTATACTTAAAACTAATGCTATCATTAACACCCATGCTATACTTAAAACTAATGCTATCATTAACACCCATGCTATACTTAAAACTAATGCTATCATTAACACCCATGCTATACTTAAAACCAATGCTATCATTAACACCCATGTTATAATTAAAACTAATGCTATCATTAACACCCATGCTATACTTAAAACTAATGCTACCATTAACACCCATGTTATAATTTAAACTAATGCTATCATTAACAATCATGCTATACTTAAAACTAATGCTATCATTAACACCCATGCTATACTTAAAACTAATGCTATCATTAACACCCATGCTATACTTTAAACTAATGCTATCATTAACACCAATGCTATACTTAAAAATAATTATATCATTAACACCCATGTTATAATTAAAACTAATGCTATCATTAACACCCATGCTATGCTTAAAACTAATGCTATACTTATCACCCATGCTATTCTTAAAACTAATGCTATCATTAACACCCATGCTATACTTAAAACTAATGCTATCATTAACACCCATGCTAAACTTAAAACTAATTCTATACTTATCTCCCATGCTATCCTTAAAACTAATGCTATCATTAACACCCATGCTATACTTAAAACTAATTATATCATTAACATCCATGATATACTTAAAACTAATACTATCATTAACACCCATGCTAAACATAAATCTAATGCTATCATTAACACCCATGCTATACTTAAAACTAATGCTATCATTAACACCCATGCTATACTTAAAACTAATTCTATCATTAACGCCCATGCTATACTTAAAACTAATGCTATCATTAACACCCATGCTGTACTTAAAACTAATGCTATCATTAAAACCTATGCTATACTTAAAACCAATGTTATAATTAACACCCATGTTATAATTAAAACTAATGCTATCATTAACACCCATACTATACTTAAAACTAATGCTATAATTAACACCCATGTTATAATTTAAACTAATGCTATCATTACCACCCATGCTATACTTAAAACTAATGCTATCATTAACACCCATGCTATACTTAAAACTAATGCTATCATTAACACCCATGCTATACTTAAAACTAATGCTATCATTAACACCCATGCTATAATTAAAAATAATGATATTATTAACACCCATGCTATACTTAAAACTAATGCTATCATTAACACCCATGCTAAACTTAAAACTAATTCTATACTTATCTCCCATGCTATCCTTAAAACTAATGCTATCATTAACACCCATGCTATACTTAAAACTAATTATATCATTAACATCCATGATATACTTAAAACTAATGCTATCATTAACAGCCATGCTATACTTAAAACTAATGCTATCATTAACGCCCATGCTATACTTAAAACTAATGCTTTCATTAAAACCAATTCTATACTTAAAACTAATTCTATCATTAACGCCCATGCTATACTTAAAACTAATGTTATCATTAAAACCCATGCTATACTTAAAACTAATGCTATCACTAACATCCATGCTATACTTAAAACTAATACTATCATTAACACCCATGCTATACTTAAAACTAATTATATCATTAACACCCATGCTATACTTAAAACTAATGCTATCATTAACACCCATGCTATACTTTAAACTAATGCTATCATTAACACCTATGCTATACTTAAAACCAATGTTATAATTAACACCCATGTTATAATTAAAACTAATGCTATCATTAACACCCATACTATACTTAAAACTAATGCTATAATTAACACCCATGTTATAATTTAAACTAATGCTATCACTAACATCCATGCTATACTTAAAACTAATACTATCATTAACACCCATGCTATACTTAAAACTAATTATATCATTAACACCCATGCTATACTTAAAACTAATGCTATACTTATCACCCATGCTTTCCTTAAAATTAATGCTATCATTAACACCCATGCTATACTTAAAACTAATGCTATCATTAACACCCATGCTATACTTAAAACTAATGCGATAATTAACATCCATGCTATACTTAAAACTAATGCTATCATTAACACCCATGCTATACTTAAAACTTATGCTATCATTAACACCCATGCTATACTTAAAAATAATGACATCATTAACACCCATGCTATACTTAAAACTAATGCTATCATTAACACCCATGCTATACTTAAAACTAATGCTATAATTAACTTCCATGCTATACTTAAAACTAATGCTATCATTAACACCCATGCTATACTTAATACTAATGCTATACTTATCACCCATGCTATTCTTAAAACTAATGCTATCATTAACACCCATGCTATACTTAAAACTAATGCTATCATTAATACCCATGCTATACTTAAAAATAATGCTATCATTAACACCCATGCTATACTTAAAAATAATGCTATCATTAACACCCATGCTATACTTAAAACTAATGCTATCATTAACACCCATGCTATACTTAAAACTAATGCTATCATTAACACCCATGCTATACTTAAAACTAATGCTATCATTAACACCCATGCTATACTTAAAACCAATGCTATCATTAACACCCATGTTATAATTAAAACTAATGCTATCATTAACACCCATGCTATACTTAAAACTAATGCTATCATTAACACCCATGTTATAATTTAAACTAATGCTATCATTAACACCCATGCTATACTTAAAACTAATGCTATCATTAACACCCATGCTATACTTAAAACTAATGCTATCATTAACACCCATGCTATACTTAAAACTAATGCTATCATTAACACCAATGCTATACTTAAAAATAATTATATCATTAACACCCATGTTATAATTAACACTAATGCTATCATTAACACCCATGCTATACTTAAAACTAATGCTATCATTAACACCCATGCTATACTTAAAACCAATGCTATCATTAACACCCATGTTATAATTAAAACTAATGCTATCATTAACACCCATGCTATACTTAAAAATAATGCTATCATTAACACCCATGTTATAATTTAAACTAATGCTATCATTAACAATCATGCTATACTTAAAACTAATGCTATCATTAACACCCATGCTATACTTAAAACTAATGCTATCATTAACACCCATGCTATACTTTAAACTAATGCTATCATTAACACCAATGCTATACTTAAAAATAATTATATCATTAACACCCATGTTATAATTAAAACTAATGCTATCATTAACACCCATGCTATACTTAAAACTAATGCTATCATTAACACCCATGTTATAATTTAAACTAATGCTATCATTAACACCCATTCTATACTTAAAACTAATGCTATCATTAACACCCATGCTATACTTAAAACTAATAATATCATTAACACCCATGCTATACTTAAAACTAATGCTATAATTGACATCCATGCTATACTTAAAACTAATGCTATCATTAACACCCATGCTATACTTAAAACTAATGCTATACTTATCACCCATGCTTTCCTTAAAACTAATGCTATCATTAACACCCATGCTATACTTAAAACTAATGCTATCATTAACACCCATGCTATACTAAAAACAATGATATCATTAACACCAATGTTATAATTAAAACTAATGCTATCATTAACACCCATGTTATAATTTAAACTAATTCTATCATTAACACCCATGCTATACTTAAAAATAATGCTATAATTAACATCCATGCTATACTTAAAACTAATGCTATCATTAACACCCATGCTATACTTAAAACTAATGCTATACTTATCACCCATGCTATTCTTAAAACTAATGCTATCATTAACACCCATGCTATACTTAAAACTAATGCTATCATTAACACCCATGATATACTTAAAACTAATGCTATCATTAATACCCATACTATACTTAAAACTAATGCTATCATTAACGCCCATGCTATACTTAAAACTAATGCTTTCATTAAAACCAATTCTATACTTAAAACTAATTCTATCATTAACGCCCATGCTATACTTAAAACTAATGTTATCATTAAAACCCATGCTATACTTAAAACTAATGCTATCACTAACATCCATGCTATACTTAAAACTAATACTATCATTAACACCCATGCTATACTTAAAACTAATTATATCATTAACACCCATGCTATACTTAAAACTAATGCTATCATTAACACCCATGCTATACTTTAAACTAATGCTATCATTAACACCTATGCTATACTTAAAACCAATGTTATAATTAACACCCATGTTATAATTAAAACTAATGCTATCATTAACACCCATACTATACTTAAAACTAATGCTATAATTAACACCCATGTTATAATTTAAACTAATGCTATCACTAACATCCATGCTATACTTAAAACTAATACTATCATTAACACCCATGCTATACTTAAAACTAATTCTATCATTAACACCCATGCTATACTTAAAACTAATGCTATACTTATCACCCATGCTTTCCTTAAAATTAATGCTATCATTAACACCCATGCTATACTTAAAACTAATGCTATCATTAACACCCATGCTATACTTAAAACTAATGCGATAATTAACATCCATGCTATACTTAAAACTAATGCTATCATTAACACCCATGCTATACTTAAAACTTATGCTATCATTAACACCCATGCTATACTTAAAAATAATGACATCATTAACACCCATGCTATACTTAAAACTAATGCTATCATTAACACCCATGCTATACTTAAAACTAATGCTATAATTAACTTCCATGCTATACTTAAAACTAATGCTATCATTAACACCCATGCTATACTTAATACTAATGCTATACTTATAACCCATGCTATTCTTAAAACTAATGCTATCATTAACACCCATGCTATACTTAAAACTAATGCTATCATTAATACCCATGCTATACTTAAAAATAATGCTATCATTAACACCCATGCTATACTTAAAAATAATGCTATCATTAACACCCATGCTATACTTAGAACTAATGCTATCATTAACACCCATGCTATACTTAAAACTAATGCTATCATTAACACCCATGCTATACTTAAAACTAATGCTATCATTAACACCCATGCTATACTTAAAACCAATGCTATCATTAACACCCATGTTATAATTAAAAGTAATGCTATCATTAACACCCATGCTATACTTAAAACTAATGCTATCATTAACACCCATGTTATAATTTAAACTAATGCTATCATTAACACCCATGCTATACTTAAAACTAATGCTATCATTAACACCAATGCTATACTTAAAACTAATGCTATCATTAACACCCATGCTATACTTAAAACTAATGCTATCATTAACACCAATGCTATACTTAAAAATAATTATATCATTAACACCCATGTTATAATTAACACTAATGCTATCATTAACACCCATGCTATACTTAAAACTAATGCTATCATTAACACCCATGCTATACTTAAAACCAATGCTATCATTAACACCCATGTTATAATTAAAACTAATGCTATCATTAACACCCATGCTATACTTAAAAATAATGCTATCATTAACACCCATGTTATAATTTAAACTAATGCTATCATTAACAATCATGCTATACTTAAAACTAATGCTATCATTAACACCCATGCTATACTTAAAACTAATGCTATCATTAACACCCATGCTATACTTTAAACTAATGCTATCATTAACACCAATGCTATACTTAAAAATAATTATATCATTAACACCCATGTTATAATTAAAACTAATGCTATCATTAACACCCATGCTATACTTAAAACTAATGCTATCATTAACACCCATGTTATAATTTAACCTAATGCTATCATTAACACCCATTCTATACTTAAAACTAATGCTATCATTAACACCCATGCTATACTTAAAACTAATAATATCATTAACACCCATGCTATACTTAAAACTAATGCTATAATTGACATCCATGCTATACTTAAAACTAATGCTATCATTAACACCCATGCTATACTTAAAACTAATGCTATACTTATCACCCATGCTTTCCTTAAAACTAATGCTATCATTAACACCCATGCTATACTTAAAACTAATGCTATCATTAACACCCATGCTATACTAAAAACAATGATATCATTAACACCAATGTTATAATTAAAACTAATGCTATCATTAACACCCATGTTATAATTTAAACTAATTCTATCATTAACACCCATGCTATACTTAAAAATAATGCTATAATTAACATCCATGCTATACTTAAAACTAATGCTATCATTAACACCCATGCTATACTTAAAACTAATGCTATACTTATCACCCATGCTATTCTTAAAACTAATGCTATCACTAACATCCATGCTATACTTAAAACTAATACTATCATTAACACCCATGCTATACTTAAAACTAATTCTATCATTAACACCCATGCTATACTTAAAACTAATGCTATACTTATCACCCATGCTTTCCTTAAAATTAATGCTATCATTAACACCCATGCTATACTTAAAACTAATGCTATCATTAACACCCATGCTATACTTAAAACTAATGCGATAATTAACATCCATGCTATACTTAAAACTAATGCTATCATTAACACCCATGCTATACTTAAAACTTATGCTATCATTAACACCCATGCTATACTTAAAAATAATGACATCATTAACACCCATGCTATACTTAAAACTAATGCTATCATTAACACCCATGCTATACTTAAAACTAATGCTATAATTAACATCCATGCTATACTTAAAACTAATGCTATCATTAACACCCATGCTATACTTAATACTAATGCTATACTTATCACCCATGCTATTCTTAAAACTAATGCTATCATTAACACCCATGCTATACTTAAAACTAATGCTATAATTAATACCCATGCTATACTTAAAAATAATGCTATCATTAACACCCATGCTATACTTAAAAATAATGCTATCATTAACACCCATACTATACTTAAAACTAATGCTATCATTAACACCCATGTTATAATTAAAACTAATGCTATCATTAACACCCATGCTATACTTAAAACTAATGCTATCATTAACACCCATGTTATAATTTAAACTAATGCTATCATTAACACCCATGCTATACTTAAAACTAATGCTATCATTAACACCCATGCTATACTTAAAACTAATGCTATCATTAACACCCATGCTATACTTAAAACTAATGCTATCATTAACACCCATGTTATAATTTAAACTAATGCTATCATTAACACCCATTCTATACTTAAAACTAATGCTATCATTAACACCCATGCTATAATTAAAACTAATAATATCATTAACACCCATGCTATACTTAAAACTAATGCTATAATTGACACCCATGCTATACTTAAAACTAATGCTATCATTAACACCCATGCTATACTTAAAACTAATGCTATACTTATCACCCATGCTTTCCTTAAAACTAATGCTATCATTAACACCCATGCTATACTTAAAACTAATGCTATCATTAACACCCATGCTATACTAAAAACAATGATATCATTAACACCAATGTTATAATTAAAACTAATGCTATCATTAACACCCATGCTATACTTAAAACTAATGCTATCATTAACACCCATGTTATAATTTAAACTAATTCTATCATTAACACCCATGCTATACTTAAAAATAATGCTATAATTAACATCCATGCTATACTTAAAACTAATGCTATCATTAACACCCATGCTATACTTAAAACTAATGCTATACTTATCACCCATGCTATTCTTAAAACTAATGCTATCATTAACACCCATGCTATACTTAAAACTAATGCTATCATTAACACCCATGATATACTTAAAACTAATGCTATCATTAATACCCATACTATACTTAAAACTAATACTATCATTAACACCCATGCTATATTTAAAACTAATGCTATCATTAACACACATGCTATACTTAAAACTAATGTTATCATTAATACCCATGCTATACTTAAAACTAATGCTATCATTAACACCCATGCTATACTTAAAACTAATGCTATCATTAACACCCATGCTATACTTAAAACTAATGCTATCATTAACACCCATGCATACTTAAAACTAATGTTATTATTAAAACCCATGCTATACTTAAAACCAATGCTATCATTAACACCCATGCTATACTTAAAACTAATGCTATACTTATCACCCATGCTTTCCTTGAAACTAATGCTATCATTAACACCCATGCTATACTTAAAACTAATGCTGCCATTAAAACCCATGCTATACTTAAAACTAATGCGATAATTAACATCCATGCTATACTTAAAACTAATGCTATCATTAACACCCATGCTATACTTAAAACTAATGCTATCATTAACACCCATGCTATACTTAAAACTAATGCTATACTTATCACCCATGCTTTCCTTAAAACTAATGCTATCATTAACACCCATGCTATACTTAAAACTAATGCTATCATTAACACCCATGCTATACTTAAAACTAATGCGATAATTAACACCCATACTTAAAACTAATGCTATACTTATCACCCATGCTTTCCTTAAAACTAATGCTATCATTAACACCCATGCTATACTTAAAACTAATTCTATACTTATCTCCCATGCTATCCTTAAAACTAATGCTATCATTAACAACCATGCTATACTTAAAACTAATTATATTATTAACATCCATGATATACTTAAAACTAATACTATCATTAACACCCATGGTAAACATAAATCTAATGCTATCATTAACACCCATGCTATACTTAAAACTAATGCTATCATTAACACCCATGCTATACTTAAAACTAATTCTATCATTAACGCCCATGCTATACTTAAAACTAATGCTATCATTAACACCCATGCTATACTTAAAACTAATGCTATCATTAAAACCTATGCTATACTTAAAACCAATGTTATAATTAACACCCATGTTATAATTAAAACTAATGCTATCATTAACACCCATACTATACTTAAAACTAATGCTATCATTAACACCCATGTTATAATTTAAACTAATGCTATCATTACCACCCATGCTATACTTAAAACTAATGCTATCATTAACACCCATGCTATACTTAAAACTAATGCTATCATTAACACCCATGCTATACTTAAAACTAATGCTATCATTAACACCCATGCTATAATTAAAAATAATGATATTATTAACACCCATGCTATACTTAAAACTAATGCTATCATTAACACCCATGCTAAACTTAAAACTAATTCTATACTTATCTCCCATGCTATCCTTAAAACTAATGCTATCATTAACACCCATGCTATACTTAAAACTAATTATATCATTAACATCCATGATATACTTAAAACTAATGCTATACTTATCACCCATGCTATTCTTAAAACTAATGCTATCATTAACACCCATGCTATACTTAAAACTAATGCTATCATTAACACCCATGCTAAATGTAAAACTAATTCTATACTTATCTCCCATGCTATCCTTAAAACTAATGCTATCATTAACACCCATGCTATACTTAAAACTAATTATATCATTAACATCCATGATATACTTAAAACTAATACTATCATTAACACCCATGCTAAACATAAATCTAATGCTATCATTAACACCCATGCTATACTTAAAACTAATGCTATCATTAACACCCATGCTATACTTAAAACTAATTCTATCATTAACGCCCATGCTATACTTAAAACTAATGCTATCATTAACACCCATGCTATACTTAAAACTAATGCTATCATTAAAACCTATGCTATACTTAAAACCAATGTTATAATTAACACCCATGTTATAATTAAAACTAATGCTATCATTAACACCCATACTATACTTAAAACTAATGCTATAATTAACACCCATGTTATAATTTAAACTAATGCTATCATTACCACCCATGCTATACTTAAAACTAATGCTATCATTAACACCCATGCTATACTTAAAACTAATTCTATCATTAACACCCATGCTATACTTAAAACTAATGCTATCATTAACACCCATGCTATAATTAAAAATAATGATATTATTAACACCCATGCTATACTTAAAACTAATGCTATCATTAACACCCATGCTAAACTTAAAACTAATTCTATACTTATCTCCCATGCTATCCTTAAAACTAATGCTATCATTAACGCCCATGCTATACTTAAAACTAATTATATCATTAACATCCATAATATACTTAAAACTAATGCTATCATTAACAGCCATGCTATACTTAAAACTAATGCTATCATAAACGCCCATGCTATACTTAAAACTAATGCTTTCATTAAAACCCATTCTATACTTAAAACTAATTCTATCATTAACGCCCATGCTATACTTAAAACTAATGTTATCATTAAAACCCATGCTATACTTAAAACTAATGCTATCACTAACATCCATGCTATACTTAAAACTAATACTATCATTAACACCCATGCTATACTTAAAACTAATTCTATCATTAACACCCATGCTATACTTAAAACTAATGCTATACTTATCACCCATGCTTTCCTTAAAATTAATGCTTTCATTAACACCCATGCTATACTTAAAACTAATGCTATCATTAACACCCATGCTATACTTAAAACTAATGCGATAATTAACATCCATGCTATACTTAAAACTAATGCTATCATTAACACCCATGCTATACTTAAAACTTATGCTATCATTAACACCCATGCTATACTCAAAAATAATGACATCATTAACACCCATGCTATACTTAAAACTAATGCTATCATTAACACCCATGCTATACTTAAAACTAATGCTATAATTAACATCCATGCTATACTTAAAACTAATGCTATCATTAACACCCATGCTATACTTAATACTAATGCTATACTTATCACCCATGCTATTCTTAAAACTAATGCTATCATTAACACCCATGCTATACTTAAAACTAATGCTATCATTAATACCCATGCTATACTTAAAAATAATGCTATCATTAACACCCATGCTATACTTAAAAATAATGCTATCATTAACACCCATGCTATACTTAAAACTAATGCTATCATTAACACCCATGCTATACTTAAAACTAATGCTATCATTAACACCCATGCTATACTTAAAACTAATGCTATCATTAACACCCATGCTATACTTAAAACCAATGCTATCATTAACACCCATGTTATAATTAAAACTAATGCTATCATTAACACCCATGCTATACTTAAAACTAATGCTATCATTAACACCCATGTTATAATTTAAACTAATGCTATCATTAACACCCATGCTATACTTAAAACTAATGCTATCATTAACACCCATGCTATACTTAAAACTAATGCTATCATTAACACCCATGCTATACTTAAAACTAATGCTATCATTAACACCAATGCTATACTTAAAAATAATTATATCATTAACACCCATGTTATAATTAACACTAATGCTATCATTAACACCCATGCTATACTTAAAACTAATGCTATCATTAACACCCATGTTATAATTTAAACTAATGCTATCATTAACACCCATTCTATACTTAAACTAATGCTATCATTAACACCCATGCTATACTTAAAACTAATAATATCATTAACACCCATGCTATACTTAAAACTAATGCTATAATTGACATCCATTCTATACTTAAAACTAATGCTATCATTAACACCCATGCTATACTTAAAACTAATGCTATACTTATCACCCATGCTTTCCTTAAAACTAATGCTATCATTAACACCCATGCTATACTTAAAACTAATGCTATCATTAACACCCATGCTATACTTAAAAACAATGATATCATTAACACCCATGTTATAATTAAAACTAATGCTATCATTAACACCCATGTTATAATTTAAACTAATTCTATCATTAACACCCATGCTATACTTAAAAAGAATGCTATAATTAACATCCATGCTATACTTAAAACTAATGCTATCATTAACACCCATGCTATACTTAATACTAATGCTATACTTATCACCCATGCTATTCTTAAAACTAATGCTATCATTAACACCCATGCTATACTTAAAACTAATGCTATCATTAATACCCATGCTATACTTAAAAATAATGCTATCATTAACACCCATGCTATACTTAAAAATAATGCTATCATTAACACCCATGCTATACTTAAAACTAATGCTATCATTAACACCCATGCTATACTTAAAACTAATGCTATCATTAACACCCATGCTATACTTAAAACTAATGCTATCATTAACACCCATGCTATACTTAAAACCAATGCTATCATTAACACCCATGTTATAATTAAAACTAATGCTATCATTAACACCCATGCTATACTTAAAACTAATGCTATAATTAACACCCATGTTATAATTTAAACTAATGCTATCATTAACACCCATGCTATACTTAAAACTAATGCTATCATTAACACCCATGCTATACTTAAAACTAATGCTATCATTAACACCCATGCTATACTTAAAACTAATGCTATCATTAACACCCATGCTATACTTAAAACTAATAATATCATTAACACCCATGCTATACTTAAAACTAATGCTATAATTGACATCCATTCTATACTTAAAACTAATGCTATCATTAACACCCATGCTATACTTAAAACTAATGCTATACTTATCACCCATGCTTTCCTTAAAACTAATGCTATCATTAACACCCATGCTATACTTAAAACTAATGCTATCATTAACACCCATGCTATACTTAAAAACAATGATATCATTAACACCCATGTTATAATTAAAACTAATGCTATCATTAACACCCATGTTATAATTTAAACTAATTCTATCATTAACACCCATGCTATACTTAAAAAGAATGCTATAATTAACATCCATGCTATACTTAAAACTAATGCTATCATTAACACCCATGCTATACTTAAAACTAATGCTATACTTATCACCCATGCTATTCTTAAAACTAATGCTATCATTAACACCCATGCTATACTTAAAACTAATGCTATCATTAACACCCATGATATACTTAAAACTAATGCTATCATTAATACCCATACTATACTTAAAACTAATACTATCATTAACACCCATGCTATATTTAAAACTAATGCTATCATTAACACCCATCCTATACTTAAAACTAATGTTATCATTAATACCCATTCTATACTTAAAACTAATGCTATCATTAACACCCATGCTATACTTAAAACTAATGCTATCATTAACACCCATGCTATACTTAAAACAAATGCTATCATTAACACCCATGCATACTTAAAACTAATGTTATCATTAAAACTCATGTTATACTTAAAACTAATGCTATCACTAACATCCATGCTATACTTAAAACTAATACTATCATTAACACCCATGCTATACTTAAAACTAATGATATCATTAACACCCATACTTAAAACTAATGCTATACTTATCACCCATGCTTTCCTTAAAACTAATGCTATCATTAACACCCATGCTATACTTAAAACTAATGCTATCATTAACAATCATGCTATACTTAAAACTAATGCGATAATTAACACCCATACTTAAAACTAATGCTATACTTATCACCCATGCTTTCTTTAAAACTAATGCTATCATTAACACCCATGCTATACTTAAAACTAATGCTATCATTAACACCCATGCTATACTTAAAACTAATGCTATCATTAACACCCATGCTATACTTAAAACTAATTATATCATTAACATCCATGATATACTTAAAACTAATACTATCATTAACACCCATGCTAAACATAAATCTAATGCTATCATTAACACCCATGCTATACTTAAAACTAATGCTATCATTAACACCTATGCTATACTTAAAACTAATTCTATCATTAACGCCCATGCTATACTTAAAACTAATACTATCATTAACACCCATGCTATACTTAAAACTAATGCTATCATTAAAACCTATGCTATACTTAAAACCAATGTTATAATTAACACCCATGTTATAATTAAAACTAATGCTATCATTACCACCCATGCTATACTTAAAACTAATGCTATCATTAACACCCATACTATATTTAAAACTAATGCTATCATTAACACCCATGTTATAATTTAAACTAATGCTATCATTACCACCCATGCTATACTTAAAACTAATGCTATCATTAACACCCATGCTATACTTAAAACTAATGCTATCATTAACACCCATGCTATACTTAAAACTAATGCTATCATTAACACCCATGCTATAATTAAAAATAATGATATTATTAACACCCATGCTATACTTAAAACTAATGCTATCATTAACACCCATGCTAAACTTAAAACTAATTCTATACTTATCTCCCATGCTATCCTTAAAACTAATGCTATCATTAACACCCATGCTATACTTAAAACTAATTATATCATTAACATCCATGATATACTTAAAACTAATGCTATCATTAACAGCCATGCTATACTTAAAACTAATGCTATCATTAACACCCATGCTATACTTAAAACTAATGCTATAATTAACATCCATGCTATACTTAAAACTAATGCTATCATTAACACCCATGCTATACTTAATACTAATGCTATACTTATCACCCATGCTATTCTTAAAACTAATGCTATCATTAACACCCATGCTATACTTAAAACTAATGCTATCATTAATACCCATGCTATACTTAAAAATAATGCTATCATTAACACCCATGCTATACTTAAAAATAATGCTATCATTAACACCCATGCTATACTTAAAACTAATGCTATCATTAACACCCATGCTATACTTAAAACTAATGCTATCATTAACACCCATGCTATACTTAAAACTAATGCTATCATTAACACCCATGCTATACTTAAAACCAATGCTATCATTAACACCCATGTTATAATTAAAACTAATGCTATCATTAACACCCATGCTATACTTAAAACTAATGCTATCATTAACACCCATGTTATAATTTAAACTAATGCTATCATTAACACCCATGCTATACTTAAAACTAATGCTATCATTAACACCCATGCTATACTTAAAACTAATGCTATCATTAACACCCATGCTATAATTAAAACTAATGCTATCATTAACACCAATGCTATACTTAAAAATAATTATATCATTAACACCCATGTTATAATTAACACTAATGCTATCATTAACACCCATGCTATACTTAAAACTAATGCTATCATTAACACCCATGTTATAATTTAAACTAATGCTATCATTAACACCCATTCTATACTTAAACTAATGCTATCATTAACACCCATGCTATACTTAAAACTAATAATATCATTAACACCCATGCTATACTTAAAACTAATGCTATAATTGACATCCATTCTATACTTAAAACTAATGCTATCATTAACACCCATGCTATACTTAAAACTAATGCTATACTTATCATCCATGCTTTCCTTAAAACTAATGCTATCATTAACACCCATGCTATACTTAAAACTAATGCTATCATTAACACCCATGCTATACTTAAAAACAATGATATCATTAACACCCATGTTATAATTAAAACTAATGCTATCATTAACACCCATGTTATAATTTAAACTAATTCTATCATTAACACCCATGCTATACTTAAAAATAATGCTATAATTAACATCCATGCTATACTTAAAACTAATGCTATACTTATCACCCATGCTATTCTTAAAACTAATGCTATCATTAACACCCATGCTATACTTAAACTAATGCTATCATTAACACCCATGATATACTTAAAACTAATGCTATCATTAATACCCATACTATACTTAAAACTAATACTATCATTAACACCCATGCTATATTTAAAACTAATGCTATCATTAACACCCATGCTATACTTAAAACTAATGTTATCATTAATACCCATTCTATACTTAAAACTAATGCTATCATTAACACCCATGCTATACTTAAAACTAATGCTATCATTAACACCCATGCTATACTTAAAACTAATGCTATCATTAACACCCATGCATACTTAAAACTAATGTTATCATTAAAACCCATGTTATACTTAAAACTAATGCTATCACTAACATCCATGCTATACTTAAAACTAATACTATCATAAACACCCATGCTATACTTAAAACTAATGATATCATTAACACCCATACTTAAAACTAATGCTATACTTATCACCCATGCTTTCCTTAAAACTAATGCTATCATTAACACCCATGCTATACTTAAAACTAATGCTATCATTAACAACCATGCTATACTTAAAACTAATGCGATAATTAACACCCATACTTAAAACTAATGCTATACTTATCACCCATGCTTTCTTTAAAACTAATGCTATCATTAACACCCATGCTATACTTAAAACTAATGCTATCATTAACACCCATGCTATACTTAAAACTAATGCTATCATTAACACCCATGCTATACTTAAAACTAATGCTATCATTAACACCCATGCTATACTTAAAACCAATGCTATCATTAACACCCATGTTATAATTAAAACTAATGCTATCATTAACACCCATGCTATACTTAAAACTAATGCTATCATTAACACCCATGTTATAATTTAAACTAATGCTATCATTAACACCCATGCTATACTTAAAACTAATGCTATCATTAACACCCATGCTATACTTAAAACTAATGCTATCATTAACACCCATGCTATACTTAAAACTAATGCTATCATTAACACCAATGCTATACTTAAAAATAATTATATCATTAACACCCATGTTATAATTAACACTAATGCTATCATTAACACCCATGCTATACTTAAAACTAATGCTATCATTAACACCCATGTTATAATTTAAACTAATGCTATCATTAACACCCATTCTATACTTAAACTAATGCTATCATTAACACCCATGCTATACTTAAAACTAATAATATCATTAACACCCATGCTATACTTAAAACTAATGCTATAATTGACATCCATTCTATACTTAAAACTAATGCTATCATTAACACCCATGCTATACTTAAAACTAATGCTATACTTATCACCCATGCTTTCCTTAAAACTAATGCTATCATTAACACCCATGCTATACTTAAAACTAATGCTATCATTAACACCCATGCTATACTTAAAAACAATGATATCATTAACACCCATGTTATAATTAAAACTAATGCTATCATTAACACCCATGTTATAATTTAAACTAATTCTATCATTAACACCCATGCTATACTTAAAAAGAATGCTATAATTAACATCCATGCTATACTTAAAACTAATGCTATCATTAACACCCATGCTATACTTAAAACTAATGCTATACTTATCACCCATGCTATTCTTAAAACTAATGCTATCATTAACACCCATGCTATACTTAAAACTAATGCTATCATTAACACCCATGATATACTTAAAACTAATGCTATCATTAATACCCATACTATACTTAAAACTAATACTATCATTAACACCCATGCTATATTTAAAACTAATGCTATCATTAACACCCATCCTATACTTAAAACTAATGTTATCATTAATACCCATTCTATACTTAAAACTAATGCTATCATTAACACCCATGCTATACTTAAAACTAATGCTATCATTAACACCCATGCTATACTTAAAACAAATGCTATCATTAACACCCATGCATACTTAAAACTAATGTTATCATTAAAACTCATGTTATACTTAAAACTAATGCTATCACTAACATCCATGCTATACTTAAAACTAATACTATCATTAACACCCATACTTAAAACTAATGCTATACTTATCACCCATGCTTTCCTTAAAACTAATGCTATCATTAACACCCATGCTATACTTAAAACTAATGCTATCATTAACAATCATGCTATACTTAAAACTAATGCGATAATTAACACCCATACTTAAAACTAATGCTATACTTATCACCCATGCTTTCTTTAAAACTAATGCTATCATTAACACCCATGCTATACTTAAAACTAATGCTATCATTAACACCCATGCTATACTTAAAACTAATGCTATCATTAACACCCATGCTATACTTAAAACTAATGCTATACTTATCTCCCATGCTATCCTTAAAACTAATGCTATCATTAACACCCATGCTATACTTAAAACTAATTATATCATTAACATCCATGATATACTTAAAACTAATACTATCATTAACACCCATGCTAAACATAAATCTAATGCTATCATTAACACCCATGCTATACTTAAAACTAATGCTATCATTAACACCTATGCTATACTTAAAACTAATTCTATCATTAACGCCCATGCTATACTTAAAACTAATACTATCATTAACACCCATGCTATACTTAAAACTAATGCTATCATTAAAACCTATGCTATACTTAAAACCAATGTTATAATTAACACCCATGTTATAATTAAAACTAATGCTATCATTACCACCCATGCTATACTTAAAACTAATGCTATCATTAACACCCATACTATATTTAAAACTAATGCTATCATTAACACCCATGTTATAATTTAAACTAATGCTATCATTACCACCCATGCTATACTTAAAACTAATGCTATCATTAACACCCATGCTATACTTAAAACTAATGCTATCATTAACACCCATGCTATACTTAAAACTAATGCTATCATTAACACCCATGCTATAATTAAAAATAATGATATTATTAACACCCATGCTATACTTAAAACTAATGCTATCATTAACACCCATGCTAAACTTAAAACTAATTCTATACTTATCTCCCATGCTATCCTTAAAACTAATTCTATCATTAACACCCATGCTATACTTAAAACTAATTATATCATTAACATCCATGATATACTTAAAACTAATGCTATCATTAACAGCCATGCTATACTTAAAACTAATGCTATCATTAACACCCATGCTATACTTAAAACTAATGCTATAATTAACATCCATGCTATACTTAAAACTAATGCTATCATTAACACCCATGCTATACTTAATACTAATGCTATACTTATCACCCATGCTATTCTTAAAACTAATGCTATCATTAACACCCATGCTATACTTAAAACTAATGCTATCATTAATACCCATGCTATACTTAAAAATAATGCTATCATTAACACCCATGCTATACTTAAAAATAATGCTATCATTAACACCCATGCTATACTTAAAACTAATGCTATCATTAACACCCATGCTATACTTAAAACTAATGCTATCATTAACACCCATGCTATACTTAAAACTAATGCTATCATTAACACCCATGCTATACTTAAAACCAATGCTATCATTAACACCCATGTTATAATTAAAACTAATGCTATCATTAACACCCATGCTATACTTAAAACTAATGCTATCATTAACACCCATGTTATAATTTAAACTAATGCTATCATTAACACCCATGCTATACTTAAAACTAATGCTATCATTAACACCCATGCTATACTTAAAACTAATGCTATCATTAACACCCATGCTATACTTAAAACTAATGCTATCATTAACACCAATGCTATACTTAAAAATAATTATATCATTAACACCCATGTTATAATTAACACTAATGCTATCATTAACACCCATGCTATACTTAAAACTAATGCTATCATTAACACCCATGTTATAATTTAAACTAATGCTATCATTAACACCCATTCTATACTTAAACTAATGCTATCATTAACACCCATGCTATACTTAAAACTAATAATATCATTAACACCCATGCTATACTTAAAACTAATGCTATAATTGACATCCATTCTATACTTAAAACTAATGCTATCATTAACACCCATGCTATACTTAAAACTAATGCTATACTTATCATCCATGCTTTCCTTAAAACTAATGCTATCATTAACACCCATGCTATACTTAAAACTAATGCTATCATTAACACCCATGCTATACTTAAAAACAATGATATCATTAACACCCATGTTATAATTAAAACTAATGCTATCATTAACACCCATGTTATAATTTAAACTAATTCTATCATTAACACCCATGCTATACTTAAAAATAATGCTATAATTAACATCCATGCTATACTTAAAACTAATGCTATACTTATCACCCATGCTATTCTTAAAACTAATGCTATCATTAACACCCATGCTATACTAAAAATAATGATATCATTAACACCAATGTTATAATTAAAACTAATGCTATCATTAACACCCATGCTATACTTAAAACTAATGCTATCATTAACACCCATGTTATAATTTAAACTAATTCTATCATTAACACCCATGCTATACTTAAAACTAATGTTATCATTAATACCCATTCTATACTTAAAACTAATGCTATCATTAACACCCATGCTATACTTAAAACTAATGCTATCATTAACACCCATGCTATACTTAAAACTAATGCTATCATTAACACCCATGCATACTTAAAACTAATGTTATCATTAAAACCCATGTTATACTTAAAACTAATGCTATCACTAACATCCATGCTATACTTAAAACTAATACTATCATTAACACCCATGCTATACTTAAAACTAATGATATCATTAACACCCATACTTAAAACTAATGCTATACTTATCACCCATGCTTTCCTTAAAACTAATGCTATCATTAACACCCATGCTATACTTAAAACTAATGCTATCATTAACAACCATGCTATACTTAAAACTAATGCGATAATTAACACCCATACTTAAAACTAATGCTATACTTATCACCCATGCTTTCTTTAAAACTAATGCTATCATTAACACCCATGCTATACTTAAAACTAATGCTATCATTAACACCCATGCTATACTTAAAACTAATGCTATCATTAACACCGATGCTATACTTAAAACTAATGCTATACTTATCTCCCATGCTATCCTTAAAACTAATGCTATCATTAACACCCATGCTATACTTAAAACTAATTATATCATTAACATCCATGATATACTTAAAACTAATACTATCATTAACACCCATGCTAAACATAAATCTAATGCTATCATTAACACCCATGCTATACTTAAAACTAATTCTATCATTAACACCTATGCTATACTTAAAACTAATTCTATCATTAACGCCCATGCTATACTTAAAACTAATGCTATCATTAACACCCATGCTATACTTAAAACTAATGCTATCATTAAAACCTATGCTATACTTAAAACCAATGTTATAATTAACACCCATGTTATAATTAAAACTAATGCTATCATTACCACCCATGCTATACTTAAAACTAATGCTATCATTAACACCCATACTATACTTAAAACTAATGCTATCATTAACACCCATGTTATAATTTAAACTAATGCTATCATTACCACCCATGCTATACTTAAAACTAATGCTATCATTAACACCCATGCTATACTTAAAACTAATGCTATCATTAACACCCATGCTATACTTAAAACTAATGCTATCATTAACACCCATGCTATAATTAAAAATAATGATATTATTAACACCCATGCTATACTTAAAACTAATGCTATCATTAACACCCATGCTAAACTTAAAACTAATTCTATACTTATCTCCCATGCTATCCTTAAAACTAATGCTATCATTAACACCCATGCTATACTTAAAACTAATTATATCATTAACATCCATGATATACTTAAAACTAATGCTATCATTAACAGCCATGCTATACTTAAAACTAATGCTATCATTAACGCCCATGCTATACTTAAAACTAATGCTATACTTATCACCCATGCTATTCTTAAAACTAATGATATCATTAACACCCATGCTATATTTCAAACTATTGCTATCATTAACACCCATGATATACTTAAAACTAATGCTATCATTAACACTCATGCTATACTTAAAACTAATTCTATACTTATCACCCATCCTATCCTTAAAACTAATTCTATCATGAACACCCATGCTAAACATAAAACTAATGCTATCATTAAAACCCATGCTAAACTTAAAACTAATGCTATACTTATCACCCATGCTATACTTAAAACTAATGCTATAATTATCACCCATGTTATCATTAACATCCATGCTATACTTAAAACTAATGCTATCATTAATACCCATACTATACTTAAAACTAATACTATCATTAACACCCATGCTATATTTAAAACTAATGCTATCATTAACACCCATGCTATACTTAAAACTAAAACTATCATTAACACCCCAAGCAACCAAAATCATAAAATGTACATGTACAGAAACAGTTCTTGTGTACTAGTATTGGTAACAGTTTTTTGGTAAGTTTCTGTAATAGTTACGATGTACATGAACGCAATCAGGATTTTCGTACTATTGTCCGTAACCATAGTACAATGTACTAGTACAAATCCGGATTTCCGTACTATTGTCTGTAACCATAAACCAATAGTTATATAAATAATAAAACAAATTTATTTATATATAAATATTTATTATAATTAGAATTATTTGTTCGTCCTTTGAAATCTCTGTTTCATTTCTTTCAAAATAATTGAAAGTGGTGGTGTCTTCACATATGCAGTTGAGCTAATTTCTGTAATATTAAATAATAATTAGTTAAATTATATATATATATATATATATATATATGTATATACCATATATATATACAATTAAAAGTTGTATAGGTAATAATGTTATGCAAATTTTTATTGTTAACTGGCATTAAGTTAAAGTTCATCGGTTACTTATACCAAAGCCCACGGGCTTTGCTTATATATATCTGCCTACTATGCAATGCATAGTATGCATTCAAGTTCATAGTAGCTATAAATACATCTAGAACTTTGATAAATAATTATTTATCTATAATTTATTAGTACCGCAATTTAAATAGCACTAATATGCGGCACCATAGTGCCACTATCACTGATTACTTTACTTACTGGGTATATATATAACAAAGTGAAGTTTATTCGTATATAACTTTATTGAAGAAGACCTGTATAATAACATAAAAAATAATAATAACACAGTAATAATAATGATGACAATGGCAATATGTACCAACCAGGTGAGACGCAGAACCGAAAGTGTATCAATCTCACCGAGCCGCATTCATTTTATAGGAAACAAATCACACGAAATAGACACACGATAACAAATATAAAATACAAAACGAATAACAATTTATACAAATAATAAAAATGTAATTACAAAATGGCAATATAAATCTACACATAGCTATGCAATCAACAGAGCGTGAAGCCTAAAACAATTTATGCATGCAGATATATCGATATTATGTAATGACCGAATTGAATTTAATTCAATTCGACATAAATGTATATTACATTAATCAATATATCTGCAGACTTCACTTTATAACATATATATATATATATATATATATATATATATATATATATATATATATATATATATATATATATATATATACATTTACATATACAATATAATATAAATATAATATAATTTATATATATATATATATATATTACTTTATTTATATTATATTTACTACATAAAACGTATACGTTACTATAGTACGGTGTAACCACACACATATATATATATATATATATATATATATATATATATGTATGTGTATGGTTACTGATGCACTACAGTAACGTATACATTTTGTAACCTCTCTATTCAAACTACTAAATATGGTTACAGCCATACTATAGTATCGTATACGTTTTGTAACCTATCTATTGAAACCACAGAACCAGAGAGAATTATTTCTAGCTCTATGATTCAAACTAATAAATATGGTTACAGCCGTACTATAGTAACGTATACGTTTTGTAACCCCTCTATAAAACTAATAAATATGGTTGCATGAAATACACTTTTGGTTGCTTGGGACCCATGCTATACTTAAAACTAATGCTATCATTATCAACCATGCTATACTTAAAACTAAAGCTATCATTAACATCCATGCTATACTTAAAACTAATGCTATCATTAACACCCATGCTATACTTAAAACTAATGCTATCATTAACACCCATGCTATACTTAAAACTAATGTTATCATTAACGCCCATGCTATACTTAAAACTAATGCTATCATTAACACCCATGCTATACTTAAAACTAATGCTATCATTAAAACCTATGCTATACTTAAAACCAATGTTATAATTAACACCCATGTTATAATTAAAACTAATGCTATCATTACCACCCATGCTATACTTAAAACTAATGCTATCATTAACACCCATACTATACTTAAAACTAATGCTATCATTAACACCCATGTTATAATTTAAACTAATGCTATCATTACCACCCATGCTATACTTAAAACTAATGCTATCATTAACACCCATGCTATACTTAAAACTAATGCTATCATTAACACCCATGCTATACTTAAAACTAATGCTATCATTAACACCCATGCTATAATTAAAAATAATGATATTATTAACACCCATTCTATACTTAAACTAATGCTATCATTAACACCCATGCTAAACTTAAAACTAATTCTATACTTATCTCCCATGCTATCCTTAAAACTAATGCTATCATTAACACCCATGCTATACTTAAAACTAATTATATCATTAACATCCATGATATACTTAAAACTAATGCTATCATTAACGCCCATGCTATACTTAAAACTAATGCTATACTTATCACCCATGCTATACTTAAAACTAATGCTATACTTATCACCCATGCTTTCCTTAAAACTAATTCTATCATTAACACCCATGCTATACTTAAAACTAATGCTATACTTATCAACCATGCTATACTTAAAACTAATGCTATCATTAACACCCATGCTATACTTAAAACTTATGCTATCATTAACACCCATGCTATACTTAAAAATAATGACATCATTAACACCCATGCTATACTTAAAACTAATGCTATCATTAACACCCATGCTATACTTAAAACTAATGCTATAATTAACATCCATGCTATACTTAAAACTAATGCTATCATTAACACCCATGCTATACTTAATACTAATGCTATACTTATCACCCATGCTATTCTTAAAACTAATGCTATCATTACCACCCATGCTATACTTAAAACTAATGCTATCATTAACACCCATGCTATACTTAAAACTAATGCTATCATTAACACCCATGCTATACTTAAAACTAATGCTATCATTAACACCCATGCTATAATTAAAAATAATGATATTATTAACACCCATGCTATACTTAAAACTAATGCTATCATTAACACCCATGCTAAACTTAAAACTAATTCTATACTTATCTCCCATGCTATCCTTAAAACTAATGCTATCATTAACACCCATGCTATACTTAAAACTAATTATATCATTAACATCCATGATATACTTAAAACTAATGCTATCATTAACGCCCATGCTATACTTAAAACTAATGCTATACTTATCACCCATGCTATACTTAAAACTAATGCTATACTTATCACCCATGCTTTCCTTAAAACTAATTCTATCATTAACACCCATGCTATACTTAAAACTAATGCTATACTTATCACCCATGCTTTCCTTAAAATTAATGCTATCATTAACACCCATGCTATACTTAAAACTAATGCTATCATTAACACCCATGCTATACTTAAAACTAATGCGATAATTAACATCCATGCTATACTTAAAACTAATGCTATCATTAACACCCATGCTATACTTAAAACTTATGCTATCATTAACACCCATGCTATACTTAAAAATAATGACATCATTAACACCCATGCTATACTTAAAACTAATGCTATCATTAACACCCATGCTATACTTAAAACTAATGCTATAATTAACATCCATGCTATACTTAAAACTAATGCTATCATTAACACCCATGCTATACTTAATACTAATGCTATACTTATCACCCATGCTATTCTTAAAACTAATGCTATCATTAACACCCATGCTATACTTAAAACTAATGCTATCATTAATACCCATGCTATACTTAAAAATAATGCTATCATTAACACCCATGCTATACTTAAAAATAATGCTATCATTAACACCCATGCTATACTTAAAACTAATGCTATCATTAACACCCATGCTATACTTAAAACTAATGCTATCATTAACACCCATGCTATACTTAAAACTAATGCTATCATTAACACCCATGCTATACTTAAAACCAATGCTATCATTAACACCCATGTTATAATTAAAACTAATGCTATCATTAACACCCATGCTATACTTAAAACTAATGCTATCATTAACACCCATGTTATAATTTAAACTAATGCTATCATTAACACCCATGCTATACTTAAAACTAATGCTATCATTAACACCCATGCTATACTTAAAACTAATGCTATCATTAACACCCATGCTATACTTAAAACTAATGCTATCATTAACACCAATGCTATACTTAAAAATAATTATATCATTAACACCCATGTTATAATTAACACTAATGCTATCATTAACACCCATGCTATACTTAAAACTAATGCTATCATTAACACCCATGTTATAATTTAAACTAATGCTATCATTAACACCCATTCTATACTTAAACTAATGCTATCATTAACACCCATGCTATACTTAAAACTAATAATATCATTAACACCCATGCTATACTTAAAACTAATGCTATAATTGACATCCATTCTATACTTAAAACTAATGCTATCATTAACACCCATGCTATACTTAAAACTAATGCTATACTTATCACCCATGCTTTCCTTAAAACTAATGCTATCATTAACACCCATGCTATACTTAAAACTAATGCTATCATTAACACCCATGCTATACTTAAAAACAATGATATCATTAACACCCATGTTATAATTAAAACTAATGCTATCATTAACACCCATGTTATAATTTAAACTAATTCTATCATTAACACCCATGCTATACTTAAAACTAATGCTATCATTAACACCCATGCTATACTTAAAACTAATGCGATAATTAACATCCATGCTATACTTAAAACTAATGCTATCATTAACACCCATGCTATACTTAAAACTAATGCTATCATTAATACCCATGCTATACTTAAAAATAATGCTATCATTAACACCCATGCTATACTTAAAAATAATGCTATCATTAACACCCATGCTATACTTAAAACTAATGCTATCATTAACACCCATGCTATACTTAAAACTAATGCTATCATTAACACCCATGCTATACTTAAAACTAATGCTATCATTAACACCCATGCTATACTTAAAACTAATGCTATAATTAACATCCATGCTATACTTAAAACTAATGCTATCATTAACACCCATGCTATACTTAATACTAATGCTATACTTATCACCCATGCTATTCTTAAAACTAATGCTATCATTACCACCCATGCTATACTTAAAACTAATGCTATCATTAACACCCATGCTATACTTAAAACTAATGCTATCATTAACACCCATGCTATACTTAAAACTAATGCTATCATTAACACCCATGCTATAATTAAAAATAATGATATTATTAACACCCATGCTATACTTAAAACTAATGCTATCATTAACACCCATGCTAAACTTAAAACTAATTCTATACTTATCTCCCATGCTATCCTTAAAACTAATGCTATCATTAACACCCATGCTATACTTAAAACTAATTATATCATTAACATCCATGATATACTTAAAACTAATGCTATCATTAACGCCCATGCTATACTTAAAACTAATGCTATACTTATCACCCATGCTATACTTAAAACTAATGCTATACTTATCACCCATGCTTTCCTTAAAACTAATTCTATCATTAACACCCATGCTATACTTAAAACTAATGCTATACTTATCACCCATGCTTTCCTTAAAACTAATGCTATCATTAACACCCATGCTATACTTAAAACTAATGCGATAATTAACATCCATGCTATACTTAAAACTAATGCTATCATTAACACCCATGCTATACTTAAAACTTATGCTATCATTAACACCCATGCTATACTTAAAAATAATGACATCATTAACACCCATGCTATACTTAAAACTAATGCTATCATTAACACCCATGCTATACTTAAAACTAATGCTATAATTAACATCCATGCTATACTTAAAACTAATGCTATCATTAACACCCATGCTATACTTAATACTAATGCTATACTTATCACCCATGCTATTCTTAAAACTAATGCTATCATTAACACCCATGCTATACTTAAAACTAATGCTATCATTAATACCCATGCTATACTTAAAAATAATGCTATCATTAACACCCATGCTATACTTAAAAATAATGCTATCATTAACACCCATGCTATACTTAAAACTAATGCTATCATTAACACCCATGCTATACTTAAAACTAATGCTATCATTAACACACATGCTATACTTAAAACTAATGCTATCATTAACACCCATGTTATAATTTAAACTAATGCTATCATTAACACCCATTCTATACTTAAACTAATGCTATCATTAACACCCATGCTATACTTAAAACTAATAATATCATTAACACCCATGCTATACTTAAAACTAATGCTATAATTGACATCCATTCTATACTTAAAACTAATGCTATCATTAACACCCATGCTATACTTAAAACTAATGCTATACTTATCACCCATGCTTTCCTTAAAACTAATGCTATCATTAACACCCATGCTATACTTAAAACTAATGCTATCATTAACACCCATGCTATACTTAAAAACAATGATATCATTAACACCCATGTTATAATTAAAACTAATGCTATCATTAACACCCATGTTATAATTTAAACTAATTCTATCATTAACACCCATGCTATACTTAAAAATAATGCTATAATTAACGTCCATGCTATACTTAAAACTAATGCTATACTTATCACCCATGCTATTCTTAAAACTAATGCTATCATTAACACCCATGCTATACTTAAACTAATGCTATCATTAACACCCATGATATACTTAAAACTAATGCTATCATTAATACCCATACTATACTTAAAACTAATACTATCATTAACACCCATGCTATATTTAAAACTAATGCTATCATTAACACCCATGCTATACTTAAAACTAATGTTATCATTAATACCCATTCTATACTTAAAACTAATGCTATCATTAACACCCATGCTATACTTAAAACTAATGCTATCATTAACACCCATGCTATACTTAAAACTAATGCTATCATTAACACCCATGCATACTTAAAACTAATGTTATCATTAAAACCCATGTTATATTTAAAACTAATGCTATCACTAACATCCATGCTATACTTAAAACTAATACTATCATTAACACCCATGCTATACTTAAAACTAATGATATCATTAACACCCATACTTAAAACTAATGCTATACTTATCACCCATGCTTTCCTTAAAACTAATGCTATCATTAACACCCATGCTATACTTAAAACTAATGCTATCATTAACAACCATGCTATACTTAAAACTAATGCGATAATTAACACCCATACTTAAAACTAATGCTATACTTATCACCCATGCTTTCTTTAAAACTAATGCTATCATTAATACCCATGCTATACTTAAAACTAATGCTATCATTAACACCCATGCTATACTTAAAACTAATGCTATCATTAACACCCATGCTATACTTAAAACTAATGCTATACTTATCTCCCATGCTATCCTTAAAACTAATGCTATCATTAACACCCATGCTATACTTAAAACTAATTATATCATTAACATCCATGATATACTTAAAACTAATACTATCATTAACACCCATGCTAAACATAAATCTAATGCTATCATTAACACCCATGCTATACTTAAAACTAATGCTATCATTAACACCTATGCTATACTTAAAACTAATTCTATCATTAACGCCCATGCTATACTTAAAACTAATGCTATCATTAACACCCATGCTATACTTAAAACTAATGCTATCATTAAAACCTATGCTATACTTAAAACCAATGTTATAATTAACACCCATGTTATAATTAAAACTAATGCTATCATTACCACCCATGCTATACTTAAAACTAATGCTATCATTAACACCCATACTATACTTAAAACTAATGCTATCATTAACACCCATGTTATAATTTAAACTAATGCTATCATTACCACCCATGCTATACTTAAAACTAATGCTATCATTAACACCCATGCTATACTTAAAACTAATGCTATCATTAACACCCATGCTATACTTAAAACTAATGCTATCATTAACACCCATGCTATAATTAAAAATAATGATATTATTAACACCCATGCTATACTTAAAACTAATGCTATCATTAACACCCATGCTAAACTTAAAACTAATTCTATACTTATCTCCCATGCTATCCTTAAAACTAATGCTATCATTAACACCCATGCTATACTTAAAACTAATTATATCATTAACATCCATGATATACTTAAAACTAATGCTATCATTAACAGCCATGCTATACTTAAAACTAATGCTATCATTAACGCCCATGCTATACTTAAAACTAATGCTATACTTATCACCCATGCTATTCTTAAAACTAATGATATCATTAACACCCATGCTATATTTCAAACTATTGCTATCATTAACACCCATGATATACTTAAAACTAATGCTATCATTAATACTCATGCTATACTTAAAACTAATTCTATACTTATCACCCATGCTATACTTAAAACTAATGCGATAATTAACATCCATGCTATACTTAAAACTAATGCTATCATTAACACCCATGCTATACTTAAAAATAATGACATCATTAACACCCATGCTATACTTAAAACTAATGCTATCATTAACACCCATGCTATACTTAAAACTAATGCTATAATTAACATCCATGCTATACTTAAAACTAATGCTATCATTAACACCCATGCTATACTTAATACTAATGCTATACTTATCACCCATGCTATTCTTAAAACTAATGCTATCATTAACACCCATGCTATACTTAAAACTAATGCTATCATTAATACCCATGCTATACTTAAAAATAATGCTATCATTAACACCCATGCTATACTTAAAAATAATGCTATCATTAACACCCATGCTATACTTAAAACTAATGCTATCATTAACACCCATGCTATACTTAAAACTAATGCTATCATTAACACCCATGCTATACTTAAAACTAATGCTATCATTAACACCCATGCTATACTTAAAACCAATGCTATCATTAACACCCATGTTATAATTAAAACTAATGCTATCATTAACACCCATGCTATACTTAAAACTAATGCTATCATTAACACCCATGTTATAATTTAAACTAATGCTATCATTAACACCCATGCTATACTTAAAACTAATGCTATCATTAACACCCATGCTATACTTAAAACTAATGCTATCATTAACACCCATGCTATACTTAAAACTAATGCTATCATTAACACCAATGCTATACTTAAAAATAATTATATCATTAACACCCATGTTATAATTAACACTAATGCTATCATTAACACCCATGCTATACTTAAAACTAATGCTATCATTAACACCCATGTTATAATTTAAACTAATGCTATCATTAACACCCATTCTATACTTAAACTAATGCTATCATTAACACCCATGCTATACTTAAAACTAATAATATCATTAACACCCATGCTATACTTAAAACTAATGCTATAATTGACATCCATTCTATACTTAAAACTAATGCTATCATTAACACCCATGCTATACTTAAAACTAATGCTATACTTATCACCCATGCTTTCCTTAAAACTAATGCTATCATTAACACCCATGCTATACTTAAAACTAATGCTATCATTAACACCCATGCTATACTTAAAAACAATGATATCATTAACACCCATGTTATAATTAAAACTAATGCTATCATTAACACCCATGTTATAATTTAAACTAATTCTATCATTAACACCCATGCTATACTTAAAACTAATGCTATCATTAACACCCATGCTATACTTAAAACTAATGCGATAATTAACATCCATGCTATACTTAAAACTAATGCTATCATTAACACCCATGCTATACTTAAAACTAATGCTATCATTAATACCCATGCTATACTTAAAAATAATGCTATCATTAACACCCATGCTATACTTAAAAATAATGCTATCATTAACACCCATGCTATACTTAAAACTAATGCTATCATTAACACCCATGCTATACTTAAAACTAATGCTATCATTAACACCCATGCTATACTTAAAACTAATGCTATCATTAACACCCATGCTATACTTAAAACTAATGCTATAATTAACATCCATGCTATACTTAAAACTAATGCTATCATTAACACCCATGCTATACTTAATACTAATGCTATACTTATCACCCATGCTATTCTTAAAACTAATGCTATCATTACCACCCATGCTATACTTAAAACTAATGCTATCATTAACACCCATGCTATACTTAAAACTAATGCTATCATTAACACCCATGCTATACTTAAAACTAATGCTATCATTAACACCCATGCTATAATTAAAAATAATGATATTATTAACACCCATGCTATACTTAAAACTAATGCTATCATTAACACCCATGCTAAACTTAAAACTAATTCTATACTTATCTCCCATGCTATCCTTAAAACTAATGCTATCATTAACACCCATGCTATACTTAAAACTAATTATATCATTAACATCCATGATATACTTAAAACTAATGCTATCATTAACGCCCATGCTATACTTAAAACTAATGCTATACTTATCACCCATGCTATACTTAAAACTAATGCTATACTTATCACCCATGCTTTCCTTAAAACTAATTCTATCATTAACACCCATGCTATACTTAAAACTAATGCTATACTTATCACCCATGCTTTCCTTAAAACTAATGCTATCATTAACACCCATGCTATACTTAAAACTAATGCGATAATTAACATCCATGCTATACTTAAAACTAATGCTATCATTAACACCCATGCTATACTTAAAACTTATGCTATCATTAACACCCATGCTATACTTAAAAATAATGACATCATTAACACCCATGCTATACTTAAAACTAATGCTATCATTAACACCCATGCTATACTTAAAACTAATGCTATAATTAACATCCATGCTATACTTAAAACTAATGCTATCATTAACACCCATGCTATACTTAATACTAATGCTATACTTATCACCCATGCTATTCTTAAAACTAATGCTATCATTAACACCCATGCTATACTTAAAACTAATGCTATCATTAATACCCATGCTATACTTAAAAATAATGCTATCATTAACACCCATGCTATACTTAAAAATAATGCTATCATTAACACCCATGCTATACTTAAAACTAATGCTATCATTAACACCCATGCTATACTTAAAACTAATGCTATCATTAACACACATGCTATACTTAAAACTAATGCTATCATTAACACCCATGTTATAATTTAAACTAATGCTATCATTAACACCCATTCTATACTTAAACTAATGCTATCATTAACACCCATGCTATACTTAAAACTAATAATATCATTAACACCCATGCTATACTTAAAACTAATGCTATAATTGACATCCATTCTATACTTAAAACTAATGCTATCATTAACACCCATGCTATACTTAAAACTAATGCTATCATTAACACCCATGCTATACTTAAAAACAATGATATCATTAACACCCATGTTATAATTAAAACTAATGCTATCATTAACACCCATGTTATAATTTAAACTAATTCTATCATTAACACCCATGCTATACTTAAAAATAATGCTATAATTAACGTCCATGCTATACTTAAAACTAATGCTATACTTATCACCCATGCTATTCTTAAAACTAATGCTATCATTAACACCCATGCTATACTTAAACTAATGCTATCATTAACACCCATGATATACTTAAAACTAATGCTATCATTAATACCCATACTATACTTAAAACTAATACTATCATTAACACCCATGCTATATTTAAAACTAATGCTATCATTAACACCCATGCTATACTTAAAACTAATGTTATCATTAATACCCATTCTATACTTAAAACTAATGCTATCATTAACACCCATGCTATACTTAAAACTAATGCTATCATTAACACCCATGCTATACTTAAAACTAATGCTATCATTAACACCCATGCATACTTAAAACTAATGTTATCATTAAAACCCATGTTATATTTAAAACTAATGCTATCACTAACATCCATGCTATACTTAAAACTAATACTATCATTAACACCCATGCTATACTTAAAACTAATGATATCATTAACACCCATACTTAAAACTAATGCTATACTTATCACCCATGCTTTCCTTAAAACTAATGCTATCATTAACACCCATGCTATACTTAAAACTAATGCTATCATTAACAACCATGCTATACTTAAAACTAATGCGATAATTAACACCCATACTTAAAACTAATGCTATACTTATCACCCATGCTTTCTTTAAAACTAATGCTATCATTAATACCCATGCTATACTTAAAACTAATGCTATCATTAACACCCATGCTATACTTAAAACTAATGCTATCATTAACACCCATGCTATACTTAAAACTAATGCTATACTTATCTCCCATGCTATCCTTAAAACTAATGCTATCATTAACACCCATGCTATACTTAAAACTAATTATATCATTAACATCCATGATATACTTAAAACTAATACTATCATTAACACCCATGCTAAACATAAATCTAATGCTATCATTAACACCCATGCTATACTTAAAACTAATGCTATCATTAACACCTATGCTATACTTAAAACTAATTCTATCATTAACGCCCATGCTATACTTAAAACTAATGCTATCATTAACACCCATGCTATACTTAAAACTAATGCTATCATTAAAACCTATGCTATACTTAAAACCAATGTTATAATTAACACCCATGTTATAATTAAAACTAATGCTATCATTACCACCCATGCTATACTTAAAACTAATGCTATCATTAACACCCATACTATACTTAAAACTAATGCTATCATTAACACCCATGTTATAATTTAAACTAATGCTATCATTACCACCCATGCTATACTTAAAACTAATGCTATCATTAACACCCATGCTATACTTAAAACTAATGCTATCATTAACACCCATGCTATACTTAAAACTAATGCTATCATTAACACCCATGCTATAATTAAAAATAATAATATTATTAACACCCATGCTATACTTAAAACTAATGCTATCATTAACACCCATGCTAAACTTAAAACTAATTCTATACTTATCTCCCATGCTATCCTTAAAACTAATGCTATCATTAACACCCATGCTATACTTAAAACTAATTATATCATTAACATCCATGATATACTTAAAACTAATGCTATCATTAACAGCCATGCTATACTTAAAACTAATGCTATCATTAACGCCCATGCTATACTTAAAACTAATGCTATACTTATCACCCATGCTATTCTTAAAACTAATGATATCATTAACACCCATGCTATATTTCAAACTATTGCTATCATTAACACCCATGATATACTTAAAACTAATGCTATCATTAATACTCATGCTATACTTAAAACTAATTCTATACTTATCACCCATCCTATCCTTAAAACTAATTCTATCATGAACACCCATGCTAAACATAAAACTAATGCTATCATTAACACCCATGCTAAACTTAAAACTAATGCTATACTTATCACCCATGCTATACTTAAAACTAATGCTATAATTATCACCCATGTTATCATTAACATCCATGCTATACTTAAAACTAATGCTATCATTAATACCCATACTATACTTAAAACTAATACTATCATTAACACCCATGCTATATTTAAAACTAATGCTATCATTAACACCCATGCTATACTTAAAACTAAAACTATCATTAACACCCCAAGCAACCAAAATCATAAAATGTACATGTACAGAAACAGTTCTTGTGTACTAGTATTGGTAACAGTTTTTTGGTAAGTTTCTGTAATAGTTACGATGTACATGAACGCAATCAGGATTTTCGTACTATTGTCCGTAACCATAGTACAATGTACTAGTACAAATCCGGATTTCCGTACTATTGTCTGTAACCATAAACCAATAGTTATATAAATAATAAAACAAATTTATTTATATATAAATATTTATTATAATTAGAATTATTTGTTCGTCCTTTGAAATCTCTGTTTCATTTCTTTCAAAATAATTGAAAGTGGTGGTGTCTTCACATATGCAGTTGAGCTAATTTCTGTAATATTAAATAATAATTAGTTAAATTATATATATATATATATATATATATATATATATATATATATATATATATATATATATATATATATATGTATATACCATATATATATACAATTAAAAGTTGTATAGGTAATAATGTTATGCAAATTTGTATTGTTAACTGGCATTAAGTTAAAGTTCATCGGTTACTTATACCAAAGCCCACGGGCTTTGCTTATATATATCTGCCTACTATACAATGCATAGTATGCATTCAAGTTCATAGTAGCTATAAATACATCTAGAACTTTGATAAATAATTATTTATCTATAATTTATTAGTACCGCAATTTAAATAGCACTAATATGCGGCACCATAGTGCCACTATCACTGATTACTTTACTTACTGGGTATATATATAACAAAGTGAAGTTTATTCGTATATAACTTTATTGACGAAGACCTGTATAATAACATAAAAAATAATAATAACACAGTAATAATAATGATGACAATGGCAATATGTACCAACCAGGTGAGACGCAGAACCGAAAGTGTATCAATCTCACCGAGCCGCATTCATTTTATAGGAAACAAATCACACGAAATAGACACACGATAACAAATATAAAATACAAAACGAATAACAATTTATACAAATAATAAAAATGTAATTACAAAATGGCAATATAAATCTACACATAGCTATGCAATCAACAGAGCGTGAAGCCTAAAACAATTTATGCATGCAGATATATCGATATTATGTAATGACCGAATTGAATTTAATTCAATTCGACATAAATGTATATTACATTAATCAATATATCTGCAGACTTCACTTTATAACATATATATATATATATATATATATATATATATATATATATATATATATATATATACATTTACATATACAATATAATATAAATATAATATAATTTATATATATATATATTACTTTATTTATATTATATTTACTACATAAAACGTATACGTTACTATAGTACGGTGTAACCACACACATATATATATATATATATATATATATATATATATATATATATGTGTATGTGTATGGTTACTGATGCACTACAGTAACGTATACATTTTGTAACCTCTCTATTCAAACTACTAAATATGGTTACAGCCGTACTATAGTATCGTATACGTTTTGTAACCTATCTATTGAAACCACAGAACCAGAGAGAATTATTTCTAGCTCTATGATTCAAACTAATAAATATGGTTACAGCCGTACTATAGTAACGTATACGTTTTGTAACCCCTCTATAAAACTAATAAATATGGTTGCATGAAATACACTTTTGGTTGCTTGGGACCCATGCTATACTTAAAACTAATGCTATCATTATCAACCATGCTATACTTAAAACTAAAGCTATCATTAACATCCATGCTATACTTAAAACTAATGCTATCATTACACCCATGCTATACCTAAAACTAATGCTATCATTAACACCCATGCTATCCTTACAACAAATATAATATTAACACCCATGCTATACTTAAAACTAATGCTATCATTAAAACCCATGCTATACTTAAAACCAATGCTATCATTAACACCCATGTTATAATTAAAACTAATGCTATCATTAACACCCATGCTATACTTAAAACTAATGCTATCATTAACACCCATGCTATACTTAAAACTAATGTTATCATTAAAACCCATGCTATACTTAAAACTAATGCTATCACTAACATCCATGTTATACTTAAAACTAATACTATCATTAACACCCATGCTATACTTAAAACAAATGATATCATTAACACCCATACTTAAAACTAATGCTATACTTATCACCCATGCTTTCCTTAAAACTAATGCTATCATTAACACCCATGCTATACTTAAAACTAATGCTATCATTAACACCCATGCTATACTTAAAACTAATGCGATAATTAACACCCATACTTAAAACTAATGCTATACTTATCACCCATGCTTTCCTTAAAACTAATGCTATCATTAACACCCATGCTATACTTAAAACTAATGCTATCATTAACACCCATGCTATACTTAAAACTAATGCTATAATTAACATCCATGCTATACTTAAAACTAATGCTATCATTAACACCCATGCTATACTTAAAACTAATGCTATACTTATCACCCATGCTATTCTTAAAACTAATGCTATCTTTAACACCCATGCTATACTTAAAACTAATGCTATCATTAACACCCATGATATACTTAAAACTAATGCTATCATTAATACCCATACTATACTTAAAACTAATACTATCATTAACACCCATGCTATATTTAAAACTAATGCTATCATTAACACCCATGCTATACTTAAAACTAATGCTATCATTAACACCCATTTTTTACCTTTTACCTTTTACCTATCCCATAGCATTTGGATGCCGTAGGGGCGCAGTTGACTTCAATATAATACGTTTCCATCGGTCTCTATCCCGGGTCGCTCGCATCGCTTCTTCTATTCCAAGATTAGTCCATTCAACGATATTATCTTGCCATTGTGTCCTTGGCCGTCCTCTTCTTCTTTTACCTTCAATGTATCCTTGCAAAATAGTATTAGACATAGAGTTTGATCGTGATACATGACCAAACCACCTCAACTTCTTTGCAATGACCATCGCCAGCAATTCTGAGTGTTTGCCAATTTCTTTAACAACTCGACTCCGTACCTCAATATTGGTTATCTTGTCTCGGTATGATATGTTCATTAGCCTTCTTAAACATCTCATTTCCAAAGCTCTAATACGTCCTTGTAACTCCTTTGTTAGCGTCCACGTTTCGCACGCATAGAGGAATATTGAGTTTACTAGCGATTGCATAAGTCGAATTTTTAGTTTCAGTTGAAGTGATTTGTCGTACCATATAACATTTAGTTTTGATAATGCAGTTATTGTCTGACCTGTTCTAGCTATTATTTCAGATTTGGAACCTTTATCGTCTATAATTGCACCTAAGTATTTAAATTTTTCAACTATTTTGAGTGTATCGTTGTTTATCTTTATTTCGGATGTGAAATTACCTTCAGAATTAGTCATAATTTGAGTTTTCGTAGCATTAATCTCCATTCCATATTTACGCGATGTACTGTCAATCTTTTTTATTAGATTGGATAGCTCGGATTCACTACCTGCTAGTCCGTCTATGTCATCCGCAAATCTTAGATTTGTAATTATTTTACCTCCGCTATTTACTGTACCTATATGATTTTCTAATGCGTCATTCATTATTTGTTCCAGCATGATGTTGAAGAGTGTGGGTGACAGTAAACAACCTTGTCTCACTCCAGTTGTTGTGTGGAACCATTCACCAATTTGTCCGTCCGAGTAAACAGCACTTTCAGCTTTACTATATAGACTTTGTATAGCTTCTATTAATTTTAAGTTGATGTTAAATCTTTTCATAGATGACCACAATGCTTCATGCCAGACTCTATCAAATGCTTTTTTGAAGTCTATAAATACATGAAATAGCGGTTTGTTATGTTGGGCATATTTTTCCGATATGATTCTAAGGTTGAATATTTGTTCACTTGTACTTCGGCCTTTTCGAAAACCAGCTTGTTCTTCGGAGATAAATTCTTCAGTAATGTGCTGTAGCCTGTGTAGAATTATCTTTAGCATAATTTTACTCGCGTGTGTTATAAGGCTTATTGTCCTGTAGTTTTCACATTTCTGTTTGCTTCCTTTCTTATGTAGACTTATTATCAGTGACTTTGTCCATTCAGATGGCCATATTCCGGTTTCCCATATTTTATTACAGATATCCGTAAGCAACTTTTTTAGTATGTCACCGCCTGATTTAAGAAGTTCAGCGGGTATGTTGTCAACACCAGGTGATTTACCGATCTTTAGAGCGCGTATAGCAGCTTCCACTTCACTTTCCAGAATAGGGAAGCTATCTTGATCTGTAGGTTCGTTCACAGCGAGCACTGCATCATCTCCTTCAGCGTTATGTGAATACAGTTCTGAACAGTATTCTGTCCATCTTTTCCTAACATCCATGTTATCAGTGATACATTTGCCATGTTTATCCTCTATATTTACAGCGGCATTATCCTTCGGTTTAGTTAGGTCTTTGACAATTTGGTAGGCTCTCTTGGTGTTATTCCTGGTTAAACAGTCACCAATGTCTATACATTTCTGGTTAATCCAATTTTCCTTAGCTTTCTTCATCTCTCTTTTTATTTGAGTGTTAACCTGCTTGTAACTACTTCCTGATAGGAATTTTGTCTTTTTCAGTTCTCTTCTTAAGTCACACATATCCATCAGTTCTTCAGTGATCCAGTTTTTCTTTTTCTCTCTATGTTTACCTAGAATTTCAGTGGCTGTATCTATCAGTGTTTTATTCATTTTTTGTAATATCTCTTCGTTGTTGAATATTTTTGTTAAATGTTGTGCTGATAACTTTTCATCAATTCTATGTTTAAACAGTTTTTCAATATCTGGGTTTTTAAGTTTCTCAAGATTAAATTTATTTCGAGTGAATTTTTCTTTCTTTGGATTTTTCAGGCGAAGACAAAATGTCATCATAACCATATCGTGATCACTACCTATGTCTGATCCAGGGAATGATCGAGTCTTGTTTATATTCACGCTTGTAGTAAAACGTTTACTGACTAGGATATAATCAATTTGATTATGATATAATCCACCAGGACTATGCCAGGTTTGTATTCTTGATTTTTTGTGGGGACCAAATGTATTTGCTACTATGAGATCATTTGTTTTTGCAAATTCCAGGAGTCGATAACCTCTCTCGTTTGTTGTTGAATTGCAAAATTTCCCGGAGGTTTTTCCCCAGTCTGTTATTGCATCCTTACCAATTTTTGCATTCCAGTCACCTTGAATCACCAGTATATCTTTCTTTGAAATTTTTGAGATGGAGTCTTGTAACTCGTTGTAGAATAATTCAGTTTCTTCATCTGTATGATCGGTTGTCGGGGCATATACTTGGATTATTGATATGTTAAACGGGGTTGCATGTAATCTTATAGTCGCTAACCTTTCATTTATTGGGTTGAACCACATGACCATTCGTGTTATCTCACTGTGTATCACAAAACCCACACCATTAATATGTTTCTTATCGTTTCCAATATAGTATAATTTGTGGCCTTCTATTGTCTGAATTTCGTTCACTCCACGTTTACGTACCTCACTCAATCCTAACACATTCCACCTGTATCTGTCCAATTCATGAGTAAGTTCTTCAAGTTTACCATCTTCTCGCAGAGTTCGTACATTCCATGTACCTATGTATGTCTCGTTTCTTCTTGTCTTAATCTTATATTCTTCAGTAGCTAACTTTTCGTTATTATCCTGATGAGCGATAAATGACGCGGACCTTTTTAACCAGGGCGACGTCCGAGCCGGTATGTTCTTTGTAATTGTATTTTAAATCATATTTGCGTATCTTGGGCAGATAAGATCAGCGGAGCCCATCCCTCTCTGAAATCCCCCACAGCATTAGCCTACTAAACACCCATGCTATACTTAAAACTAATGCTATCATTAACACCCATGCTATACTTAAAACTAATGCTATCATTAACACCCATGCTATACTTAAAACTAATGCTATCATTAACACCCATGCTATACTTAAAACTAATGTTATCATTAAAACCCATGCTATACTTAAAATTAATGCTATCACTAACATCCATGCTATACTTAAAACTAATACTATCATTAACACCCATGCTATACTTAAAACTAATGATATCATTAACACCCATACTTAAAACTAATGCAATACTTATCACCCATGCTTTCCTTAAAACTAATGCTATCATTAACACCCATGCTATACTTAAAACTAATGCTATCATTAACACCCATGCTATACTTAAAACTAATGCGATAATTAACACCCATACTTAAAACTAATGCTATACTTATCACCCATGCTTTCCTTAAAACTAATGATATCATTAACACCCATGCTATACTTAAAACTAATGCTATCATTAACACCCATGCTATACTTAAAACTAATTCTATCATTAACGCCCATGCTATATTTAAAACTAATGCTATCATTAACACCCATACTATACTTAAAACTAATGCTATCATTAACACCATGCTATACTTAAAACTAATGCTATCATTAACACCCATGCTATCCTTAAAACTAATGCTATCATTAACACCCATGCTATACTTAAAACTAATGCTATCCTTAAAACTAATGCTATCATTAACACCCATGCTATACTTAAAACTAATTCTATCATTAACATCCATGATATACTTAAAACTAATGCTATCATTAACAGCCATGCTATACTTAAAACTAATGCTATCATTAAAACCCATGCTATACTTAAAACTAATTCTATCATTAACGCCCATGCTATACTTAAAACTAATGCTATCATTAACACCCATGCTATACTTAAAACTAATTCTATCATTAACGCCCATGCTATACTTAAAACTAATGTTATCATTAAAACCCATGCTATACTTAAAACTAATGCTATACTTATCACCCATGCTATTCTTAAAACTAATGCTATCATTAACACCCATGTTATAATTTAAACTAATGCTATCATTAACACCCATTCTATACTTAAAACTAATGCTATCATTAACACCCATGCTATACTTAAAACTAATTCTATCATTAACGCCCATGCTATACTTAAAACTAATGCTATCATTAACACCCATGCTATACTTAAAACTAATGCTATCATTAAAACCCATGCTATACTTAAAACCAATGTTATAATTAACACCCATGTTATAATTAAAACTAATGCTATCATTAACACCCATACTATACTTAAAACTAATGCTATCATTAACATCCATGCTATACTTAAAACTAATGCTATCATTAACACCCATGCTATATTTAAAACTAATGTTATCATTAAAACCCATGCTATACTTAAAACTGATGCTATCACTAACATCCATGCTATACTTAAAACTAATACTATCATTAACACCCATGCTATACTTAAAACTAATGATATCATTAACACCCATACTTAAAACTAATGCTATACTTATCACCCATGCTTTCCTTAAAACTAATGCTATCATTAACACCCATGCTATACTTAAAACTAATGCTATCATTAACACCCATGCTATACTTAAAACTAATGCGATAATTAACACCCATACTTAAAACTAATGCTATACTTATCACCCATGCTTTCCTTAAAACTAATGGTATCATTAACACCCATGCTATACTTAAAACTAATGCTATACTTATCACCCATGCTATTCTTAAAACTAATGCTATCATTAACACCCATGCTATACTTAAAACTAATGCTATCATTAACACCCATGATATACTTAAAACTAATGCTATCATTAATACCCATACTATACTTAAAACTAATACTATCATTAACACCCATGCTATATTTAAAACTAATGCTATCATTAACAACCATGCTATACTTAAAACTAATGCTATCATTAACACCCATGCTATACTTAAAACTAATGATATCATTAAAACCCATGCTATACTTAAAACTAATGCTATCACTAACATCCATGCTATACTTAAAACTAATACTATCATTAACACCCATGCTATACTTAAAACTAATGATATCATTAACACCCATACTTAAAATAATGCTATACTTATCACCCATGCTTTCCTTAAAACTAATGCTATCATTAACACCCATGCCATACTTAAAACTAATGCTATCATTAACACCCATGCTATACTTAAAACTAATGCGATAATTAACACCCATACTTAAAACTAATGCTATACTTATCACCCATGCTTTCCTTAAAACTAATGCTATCATTAACACCCATGCTATACTTAAAACTAATGCTATCATTAACACCCATGCTATACTTAAAACTAATGCTATTATTAACACCCATGCTATACTTAAAACTAATGTTATCATTAAAACCCATGCTATACTTAAAACTAATGCTATACTTATCACCCATGCTATTCTTAAAACTAATGCTATCATTAACACCCATGCTATACTTAAAACAAATGCTATCATTAACACCCATGATATACTTAAAACTAATGCTATACTTATCACCCATGCTATTCTTAAAACTAATGCTATCATTAATACCCATGCTATACTTAAAACTAATGCTATCATTAACACCCATGATATACTTAAAACTAATGCTATCATTAATACCCATACTATACTTAAAACTAATACTATCATTAACACCCATGCTATATTTAAAACTAATGCTATCATTAACACCCATGCTATACTTAAAATTAATGCTATCATTAACACCCATGCTATACTTAAAACTAATGCTATCATTAACACCCATGCTATACTTAAAACTAATGCTATCATTAACACCCATCCTATACTTAAAACTAATGTTATCATTAACACCCATGCTATACTTAAAACTAATGTTATCATTAAAACCCATGCTATACTTAAAACTAATGCTATCACTAACATCCATGCTATACTTAAAACTAATACTATCATTAACACCCATGCTATACTTAAAACTAATGATATCATTAACACCCATACTTAAAACTAATGCTATACTTATCACCCATGCTTTCCTTAAAACTAATGCTATCATTAACACCCATGCTATACTTAAAACTAATGCTATCATTAACACCCATGCTATACTTAAAACTAATGCGATAATTAACACCCATACTTAAAACTAATGCTATACTTATCACCCATGCTTTCCTTAAAACTAATGCTATCATTAACACCCATGCTATACTTAAAACTAATGCTATCATTAACACCCATGCTATACTTAAAACTAATGCTATTATTAACACCCATGCTATACTTAAAACTAATGTTATCATTAAAACCCATGCTATACTTAAAACTAATGCTATCACTGACATCCATGCTATACTTAAAACTAATACTATCATTAACACCCATGCTATACTTAAAACTAATTCTATCATTAACACACATACTTAAAACTAATGCTATACTTATCACCCATGCTTTCCTTAAAACTAATGCTATCATTAACACCCATGCTATACTTAAAACTAATGCTATCATTAACACCCATGCTATACTTAAAACTAATGCTATCATTAACACCCATGCTATACTTAAAACTAATGCTATCATTAATACCCATACTATACTTAAAACTAATGCTATACTTATCACCCATGCTTTCCTTAAAACTAATGCTATCATTAACACCCATGCTATACTTAAAACTAATGCTATCATTAACACCCATGCTATACTTAAAACTAATGCTATTATTAACACCCATGCTATACTTAAAACTAATGCTATCATTAACACCCATGCTATACTTAAAACTAATGCGATAATTAACACCCATACTTAAAACTAATGCTATACTTATCACCCATGCTTTCCTTAAAACTAATGCTATCATTAACACCCATGCTATACTTAAAACTAATTCTATCATTAACACCCATGCTATACTTAAAACTAATGCTATAATTAACATCCATGCTATACTTAAAACTAATGCTATCATTAACACCCATGCTATACTTAAAACTAATGCTATACTTATCACCCATGCTATTCTTAAAACTAATGCTATCATTAACACCCATGCTATACTTAAAACTAATGCTATCATTAACACCCATGATATACTTAAAACTAATGCTATCATTAATACCCATACTATACTTAAAACTAATACTATCATTAACACCCATGCTATATTTAAAACTAATGCTATCATTAACACCCATGCTATACTTAAAACTAATGCTATCATTAACACCCATGCTATACTTAAAACTAATGCTATCATTAACACCCATGCTATACTTAAAACTAATGCTATCATTAACACCCATCCTATACTTAAAACTAATGCTATCATTAACACCCATGCTATACTTAAAACTAATGTTATCATTAAAACCCATGCTATACTTAAAACTAATGCTATCACTAACATCCATGCTATACTTAAAACTAATACTATCATTAACACCCATGCTATACTTAAAACTAATGATATCATTAACACCCATACTTAAAACTAATGCTATACTTATCACCCATGCTTTCCTTAAAACTAATGCTATCATTAACACCCATGCTATACTTAAAACTAATGCTATCATTAACACCCATGCTATACTTAAAACTAATGCGATAATTAACACCCATACTTAAAACTAATGCTATACTTATCACCCATGCTTTCCTTAAAACTAATGCTATCATTAACACCCATGCTATACTTAAAACTAATGCTATCATTAACACCCATGCTATACTTAAAACTAATGCTATTATTAACACCCATGCTATACTTAAAACTAATGTTATCATTAAAACCCATGCTATACTTAAAACTAATGCTATCACTGATATCCATGCTATACTTAAAACTAATACTATCATTAACACCCATGCTATACTTAAAACTAATTCTATCATTAACACACATACTTAAAACTAATGCTATACTTATCACCCATGCTTTCCTTAAAACTAATGCTATCATTAACACCCATGCTATACTTAAAACTAATGCTATCATTAACACCCATGCTATACTTAAAACTAATGCTATCATTAACACCCATGCTATACTTAAAACTAATGCTATACTTAACATACATGCTATACTTAAAACTAATGCTATCATTAACACCCATGCTATACTTAAAACTAATGCTATACTTAGCACCCATGCTATTCTTAAAACTAATGCTATCATTAACACCCATGCTATACTTAAAACTAATGCTATCATTAACACCCATGATATACTTAAAACTAATGCTATCATTAATACCCATACTATACTTAAAACTAATACTATCATTAACACCCATGCTATATTTAAAACTAATGCTATCATTAACACCCATGCTATACTTAAAACTAATGCTATCATTAACACCCATGCTATACTTAAAACTAATGCTATCATTAACACCCATGCTATACTTAAAACTAATGCTATCATTAACACCCATCCTATACTTAAAACTAATGATATCATTAACACCCATGCTATACTTAAAACTAATGCTATCATTAACACCCATGCTATACTTAAAACTAATGCTATCATTAACACCCATCCTATACTTAAAACTAATGCTATCATTAACACCCATGCTATACTTAAAACTAATGATATCATTAACACCCATACTTAAAACTAATACTATACTTATCACCCATGCTTTCCTTAAAACTAATGCTATCATTAACACCCATGATATACTTAAAACTAATGCTATCATTAACACCCATGCTATACTTAAAACTAATGCGATAATTAACACCCATACTTAAAACTAATGCTATACTTATCACCCATGCTTTCCTTAAAACTAATGCTATCATTAACACCCATGCTATACTTAAAACTAATGCTATCATTAACACCCATGCTATACTTAAAACTAATGCTATTATTAACACCCATGCTATACTTAAAACTTATATTATCATTAAAACCCATGCTATACTTAAAACTAATGGTATCACTGACATCCATGCTATACTTAAAACTAATACTATCATTAACACCCATGCTATACTTAAAACTAATGCTATCATTAACACACATACTTAAAACTAATGCTATACTTATCACCCATACTTTCCTTAAAACTAATGATATCATTAACACCCATGCTATACTTAAAACTAATGCTATCATTAACACCCATGATATACTTAAAACTAATGCTATCATTAATACCCATATTATACTTAAAACTAATGCTATCATTAACACCCATGCTATACTTAAAACTAATACTATACTTATCTCCCATGCTATCCTTAAAACTAATGCTATAATTAACACCCAAGCTATACTTAAAACTAATTATATCATTAACATCCATGATATACTTAAAACTAATACTATCATTAACACCCATGCTAAACATAAATCTAATGCTATCATTAACACCCATGCTATACTTAAAACTAATGCTATCATTAACACCCATGCTATACTTAAAACTAATTCTATCATTAACGCCCATGCTATACTTAAAACTAATGCTATCATTAACACCCATGCTATACTTAAAACTAATGCTATCATTAAAACCCATGCTATACTTAAAACCAATGTTATAATTAACACCCATGGTATAATTAAAACTAATGTTATCATTAAAACCAATGCTATACTTAAAACTAATGCTATCACTGATATCCATGCTATACTTAAAACTAATACTATCATTAACACCCATGCTATACTTAAAACTAATTCTATCATTAACACACATACTTAAAACTAATGCTATACTTATCACCCATGCTTTCCTTAAAACTAATGCTATCATTAACACCCATGCTATACTTAAAACTAATGCTATCATTAACGCCCATGCTATATTTAAAACTAATGCTATCATTAACACCCATACTATACTTAAAACTAATGCTATCATTAACACCATGCTATACTTAAAACTAATGCTATCATTAACACCCATGCTATCCTTAAAACTAATGCTATCATTAACACCCATGCTATACTTAAAACTAATGCTATCCTTAAAACTAATGCTATCATTAACACCCATGCTATACTTAAAACTAATTCTATCATTAACATCCATGATATACTTAAAACTAATGCTATCATTAACAGCCATGCTATACTTAAAACTAATGCTATCATTAAAACCCATGCTATACTTAAAACTAATTCTATCATTAACGCCCATGCTATACTTAAAACTAATGCTATCATTAACACCCATGCTATACTTAAAACTAATTCTATCATTAACGCCCATGCTATACTTAAAACTAATGTTATCATTAAAACCCATGCTATACTTAAAACTAATGCTATACTTATCACCCATGCTATTCTTAAAACTAATGCTATCATTAACACCCATGTTATAATTTAAACTAATGATATCATTAACACCCATTCTATACTTAAAACTAATGCTATCATTAACACCCATGCTATACTTAAAACTAATTCTATCATTAACGCCCATGCTATACTTAAAACTAATGCTATCATTAACACCCATGCTATACTTAAAACTAATGCTATCATTAAAACCCATGCTATACTTAAAACCAATGTTATAATTAACACCCATGTTATAATTAAAACTAATGCTATCATTAACACCCATACTATACTTAAAACTAATGCTATCATTAACATCCATGCTATACTTAAAACTAATGCTATCATTAACACCCATGCTATATTTAAAACTAATGTTATCATTAAAACCCATGCTATACTTAAAACTGATGCTATCACTAACATCTATGCTATACTTAAAACTAATACTATCATTAACACCCATGCTATACTTAAAACTAATGATATCATTAACACCCATACTTAAAACTAATGCTATACTTATCACCCATGCTTTCCTTAAAACTAATGCTATCATTAACACCCATGCTATACTTAAAACTAATGCTATCATTAACACCCATGCTATACTTAAAACTAATGCGATAATTAACACCCATACTTAAAACTAATGCTATACTTATCACCCATGCTTTCCTTAAAACTAATGGTATCATTAACACCCATGCTATACTTAAAACTAATGCTATACTTATCACCCATGCTATTCTTAAAACTAATGCTATCATTAACACCCATGCTATACTTAAAACTAATGCTATCATTAACACCCATGATATACTTAAAACTAATGCTATCATTAATACTCATACTATACTTAAAACTAATACTATCATTAACACCCATGCTATATTTAAAACTAATGCTATCATTAACACCCATGCTATACTTAAAACTAATGCTATCATTAACACCCATGCTATACTTAAAACTAATGATATCATTAAAACCCATGCTATACTTAAAACTAATGCTATCACTAACATCCATGCTATACTTAAAACTAATACTATCATTAACACCCATGCTATACTTAAAACTAATGATATCATTAACACCCATACTTAAAACTAATGCTATACTTATCACCCATGCTTTCCTTAAAACTAATGCTATCATTAACACCCATGCCATACTTAAAACTAATGCTATCATTAACACCCATGCTATACTTAAAACTAATGCGATAATTAACACCCATACTTAAAACTAATGCTATACTTATCACCCATGCTTTCCTTAAAACTAATGCTATCATTAACACCCATGCTATACTTAAAACTAATGCTATCATTAACACCCATGCTATACTTAAAACTAATGCTATTATTAACACCCATGCTATACTTAAAACTAATGTTATCATTAAAACCCATGCTATACTTAAAACTAATGCTATACTTATCACCCATGCTATTCTTAAAACTAATGCTATCATTAACACCCATGCTATACTTAAAACAAATGCTATCATTAACACCCATGATATACTTAAAACTAATGCTATACTTATCACCCATGCTATTCTTAAAACTAATGCTATCATTAATACCCATGCTATACTTAAAACTAATGCTATCATTAACACCCATGATATACTTAAAACTAATGCTATCATTAATACCCATACTATACTTAAAACTAATACTATCATTAACACCCATGCTATATTTAAAACTAATGCTATCATTAACACCCATGCTATACTTAAAATTAATGCTATCATTAACACCCATGCTATACTTAAAACTAATGCTATCATTAACACCCATGCTATACTTAAAACTAATGCTATCATTAACACCCATCCTATACTTAAAACTAATGCTATCATTAACACCCATGCTATACTTAAAACTAATGTTATCATTAAAACCCATGCTATACTTAAAACTAATGCTATCACTAACATCCATGCTATACTTAAAACTAATACTATCATTAACACCCATGCTATACTTAAAACTAATGATATCATTAACACCCATACTTAAAACTAATGCTATACTTATCACCCATGCTTTCCTTAAAACTAATGCTATCATTAACACCCATGCTATACTTAAAACTAATGCTATCATTAACACCCATGCTATACTTAAAACTAATGCGATAATTAACACCCATACTTAAAACTAATGCTATACTTATCACCCATGCTTTCCTTAAAACTAATGCTATCATTAACACCCATGCTATACTTAAAACTAATGCTATCATTAACACCCATGCTATACTTAAAACTAATGCTATTATTAACACCCATGCTATACTTAAAACTAATGTTATCATTAAAACCCATGCTATACTTAAAACTAATGCTATCACTGACATCCATGCTATACTTAAAACTAATACTATCATTAACACCCATGCTATACTTAAAACTAATTCTATCATTAACACACATACTTAAAACTAATGCTATACTTATCACCCATGCTTTCCTTAAAACTAATGCTATCATTAACACCCATGCTATACTTAAAACTAATGCTATCATTAACACCCATGCTATACTTAAAACTAATGCTATCATTAACACCCATGCTATACTTAAAACTAATGCTATCATTAATACCCATACTATACTTAAAACTAATGCTATACTTATCACCCATGCTTTCCTTAAAACTAATGCTATCATTAACACCCATGCTATACTTAAAACTAATGCTATCATTAACACCCATGCTATACTTAAAACTAATGCTATTATTAACACCCATGCTATACTTAAAACTAATGCTATCATTAACACCCATGCTATACTTAAAACTAATGCGATAATTAACACCCATACTTAAAACTAATGCTATACTTATCACCCATGCTTTCCTTAAAACTAATGCTATCATTAACACCCATGCTATACTTAAAACTAATTCTATCATTAACACCCATGCTATACTTAAAACTAATGCTATAATTAACATCCATGCTATACTTAAAACTAATGCTATCATTAACACCCATGCTATACTTAAAACTAATGCTATACTTATCACCCATGCTATTCTTAAAACTAATGCTATCATTAACACCCATGCTATACTTAAAACTAATGCTATCATTAACACCCATGATATACTTAAAACTAATGCTATCATTAATACCCATACTATACTTAAAACTAATACTATCATTAACACCCATGCTATATTTAAAACTAATGCTATCATTAACACCCATGCTATACTTAAAACTAATGCTATCATTAACACCCATGCTATACTTAAAACTAATGCTATCATTAACACCCATGCTATACTTAAAACTAATGCTATCATTAACACCCATCCTATACTTAAAACTAATGCTATCATTAACACCCATGCTATACTTAAAACTAATGTTATCATTAAAACCCATGCTATACTTAAAACTAATGCTATCACTAACATCCATGCTATACTTAAAACTAATACTATCATTAACACCCATGCTATACTTAAAACTAATGATATCATTAACACCCATACTTAAAACTAATGCTATACTTATCACCCATGCTTTCCTTAAAACTAATGCTATCATTAACACCCATGCTATACTTAAAACTAATGCTATCATTAACACCCATGCTATACTTAAAACTAATGCGATAATTAACACCCATACTTAAAACTAATGCTATACTTATCACCCATGCTTTCCTTAAAACTAATGCTATCATTAACACCCATGCTATACTTAAAACTAATGCTATCATTAACACCCATGCTATACTTAAAACTAATGCTATTATTAACACCCATGCTATACTTAAAACTAATGTTATCATTAAAACCCATGCTATACTTAAAACTAATGCTATCACTGATATCCATGCTATACTTAAAACTAATACTATCATTAACACCCATGCTATACTTAAAACTAATTCTATCATTAACACACATACTTAAAACTAATGCTATACTTATCACCCATGCTTTCCTTAAAACTAATGCTATCATTAACACCCATGCTATACTTAAAACTAATGCTATCATTAACACCCATGCTATACTTAAAACTAATGCTATCATTAACACCCATGCTATACTTAAAACTAATGCTATACTTAACATACATGCTATACTTAAAACTAATGCTATCATTAACACCCATGCTATACTTAAAACTAATGCTATACTTAGCACCCATGCTATTCTTAAAACTAATACTATCATTAACACCCATGCTATACTTAAAACTAATGCTATCATTAACACCCATGATATACTTAAAACTAATGCTATCATTAATACCCATACTATACTTAAAACTAATACTATCATTAACACCCATGCTATATTTAAAACTAATGCTATCATTAACACCCATGCTATACTTAAAACTAATGCTATCATTAACACCCATGCTATACTTAAAACTAATGCTATCATTAACACCCATGCTATACTTAAAACTAATGCTATCATTAACACCCATCCTATACTTAAAACTAATGCTATCATTAACACCCATGCTATACTTAAAACTAATGCTATCATTAACACCCATGCTATACTTAAAACTAATGCTATCATTAACACCCATCCTATACTTAAAACTAATGCTATCATTAACACCCATGCTATACTTAAAACTAATGATATCATTAACACCCATACTTAAAACTAATGCTATACTTATCACCCATGCTTTCCTTAAAACTAATGCTATCATTAACACCCATGATATACTTAAAACTAATGCTATCATTAACACCCATGCTATACTTAAAACTAATGCGATAATTAACACCCATACTTAAAACTAATGCTATACTTATCACCCATGCTTTCCTTAAAACTAATGCTATCATTAACACCCATGCTATACTTAAAACTAATGCTATCATTAACACCCATGCTATACTTAAAACTAATGCTATTATTAACACCCATGCTATACTTAAAACTTATATTATCATTAAAACCCATGCTATACTTAAAACTAATGGTATCACTGACATCCATGCTATACTTAAAACTAATACTATCATTAACACCCATGCTATACTTAAAACTAATGCTATCATTAACACACATACTTAAAACTAATGCTATACTTATCACCCATACTTTCCTTAAAACTAATGATATCATTAACACCCATGCTATACTTAAAACTAATGCTATCATTAACACCCATGATATACTTAAAACTAATGCTATCATTAATACCCATATTATACTTAAAACTAATGCTATCATTAACACCCATGCTATACTTAAAACTAATACTATACTTATCTCCCATGCTATCCTTAAAACTAATGCTATAATTAACACCCAAGCTATACTTAAAACTAATTATATCATTAACATCCATGATATACTTAAAACTAATACTATCATTAACACCCATGCTAAACATAAATCTAATGCTATCATTAACACCCATGCTATACTTAAAACTAATGCTATCATTAACACCCATGCTATACTTAAAACTAATTCTATCATTAACGCCCATGCTATACTTAAAACTAATGCTATCATTAACACCCATGCTATACTTAAAACTAATGCTATCATTAAAACCCATGCTATACTTAAAACCAATGTTATAATTAACACCCATGGTATAATTAAAACTAATGCTATCATTAACACCCATACTATACTTAAAACTAATGCTATCATTAACATCCATGCTATACTTAAAACTAATGCTATCATTAACACCCATGCTATACTTAAAACTAATGCTATACTTATCACCCATGCTATTCTTAAAACTAATGCTATCATTAACACCCATGCTATACTTAAAAATAATGCTATCACTAACACCCATGCTATACTTAAAAATAATGCTATCATTAACACCCATGCTATACTTAAAACTAATGCTATACTTAAAACTAATGCTATAATTAACATCCATGCTATACTTAAAACTAATGCTATCATTAACACACATGCTAAACTTAAAACTAATTCTATACTTATCTCCCATGCTATCCTTAAAACTAATGCTATCATTAACACCCATGCTATACTTAAAACTAATTCTATCATTAACATCCATGATATACTTAAAACTAATGCTATCATTAACAGCCATGCTATACTTAAAACTAATGCTATCATTAACACACATGCTATACTTAAAACTAATGCTATACTTATCTCCCATGCTATCCTTAAAACTAATGCTATCATTAACACCCATGCCTTACTTAAAACTAATGCTATACTTATCACCCATGCTATTCTTAAAACTAATGCTATCATTAACACCCATGCTATACTTAAAACTAATGCTATCATTAACACCCATGTTATAATTTAAACTAATGCTATACTTATCACCCATGCTTTCCTTAAAACTAATTCTATCATTAACGCCCATGCTATACTTAAAACTAATGTTATCATTAAAACCCATGCTATACTTAAAACTAATGCTATACTTATCACCCATGCTATTCTTAAAACTAATGCTATCATTAACACCCATGTTATAATTTAAACTAATGCTATCATTAACACCCATTCTATACTTAAAACTAATGCTATCATTAACACACATGCTATACTTAAAACTAATGCTATACTTATCTCCCATGCTATCCTTAAAACTAATGTTATCATTAAAACCCATGCTATACTTAAAACTAATGCTATACTTATCACCCATGCTATACTTAAAACTAATGCTATCATTAACACCCATGCTATACTTAAAACTAATGCTATCATTAACACCCATGTTATAATTTAAACTAATGCTATCATTAACACCCATGATATACTTAAAACTAATTCTATCATTAACACCCATGCTATACTTAAAACTAATGCTATCATTAACACCCATGCTATACTTAAAACTAATGCTATCATTAACACCCATGATATACTTAAAACTAATGCTATCATTAATACCCATGCTATACTTAAAACTAATGCTATTATTAACACCCATGCTATACTTAAAACTTATATTATCATTAAAACCCATGCTATACTTAAAACTAATGGTATCACTGACATCCATGCTATACTTAAAACTAATACTATCATTAACACCCATGCTATACTTAAAACTAATGCTATCATTAACACACATACTTAAAACTAATGCTATACTTATCACCCATACTTTCCTTAAAACTAATGATATCATTAACACCCATGCTATACTTAAAACTAATGCTATCATTAACACCCATGATATACTTAAAACTAATGCTATCATTAATACCCATATTATACTTAAAACTAATGCTATCATTAACACCCATGCTATACTTAAAACTAATACTATACTTATCTCCCATGCTATCCTTAAAACTAATGCTATAATTAACACCCAAGCTATACTTAAAACTAATTATATCATTAACATCCATGATATACTTAAAACTAATACTATCATTAACACCCATGCTAAACATAAATCTAATGCTATCATTAACACCCATGCTATACTTAAAACTAATGCTATCATTAACACCCATGCTATACTTAAAACTAATTCTATCATTAACGCCCATGCTATACTTAAAACTAATGCTATCATTAACACCCATGCTATACTTAAAACTAATGCTATCATTAAAACCCATGCTATACTTAAAACCAATGTTATAATTAACACCCATGGTATAATTAAAACTAATGCTATCATTAACACCCATACTATACTTAAAACTAATGCTATCATTAACATCCATGCTATACTTAAAACTAATGCTATCATTAACACCCATGCTATACTTAAAACTAATTCTATACTTATCACCCATGCTATACTTAAAACTAATGCTATCATTAACACCCATGCTATACTTAAAAATAATTCTATCACTAACACCCATGCTATACTTAAAAATAATGCTATCATTAACACCCATGCTATACTTAAAACTAATGCTATACTTAAAACTAATGCTATAATTAACATCCATGCTATACTTAAAACTAATGCTATCATTAACACACATGCTAAACTTAAAACTAATTCTATACTTATCTCCCATGCTATCCTTAAAACTAATGCTATCATTAACACCCATGCTATACTTAAAACTAATTCTATCATTAACATCCATGATATACTTAAAACTAATGCTATCATTAACAGCCATGCTATACTTAAAACTAATGCTATCATTAACACACATGCTATACTTAAAACTAATGCTATACTTATCTCCCATGCTATCCTTAAAACTAATGCTATCATTAACACCCATGCCTTACTTAAAACTAATGCTATACTTATCACCCATGCTATTCTTAAAACTAATGCTATCATTAACACCCATGCTATACTTAAAACTAATGCTATCATTAACACCCATGTTATAATTTAAACTAATGCTATACTTATCACCCATGCTTTCCTTAAAACTAATTCTATCATTAACGCCCATGCTATACTTAAAACTAATGTTATCATTAAAACCCATGCTATACTTAAAACTAATGCTATACTTATCACCCATGCTATTCTTAAAACTAATGCTATCATTAACACCCATGTTATAATTTAAACTAATGCTATCATTAACACCCATTCTATACTTAAAACTAATGCTATCATTAACACACATGCTATACTTAAAACTAATGCTATACTTATCTCCCATGCTATCCTTAAAACTAATGTTATCATTAAAACCCATGCTATACTTAAAACTAATGCTATACTTATCACCCATGCTATACTTAAAACTAATGCTATCATTAACACCCATGCTATACTTAAAACTAATGCTATCATTAACACCCATGTTATAATTTAAACTAATGCTATCATTAACACCCATGATATACTTAAAACTAATGCTATCATTAACACCCATGCTATACTTAAAACTAATGCTATCATTAAAACCCATGCTATACTTAAAACCAATGTTATAATTAACACCCATGGTATAATTAAAACTAATGCTATCATTAACACCCATACTATACTTAAAACTAATGCTATCATTAACATCCATGCTATACTTAAAACTAATGCTATCATTAACACCCATGCTATACTTAAAACTAATGCTATACTTATCACCCATGCTATTCTTAAAACTAATGCTATCATTAATACCCATGCTATACTTAAAAATAATGCTATCACTAACACCCATGCTATACTTAAAAATAATGCTATCATTAACACCCATGCTATACTTAAAACTAATGCTATACTTAAAACTAATGCTATAATTAACATCCATGCTATACTTAAAACTAATGCTATCATTAACACACATGCTAAACTTAAAACTAATTCTATACTTATCTCCCATGCTATCCTTAAAACTAATGCTATCATTAACACCCATGCTATACTTAAAACTAATTCTATCATTAACATCCATGATATACTTAAAACTAATGCTATCATTAACAGCCATGCTATACTTAAAACTAATGCTATCATTAACACACATGCTATACTTAAAACTAATGCTATACTTATCTCCCATGCTATCCTTAAAACTAATGCTATCATTAACACACATGCCTTACTTAAAACTAATGCTATACTTATCACCCATGCTATTCTTAAAACTAATGCTATCATTAACACCCATGCTATACTTAAAACTAATGCTATCATTAACACCCATGTTATAATTTAAACTAATGCTATACTTATCACCCATGCTTTCCTTAAAACTAATTCTATCATTAACGCCCATGCTATACTTAAAACTAATGTTATCATTAAAACCCATGCTATACTTAAAACTAATGCTATACTTATCACCCATGCTATTCTTAAAACTAATGCTATCATTAACACCCATGTTATAATTTAAACTAATGCTATCATTAACACCCATTCTATACTTAAAACTAATGCTATCATTAACACACATGCTATACTTAAAACTAATGCTATACTTATCTCCCATGCTATCCTTAAAACTAATGTTATCATTAAAACCCATGCTATACTTAAAACTAATGCTATACTTATCACCCATGCTATACTTAAAACTAATGCTATCATTAACACCCATGCTATACTTAAAACTAATGCTATCATTAACACCCATGTTATAATTTAAACTAATGCTATCATTAACACCCATGATATACTTAAAACTAATTCTATCATTAACACCCATGCTATACTTAAAACTAATGCTATCATTAACACCCATGCTATACTTAAAACTAATGCTATCATTAACACCCATGATATACTTAAAACTAATGCTATCATTAATACCCATGCTATACTTAAAACTAATGCTATTATTAACACCCATGCTATACTTAAAACTTATATTATCATTAAAACCCATGCTATACTTAAAACTAATGGTATCACTGACATCCATGCTATACTTAAAACTAATACTATCATTAACACCCATGCTATACTTAAAACTAATGCTATCATTAACACACATACTTAAAACTAATGCTATACTTATCACCCATACTTTCCTTAAAACTAATGATATCATTAACACCCATGCTATACTTAAAACTAATGCTATCATTAACACCCATGATATACTTAAAACTAATGCTATCATTAATACCCATATTATACTTAAAACTAATGCTATCATTAACACCCATGCTATACTTAAAACTAATACTATACTTATCTCCCATGCTATCCTTAAAACTAATGCTATAATTAACACCCAAGCTATACTTAAAACTAATTATATCATTAACATCCATGATATACTTAAAACTAATACTATCATTAACACCCATGCTAAACATAAATCTAATGCTATCATTAACACCCATGCTATACTTAAAACTAATGCTATCATTAACACCCATGCTATACTTAAAACTAATTCTATCATTAACGCCCATGCTATACTTAAAACTAATGCTATCATTAACACCCATGCTATACTTAAAACTAATGCTATCATTAAAACCCATGCTATACTTAAAACCAATGTTATAATTAACACCCATGGTATAATTAAAACTAATGCTATCATTAACACCCATACTATACTTAAAACTAATGCTATCATTAACATCCATGCTATACTTAAAACTAATGCTATCATTAACACCCATGCTATACTTAAAACTAATTCTATACTTATCACCCATGCTATACTTAAAACTAATGCTATCATTAACACCCATGCTATACTTAAAAATAATGCTATCACTAACACCCATGCTATACTTAAAAATAATGCTATCATTAACACCCATGCTATACTTAAAACTAATGCTATACTTAAAACTAATGCTATAATTAACATCCATGCTATACTTAAAACTAATGCTATCATTAACACACATGCTAAACTTAAAACTAATTCTATACTTATCTCCCATGCTATCCTTAAAACTAATGCTATCATTAACACCCATGCTATACTTAAAACTAATTCTATCATTAACATCCATGATATACTTAAAACTAATGCTATCATTAACAGCCATGCTATACTTAAAACTAATGCTATCATTAACACACATGCTATACTTAAAACTAATGCTATACTTATCTCCCATGCTATCCTTAAAACTAATGCTATCATTAACACCCATGCCTTACTTAAAACTAATGCTATACTTATCACCCATGCTATTCTTAAAACTAATGCTATCATTAACACCCATGCTATACTTAAAACTAATGCTATCATTAACACCCATGTTATAATTTAAACTAATGCTATACTTATCACCCATGCTTTCCTTAAAACTAATTCTATCATTAACGCCCATGCTATACTTAAAACTAATGTTATCATTAAAACCCATGCTATACTTAAAACTAATGCTATACTTATCACCCATGCTATTCTTAAAACTAATGCTATCATTAACACCCATGTTATAATTTAAACTAATGCTATCATTAACACCCATTCTATACTTAAAACTAATGCTATCATTAACACACATGCTATACTTAAAACTAATGCTATACTTATCTCCCATGCTATCCTTAAAACTAATGTTATCATTAAAACCCATGCTATACTTAAAACTAATGCTATACTTATCACCCATGCTATACTTAAAACTAATGCTATCATTAACACCCATGCTATACTTAAAACTAATGCTATCATTAACACCCATGTTATAATTTAAACTAATGCTATCATTAACACCCATGATATACTTAAAACTAATTCTATCATTAACACCCATGCTATACTTAAAACTAATGCTATCATTAACACCCATGCTATACTTAAAACTAATGCGATAATTAACACCCATACTTAAAACTAATGCTATACTTATCACCCATGCTTTCCTTAAAACTAATGCTATCATTAACACCCATGCTATACTTAAAACTAATGCTATCATTAACACCCATGCTATACTTAAAACTAATGCTATTATTAACACCCATGCTATACTTAAAACTTATATTATCATTAAAACCCATGCTATACTTAAAACTAATGCTATCACTGACATCCATGCTATACTTAAAACTAATACTATCATTAACACCCATGCTATACTTAAAACTAATGCTATCATTAACACACATACTTAAAACTAATGCTATACTTATCACCCATACTTTCCTTAAAACTAATGATATCATTAACACCCATGCTATACTTAAAACTAATGCTATCATTAACACCCATGATATACTTAAAACTAATGCTATCATTAATACCCATATTATACTTAAAACTAATACTATCATTAACACCCATGCTATATTTAAAACTAATGCTATCATTAACACCCATGCTATACTTAAAACTAATACTATCATTAACACCCATGCTATACTTAAAACTAATGCTATCATTAACACCCATGCTATACTTAAAACTAATGCTATCATTAACACCCATGCTATACTTAAAACTAATGCTATCATTAACACCCATGCTATACTTAAAACTAATGTTATCATTAAAACCCATGCTATACTTAAAACTAATGCTATCACTAACATCCATGCTATACTTAAAACTAATACTATCATTAATACCCATGCTATACTTAAAACTAATGATATCATTAACACGCATACTTAAAACTAATGCTATACTTATCACCCATGTTTTCCTTAAAACTAATGCTATCATTAACACCCATGCTATACTTAAAACAAATGCTATCATTAACACCCATGCTATACTTAAAACTAATTATATCATTAACATCCATGATATACTTAAAACTAATACTATCATTAACACCCATGCTAAACATAAATCTAATGCTATCATTAACACCCATGCTATACTTAAAACTAATGCTATCATTAACACCCATGCTATACTTAAAACTAATTCTATAATTAACACCCATGGTATAATTAAAACTAATGCTATCATTAACACCCATACTATACTTAAAACTAATGCTATCATTAATATCCATGCTATACTTAAAACTAATGCTATCATTAACACCCATGCTATACTTAAAACTAATGCTATACTTATCACCCATGCTATTCTTAAAACTAATGCTATCATTAACACCCATGCTATACTTAAAAATAATGCTATCACTAACACCCATGCTATACTTAAAAATAATGCTATCATTAACACCCATGATATACTTAAAACTAAAGCTATACTTAAAACTAATGCTATAATTAACATCCATGCTATACTTAAAACTAATGCTATCATTAACACCCATGCTAAACTTAAAACTAATTCTATACTTATCTCCCATGCTATCCTTAAAACTAATGCTATCATTAACACCCATGATATACTTAAAACTAATGCTATCATTAACACCCATGCTATACTTAAAACTAATGCTATCATTAACACCCATGTTATAATTTAAACTAATGCTATACTTATCACCCATGCTTTCCTTAAAACTAATTCTATCATTAACGCCCATGCTATACTTAAAACTAATGTTATCATTAAAACCCATGCTATACTTAAAACTAATACTATACTTATCACCCATGCTATTCTTAAAACTAATGCTATCATTAACACCCATGTTATAATTTAAACTAATGCTATCATTAACACCCATTCTATACTTAAAACTAATGCTATCATTAACACACATGCTATACTTAAAACTAATGCTATACTTATCTCCCATGCTATCCTTAAAACTAATGCTATCATTAACACCCATGCTATACTTAAAACTAATGCTATACTTATCACCCATGCTATTCTTAAAACTAATGCTATCATTAAAACCCATGCTATACTTAAAACTAATGCTATACTTATCACCCATGCTATTCTTAAAACTAATGCTATCATTAACACCCATGTTATAATTTAAACTAATGCTATCATTAACACCCATGATATACTTAAAACTAATTCTATCATTAACACCCATGCTATACTTAAAACTAATGTTATACTTATCACCCATCCTATCCTTAAAACTAATTCTATCATGAACACCCATGCTAAACATAAAACTAATGCTATCATTAACACCCATGCTAAACTTAAAACTAATGCTATACTTATCACCCATGCTATACTTAAAACTAATGCTATAATTATCACCCATGTTATCATTAACATCCATGCTATACTTAAAACTAATGCTATCATTAACACCCATGCTATACTTAAAACTAAATCTATCATTAACACCCATGCTATACTTAAAACTAATGCTATAATTAACATCCATGCTATACTTAAAACTAATGCTATCATTAACACCCATGCTATACTTAAAACTAATGCTATACTTATCACCCATGCTATTCTTAAAACTAATGATATAATTAACACCCATGCTATACTTAAAACTAATACTATCATTAACACCCATGATATACTTAAAACTAATGCTATCATTAATACCCATACTATACTTAAAACTAATACTATCATTAACACCCATGCTATATTTAAAACTAATGCTATCATTAACACCCATGCTATACTTAAAAATAATGCTATCATTAACACCCATGCTATACTTAAAACTAATGCTATCATTAACACCCATGCTATACTTAAAACTAATGCTATCATTAACACCCATGATATACTTAAAACTAATGCTATCATTAACACCCATGCTATACTTAAAACTAATGCTATCATTAACACCCATGCTATACTTAAAACTAATGCGATAATTAACACCCATACTTAAAACTAATGCTATACTTATCACCCATGCTATACTTAAAACTAATGCTATCATTAACACCCATGCTATACTTAAAACTAATGCTATTATTAACACCCATGCTATACTTAAAACTAATGTTATCATTAAAACCCATGCTATACTTAAAACTAATGCTATCACTGACATCCATGCTATACTTAAAACTAATACTATCATTAACACACATGCTATACTTAAAACTAATGCTATCATTAACACACATACTTAAAACTAATGCTATACTTATCACCCATGCTTTCCTTAAAACTAATGCTATCATTAACACCCATGCTATACTTAAAACTAATGCTATCATTAACACCCATGCTATACTTAAAACTAATGCTATAATTAACATCCATGCTATACTTAAAACTAATGCTATCATTAACACCCATGCTATACTTAAAACTAATGCTAAACTTATCACCCATGCTATTCTTAAAACTAATGCTATCATTAACACCTATGCTATACTTAAAACTAATGCTATTATTAACACCCATGATATACTTAAAACTAATGCTATCATTAACACCCATACGATACTTAAAACTAATGCTATCATTAACACCCATGATATACTTAAAAATAATGCTATCATTAACACCCATGCTATACTTAAAACTAATGCTATCATTAACACCCATGCTATACTTAAAACTAATGCTATCATTAATACCCATACTATACTTAAAACTAATACTATCATTAACACCCATGCTATATTTAAAACTAATGCTATCATTAACACCCATGCTATACTTAAAACTAATGCTATCATTAACACCCATGCTATACTTAAAACTAATGCTATCATTAACACCCATAATATACTTAAAACTAATGCTATCATTAACACCCATGCTATACTTAAAACTAATGCTATCATTAACACCCAAATCTATACTTAAAACTAATGTTATCATTAAAACCCATGCTATACTTAAAACTAATGCTATCACTAACATCCATGCTATACTTAAAACTAATACTATCATTAACACCCATGCTATACTTAAAACTAATGATATCATTAACACCCATACTTAAAACTAATGCTATACTTATCACCCATGCTTTCCTTAAAACTAATGCTATCATTAACACCCATGCTATACTTAAAACTAATTCTATAATTAACATCCAAGCTATACTTAAAACTAATGCTATCATTAACACCCATGCTATACTTAAAACTAATGCTATCATTAACACCCATGCTATACTTAAAACTAATGCTATCATTAACACCCATGCTATACTTAAAACTAATACTATACTTATCTCCCATGCTATCCTTAAAACTAATGCTATCATTAACACCCATGCTATACTTAAAACTAATTATATCATTAACATCCATGATATACTTAAAACTAATACTATCATTAACACCCATGCTAAACATAAATCTAATGCTATCATTAACACCCATGCTATACTTAAAACTAATGCTATCATTAACACCCATGCTATACTTAAAACTAATTTTATCATTAACGCCCATGCTATACTTAAAACTAATGCTATCATTAACACCCATGCTATACTTAAAACTAATGCTATCATTAAAACCCATGCTATACTTAAAACCAATGTTATAATTAACACCCATGTTATAATTAAAACTAATGCTATCATTAACACCCATACTATACTTAAAACTAATGCTATACTTATCACCCATGCTATTCTTAAAACTAATGCTATCATTAACACCAATGCTATACTTAAAACTAATGCTATCATTAACACCCATGCTATCCTTAAAACTAATGCTATCATTAACACCCATGCTATACTTAAAACTAATACTATACTTAAAACTAATGCTATAATTAACATCCATGCTATACTTAAAACTAATGCTATCATTAACACCCATGCTAAACTTAAAACTAATTCTATACTTATCTCCCATGCTATCCTTAAAACTAATGCTATCATTAACACCCATGCTATACTTAAAACTAATTCTATCATTAACATCTATGATATACTTAAAACTAATGCTATCATTAACAGCCATGCTATACTTAAAACTAATGCTATCATTAACGCCCATGCTATACTTAAAACTAATGCTTTCATTAAAACCCATGCTATACTTAAAACTAATTCTATCATTAACGCCCATGCTATACTTAAAACTAATGCTATACTTATCACCCATGCTTTCCTTAAAACTAATGCTATCATTAAAACCCATGCTAAACATAAAATTGATGATATCATTAACACCCATGCTATATTTCAAACTATTGCTATCATTAACACCCATGATATACTTAAAACTAATTCTATCATTAACACCCATGCTATACTTAAAACTAATGTTATACTTATCACCCATCCTATCCTTAAAACTAATTCTATCATGAACACCCATGCTAAACATAAAACTAATGCTATACTTATCACCCATGCTATTCTTAAAACTAATGCTATCATTAACACCCATGTTATAATTTAAACTAATGCTATCATTAACACCCATGATATACTTAAAACTAATTCTATCATTAACACCCATGCTATACTTAAAACTAATGTTATACTTATCACCCATCCTATCCTTAAAACTAATTCTATCATGAACACCCATGCTAAACATAAAACTAATGCTATCATTAACACCCATGCTAAACTTAAAACTAATGCTATACTTATCACCCATGCTATACTTAAAACTAATGCTATAATTATCACCCATGTTATCATTAACATCCATGCTATACTTAAAACTAATGCTATCATTAACACCCATGCTATACTTAAAACTAAATCTATCATTAACACCCATGCTATACTTAAAACTAATGCTATAATTAACATCCATGCTATACTTAAAACTAATGCTATCATTAACACCCATGCTATACTTAAAACTAATGCTATACTTATCACCCATGCTATTCTTAAAACTAATGATATCATTAACACCCATGCTATACTTAAAACTAATACTATCATTAACACCCATGATATACTTAAAACTAATGCTATCATTAATACCCATACTATACTTAAAACTAATACTATCATTAACACCCATGCTATATTTAAAACTAATGCTATCATTAACACCCATGCTATACTTAAAAATAATGCTATCATTAACACCCATGCTATACTTAAAACTAATGCTATCATTAACACCCATGCTATACTTAAAACTAATGCTATCATTAACACCCATGATATACTTAAAACTAATGCTATCATTAACACCCATGCTATACTTAAAACTAATGCTATCATTAACACCCAAATCTATACTTAAAACTAATGTTATCATTAAAACCCATGCTATACTTAAAACTAATGCTATCACTAACATCCATGCTATACTTAAAACTAATACTATCATTAACACCCATGCTATACTTAAAACTAATGATATCATTAACACCCATACTTAAAACTAATGCTATACTTATCACCCATGCTTTCCTTAAAACTAATGCTATCATTAACACCCATGCTATACTTAAAACTAATGCTATAATTAACATCCAAGCTATACTTAAAACTAATGCTATCATTAACACCCATGCTATACTTAAAACTAATGCTATCATTAACACCCATGCTATACTTAAAACTAATGCTATCATTAACACCCATGCTATACTTAAAACTAATACTATACTTATCTCCCATGCTATCCTTAAAACTAATGCTATCATTAACACCCATGCTATACTTAAAACTAATTATATCATTAACATCCATGATATACTTAAAACTAATACTATCATTAACACCCATGCTAAACATAAATCTAATGCTATCATTAACACCCATGCTATACTTAAAACTAATGCTATCATTAACACCCATGCTATACTTAAAACTAATTTTATCATTAACGCCCATGCTATACTTAAAACTAATGCTATCATTAACACCCATGCTATACTTAAAACTAATGCTATCATTAAAACCCATGCTATACTTAAAACCAATGTTATAATTAACACCCATGTTATAATTAAAACTAATGCTATCATTAACACCCATACTATACTTAAAACTAATGCTATCATTAACATCCATGCTATACTTAAAACTAATGCTATCATTAACACCCATGCTATACTTAAAACTAATGCTATACTTATCACCCATGCTATTCTTAAAACTAATGCTATCATTAACACCAATGCTATACTTAAAACTAATGCTATCATTAACACCCATGCTATCCTTAAAACTAATGCTATCATTAACACCCATGCTATACTTAAAACTAATACTATACTTAAAACTAATGCTATAATTAACATCCATGCTATACTTAAAACTAATGCTATCATTAACACCCATGCTAAACTTAAAACTAATTCTATACTTATCTCCCATGCTATCCTTAAAACTAATGCTATCATTAACACCCATGCTATACTTAAAACTAATTCTATCATTAACATCTATGATATACTTAAAACTAATGCTATCATTAACAGCCATGCTATACTTAAAACTAATGCTATCATTAACGCCCATGCTATACTTAAAACTAATGCTTTCATTAAAACCCATGCTATACTTAAAACTAATTCTATCATTAACGCCCATGCTATACTTAAAACTAATGTTATCATTAAAACACATGCTATACTTAAAACTAATGCTATCATTAACGCCGATGCTATACTTAAAACTAATGCTTTCATTAAAAACCATGCTATACTTAAAACTAATTCTATCATTAACATCCATGATATACTTAAAACTAATACTATCATTAACACCCATGCTAAACATAAATCTAATGCTATCATTAACACCCATGCTATACTTAAAACCAATGCTATAATTAACACCCATGTTATAATTAAAATTAATACTATACTTATCTCCCATGCTATCCTTAAAACTAATGCTATCATTAACACCCATGCTATACTTAAAACTAATGCTATACTTATCACCCATGCTATTCTTAAAACTAATGCTATCATTAACACCCATGCTATACTTAAAACTAATGCTATCATTAACACCCATGCTATCCTTAAAACTAATGCTATCATTAACACCCATGCTATACATAAAACTAATGCTATACTTAAAACTAATGCTAAACTTAAAACTAATTCTATACTTATCTCCCATGCTATCCTTAAAACTAATGCTATCATTAACACCCATGCTATACTTAAAACTAATGCTATCATTAACATCCATGATATACTTAAAACTAATTCTATCATTAACAGCCAAGCTATACTTAAAACTAATGCTATCATTAACGCCCATGCTATACTTAAAACTAATGCTTTCATTAAAACCCATGCTATACTTAAAACTAATTCTATCATTAACGCCCATGCTATACTTAAAACTAATGTTATCATTAAAACCCATGCTATACTTAAAACTAATGCTATACTTATCACCCATGCTATTCTTAAAACTAATGCTATCATTAACACCCATGTTATAATTTAAACTAATGCTATCATTAACACCCATTCTATACTTAAAACTAATTCTATCATTAACACACATGCTATACTTAAAACTAATGCTATACTTATCTCCCATGCTATCCTTAAAACTAATGCTATGATTAACACCCATGCTATACTTAAAACTAATGCTATACTTATCACCCATGCTATTCTTAAAACTAATGCTATCATTAACACCCATGCTATACTTAAAACGAATGCTATAATTAACACCCATGTTATAATTAAAACTAATGCTATCATTAACACCCATTCTATACTTAAAACTAATGCTATCATTAACACCCATGCTATACTTAAAACTAATGCTATCATTAAAACCCATGCTATACTTAAAACCAATGTTATAATTAACATCCATGCTATACTTAAAACTAATGCTATCATTAACACCCATGCTATACTTAAAACTAATGCTATACTTATCTCCCATGCTATCCTTAAAACTAATGCTATCATTAACACCCATGCTATACTTAAAACTAATGCTATACTTATCACCCATGCTATTCTTAAAACTAATGCTATCATTAACACCCATGCTATACTTAAAACTAATGCTATCATTAACACCCATGCTATCCTTAAAACTAATGCTATCATTAACACCCATGCTATACTTAAAACTAATGCTATACTTAAAACTAATGCTAAACTTAAAACTAATTCTATACTTATCTCCCATGCTATCCTTAAAACTAATGCTATCATTAACACCCATGCTATACTTAAAACTAATGCTATCATTAACATCCATGATATACTTAAAACTAATGCTATCATTAACAGCCATGCTATACTTAAAACTAATGCTATCATTAACGCCCATGCTATACTTAAAACTAATGTTATCATTAAAACCCATGCTATACTTAAAACTAATGCTATACTTATCACCCATGCTATTCTTAAAACTAATGCTATCATTAACACCCATGTTATAATTTAAACTAATGCTATCATTAACACCCATTCTATACTTAAAACTAATTCTATCATTAACACACATGCTATACTTAAAACTAATGCTATACTTATCTCTCATGCTATCCTTAAAACTAATGCTATCATTAACACCCATGCTATACTTAAAACTAATGCTATACTTATCACCCATGCTATTCTTAAAACTAATGCTATCATTAACACCCATGCTATACTTAAAACTAATGCTATCATTAACACCCATGTTATAATTTAAACTAATGCTATACTTATCACCCATGCTTTCCTTAAAACTAATGCTATCATTAAAACCCATGCTAAACATAAAATTGATGATATCATTAACACCCATGCTATATTTCAAACTATTGCTATCATTAACACCCATGATATACTTAAAACTAATTCTATCATTAACACCCATGCTATACTTAAAACTAATGTTATACTTATCACCCATCCTATCCTTAAAACTAATTCTATCATGAACACCCATGCTAAACATAAAACTAATGCTATCATTAACACCCATGCTAAACTTAAAACTAATGCTATACTTATCACCCATGCTATACTTAAAACTAATGCTATAATTATCACCCATGTTATTATTAACATCCATGCTATACTTAAAACTAATGCTATCATTAACGCCCATGCTATACTTAAAACTAATGCTTTCATTAAAACCCATGCTATACTTAAAACTAATTCTATCATTAACATCCATGATATACTTAAAACTAATACTATCATTAACACCCATGCTAAACATAAATCTAATGCTATCATTAACACCCATCCTATACTTAAAACCAATGCTATAATTAACACCCATGTTATAATTAAAACTAATGCTATCATTAACACCCATGCTATACTTAAAACTAATTCTATCATTAACACACATGCTATACTTAAAAATAATGCTATCATTAACACCCATGCTATACTTAAAACTAATGCTATCATTAAAACCCATGCTATACTTAAAACCAATGTTATAATTAACACCCATGTTATAATTAAAACTAATGCTATCATTAACACACATACTATACTTAAAACTAATGCTATACTTATCTCCCATGCTATCCTTAAAACTAATGCTATCATTAACACCCATGCTATACTTAAAACTAATGCTATACTTATCACCCATGCTATTCTTAAAACTAATGCTATCATTAACACCCATGCTATACTTAAAACTAATGCTATCATTAACACCCATGCTATCCTTAAAACTAATGCTATCATTAACACCCATGCTATACTTAAAACTAATGCTATACTTAAAACTAATGCTAAACTTAAAACTAATTCTATACTTATATCCCATGCTATCCTTAAAACTAATGCTATCATTAACACCCATGCTATACTTAAAACTAATGCTATCATTAACACCAATGTTATAATTAAAACTAATGCTATCATTAACACCCATGCTATACTTAAAACTAATGCTATCATTAACACCCATGTTATAATTTAAACTAATTCTATCATTAACACCCATGCTATACTTAAAAATAATGCTATAATTAACATCCATGCTATACTTAAAACTAATGCTATCATTAACACCCATGCTATACTTAAAACTAATGCTATACTTATCACCCATGCTATTCTTAAAACTAATGCTATCATTAACACCCATGCTATACTTAAAACTAATGCTATCATTAACACCCATGCTATACTTAAAACTAATGCTATCATTAACACCCATGCTATACTTAAAACTAATGCTATCATTAAAACCCATGCTATACTTAAAACCAATGTTATAATTAACATCCATGCTATACTTAAAACTAATGCTATCATTAACACCCATGCTATACTTAAAACTAATGCTATACTTATCTCCCATTCTATCCTTAAAACTAATGCTATCATTAACACCCATGCTATACTTAAAACTAATGCTATACTTATCACCCATGCTATTCTTAAAACTAATGCTATCATTAACACCCATGCTATACTTAAAACTAATGCTATCATTAACACCCATGCTATCCTTAAAACTAATGCTATCATTAACACCCATGCTATACTTAAAACTAATGCTATACTTAAAACTAATGCTAAACTTAAAACTAATTCTATACTTATCTCCCATGCTATCCTTAAAACTAATGCTATCATTAACACCCATGCTATACTTAAAACTAATGCTATCATTAACATCCATGATATACTTAAAACTAATGCTATCATTAACAGCCATGCTATACTTAAAACTAATGCTATCATTAACGCCCATGCTATACTTAAAACTAATGCTTTCATTAAAACCCATGCTATACTTAAAACTAATTCTATCATTAACGCCCATGCTATACTTAAAACTAATGTTATCATTAAAACCCATGCTAAACTTAAAACTAATGCTATACTTATCACCCATGCTATACTTAAAACTAATGCTATAATTATCACCCATGTTATCATTAACATCCATGCTATACTTAAAACTAATGCTATCATTAACACCCATGCTATACTTAAAACTAATGCTATCATTAACACCCATGCTATACTTAAAACTAATGCTATAATTAACATCTATGCTATACTTAAAACTAATGCTATCATTAACACCCATGCTATACTTAAAACTAATGCTATACTTATCACCCATGCTTTCCTTAAAACTAATGCTATCATTAACACCCATGCTATACTTAAAACTAATGCTATCATTAACACCCATGCTATACTTAAAACTAATGCGATAATTAACACCCATACTTAAAACTAATGCTATACTTATCACCCATGCTTTCCTTAAAACTAATGCTATCATTAAAACCCATGCTATACTTAAAACTAATGCTATCATTAACACCCATGCTATACTTAAAACTAATGCTATCATTAACACCCATGCTATACTTAAAACTAATGCTATCATTAACACCCATGCTATACTTAAAACTAATGCTATCATTAAAACCCATGCTATACTTAAAACTAATGCTATACTTATCACCCATGCTATTCTTAAAACTAATGCTATCATTAACACCCATGTTATAATTTAAACTAATGCTATCATTAACACCCATTCTATACTTAAAACTAATTCTATCATTAACACACATGCTATACTTAAAACTAATGCTATACTTATCTCCCATGCTATCCTTAAAACTAATGCTATCATTAACACCCATGCTATCCTTAAAACTAATGCTATACTTATCACCCATGCTATTCTTAAAACTAATGCTATCATTAACACCCATGCTATACTTAAAACTAATGCTATCATTAACACCCAAGTTATAATTTAAACTAATGCTATACTTATCACCCATGCTTTCCTTAAAACTAATGCTATCATTAAAACCCATGCTAAACATAAAATTGATGATATCATTAACACCCATGCTATATTTCAAACTATTGCTATCATTAACACCCATGATATACTTAAAACTAATTCTATCATTAACACCCATGCTATACTTAAAACTAATGTTATACTTATCACCCATCCTATCCTTAAAACTAATTCTATCATGAACACCCATGCTATACTTAAAACTAATGCGATAATTAACACCCATACTTAAAACTAATGCTATACTTATCACCCATGCTTTCCTTAAAACTAATGCTATCATTAAAACCCATGCTATACTTAAAACTAATGCTATCATTAACACCCATGCTATACTTAAAACTAATGCTATCATTAACACCCATGCTATACTTAAAACTAATGCTATCATTAACACCCATGCTATACTTAAAACTAATGCTATCATTAAAACCCATGCTATACTTAAAACCAATGTTATAATTAACATCCATGCTATACTTAAAACTAATGCTATCATTAACACCCATGCTATACTTAAAACTAATGCTATACTTATCTCCCATTCTATCCTTAAAACTAATGCTATCATTAACACCCATGCTATACTTAAAACTAATGCTATACTTATCACCCATGCTATTCTTAAAACTAATGCTATCATTAACACCCATGCTATACTTAAAACTAATTCTATCATTAACACCCATGCTATCCTTAAAACTAATGCTATCATTAACACCCATGCTATACTTAAAACTAATGCTATACTTAAAACTAATGCTAAACTTAAAACTAATTCTATACTTATCTCCCATGCTATCCTTAAAACTAATGCTATCATTAACACCCATGCTATACTTAAAACTAATGCTATCATTAACATCCATGATATACTTAAAACTAATGCTATCATTAACAGCCATGCTATACTTAAAACTAATGCTATCATTAACGCCCATGCTATACTTAAAACTAATGCTTTCATTAAAACCCATGCTATACTTAAAACTAATTCTATCATTAACGCCCATGCTATACTTAAAACTAATGTTATCATTAAAACCCATGCTAAACTTAAAACTAATGCTATACTTATCACCCATGCTATACTTAAAACTAATGCTATAATTATCACCCATGTTATCATTAACATCCATGCTATACTTAAAACTAATGCTATCATTAACACCCATGCTATACTTAAAACTAATGCTATCATTAACACCCATGCTATACTTAAAACTAATGCTATAATTAACATCTATGCTATACTTAAAACTAATGCTATCATTAACACCCATGCTATACTTAAAACTAATGCTATCATTAACACCCATGCTATACTTAAAAATAATGCGATAATTAACACCCATACTTAAAACTAATGCTATACTTATCACCCATGCTTTCCTTAAAACTAATGCTATCATTAAAACCCATGCTATACTTAAAACTAATGCTATCATTAACACCCATGCTATACTTAAAACTAATGCTATCATTAACACCCATGCTATACTTAAAACTAATGCTATCATTAACACCCATGCTATACTTAAAACTAATGCTATCATTAAAACCCATGCTATACTTAAAACTAATGCTATACTTATCACCCATGCTATTCTTAAAACTAATGCTATCATTAACACCCATGTTATAATTTAAACTAATGCTATCATTAACACCCATTCTATACTTAAAACTAATTCTATCATTAACACACATGCTATACTTAAAACTAATGCTATACTTATCTCCCATGCTATCCTTAAAACTAATGCTATCATTAACACCCATGCTATACTTAAAACTAATGCTATACTTATCACCCATGCTATTCTTAAAACTAATGCTATCATTAACACCCATGCTATACTTAAAACTAATGCTATCATTAACACCCATGTTATAATTTAAACTAATGCTATACTTATCACCCATGCTTTCCTTAAAACTAATGCTATCATTAAAACCCATGCTAAACATAAAATTGATGATATCATTAACACCCATGCTATATTTCAAACTATTGCTATCATTAACACCCATGATATACTTAAAACTAATTCTATCATTAACACCCATGCTATACTTAAAACTAATGTTATACTTATCACCCATCCTATCCTTAAAACTAATTCTATCATGAACACCCATGCTAAACATAAAACTAATGCTATCATTAACACCCATGCTAAACTTAAAACTAATGCTATACTTATCACCCATGCTATACTTAAAACTAATGCTATAATTATCACCCATGTTATCATTAACATCCATGCTATACTTAAAACTAATGCTATCATTAACACCCATGCTATACTTAAAACTAATGCTATCATTAACACCCATGCTATACTTAAAACTAATGCTATAATTAACATCTATGCTATACTTAAAACTAATGCTATCATTAACACCCATGCTATACTTAAAACTAATGCTATACTTATCACCCATGCTATTCTTAAAACTAATGCTATCATTAACACCCATACTATACTTAAAACTAATGCTATCATTAACACCCATGATATACTTAAAACTAATGCTATCATTAATACCCATACTATACTTAAAACTAATACTATCATTAATACCCATGCTATATTTAAAACTAATGCTATCATTAACACCCATGCTACACTTAAAAATAATGCTATCATTAACACCCATGCTATACTTAAAACTAATGCTATCATTAATACCCATGCTATACTTAAAACTAATGCTATCATTAACACCCATGCTATACTTAAAACTAATGCTATCATTAACACCCATGCTATACTTAAAACTAATGTTATCATTAAAACCCATGCTATACTTAAAACTAATGCTATCACTAACATCCATGCTATACTTAAAACTAATACTATCATTAACACCCATGCTATACTTAAAACTAATGATACCATTAACACCCATACTTAAAACTAATCCTATACTTATCACCCATACTTTCCTTAAAACTAATGCTATCATTAACACCCATGATATACTTAAAACTAATGCTATCATTAACACCCATGCTATACTTAAAACTAATGCGATAATTAACACCCATACTTAAAACTAATACTATACTTATCACCCATGCTTTCCTTAAAACTAATGCTATCATTAACACCCATGCTATACTTAAAACTAATGCTATCATTAACACCCATGCTATACTTAAAACTAATGCTATTATTAACACCCATGCTATACTTAAAACCAATGCTATAATTAACACCCATGTTATAATTAAAACTAATGCTATCATTAACACCCATGCTATACTTAAAACTAATGCTATCATTAACACCCATGCTATACTTAAAACTAATGCTATCATTAACACCCATGCTATACTTAAAACTAATGCTATCATTAAAACCCATGCTATACTTAAAACCAATGTTATAATTAACACCCATGTTATAATTAAAACTAATGCTATCATTAACACACATACTATACTTAAAACTAATGCTATACTTATCTCCCATGCTATCCTTAAAACTAATGCTATCATTAACACCCATGCTATACTTAAAACTAATGCTATACTTATCACCCATGCTATTCTTAAAACTAATGCTATCATTAACACCCATGCTATACTTAAAACTAATGCTATCATTAACACCCATGCTATCCTTAAAACTAATGCTATCATTAACACCCATGCTATACTTAAAACTAATGCTATACTTAAAACTAATGCTAAACTTAAAACTAATTCTATACTTATATCCCATGCTATCCTTAAAACTAATGCTATCATTAACACCCATGCTATACTTAAAACTAATGCTATCATTAACATCCATGATATACTTAAAACTAATGCTATCATTAACAGCCATACTTAAAACTAATGCTATACTTATCACCCATGCTTTCCTTAAAACTAATGCTATCATTACACCTATGCTATACTTAAAACTAATGCTATCATTAACACCCATGCTATACTTAAAACTAATGCGATAATTAACACCCATACTTAAAACTAATGCTATACTTATCACCCATGCTTTCCTTAAAACTAATGCTATCATTAAAACCCATGCTATACTTAAAACTAATGCTATCATTAACACCCATGCTATACTTAAAACTAATGCTATCATTAACACCCATGCTATACTTAAAACTAATGCTATCATTAACACCCATGCTATACTTAAAACTAATGCTATCATTAAAACCCATGCTATACTTAAAACCAATGTTATAATTAACATCCATGCTATACTTAAAACTAATGCTATCATTAACACCCATGCTATACTTAAAACTAATGCTATACTTATCTCCCATGCTATCCTTAAAACTAATGCTATCATTAACACCCATGCTATACTTAAAACTAATGCTATACTTATCACCCATGCTATTCTTAAAACTAATGCTATCATTAACACCCATGCTATACTTAAAACTAATGCTATCATTAACACCCATGCTATCCTTAAAACTAATGCTATCATTAACACCCATGCTATACTTAAAACTAATGCTATACTTAAAACTAATGCTAAACTTAAAACTAATTCTATACTTATCTCCCATGCTATCCTTAAAACTAATGCTATCATTAACACCCATGCTATACTTAAAACTAATGCTATCATTAACATCCATGATATACTTAAAACCAATGTTATAATTAACATCCATGCTATACTTAAAACTAATGCTATCATTAACACCCATGCTATACTTAAAACTAATGCTATACTTGTCTCCCATGCTATCCTTAAAACTAATGCTATCATTAACACCCATGCTATACTTAAAACTAATGCTATACTTATCACCCATGCTATTCTTAAAACTAATGCTATCATTAACAGCCATGCTATACTTAAAACTAATGCTATCATTAACGCCCATGCTATACTTAAAACTAATGCTTTCATTAAAACCCATGCTATACTTAAAACTAATTCTATCATTAACGCCCATGCTATATTTGAAACTAATGCTATCATTAACACCCATGCTACACTTAAAAATAATGCTATCATTAACACCCATGCTATACTTAAAACTAATGCTATCATTAATACCCATGCTATACTTAAAACTAATGCTATCATTAACACCCATGCTATACTTAAAACTAATGCTATCATTAACACCCATGCTATACTTAAAACTAATGTTATCATTAAAACCCATGCTATACTTAAAACTAATGCTATCACTAACATCCATGCTATACTTAAAACTAATACTATCATTAACACCCATGCTATACTTAAAACTAATGATATCATTAACACCCATACTTAAAACTAATCCTATACTTATCACCCATGCTTTCCTTAAAACTAATGCTATCATTAACACCCATGATATACTTAAAACTAATGCTATCATTAACACCCATGCTATACTTAAAACTAATGCGATAATTAACACCCATACTTAAAACTAATACTATACTTATCACCCATGCTTTCCTTAAAACTAATGCTATCATTAACACCCATGCTATACTTAAAACTAATGCTATCATTAACACCCATGCTATACTTAAAACTAATGCTATTATTAACACCCATGCTATACTTAAAACTAATGTTATCATTAAAACCCATGCTATACTTAAAACTAATGCTATCACTGACATCCATGCTATACTTAAAACTAATACTATCATTAACACCCATGCTATACTTAAAACTAATGCTATCATTAACACACATACTTAAAACTAATGCTATACTTATCACCCATGCTATTCTTAAAACTAATGCTATCATTAACACCCATGCTATACTTAAAACTAATGCTATCATTAATACCCATGCTATACTTAAAAATAATGCTATCATTAACACCCATGCTATACTTAAAAATAATGCTATCATTAACACCCATGCTATACTTAAAACTAATGCTATCATTAACACCCATGCTATACTTAAAACTAATGCTATCATTAACACCCATGCTATACTTAAAACTAATGCTATCATTAACACCCATGCTATACTTAAAACCAATGCTATCATTAACACCCATGTTATAATTAAAACTAATGCTATCATTAACACCCATGCTATACTTAAAACTAATTCTATCATTAACACCCATGCTATACTTAAAACTAAAGCTACAATTAACACCCATGCTATACTTAAAACTAATGCTATCATTATCAACCATGCTATACTTAACTCTAAAGCTATCATTAACACCCATGCTATACTTAAAAATAATGACATCATTAACACCCATGCTATACTTAAAAATAATGCTATCATTAACACCCATGCTATACTTAATACTAATGCTATACTTATCACCCATGCTATTCTTAAAACTAATGCTATCATTAACACCCATGCTATACTTAAAACTAATGCTATCATTAACACCCATGCTATACTTAAAAATAATGCTATCATTAACACCCATGCTATACTTAAAAATAATGCTATCATTAACACCCATGCTATACTTAAAACTAATGCTATCATTAACACCCATGCTATACTTAAAACTAATGCTATTATTAACACCCATGCTATACTTAAAACTAATGCTATCATTAACACCCATGCTATACTTAAAACCAATGCTATCATTAACACCCATGTTATAATTAAAACTAATGCTATCATTAACACCCATGATATACTTAAAACTAATGCTATCATTAATACCCATGTTATAATTTAAACTAATGCTATCATTAACACCCATGCTATACTTAAAACTAATGCTATCATTAACACCCATGCTATAATTAAAACTAATGCTATCATTAACACTCATGCTATACTTAAAAATAATGACATCATTAACACCCATGCTATACTTAAAAATAATGCTATCATTAACACCCATGCTATACTTAATACTAATGCTTTACTTATCACCCATGCTATTCTTAAAACTAATGCTATCATTAACACCCATGCTATACTTAAAAATAATGCTATCATTAACACCCATGCTATACTTAAAAATAATGCTATCATTAACACCCATGCTATACTTAAAACTAATGCTATCATTAACACCCATGCTATACTTAAAACTAATGCTATTATTAACACCCATGCTATACTTAAAACTAATGCTATCATTAACACCCATGCTATACTTAAAACCAATGCTATCATTAACACCCATGTTATAATTAAAACTAATGCTATCATTAACACCCATGATATACTTAAAACTAATGCTATCATTAACACCCATGTTATAATTTAAACTAATGCTATCATTAACACCCATGCTATACTTAAAACTAATGCTATCATTAACACCCATGCTATAATTTAAACTAATGTTATCATTAACACCCATGCTATACTTAAAACTAATGCTATCATTAACACCCATGCTATACTTAAAACTAATGCTATACTTATCACCCATGATATACTTAAAACTAATGCTATCATTAACACCCATGCTATACTTAAAACTAATGCTATCATTAACACCCATGATATACTTAAAACTAATGCTATCATTAATACCCATACTATACTTAAAACTAATACTATCATTAACACCCATGCTATATTTAAAACTAATTCTATCATTAACACCCATGCTATACTTAAAACTAATGCTATCATTATCAACCATGCTATACTTAAAACTAAAGCTATCATTAACATCCATGCTATACTTAAAACTAATGCTATCATTATACCCATGCTATACCTAAAACTAATGCTATCATTAACACCCATGCTATCCTTACAACAAATATAATATTAACACCCATGCTATACTTAAAACTAATGCTATCATTAAAACCCATGCTATACTTAAAACCAATGCTATCATTAACACCCATGTTGTAATTAAAACTAATGCTATCATTAACACCCATACTATACTTAAAACTAATGCTATCATTAACACCCATGCTATACTTAAAACTAATGCTATCATTAACACCCATGCTATACTTAAAAATAATGACATCATTAACACCCATGCTATACTTAAAACTAATGCTATCATTAACACCCATGCTATAATTAAAACTAATGCTATCATTAACACCCATGCTATACTTAAAAATAATGACATCATTAACACCCATGCTATACTTAAAAATAATGCTATCATTAACACCCATGCTATACTTAATACTAATGCTATACTTATCACCCATGCTATTCTTAAAACTAATGCTATCATTAACACCCATGCTATACTTAAAACTAATGCTATCATTAACACCCATGCTATACTTAAAAATAATGCTATCATTAACACCCATGCTATACTTAAAAATAATGCTATCATTAACACCCATGCTATACTTAAAACTAATGCTATCATTAACACCCATGCTATACTTAAAACTAATGCTATCATTAACACCCATGCTATACTTAAAACCAATGCTATCATTAACACCCATGTTATAATTAAAACTAATGCTATCATTAACACCCATGATATACTTAAAACTAATGCTATCATTAACACTCATGTTATAATTTAAACTAATGCTATCATTAACACCCATGCTATACTTAAAACTAATGCTATCATTAACACCCATGCTATAATTTAAACTAATGCTATCATTAACACCCATGCTATACTTAAAACTAATGCTATCATTAACACCCATGCTATACTTAAAACTAATGCTATACTTATCACCCATGATATGCTTAAAACTAATGCTATCATTAACACCCATGCTATACTTAAAACTAATGCTATCATTAACACCCATAATATACTTAAAACTAATGCTATCATTAATACCCATACTATACTTAAAACTAATACTATCATTAACACCCATGCTATATTTAAAACTAATGCTATCATTAACACCCATGCTATACTTAAAACTAATGCTATCATTAATACCCATGCTATACTTAAAACTAATGCTATCATTAACACCCATGCTATACTTAAAACTAATGCTATCATTAACACCCATGCTATACTTAAAACTAATACTATACTTATCTCCCATGCTATCCTTAAAACTTATGCTATCATTAACACCCATGCTATACTTAAAACTAATTATATCATTAACATCCATGATATACTTAAAACTAATACTATCATTAACACCCATGCTAAACATAAATCTAATGCTATCATTAACACCCATGCTATACTTAAAACTAATGCTATCATTAACACCCATGCTATACTTAAAACTAATGCTATCATTAACACCCATGCTATACTTAAAACTAATTCTATACTTATCTCCCATGCTATCCTTAAAACTAATGCTATCATTAACACCCATGCTATACTTAAAACTAATTCTATCATTAACATCCATGATATACTTAAAACTAATGCTATCATTAACAGCCATGCTATACTTAAAACTAATGCTATCATTAACGCCCATGCTATACTTAAAACTAATGCTTTCATTAAAACCAATGCTATACTTAAAACTAATTCTATCATTAACGCCCATGCTATACTTAAAACTAATGTTATCATTAAAACCCATGCTATACTTAAAACTAATGCTATACTTATCACCCATGCTATTCTTAAAACTAATGCTATCATTAACACCCATGTTATAATTTAAACTAATGCTATCATTAACATCTATGATATACTTAAAACTAATACTATCATTAACACCCATGCTAAACATAAATCTAATGCTATCATTAACACCCATGCTATACTTAAAACTAATGCTATCATTAACACCCATGCTATACTTAAAACTAATGCTATCATTAACACCCATGCTATACTTAAAACTAATTCTATACTTATCTCCCATGCTATCCTTAAAACTAATGCTATCATTAACACCCATGCTATACTTAAAACTAATTCTATCATTAACATCCATGATATACTTAAAAATAATGCTATCATTAACACCCATGCTATACTTAAAAATAATGCTATCATTAACACCCATGCTATACTTAAAACTAATGCTATCATTAACACCCATGCTATACTTAAAACTAATGCTATCATTAACACCCATGCTATACTTAAAACTAATGCTATCATTAACACCCATGCTATACTTAAAACCAATGCTATCATTAACACCCATGCTATACTTAACTCTAAAGCTATCATTAACACCCATGCTATACTTAAAACTAATGCTATACTTATCACCCATGATATGCTTAAAACTAATGCTATCATTAACAACCATGCTATACTTAAAACTAATGCTATCATTAACACCCATGATATACTTAAAACTAATGCTATCATTAATACCCATACTATACTTAAAACTAATACTATCATTAACACCCATGCTATATTTAAAACTAATGCTATCATTAACACCCATGCTATACTTAAAACTAATGCTATCATTAACACCCATGCTATACTTAAAACTAATGCTATCATTAACACCCATTCTATACTTAAAACTAATGCTATCATTAACACCCATGCTATACTTAAAACTAATGCTATCATTAACACCCATGCTATACTTAAAACCAATGCTATCATTAACACCCATGTTATAATTAAAACTAATGCTATCATTAACACCCATGCTATAATTAAAACTAATGCTATCATTAACACCCATGCTATAATTAAAACTAATGCTATCATTAACACCCATGTTATAATTTAAACTAATGCTATCATTAACACCCATGCTATACTTAAAACTAATGCTATCATTAACACCCATGCTATACTTAAAACTAATAATATCATTAACAACCATGCTATACTTAAAACTAATGCTATCATTAATACCCATACTATACTTAAAACTAATACTATCATTAACACCCATGCTATATTTAAAACTAATGCTATCATTAACACCCATGCTATACTTAAAACTAATGCTATCATTAACACCCATGCTATACTTAAAACTAATGCTATCATTAACACCCATTCTATACTTAAAACTAATGCTATCATTAACACCCATGCTATACTTAAAACTAATGCTATCATTAACACCCATGCTATACTTAAAACCAATGCTATCATTAACACCCATGTTATAATTAAAACTAATGCTATCATTAACACCAATGCTATAATTAAAACTAATGCTATCATTAACACCCATGTTATAATTTAAACTAATGCTATCATTAACACCCATGCTATACTTAAAACTAATGCTATCATTAACACCCATGCTATACTTAAAACTAATGCTATCATTAACACCCATGTTATAATTTAAACTAATGCTATCATTAACACCCATGCTATACTTAAAACTAATGCTATCATTAACACCCATGCTATACTTAAAACTAATGCTATCATTAACACCCATGCTATACTTAAAACCAATGCTATCATTATCAACCATGCTATACTTAAAAATAAAGCTATCATTAACATCCATGCTATACTTAAAACTAATGCTATCATTACACCCATGCTATACCTAAAACTAATGCTATCATTAACACCCATGCTATCCTTACAACAAATCTAATATTAACACCCATGCTATACTTAAAACTAATGATATCATTAAAACCCATGCTATACTTAAAACCAATGCTATCATTAACACCCATGTTATAATTAAAACTAATGCTATCATTAACACCCATGCTATACTTAAAACTAATGCTATCATTAACACCCATGTTATAATTTAAACTAATGCTATCATTAACACCCATGCTATACTTAAAACTAATACTATCATTAACACCCATGCTATACTTAAAACTAATGCTATCATTAACATCCATGCTATACTTAAAACTAATACTATCATTAACACCCATGCTATATTTAAAACTAATGCTATCATTAACACCCATGCTATACTTAAAACTAATGCTATCATTAACACCCATGCTATACTTAAAACTAATGCTATCATTAACACCCATTCTATACTTAAAACTAATGCTATCATTAACACCCATGCTATACTTAAAACTAATGCTATCATTAACACCCATGCTATACTTAAAACCAATGCTATCATTAACACCCATGTTATAATTAAAACTAATGCTATCATTAACACCCATGCTATAATTAAAACTAATGCTATCATTAACACCCATGTTATAATTTAAACTAATGCTATCATTAACACCCATGCTATACTTAAAACTAATGCTATCATTAACACCCATGCTATACTTAAAACTAATAATATCATTAACACCCATGCCATACTTAAAACGAATGCTATAATTGACATCCATGCTATACTTAAAACTAATGCTATCATTAACACCCATGCTATACTTAAAACTAATGCTATCATTAACACCCATGCTATACTTAAAACCAATGCTATCATTAACACCCATGTTATAATTAAAACTAATGCTATCATTAACACCCATGCTATAATTAAAACTAATGCTATCATTAACACCCATGTTATAATTTAAACTAATGCTATCATTAACACCCATGCTATACTTAAAACTAATGCTATCATTAACACCCATGCTATACTTAAAACTAATAATATCATTAACAACCATGCTATACTTAAAACTAATGCTATCATTAATACCCATACTATACTTAAAACTAATACTATCATTAACACCCATGCTATATTTAAAACTAATGATATCATTAACACCCATGCTATACTTAAAACTAATGCTATCATTAACACCCATGCTATACTTAAAACTAATGCTATCATTAACACCCATTCTATACTTAAAACTAATGCTATCATTAACACCCATTCTATACTTAAAACTAATGCTATCATTAACACCCATGCTATACTTAAAACTAATGCTATCATTAACACCCATGCTATACTTAAAACCAATGCTATCATTAACACCCATGCTATACTTAAAACTAATGCTATAATTGACATCCATGCTATACTTAAAACTAATGCTATCATTAACACCCATGCTATACTTAAAACTAATGCTATCATTAACACCCATGCTATACTTAAAACCAATGCTATCCTTAACACCCATGTTATAATTAAAACTAATGCTATCATTAACACCCATGCTATACTTAAAACTAATTCTATCATTAACACCCATGTTATAATTTAAACTAATGCTATCATTAACACCCATGCTATACTTACAACTAATGCTATCATTAACACCCATGCTATACTTAAAACTAATGCTATCATTAACACCCATGCTATACTTAAAACCAATGCTATCATTATCAACCATGCTATACTTAAAAATAAAGCTATCATTAACATCCATGCTATACTTAAAACTAATGCTATCATTACACCCATGCTATACCTAAAACTAATGCTATCATTAACACCCATGCTATCCTTACAACAAATCTAATATTAACACCCATGCTATACTTAAAACTAATGATATCATTAAAACCCATGCTATACTTAAAACCAATGCTATCATTAACACCCATGTTATAATTAAAACTAATGCTATCATTAACACCCATGCTATACTTAAAACTAATGCTATCATTAACACCCATGTTATAATTTAAACTAATGCTATCATTAACACCCATGCTATACTTAAAACTAATGCTATCATTAACACCCATGCTATACTTAAAACTAATGCTATACTTATCACCCATGCTTTCCTTAAAACTAATGCTATCATTAACACCCATGCTAAACATAAAATTAATGATATCATTAACACCCATGCTATATTTAAAACTAATGCTATCATTAACACCCATGCTATACTTAAAACTAAAGCTATCATTAACACCCATGCTATACTTAAAACTAATGCTATCATTATCAACCATGCTATACTTAAAACTAAAGCTATCATTAACATCCATGCTATACTTAAAACTAATGCTATCATTACACCCATGCTATACCTAAAACTAATGCTATCATTAACACCCATGCTATCCTTACAACAAATCTAATATTAACACCCATGCTATACTTAAAACTAATGATATCATTAAAACCCATGCTATACTTAAAACCAATGCTATCATTAACACCCATGTTATAATTAAAACTAATGCTATCATTAACACCCATGCTATACTTAAAACTAATGCTATCATTAACACCCATGTTATAATTTAAACTAATGCTATCATTAACACCCATGCTATAATTAAAAATAATGCTATCATTAACACCCATGCTATACTTAAAACTAATGCTATCATTAACACCCATGCTATACTTAAAACTAATGCTATCATTAACACCCATGCTATACTTAAAAATAATGATATCATTAACATCCATGCTATACTTAAAACTAATGCTATCATTAACACCCATGCTATACTTAAAACTAATGCTATAATTAACATCCATGCTATACTTAAAACTAATGCTATCATTAACACCCATGCTATATTTAAAACTAATGCTATACTTATCACCCATGCTATTCTTAAAACTAATGCTATCATTAACACCCATGCTATACTTAAAACTAATGCTATCATTAACACCCATGCTATACTTAAAACCAATGCTATCATTAACACCCATGTTATAATTAAAACTAATGCTATCATTAACACCCATGCTATAATTAAAACTAATGCTATCATTAACACCCATGTTATAATTTAAACTAATGCTATCATTAACACCCATGCTATACTTAAAACTAATGCTATCATTAACACCCATGCTATACTTAAAACTAATAATATCATTAACAACCATGCTATACTTAAAACTAATGCTATCATTAATACCCATACTATACTTAAAACTAATACTATCATTAACACCCATGCTATATTTAAAACTAATGCTATCATTAACACCCATGCTATACTTAAAACTAATGCTATCATTAACACCCATGCTATACTTAAAACTAATGCTATCATTAACACCCATTCTATACTTAAAACTAATGCTATCATTAACACCCATGCTATACTTAAAACTAATGCTATCATTAACACCCATGCTATACTTAAAACCAATGCTATCATTAACACCCATGTTATAATTAAAACTAATGCTATCATTAACACCAATGCTATAATTAAAACTAATGCTATCATTAACACCCATGTTATAATTTAAACTAATGCTATCATTAACACCCATGCTATACTTAAAACTAATGCTATCATTAACACCCATGCTATACTTAAAACTAATGCTATCATTAACACCCATGTTATAATTTAAACTAATGCTATCATTAACACCCATGCTATACTTAAAACTAATGCTATCATTAACACCCATGCTATACTTAAAACTAATGCTATCATTAACACCCATGCTATACTTAAAACCAATGCTATCATTATCAACCATGCTATACTTAAAAATAAAGCTATCATTAACATCCATGCTATACTTAAAACTAATGCTATCATTACACCCATGCTATACCTAAAACTAATGCTATCATTAACACCCATGCTATCCTTACAACAAATCTAATATTAACACCCATGCTATACTTAAAACTAATGATATCATTAAAACCCATGCTATACTTAAAACCAATGCTATCATTAACACCCATGTTATAATTAAAACTAATGCTATCATTAACACCCATGCTATACTTAAAACTAATGCTATCATTAACACCCATGTTATAATTTAAACTAATGCTATCATTAACACCCATGCTATACTTAAAACTAATACTATCATTAACACCAATGCTATACTTAAAACTAATGCTATCATTAACATCCATGCTATACTTAAAACTAATACTATCATTAACACCCATGCTATATTTAAAACTAATGCTATCATTAACACCCATGCTATACTTAAAACTAATGCTATCATTAACACCCATGCTATACTTAAAACTAATGCTATCATTAACACCCATTCTATACTTAAAACTAATGCTATCATTAACACCCATGCTATACTTAAAACTAATGCTATCATTAACACCCATGCTATACTTAAAACCAATGCTATCATTAACACCCATGTTATAATTAAAACTAATGCTATCATTAACACCCATGCTATAATTAAAACTAATGCTATCATTAACACCCATGTTATAATTTAAACTAATGCTATCATTAACACCCATGCTATACTTAAAACTAATGCTATCATTAACACCCATGCTATACTTAAAACTAATAATATCATTAACACCCATGCCATACTTAAAACGAATGCTATAATTGACATCCATGCTATACTTAAAACTAATGCTATCATTAACACCCATGCTATACTTAAAACTAATGCTATCATTAACACCCATGCTATACTTAAAACTAATGCTATCATTAACACCCATGTTATAATTAAAACTAATGCTATCATTAACACCCATGCTATACTTAAAACTAATGCTATCATTAACACCCATGTTATAATTTAAACTAATGCTATCATTAACACCCATGCTATACTTAAAACTAATGCTATCATTAACACCCATGCTATACTTAAAACTAATGCTATCATTAACACCCATGCTATACTTAAAACTAATGCTATCATTAACACCCATGTTATAATTTAAACTAATGATATCATTAACACCCATGCTATACTTAAAACTAATGCTATCATTAACACCCATGCTATACTTAAAACTAATAATATCATTAACAACCATGCTATACTTAAAACTAATGCTATCATTAATACCCATACTATACTTAAAACTAATACTATCATTAACACCCATGCTATATTTAAAACTAATGCTATCATTAACACCCATGCTATACTTAAAACTAATGCTATCATTAACACCCATGCTATACTTAAAACTAATGCTATCATTAACACCCATTCTATACTTAAAACTAATGCTATCATTAACACCCATGCTATACTTAAAACTAATGCTATCATTAACACCCATGCTATACTTAAAACCAATGCTATCATTAACACCCATGTTATAATTAAAACTAATGCTATCATTAACACCCATGCTATAATTAAAACTAATGCTATCATTAACACCCATGTTATAATTTAAACTAATGCTATCATTAACACCCATGCTATACTTAAAACTAATGCTATCATTAACACCCATGCTATACTTAAAACTAATAATATCATTAACACCCATGCTATACTTAAAACTAATGCTATAATTGACATCCATGCTATACTTAAAACTAATGCTATCATTAACACCCATGCTATACTTAAAACTAATGCTATCATTAACACCCATGCTATACTTAAAACCAATGCTATCATTAACACCCATGTTATAATTAAAACTAATGCTATCATTAACACCCATGCTATACTTAAAACTAATGCTATCATTAACACCCATGTTATAATTTAAACTAATGCTATCATTAACACCCATGCTATACTTAAAACTAATGCTATCATTAACACCCATGCTATACTTAAAACTAATGCTATCATTAACACCCATGCTATACTTAAAATCAATGCTATCATTATCAACCATGCTATACTTAAAAATAAAGCTATCATTAACATCCATGCTATACTTAAAACTAATGCTATCATTACACCCATGCTATACCTGAAACTAATGCTATCATTAACACCCATGCTATCCTTACAACAAATCTAATATTAACACCCATGCTATACTTAAAACTAATGATATCATTAAAACCCATGCTATACTTAAAACCAATGCTATCATTAACACCCATGTTATAATTAAAACTAATGCTATCATTAACACCCATGCTATACTTAAAACTAATGCTATCATTAACACCCATGTTATAATTTAAACTAATGCTATCATTAACACCCATGCTATACTTAAAACTAATACTATCATTAACACCCATGCTATACTTAAAACTAATGCTATCATTAACATCCATGCTATACTTAAAACTAATACTATCATTAACACCCATGCTATATTTAAAACTAATGCTATCATTAACACCCATGCTATACTTAAAACTAATGCTATCATTAACACCCATGCTATACTTAAAACTAATGCTATCATTAACACCCATTCTATACTTAAAACTAATGCTATCATTAACAATCATGCTATACTTAAAACTAATGCTATCATTAACACCCATGCTATACTTAAAACCAATGCTATCATTAACACCCATGTTATAATTAAAACTAATGCTATCATTAACACCCATGCTATAATTAAAACTAATGCTATCATTAACACCCATGTTATAATTTAAACTAATGCTATCATTAACACCCATGCTATACTTAAAACTAATGCTATCATTAACACCCATGCTATACTTAAAACTAATAATATCATTAACACCCATGCTATACTTAAAACTAATGCTATCATTAACACCCATGTTATAATTAAAACTAATGCTATCATTAACACCCATGCTATACTTAAAACTAATGCTATCATTAACACCCATGTTATAATTTAAACTAATGCTATCATTAACACCCATGCTATACTTAAAACTAATACTATCATTAACACCCATGCTATACTTAAAACTAATGCTATCATTAACATCCATGCTATACTTAAAACTAATACTATCATTAACACCCATGCTATACTTAAAACTAATGCTATCATTAACACCCATGCTATACTTAAAACCAATGCTATAATTAACACCCATGTTATAATTAAAACTAATGCTATCATTAACACCCATGCTATACTTAAAACTAATGCTATCATTAACACCCATGATATACTTAAAACTAATGCTATAATTAACATCCATGCTATACTTAAAACTAATGCTATCATTAACACCCATGCTATACTTAAAACTAATGCTATACTTATCACCCATGCTATACTTAAAACTAATGCTATCATTAACACCCATGCTATACTTAAAACCAATGCTATCATTAACACCCATGTTATAATTAAAACTAATGCTATCATTAACACCCATGCTATACTTAAAACTAATGCTATCATTAACACCCAAGTTATAATTTAAACTAATGCTATCATTAACACCCATGCTATACTTAAAACTAATGCTATCATTAACACCCATGCTATACTTAAAACTAATGTTATCATTAAAACCCATGCTATACTTAAAACTAATGCTATCACTGACATCCATGCTATACTTAAAACTAATACTATCATTAACACCCATGCTATACTTAAAACTAATGCTATCATTAACACACATACTTAAAACTAATGCTATACTTATCACCCATGCTTTCCTTAAAACTAATGCTATCATTAACACCCATGCTATACTTAAAACTAATGCTATCATTAACACCCATGCTATACTTAAAACTAATGCGATAATTAACATCCATGCTATACTTAAAACTAATGCTATCATTAACACCCATGCTATACTTAAAACTAATGCTATTATTAACACCCATGCTATACTTAAAACTAATGCTATACTTATCACCCATGCTTTCCTTAAAACTAATGCTATCATTAACACCCATGCTATACTTAAAACTAATGCTATCATTAACACCCATGCTATACTTAAAACTAATGCTATTATTAACACCCATGCTATACTTAAAACTAATGCTATACTTATCACCCATGCTTTCCTTAAAACTAATGCTATCATTAACACCCATGCTATACTTAAAACCAATGCTATCATTAACACCCATGTTATAATTAAAACTAATGCTATCATTAACACCCATGCTATACTTAAAACTAATGCTATCATTAACACCCATGTTATAATTTAAACTAATGCTATCATTAACACCCATGCTATACTTAAAACTAATACTATCATTAACACCCATGCTATACTTAAAACTAATGCTATCATTAACATCCATGCTATACTTAAAACTAATACTATCATTAACACCCATGCTATATTTAAAACTAATGCTATCATTAACACCCATGCTATACTTAAAACTAATGCTATCATTAACACCCATGCTATACTTAAAACTAATTCTATCATTAACACCCATTCTATACTTAAAACTAATGCTATCATTAACAATCATGCTATACTTAAAACTAATGCTATCATTAACACCCATGCTATACTTAAAACCAATGCTATCATTAACACCCATGTTATAATTAAAACTAATGCTATCATTAACACCCATGCTATAATTAAAACTAATGCTATCATTAACACCCATGTTATAATTTAAACTAATGCTATCATTAACACCCATGCTATACTTAAAACTAATGCTATCATTAACACCCATGCTATACTTAAAACTAATGCTATCATTAACACCCATGCTATACTTAAAACCAATGCTATCATTAACACCCATGTTATAATTAAAACTAATGCTATCATTAACACCCATGCTATACTTAAAACTAATGCTATCATTAACACCCATGTTATAATTTAAACTAATGCTATCATTAACACCCATGCTATACTTAAAACCAATGCTATCATTATCAACCATGCTATACTTAAAACTAATGCTATCATTACACCCATGCTATACTTAAAACTAAAGCTATCATTAACACCAATGCTATACTTAAAAATAATTATATCATTAACACCCATGTTATAATTAAAACTAATGCTATCATTAACACCCATGTTATAATTTAAACTAATGCTATCATTAACACCCATGCTATATTAAAACTAATGCTATCATTAACACCCATGCTATACTTAAAACTAATGCTATCATTAACACCCATGCTATACTTAAAACTAATGCTATCATTAACACCAATGCTATACTTAAAAATAATTATATCATTAACACCCATGTTATAATTAAAACTAATGCTATCATTAACACCCATGCTATACTTAAAACTAATGCTATCATTAACACCCATGTTATAATTTAAACTAATGCTATCATTAACACCCATGCTATACTTAAAACTAATGCTATCATTAACACCCATGCTATACTTAAAACTAATGCTATACTTATCACCCATGATATGCTTAAAACTAATGCTATCATTAACACCCATGCTATACTTAAAACTAATGCTATCATTAACACCCATGATATACTTAAAACTAATGCTATAATTAACATCCATGCTATACTTAAAACTAATGCTATCATTAACACCCATGCTATACTTAAAACTAATGCTATACTTATCACCCATGCTATACTTAAAACTAATGCTATCATTAACACCCATGCTATACTTAAAACCAATGCTATCATTAACACCCATGTTATAATTAAAACTAATGCTATCATTAACACCCATGCTATACTTAAAACTAATGCTATCATTAACACCCATGTTATAATTTAAATTAATGCTATCATTAACACCCATGCTATACTTAAAACTAATGCTATCATTAACACCCATGCTATACTTAAAACTAATGTTATCATTAAAACCCATGCTATACTTAAAACTAATGCTATCACTGACATCCATGCTATACTTAAAACTAATACTATCATTAACACCCATGCTATACTTAAAACTAATGCTATCATTAACACACATACTTAAAACTAATGCTATACTTATAACCCATGCTTTCCTTAAAACTAATGCTATCATTAACACCCATGCTATACTTAAAACTAATGCTATCATTAACACCCATGCTATACTTAAAACTAATGCGATAATTAACATCCATGCTATACTTAAAACTAATGCTATCATTAACACTCATGCTATACTTAAAACTAATGCTATCATTAACACCCATGCTATCCTTACAACAAATATAATATTAACACCCATGCTATACTTAAAACTAATGATATCATTAAAACCCATGCTATACTTAAAACCAATGCTATCATTAACACCCATGTTATAATTAAAACTAATGCTATCATTAATACCCATGCTATACTTAAAACTAATGCTATCATTAACACCCATGCTCTACTTAAAACTAATGCTATTATTAACACCCATGCTATACTTAAAACTAATGCTATACTTATCACCCATGATTTCCTTAAAACTAATGCTATCATTAACACCCATGCTATACTTAAAACTAATACTATCATTAACACCCATGCTATACTTAAAACTAATGCGATAATTAACATCCATGCTATACTTAAAACTAATGCTATCATTAACACCCATGCTATACTTAAAACTAATGCTATTATTAACACCCATGCTATACTTAAAACTAATGCTATACTTATCACCCATGCTTTCCTTAAAACTAATGCTATCATTAACACCCATGCTATTCTTAAAAATAATGCTATCATTAACACCCATGTTATAATTTAAACTAATGCTATCATTAACACCCATGCTATACTTAAAACTAATGCTATCATTAACACCCATGCTATACTTAAAACTAATGCTATACTTATCACCCATGCTATTCTTAAAAATAATGCTATCATTAACACCCATGTTATAATTAAAACTAATGCTATCATTAACACCCATTCTATACTTAAAACTAATGCTATCATTAACACCCATGTTATAATTTAAACTAATGCTATCATTAACACCCATGCTATACTTAAAACTAATGCTATCATTAACACCCATGATATACTTAAAACTAATGCTATAATTAACATCCATGCTATACTTAAAACTAATGCTATCATTAACACCCATGCTATACTTAAAACTAATGCTATCATTAACACCACAGCTATACTTAAAACTAATGCTATCATTAACACCCATGATATACTTAAAACTAATGCTATCATTAATACCCATACTATACTTAAAACTAATACTATCATTAACACCCATGCTATATTTAAAACTAATGCTATCATTAACACCCATGCTATTCTTAAAACTAATGCTATCATTAACACCACAGCTATACTTAAAACTAATGCTATCATTAACACCCATGATATACTTAAAACTAAGCTATCATTAACACCAATGCTATACTTAAAAATAATTATATCATTAACACCCATGTTATAATTTAAACTAATGCTATTATTAACACCCATGCTATATTAAAACTAATGCTATCATTAACACCCATGCTATACTTAAAACTAATGCTATCATTAACACCCATGCTATACTTAAAACTAATGCTATCATTAACACCAATGCTATACTTAAAAATAATTATATCATTAACACCCATGTTATAATTAAAACTAATGCTATCATTAACACCCATGCTATACTTAAAACTAATGCTATCATTAACACCCATGTTATAATTTAAACTAATGCTATCATTAACACCCATGCTATACTTAAAATTAATGCTATCATTAACACCCATGCTATACTTAAAATTAATGCTATACTTATCACCCATGATATGCTTAAAACTAATGCTATCATTAACACCCATGCTATACTTAAAACTAATGCTATCATTAACACCCATGATATACTTAAAACTAATGCTATAATTAACATCCATGCTATACTTAAAACTAATGCTATCATTAACACCCATGCTATACTTAAAACTAATGCTATACTTATCACCCATGCTATACTTAAAACTAATGCTATCATTAACACCCATGCTATACTTAAAACCAATGCTATCATTAACACCCATGTTATAATTAAAACTAATGCTATCATTAACACCCATGCTATACTTAAAACTAATGCTATCATTAACACCCATGTTATAATTTAAACTAATGCTATCATTAACACCCATGCTATACTTAAAACTAATGCTATCATTAACACCCATGCTATACTTAAAACTAATGTTATCATTAAAACCCATGCTATAATTAAAACTAATGCTATCACTGACATCCATGCTATACTTAAAACTAATACTATCATTAACACCCATGCTATACTTAAAACTAATGCTATCATTAACACACATACTTAAAACTAATGCTATACTTATCACCCATGCTTTCCTTAAAACTAATGCTATCATTAACACCCATGCTATACTTAAAACTAATGCTATCATTAACACCCATGCTATACTTAAAACTAATGCGATAATTAACATCCATGCTATACTTAAAACTAATGCTATCATTAACACTCATGCTATACTTAAAACTAATGCTATCATTAACACCCATGCTATCCTTACAACAAATATAATATTAACACCCATGCTATACTTAAAACTAATGATATCATTAAAACCCATGCTATACTTAAAATCAATGCTATCATTAACACCCATGTTATAATTAAAACTAATGCTATCATTAACACCCATGCTATACTTAAAACTAATGCTATCATTAACACCCATGTTATAATTTAAACTAATGCTATCATTAACACCCATGCTATACTTAAAACTAATGCTATCATTAACACCCATGCTATACTTAAAACTAATGCTATCATTAACACCCATGCTATACTTAAAACTAATGCTATCATTAACACCCATGCTATACTTAAAACTAATGCTATCATTAACACCCATGCTATACTTAAAACTAATGCTATACTTATCACCCATGCTTTCCTTAAAACTAATGCTATCATTAACACCCATGCTAAACATAAAATTAATGATATCTTTAACACCCATGCTATATTTAAAACAAATGCTATCATTAACACCCATGCTATACTTAAAACTAAAGCTATCATTAACACCCATGCTATACTTAAAACTAATGCTATCATTATCAACCATGCTATACTTAAAACTAATGCTATCATTACACCCATGCTATACCTAAAACTAATGCTATTATTAACACCCATGCTATACTTAAAACTAATGCTATACTTATCACCCATGCTTTCCTTAAAACTAATGCTATCATTAACACCCATGCTATACTTAAAACTAATACTATCATTAACACCCATGCTATACTTAAAACTAATGCGATAATTAACATCCATGCTATACTTAAAACTAATGCTATCATTAACACCCATGCTATACTTAAAACTAATGCTATTATTAACACCCATGCTATACTTAAAACTAATGCTATACTTATCACCCATGCTTTCCTTAAAACTAATGCTATCATTAACACCCATGCTATACTTAAAACTAATGCGATAATTAACATCCATGCTATACTTAAAACTAATGCTATCATTAACACCCATGCTATACTTAAAACTAATGCTATACTTATCACCCATGCTATTCTTAAAACTAATGCTATCATTAACACCCATGTTATAATTTAAACTAATGCTATCATTAACACCCATGCTATACTTAAAACTAATGCTATCATTAACACCCATGCTATACTTAAAACTAATGCTATACTTATCACCCATGCTTTCCTTAAAACTAATGCTATCATTAACACCCATGCTAAACATAAAATTAATGATATCATTAACACCCATGCTATATTTAAAACAAATGCTATCATTAACACCCATGCTATACTTAAAACTAAAGCTATCATTAACACCCATGCTATACTTAAAACTAATGCTATCATTATCAACCATGCTATACTTAAAACTAATGCTATCATTACACCCATGCTATACCTAAAACTAATGCTATCATTAACACCCATGCTATCCTTACAACAAATCTAATATTAACACCCATGCTATACTTAAAACTAATGATATCATTAAAACCCATGCTATACTTAAAACCAATGCTATCATTAACACCCATGTTATAATTAAAACTAATGCTATCATTAATACCCATGCTATACTTAAAACTAATGCTATAATTAACACCCATGCTCTACTTAAAACTAATGCTATTATTAACACCCATGCTATACTTAAAACTAATGCTATACTTATCACCCATGCTTTCCTTAAAACTAATGCTATCATTAACACCCATGCTATACTTAAAACTAATACTATCATTAACACCCATGCTATACTTAAAACTAATGCGATAATTAACATCCATGCTATACTTAAAACTAATGCTATCATTAACACCCATGCTATACTTAAAACTAATGCTATTATTAACACCCATGCTATACTTAAAACTAATGCTATACTTATCACCCATGCTTTCCTTAAAACTAATGCTATCATTAACACCCATGCTATACTTAAAACTAATGCTATCATTAACACCCATGCTATACTTAAAACTAATGCGATAATTAACATCCATGCTATACTTAAAACTAATGCTATCATTAACACCCATGCTATACTTAAAACTAATGCTATACTTATCACCCATGCTATTCTAAAAACTAATGCTATCATTAACACCCATGTTATAATTTAAACTAATGCTATCATTAACACCCATGCTATACTTAAAACTAATGCTATCATTAACACCCATGCTATACTTAAAACTAATGCTATACTTATCACCCATGCTATTCTTAAAAATAATGCTATCATTAACACCCATGTTATAATTAAAACTAATGCTATCATTAACACCCATTCTATACTTAAAACTAATGCTATCATTAACACCCATGTTATAATTTAAACTAATGCTATCATTAACACCCATGCTATACTTAAAACTAATGCTATCATTAACACCCATGATATACTTAAAACTAATGCTATAATTAACATCCATGCTATACTTAAAACTAATGCTATCATTAACACCCATGCTATACTTAAAACTAATGCTATCATTAACACCACAGCTATACTTAAAACTAATCCTATCATTAACACCCATGATATACTTAAAACTAATGCTATCATTAATACCCATACTATACTTAAAACTAATACTATCATTAACACCCATGCTATATTTAAAACTAATGCTATCATTAACACCCATGCTATTCTTAAAACTAATGCTATCATTAACACCACAGCTATACTTAAAACTAATGCTATCATTAACACCCATGCTATACTTAAAACTAATGCTATCATTAACACCCATTATATACTTAAAACTAATGCTATCATTAACACCCATGCTATACTTAAAACTAATGCTATCATTAACACCCATGCTATACTTAAAACCAATGCTATCATTAACACCCATGTTATAATTAAAACTAATGCTATCATTAACACCCATGCTATACTTAAAACTAATGCTACCATTAACACCCATGTTATAATTTAAACTAATGCTATCATTAACACCCATGCTATACTTAAAACTAATGCTATCATTAACACCTATGCTATACTTAAAACTAATATTATCATTAAAACCCATGCTATACTTAAAACTAATGCTATCACTGACATCCATGCTATACTTAAAACTAATACTATCATTAACACCCATGCTATACTTAAAACTAATGCTATCATTAAGACACATACTTAAAACTAATGCTATACTTATCACCCATGCTTTCCTTAAAACTAATGCTATCATTAACACCCATGCTATACTTAAAACTAATACTATCATTAACACCCATGCTATACTTAAAACTAATGCGATAATTAACATCCATGCTATACTTAAAACTAATGCTATCATTAACACCCATGCTATACTTAAAACTAATGCTATTATTAACACCCATGCTATACTTAAAACTAATGCTATACTTATCACCCATGCTTTCCTTAAAACTAATTCTATCATTAACACCCATGCTATACTTAAAACTAATGCTATCATTAACACCCATGCTATACTTAAAACTAATGCGATAATTAACATCCATGCTATACTTAAAACTAATGCTATCATTAACACCCATGCTATACTTAAAACTAATGCTATACTTATCACCCATGCTATTCTAAAAACTAATGCTATCATTAACACCCATGTTATAATTTAAACTAATGCTATCATTAACACCCATGCTATACTTAAAACTAATGCTATCATTAACACCCATGCTATACTTAAAACTAATGCTATACTTATCACCCATGCTATTCTTAAAAATAATGCTATCATTAACACCCATGTTATAATTAAAACTAATGCTATCATTAACACCCATTCTATACTTAAAACTAATGCTATCATTAACACCCATGCTATACTTAAAACTAATGCTATCATTAACACCACAGCTATACTTAAAACTAATGCTATCATTAACACCCATGATATACTTAAAACTAATGCTATCATTAATACCCATACTATACTTAAAACTAATACTATCATTAACACCCATGCTATATTTAAAACTAATGCTATCATTAACACCCATGCTATTCTTAAAACTAATGCTATCATTAACACCACAGCTATACTTAAAACTAATGCTATCATTAACACCCATGCTATACTTAAAACTAATGCTATCATTAACACCCATTATATACTTAAAACTAATGCTATCATTAACACCCATGCTATACTTAAAACTAATGCTATCATTAACACCCATGCTATACTTAAAACCAATGCTATCATTAACACCCATGTTATAATTAAAACTAATGCTATCATTAACACCCATGCTATACTTAAAACTAATGCTACCATTAACACCCATGTTATAATTTAAACTAATGCTATCATTAACACCCATGCTATACTTAAAACTAATGCTATCATTAACACCTATGCTATACTTAAAACTAATGTTATCATTAAAACCCATGCTATACTTAAAACTAATGCTATCACTGACATCCATGCTATACTTAAAACTAATACTATCATTAACACCCATGCTATACTTAAAACTAATGCTATCATTAACACACATACTTAAAACTAATGCTATACTTATCACCCATGCTTTCCTTAAAACTAATGCTATCATTAACACCCATGCTATACTTAAAACTAATGCTATCATTAACACCCATGCTATACTTAAAACTAATGCGATAATTAACATCCATGCTATACTTAAAACTAATGCTATCATTAACACCCATGCTATACTTAAAACTAATGCTATACTTATCACCCATGCTATTCTTAAAACTAATGCTATCATTAACACCCATGCTATACTTAAAACTAATGCTATCATTAACACCCATGTTATAATTTAAACTAATGCTATCATTAACACCCATGCTATACTTAAAACTAAAGCTATCATTAACACCCATGCTATACTTAAAACTAATGCTATCATTATCAACCATGCTATACTTAAAACTAATGCTATCATTACACCCATGCTATACCTAAAACTAATGCTATCATTAACACCCATGCTATCCTTACAACAAATCTAATATTATCACCCATGCTATACTTAAAACTAATGATATCATTAAAACCCATGCTATACTTAAAACCAATGCTATCATTAACACCCATGTTATAATTAAAACTAATGCTATCATTAACACCCATGCTATACTTAAAACTAATGCTATCATTAACACCCATGCTATACTTAAAACTAATGCTATTATTAACACCCATGCTATACTTAAAACTAATGCTATACTTATCACCCATGCTTTCCTTAAAACTAATGCTATCATTAACACCCATGCTATACTTAAAACTAATACTATCATTAACACCCATGCTATACTTAAAACTAATGCGATAATTAACATCCATGCTATACTTAAAACTAATGCTATCATTAACACCCATGCTATACTTAAAACTATTGCTATACTTATCACCCATGCTTTCCTTAAAACTAATGCTATCATTAACACCCATGCTATACTTAAAACTAATGCTATCATTAACACCCATGCTATACTTAAAACTAATGCGATAATTAACATCCATGCTATACTTAAAACTAATGCTATCATTAACACCCATTCTATACTTAAAACTAATGCTATACTTATCACCCATGCTATTCTTAAAACTAATGCTATCATTAACACCCATGCTATACTTAAAACTAATGCTATACTTATCACCCATGCTATTCTTAAAACTAATGCTATCATTAACACCCATGCTATACTTAAAACTAATGCTATCATTAACACCCATGTTATAATTTAAACTAATGCTATCATTAACACCCATGCTTTCCTTAAAACTAATGCTATCATTAACACCACAGCTATACTTAAAACTAATGCTATCATTAACACCCATGATATACTTAAAACTAATGCTATCATTAATACCCATACTATACTTAAAACTAATACTATCATTAACACCCATGCTATATTTAAAACTAATGCTATCATTAACACCCATGCTATTCTTAAAACTAATGCTATCATTAACACCACAGCTATACTTAAAACTAATGCTATCATTAACACCCATGCTATACTTAAAACTAATGCTATCATTAACACCCATTATATACTTAAAACTAATGCTATCATTAACACCCATGCTATACTTAAAACTAATGCTATCATTAACACCCATGCTATACTTAAAACCAATGCTATCATTAACACCCATGTTATAATTAAAACTAATGCTATCATTAACACCCATGCTATACTTAAAACTAATGCTACCATTAACACCCATGTTATAATTTAAACTAATGCTATCATTAACACCCATGCTATACTTAAAACTAATGCTATCATTAACACCTATGCTATACTTAAAACTAATGTTATCATTAAAACCCATGCTATACTTAAAACTAATGCTATCACTGACATCCATGCTATACTTAAAACTAATACTATCATTAACACCCATGCTATACTTAAAACTAATGCTATCATTAACACACATACTTAAAACTAATGCTATACTTATCACCCATGCTTTCCTTAAAACTAATGCTATCATTAACACCCATGCTATACTTAAAACTAATGCTATCATTAACACCCATGCTATACTTAAAACTAATGCTATACTTATCACCCATGCTATTCTTAAAACTAATGCTATCATTAACACCCATGCTATACTTAAAACTAATGCTATCATTAACACCCATGTTATAATTTAAACTAATGCTATCATTAACACCCATGCTATACTTAAAACTAAAGCTATCATTAACACCCATGCTATACTTAAAACTAATGCTATCATTATCAACCATGCTATACTTAAAACTAATGCTATCATTACACCCATGCTATACCTAAAACTAATGCTATCATTAACACCCATGCTATCCTTACAACAAATCTAATATTATCACCCATGCTATACTTAAAACTAATGATATCATTAAAACCCATGCTATACTTAAAACCAATGCTATCATTAACACCCATGTTATAATTAAAACTAATGCTATCATTAACACCCATGCTATACTTAAAACTAATGCTATCATTAACACCCATGCTATACTTAAAACTAATGCTATTATTAACACCCATGCTATACTTAAAACTAATGCTATACTTATCACCCATGCTTTCCTTAAAACTAATGCTATCATTAACACCCATGCTATACTTAAAACTAATACTATCATTAACACCCATGCTATACTTAAAACTAATGCGATAATTAACATCCATGCTATACTTAAAACTAATGCTATCATTAACACCCATGCTATACTTAAAACTATTGCTATACTTATCACCCAAGCTTTCCTTAAAACTAATGCTATCATTAACACCCATGCTATACTTAAAACTAATGCTATCATTAACACCCATGCTATACTTAAAACTAATGCGATAATTAACATCCATGCTATACTTAAAACTAATGCTATCATTAACACCCATGCTATACTTAAAACTAATGCTATACTTATCACCCATGCTATTCTTAAAACTAATGCTATCATTAACACCCATGCTATACTTAAAACTAATGCTATACTTATCACCCATGCTATTCTTAAAACTAATGCTATCATTAACACCCATGCTATAATTAAAACTAATGCTATCATTAACACCCATGTTATAATTTAAACTAATGCTATCATTAACACCCATGCTATACTTAAAACTAAAGCTATCATTAACACCCATGCTATACTTAAAACTAATGCTATCATTATCAACCATGCTATACTTAAAACTAATGCTATCATTACACCCATGCTATACCTAAAACTAATGCTATCATTAACACCCATGCTATCCTTACAACAAATCTAATATTATCACCCATGCTATACTTAAAACTAATGATATCATTAAAACCCATGCTATACTTAAAACCAATGCTATCATTAACACCCATGTTATAATTAAAACTAATGCTATCATTAACACCCATGCTATACTTAAAACTAATGCTATACTTATCACCCATGCTATTCTTAAAACTAATGCTATCATTAACACCCATGCTATACTTAAAACTAATGCTATCATTAACGCCCATGTTATAATTTAAACTAATGCTATCATTAACACCCATGCTATACTTAAATCTAATGCTATTATTAACACCCATGCTATACTTAAAACTAATGCTATACTTATCACCCATGCTTTCCTTAAAACTAATGCTATCATTAACACCCATGCTATACTTAAAACTAATACTATCATTAACACCCATGCTATACTTAAAACTAATGCGATAATTAACACCCATGCTATACTTAAAACTAATGCGATAATTAACATCCATGCTATACTTAAAACTAATGCTATCATTAACACCCATGCTATACTTAAAACTAATGCTATACTTATCACCCATGCTATTCTTAAAACTAATGCTATCATTAACACCCATGCTATACTTAAAACTAATGCTATACTTATCACCCATGCTATTCTTAAAACTAATGCTATCATTAACACCCATGCTATACTTAAAACTAATGCTATCATTAACGCCCATGTTATAATTTAAACTAATGCTATCATTAACACCCATGCTATACTTAAAACTAAAGCTATCATTAACACCCATGCTATACTTAAAACTAATGCTATCATTATCAACCATGCTATACTTAAAACTAATGCTATCATTAACACCCATGCTATACTTAAAACTAATGCTATCATTAACACCCATGCTATACTTAAAACTAATGCTATACTTATCACCCATGCTATTCTTAAAACTAATGCTATCATTAACACCCATGCTATACTTAAAACTAATGCTATCATTAACGCCCATGTTATAATTTAAACTAATGCTATCATTAACACCCATGCTATACTTAAAACTAAAGCTATCATTAACACCCATGCTATACTTAAAACTAATGCTATCATTATCAACCATGCTATACTTAAAACTAATGCTATCATTAACACCCATGCTATACTTAAAACTAATACTATCATTAACACCCATGCTATACTTAAAACTAATGCGATAATTAACACCCATGCTATACTTAAAACTAATGCGATAATTAACATCCATGCTATACTTAAAACTAATGCTATCATTAACACCCATGCTATACTTAAAACTAATGCTATACTTATCACCCATGCTATACTTAAAACTAATGATATCATTAAAACCCATGCTATACTTGAAATCAATGCTATCATTAACACCCATGTTATAATTAAAACTAATGCTATCATTAACACCCATGCTATACTTAAAACTAATACTATCATTAACACCCATGCTATACTTAAAACTAATGCGATAATTAACATCCATGCTATACTTAAAACTAATGCTATCATTAACACCCATGCTATACTTAAAACTATTGCTATACTTATCACCCATGCTTTCCTTAAAACTAATGCTATCATTAACCCCCATGCTATACTTAAAACTAATGCTATCATTAACACCCATGCTATACTTAAAACTAATGCGATAATTAACATCCATGCTATACTTAAAACTAATGCTATCATTAACACCCATGCTATACTTAAAACTAATGCTATACTTATCACACATGCTATTCTTAAAACTAATGCTATCATTAACACCCATGCTATACTTAAAACTAATGCTATACTTATCACCCATGCTATTCTTAAAACTAATGCTATCATTAACACCCATGCTATACTTAAAACTAATGCTATCATTAACACCCATGCTATACTTAAAACTAATGCGATAATTAACATCCATGCTATACTTAAAACTAATGCTATCATTAACACCCATGCTATACTTAAAACTAATGCTATACTTATCACCCATGCTATTCTTAAAACTAATGCTATCATTAACACCCATGCTATACTTAAAACTAATGCTATCATTAACACCCATGCTATACTTAAAACTAATGTTATCATTAAAACTAATGCTATACTTAAAACTAATGCTATCACTGACATCCATGCTATACTTAAAACTAATACTATCATTAACACCCATGCTATACTTAAAACTAATGCTATCATTAACACACATACTTAAAACTAATGCTATACTTATCACCCATGCTTTCCTTAAAACTAATGCTATCATTAACACCCATGCTATACTTAAAACTAATGCTATCATTAACACCCATGCTATACTTAAAACTAATGCGATAATTAACATCCATGCTATACTTAAAACTAATTCTATCATTAACACCCATGCTATACTTAAAACTAATGCTATACTTAACACCCATGTTATAATTTAAACTAATGCTATCATTAACACCCATGCTATACTTAAAACTAAAGCTATCATTAAACCCATGCTATACTTAAAACTAATGCTATTATTATCAACCATGCTATACTTAAAACTAATGCTATCATTACACCCATGCTATACCTAAAACTAATGCTATCATTAACACCCATGCTATCCTTACAACAAATCTAATATTATCACCCATGCTATACTTAAAACTAATGATATCATTAAAACCCATGCTCTACTTAAAACCAATGCTATCATTAACACCCATGTTATAATTAAAACTAATGCTATCATTAACACCCATGCTATACTTAAAACTAATGCTATCATTAACACCCATGCTATACTTAAAACTAATGCTATTATTAACACCCATGCTATACTTAAAACTAATGCTATACTTATCACCCATGCTTTCCTTAAAACTAATGCTATCATTAACACCCATGCTATACTTAAAACTAATACTATCATTAACACCCATGCTATACTTAAAACTAATGCGATAATTAACATCCATGCTATACTTAAAACTAATGCTATCATTAACACCCATGCTATACTTAAAACTATTGCTATACTTATCACCCATGCTTTCCTTAAAACTAATGCTATCATTAACACCCATGCTATACTTAAAACTAATGCTATCATTAACACCCATGCTATACTTAAAACTAATGCGATAATTAACATCCATGCTATACTTAAAACTAATGCTATCATTAACACCCATGCTATACTTAAAACTAATGCTATACTTATCACCCATGCTATACTTAAAACTAATGCTATCATTAACACCCATGCTATACTTAAAACTAATGCTATCATTAACGCCCATGTTATAATTTAAACTAATGCTATCATTAACACACATGCTATACTTAAAACTAAAGCTATCATTAACACCCATGCTATACTTAAAACTAATGCTATCATTATCAACCATGCTATACTTAAAACTAATGCTATCATTACACCCATGCTATACCTAAAACTAATGCTATCATTACACCCATGCTATACCTAAAACTAATGCTATCATTAACACCCATGCTATCCTTACAACAAATCTAATATTAACATCCATGCTATACTTAAAACTAATGCTATACTTATCACCCATGCTATTCTTAAAACTAATGCTATCATTAACACCACAGCTATACTTAAAACTAATGCTATCATTAACACCCATGCTATACTTAAAACTAATGCTATCATTAACACCCATGCTATCCTTACAACAAATCTAATATTAACACCCATGCTATACTTAAAACTAATGATATCATTAAAACCCATGCTATACTTGAAATCAATGCTATCATTAACACCCATGTTATAATTAAAACTAATGCTATCATTAACACCCATGCTATACTTAAAACTAATGCTATCATTAACACCATGTTATAATTTAAACTAATGCTATCATTAACACCCATTCTATACTTAAAACTAATGCTATCATTAACACCCATGCTATACTTAAAACTAATGCTATCATTAACACCCATGCTATACTTAAAACTAATGCGATAATTAACATCCATGCTATACTTAAAACTAATGCTATCATTAACACCCATGCTATACTTAAAACTAATGCTATACTTATCACCCATGCTATTCTTAAAACAAATGCTATCATTAACACCCATGCTATACTTAAAACTAATGCTATCATTAACACCCATGTTATAATTTAAACTAATGCTATCATTAACACCCATGCTATACTTAAAACTAAAGCTATCATTAACACCTATGCTATACTTAAAACTAATGCTATCATTATCAACCATGCTATACTTAAAACTAATGCTATCATTACACCCATGCTATACTTAAAACTATTGCTATCATTAACACCCATGATATACTTAAAACTATTGCTATCATTAACACCCATGATATACTTAAAACTAATGCTATCATTAACACCCATGCTATACTTAAAACTAATGCTATTATTAACACCCATGCTATACTTAAAAATAATGCTATACTTATCACCCATGCTTTCCTTAAAACTAATGCTATCATTAACACCCATGCTATACTTAAAACTAATGCTATCATTAACACCCATGCTATACTTAAAACTAATGCGATAATTAACATCCATGCTATACTTAAAACTAATGCTATCATTAACACCCATGCTATACTTAAAACTAATGCTATACTTATCACCCATGCTATTCTTAAAACTAATGCTATCATTAACACCCATGTTATAATTTAAACTAATGCTATCATTAACACCCATGCTATACTTAAAACTAATGCTATCATTAACACCCATGCTATACTTAAAACTAATGCTATACTTATCACCCATGCTTTCCTTAAAACTAATGCTATCATTAACACCCATGCTAAACATAAAATTAATGATATCATTAACACCCATGCTATATTTAAAACTAATGCTATCATTAACACCCATGCTATACTTAAAACTAAAGCTATCATTAACACCCATGCTATACTTAAAACTAATGCTATCATTAACACCCATGCTATACTTAAAACTAATGCGATAATTAACATCCATGCTATACTTAAAACTAATGCTATCATTAACACCCATGATATACTTAAAACTAATGCTATACTTATCACCCATGCTATTCTTAAAACTAATGCTATCATTAACACCCATGTTATAATTTAAACTAATGCTATTATTTACATCCATGCTATACTTAAAACTAATGCTATCATTACACCCATGCTATACCTAAAACTAATGCTATCATTAACACCCATGCTATCCTTACAACAAATCTAATATTAACACCCATGCTATACTTAAAACTAATGATATCATTAAAACCCATGCTATACTTAAAACCAATGCTATCATTAACACCCATGATATACTTAAAACTAATGCTATCATTAACACCCAGCTATACTTAAAACTAATGCTATTATTAACACCCATGCTATATTTAAAACTAATGCTATACTTATCACCCATGCTTTCCTTAAAACTAATGCTATCATTAACACCCATGCTATACTTAAAACTAATGCTATCATTAACACCCATGCTATACTTAAAACTAATGCGATAATTAACATCCATGCTATACTTAAAACTAATGCTATCATTAACACCCATGCTATACTTAAAACTAATGCTATACTTATCACCCATGCTATTCTTAAAACTAATGCTATCATTAACACCCATGTTATAATTTAAACTAATGCTATCATTAACACCCATGCTATACTTAAAACTAATGCTATCATTAACACCCATGCTATACTTAAAACTAATGCTATACTTATCACCCATGCTTTCCTTAAAACTAATGCTATCATTAACACCCATGCTAAACATAAAATTAATGATATCATTAACACCCATGCTATATTTAAAACTAATGCTATCATTAACACCCATGCTATACTTAAAACTAAAGCTATCATTAACACCCATGCTATACTTAAAACTAATGCTATTATTAACACCCATGCTATACTTAAAACTAATGCGATAATTAACATTCATGCTATACTTAAAACTAATGCTATCATTAACACCCATGCTATACTTAAAAATAATGCTATACTTATCACCCATGCTATTCTTAAAACTAATGCTATCATTAACACCCATGTTATAATTTAAACTAATGCTATTATTAACATCCATGCTATACTTAAAACTAATGCTATCATTACACCCATGCTATACCTAAAACTAATGCTATCATTAACACCCATGCTATCCTTACAACAAATCTAATATTAACACCCATGCTATACTTAAAACTAATGATATCATTAAAACCCATGCTATACTTAAAACCAATGCTATCATTAACACCCATGTTATAATTAAAACTAATGCTATCATTAACACCCATGCTATACTTAAAACTAATGCTATCATTAACACCCATGTTATAATTTAAACTAATGCTATCATTAACACCCATGCTATACTTAAAACTAATGCTATCATTAACACCCATGCTATACTTAAAACTAATCCTATCATTAACACCCATGCTATACTTAACACTAATGCTATCATTAACACCCATGCTATACTTAAAAATAATGATATCATTAACATCCATGCTATACTTAAAACTAATGCTATCATTAACACCCATGCTATATTTAAAACTAATGCTATACTTATCACCCATGCTATGCTTAAAACTAATGCTATCATTAACACCACAGCTATACTTAAAACTAATGCTATCATTAACACCCATGATATACTTAAAACTAATTCTATCATTAATACCCATACTATACTTAAAACTAATACTATCATTAACACCCATGCTATATTTAAAACTAATGCTATCATTAACACCCATGCTATACTTAAAACTAATGCTATCATTAACACCCATGCTATACTTAAAACTAATGCTATCATTAACACCCATTCTATACTTAAAACTAATGCTATCATTAACACCCATGCTATACTTAAAACTAATGCTATCATTAACACCCATGCTATACTTAAAACCAATGCTATCATTAACACCCATGTTATAATTTAAACTAATGCTATCATTAACACCCATGCTATACTTAAAACTAATGCTATCATTAACACCCATGCTATACTTAAAACTAATAATATCATTAACACCCATGCTATACTTAAAACTAATGCTATCATTAACACCCATGCTATACTTAAAACCAATGCTATCATTAACACCCATGTTATAATTAAAACTAATGCTATCATTAACACCCATGCTATACTTAAAACTAATGCTATCATTAACACCCATGTTATAATTTAAACTAATGCTATCATTAACACCCATGCTATACTTAAAACTAATGCTATCATTAACATCCATGCTATACTTAAAACCAATGCTATCATTAACACCCATGTTATAATTTAAACTAATGCTATCATTAACACCCATGCTATCCTTACAACAAATCTAATATTAACACCCATGCTATACTTAAAACTAATGATATCATTAAAACCCATGCTATACTTAAAACCAATGCTATCATTAACACCCATGTTATAATTAAAACTAATGCTATCATTAACACCCATGCTATACTTAAAACTAATGCTATCATTAACACCCATGTTATAATTTAAACTAATGCTATCATTAACACCCATGCTATACTTAAAACTAATGCTATCATTAACACCCATGATATACTTAAAACTAATGCTATCATTAACACCCATGTTATAATTAAAACTAATGCTATCATTAACACCCATGCTATACTTAAAACTAATGCTATCATTAACACCCATGCTATACTTAAAACTAATGCTATTATTAACACCCATGCTATACTTAAAACTAATGCTATACTTATCAACCATGCTTTCCTTAAAACTAATGCTATCATTAACACCCATTCTATACTTAAAACTAATACTATCATTAACACCCATGCTATACTTAAAACTAATGCGATAATTAACCTCCATGCTATACTTAAAACTAATGCTATCATTAACACCCATGCTATACTTAAAACTATTGCTATACTTATCACCCATGCTTTCCTTAAAACTAATGCTATCATTAACACCCATGCTATACTTAAAACTAATGCGATAATTAACATCCATGCTATACTTAAAACTAATGCTATCATTAACACCCATGCTATACTTAAAACTAATGCTATACTTATCACCCATGCTATTCTTAAAACTAATGCTATCATTAACACCCATGCTATACTTAAAACTAATGCTATACTTATCACCCATGCTATTCTTAAAACTAATGCTATCATTAACACCCATGCTATACTTAAAACTAATGCTATCATTAACACCCATGTTATAATTTAAACTAATGCTATCATTAACACCATTGCTATACTTAAAACTAAAGCTATCATTAACACCCATGCTATACTTAAAACTAATGCTATCATTATCAACCACGTTATACTTAAAACTAATGCTATCATTACACCCATGCTATACCTAAAACTAATGCTATCATTAACACCCATGCTATCCTTACAACAAATCTAATATTAACACCCATGCTATACTTAAAACTAATGATATCATTAAAACCCATGCTATACTTAAAACCAATGCTATCATTAACACCCATGTTATAATTTAAACTAATGTTATCATTAACACCCATGCTATACTTAAAACTAATGCTATCATTAACACCCATGCTATACTTAAAACTAATAATATCATTAACATCCATGCTATACTTAAAACTAATGCTATAATTGACATCCATGCTATACTTAAAACTAATGCTATCATTAACACCCATGCTATACTTAAAACTAATGCTATCATTAACACCCATGCTATACTTAAAACCAATGCTATCATTAACACCCATGTTATAATTAAAACTAATGCTATCATTAACACCCATGCTATACTTAAAACTAATGCTATCATTAACACCCATGTTATAATTTAAACTAATGCTATCATTAACACCCATGCTATACTTAAAACTAATGCTATCATTAACACCCATGCTATACTTAAAAATAATGCTATCATTAACACCCATGCTATATTAAAACTAATGCTATCATTAACACCCATGCTATACTTAAAACTAATGCTATCATTAACACCCATGCTATACTTAAAACTAATGCTATCATTAACACCAATGCTATACTTAAAAATAATTATATCATTAACACCCATTTATAATTAAAACTAATGCTATCATTAACACCCATGCTATCCTTACAACAAATCTAATATTAACACCCATGCTATACTTAAAACTAATGATATCATTAAAACCCATGCTATACTTAAAACCAATGCTATCATTAACACCCATGTTATAATTAAAACTAATGCTATCATTAACACCCATGCTATACTTAAAACTAATGCTATCATTAACACCCATGTTATAATTTAAACTAATGCTATCATTAACACCCATGCTATACTTAAAACTAATGCTATCATTAACACCCATGCTATACTTAAATCTAATGCTATCATTAACACCCATGTTATAATTAAAACTAATGCTATCATTAACACCCATGCTATACTTAAAACTAATGCTATCATTAACACCCATGCTATACTTAAAAATAATGCTATTATTAACACCCATGCTATACTTAAAACTAATGCTATACTTATCACCCATGCTTTCCTTAAAACTAATGCTATCATTAACACCCATGCTATACTTAAAACTAATACTATCATTAACACCCATGCTATACTTAAAACTAATGCGATAATTAACATCCATGCTATACTTAAAACTAATGCTATCATTAACACCCATGCTATACTTAAAACTATTGCTATACTTATCACCCATGCTTTCCTTAAAACTAATGCTATCATTAACACCCATGCTATACTTAAAACTAATGCGATAATTAACATCCATGCTATACTTAAAACTAATGCTATCATTAACACCCATGCTATACTTAAAACTAATGCTATACTTATCACCCATGCTATTCTTAAAACTAATGCTATCATTAACACCCATGCTATACTTAAAACTAATGCTATACTTATCACCCATGCTATTCTTAAAACTAATGCTATCATTAACACCCATGCTATACTTAAAACTAATGCTATCATTAACACCCATGTTATAATTTAAACTAATGCTATCATTAACACCCATGCTATACTTAAAACTAAAGCTATCATTAACACCCATGCTATACTTAAAACTAATGCTATCATTATCAACCACGTTATACTTAAAACTAATGCTATCATTACACCCATGCTATACCTAAAACTAATGCTATCATTAACACCCATGCTATCCTTACAACAAATCTAATATTAACACCCATGCTATACTTAAAACTAATGATATCATTAAAACCCATGCTATACTTAAAACCAATGCTATCATTAACACCCATGTTATAATTAAAACTAATGCTATCATTAACACCCATGCTATACTTAAAACTAGTGCTATCATTAACACCCATGCTATACTTAAAACTAATGCTATTATTAACACCCATGCTATACTTAAAACTAATGCTATACTTATCACCCATGCTTTCCTTAAAACTAATGCTATCATTAACACCCATGCTATACTTAAAACTATTGCTATCATTAACACCCATGATATACTTAAAACTAATGCTATCATTAACACCCATGCTATACTTAAAACTAATGCTATTATTAACACCCATGCTATACTTAAAACTAATGCTATACTTATCACCCATGTTTTCCTTAAAACTAATGCTATCATTAACACCCATGCTATACTTAAAACTAATGCTATCATTAACACCCATGCTATACTTAAAACTAATGCTATCATTAACACCCATGTTATAATTTAAACTAATGCTATCATTAACACCCATGTTATAATTTAAACTAATGCTATCATTAACACCCATGCTATACTTAAAACTAAAGCTATCATTAACACCCATGCTATACTTAAAACTAATGCTATCATTATCAACCACGTTATACTTAAAACTAATGCTATCATTACACCCATGCTATACCTAAAACTAATGCTATCATTAACACCCATGCTATCCTTACAACAAATCTAATATTAACACCCATGCTATACTTAAAACTAATGATATCATTAAAACCCATGCTATACTTAAAACCAATGCTATCATTAACACCCATGCTATACTTAAAACTAATACTATCATTAACACCCATGCTATACTTAAAACTAATGCGATAATTAACATCCATGCTATACTTAAAACTAATGCTATCATTAACACCCATGCTATACTTAAAACTATTGCTATACTTATCACCCATGCTTTCCTTAAAACTAATGCTATCATTAACACCCATGCTATACTTAAAACTAATGCGATAATTAACATCCATGCTATACTTAAAACTAATGCTATCATTAACACCCATGCTATACTTAAAACTAATGCTATACTTATCACCCATGCTATTCTTAAAACTAATGCTATCATTAACACCCATGCTATACTTAAAACTAATGCTATACTTATCACCCATGCTATTCTTAAAACTAATGCTATCATTAACACCCATGCTATACTTAAAACTAATGCTATCATTAACACCCATGTTATAATTTAAACTAATGCTATCATTAACACCCATGCTATACTTAAAACTAAAGCTATCATTAACACCCATGCTATACTTAAAACTAATGCTATCATTATCAACCACGTTATACTTAAAACTAATGCTATCATTACACCCATGCTATACCTAAAACTAATGCTATCATTAACACCCATGCTATCCTTACAACAAATCTAATATTAACACCCATGCTATACTTAAAACTAATGATATCATTAAAACCCATGCTATACTTAAAACCAATGCTATCATTAACACCCATGTTATAATTAAAACTAATGCTATCATTAACACCCATGCTATACTTAAAACTAGTGCTATCATTAACACCCATGCTATACTTAAAACTAATGCTATTATTAACACCCATGCTATACTTAAAACTAATGCTATACTTATCACCCAAGCTTTCCTTAAAACTAATGCTATCATTAACACCCATGCTATACTTAAAACTAATGCTATCATTAACACCAATGCTATACTTAAAAATAATTATATCATTAACACCCATTTATAATTAAAACTAATGCTATCATTAACACCCATGCTATCCTTACAACAAATCTAATATTAACACCCATGCTATACTTAAAACTAATGATATCATTAAAACCCATGCTATACTTAAAACCAATGCTATCATTAACACCCATGTTATAATTAAAACTAATGCTATCATTAACACCCATGCTATACTTAAAACTAATGCTATCATTAACACCCATGTTATAATTTAAACTAATGCTATCATTAACACCCATGCTATACTTAAAACTAATGCTATCATTAACACCCATGCTATACTTAAAACTAATGCTATCATTAACACCCATGTTATAATTAAAACTAATGCTATCATTAACACCCATGCTATACTTAAAACTAATGCTATCATTAACACCCATGCTATACTTAAAACTAATGCTATTATTAACACCCATGCTATACTTAAAACTAATGCTATACTTATCACCCATGCTTTCCTTAAAACTAATGCTATCATTAACACCCATTCTATACTTAAAACTAATACTATCATTAACACCCATGCTATACTTAAAACTAATGCGATAATTAACCTCCATGCTATACTTAAAACTAATGCTATCATTAACACCCATGCTATACTTAAAACTATTGCTATACTTATCACCCATTCTTTCCTTAAAACTAATGCTATCATTAACACCCATGCTATACTTAAAACTAATGCGATAATTAACATCCATGCTATACTTAAAACTAATGCTATCATTAACACCCATGCTATACTTAAAACTAATGCTATACTTATCACCCATGCTATTCTTAAAACTAATGCTATCATTAACACCCATGCTATACTTAAAACTAATGCTATACTTATCACCCATGCTATTCTTAAAACTAATGCTATCATTAACACCCATGCTATACTTAAAACTAATGCTATCATTAACACCCATGTTATAATTTAAACTAATGCTATCATTAACACCATTGCTATACTTAAAACTAAAGCTATCATTAACACCCATGCTATACTTAAAACTAATGCTATCATTATCAACCACGTTATACTTAAAACTAATGCTATCATTACACCCATGCTATACCTAAAACTAATGCTATCATTAACACCCATGCTATCCTTACAACAAATCTAATATTAACACCCATGCTATACTTAAAACTAATGATATCATTAAAACCCATGCTATACTTAAAACCAATGCTATCATTAACACCCATGTTATAATTTAAACTAATGTTATCATTAACACCCATGCTATACTTAAAACTAATGCTATCATTAACACCCATGCTATACTTAAAACTAATAATATCATTAACATCCATGCTATACTTAAAACTAATGCTATAATTGACATCCATGCTATACTTAAAACTAATGCTATCATTAACACCCATGCTATACTTAAAACTAATGCTATCATTAACACCCATGCTATACTTAAAACCAATGCTATCATTAACACCCATGTTATAATTAAAACTAATGCTATCATTAACACCCATGCTATACTTAAAACTAATGCTATCATTAACACCCATGTTATAATTTAAACTAATGCTATCATTAACACCCATGCTATACTTAAACTAATGCTATCATTAACACCCATGCTATACTTAAAAATAATGCTATCATTAACACCCATGCTATATTAAAACTAATGCTATCATTAACACCCATGCTATACTTAAAACTAATGCTATCATTAACACCCATGCTATACTTAAAACTAATGCTATCATTAACACCAATGCTATACTTAAAAATAATTATATCATTAACACCCATTTATAATTAAAACTAATGCTATCATTAACACCCATGCTATCCTTACAACAAATCTAATATTAACACCAATGCTATACTTAAAACTAATGATATCATTAAAACCCATGCTATACTTAAAACCAATGCTATCATTAACACCCATGTTATAATTATAACTAATGCTATCATTAACACCCATGCTATACTTAAAACTAATGCTATCATTAACACCCATGTTATAATTTAAACTAATGCTATCATTAACACCCATGCTATACTTAAATCTAATGCTATCATTAACACCCATGTTATAATTAAAACTAATGCTATCATTAACACCCATGCTATACTTAAAACTAATGCTATCATTAACACCCATGCTATACTTAAAAATAATGCTATTATTAACACCCATGCTATACTTAAAACTAATGCTATACTTATCACCCATGCTTTCCTTAAAACTAATGCTATCATTAACACCCATGCTATACTTAAAACTAATACTATAATTAACACCCATGCTATACTTAAAACTAATGCGATAATTAACATCCATGCTATACTTAAAACTAATGCTATCATTAACACCCATGCTATACTTAAAACTATTGCTATACTTATCACCCATGCTTTCCTTAAAACTAATGCTATCATTAACACCCATGCTATACTTAAAACTAATGCGATAATTAACATCCATGCTATACTTAAAACTAATGCTATCATTAACACCCATGCTATACTTAAAACTAATGCTATACTTATCACCCATGCTATTCTTAAAAATAATGCTATCATTAACACCCATGCTATACTTAAAACTAATGCTATACTTATCACCCATGCTATTCTTAAAACTAATGCTATCATTAACACCCATGCTATACTTAAAAATAATGCTATCATTAACACCCATGTTATAATTTAAACTAATGCTATCATTAACACCCATGCTATACTTAAAACTAAAGCTATCATTAACACCCATGCTATACTTAAAACTAATGCTATCATTATCAACCACGTTATACTTAAAACTAATGCTATCATTACACCCATGCTATACCTAAAACTAATGCTATCATTAACACCCATGCTATCCTTACAACAAATCTAATATTAACACCCATGCTATACTTAAAACTAATGATATCATTAAAACCCATGCTATACTTAAAACCAATGCTATCATTAACACCCATGTTATAATTAAAACTAATGCTATCATTAACACCCATGCTATACTTAAAACTAGTGCTATCATTAACACCCATGCTATACTTAAAACTAATGCTATTATTAACACCCATGAAATACTTAAAACTAATGCTATACTTATCACCCATGCTTTCCTTAAAACTAATGCTATCATTAACACCCATGCTATACTTAAAACTATTGCTATCATTAACACCCATGATATACTTAAAACTAATGCTATCATTAACACCCATGCTATACTTAAAACTAATGCTATTATTAACACCCATGCTATACTTAAAACTAATGCTATACTTATCACCCATGCTTTCCTTAAAACTAATGCTATCATTAACACCCATGCTATACTTAAAACTAATGCTATCATTAACACCCATGCTATACTTAAAACTAATGCGATAATTAACATCCATGCTATACTTAAAACTAATGCTATCATTAACACCCATGCTATACTTAAAACTAATGCTATACTTATCACCCATGCTATTCTTAAAACTAATGCTATCATTAACACCCATGTTATAATTTAAACTAATGCTATCATTAACACCCATGCTATACTTAAAACTAATGCTATCATTAACACCCATGCTATACTTAAAACTAATGCTATACTTATCACCCATGCTTTCCTTAAAACTAATGCTATCATTAACACCCATGCTAAACATAAAATTAATGATATCATTAACACCCATGCTATATTTAAAACTAATGCTATCATTAACACCCATGCTATACTTAAAACTAAAGCTATCATTAACACCCATGCTATACTTAAAACTAATGCTATCATTAACACCCATGCTATACTTAAAACTAATGCGATAATTAACATCCATGCTATACTTAAAACTAATGCTATCATTAACACCCATGCTATACTTAAAACTAATGCTATACTTATCACCCATGCTATTCTTAAAACTAATGCTATCATTAACACCCATGTTATAATTTAAACTAATGCTATTATTAACATCCATGCTATACTTAAAACTAATGCTATCATTACACCCATGCTATACCTAAAACTAATGCTATCATTAACACCCATGCTATCCTTACAACAAATCTAATATTAACACCCATGCTATACTTAAAACTAATGATATCATTAAAACCCATGCTATACTTAAAACCAATGCTATCATTAACACCCATGTTATAATTAAAACTAATGCTATCATTAACACCCATGCTATACTTAAAACTAATGCTATCATTAACACCCATGCTATACTTAAAACTAATGCTATTATTAACACCCATGCTATACTTAAAACTAATGCTATACTTATCACCCATGCTTTCCTTAAAACTAATGCTATCATTAACACCCATGCTATACTTAAAACTATTGCTATCATTAACACCCATGATATACTTAAAACTAATGCTATCATTAACACCCATGCTATACTTAAAACTAATGCTATTATTAACACCCATGCTATACTTAAAACTAATGCTATACTTATCACCCATGCTTTCCTTAAAACTAATGCTATCATTAACACCCATGCTATACTTAAAACTAATGATATCATTAACACCCATGCTATATTTAAAACTAATGCTATCATTAACACCCATGCTATACTTAAAACTAAAGCTATCATTAACACCCATGCTATACTTAAAACTAATGCTATCATTAACACCCATGCTATACTTAAAACTAATGCGATAATTAACATCCATGCTATACTTAAAACTAATGCTATCATTAACACCCATGCTATACTTAAAACTAATGCTATACTTATCACCCATGCTATTCTTAAAACTAATGCTATCATTAACACCCATGTTATAATTTAAACTAATGCTATTATTAACATCCATGCTATACTTAAAACTAATGCTATCATTAACACCCATGCTATACTTAAAACTAATGCTATCATTAACACCCATGCTATACTTAACACTAATGCTATCATTAACACCCATGCTATACTTAAAAATAATGATATCATTAACATCCATGCTATACTTAAAACTAATGCTATCATTAACACCCATGCTATATTTAAAACTAATGCTATACTTATCACCCATGCTATGCTTACAACTAATGCTATCATTAACTCCACAGCTATACTTAAAACTAAAGCTATCATTAACACCCATGCTATACTTAAAACTAATGCTATCATTAACACCCATGCTATACTTAAAACTAATGCGATAATTAACATCCATGCTATACTTAAAACTAATGCTATCATTAACACCCATGCTATATTTAAAACTAATGCTATCATTAACACCCATGCTATACTTAAAACTAATGCTATCATTAACACCCATGCTATACTTAAAACTAATGCTATCATTAACACCCATTCTATACTTAAAACTAATGCTATCATTAACACCCATGCTATACTTAAAACTAATGCTATCATTAACACCCATGCTATACTTAAAACCAATGCTATCATTAACACCCATGTTATAATTTAAACTAATGCTATCATTAACACCCATGCTATACTTAAAACTAATGCTATCATTAACACCCATGCTATACTTAAAACTAATGCTATCATTAACACCCATGCTATACTTAAAACCAATAATATCATTAACACCCATGCTATACTTAAAACTAATGCTATAATTGACATCCATGCTATACTTAAAACTAATGCTATCATTAACACCCATGCTATACTTAAAACTAATGCTATCATTAACACCCATGCTATACTTAAAACCAATGCTATCATTAACACCCATGTTATAATTAAAACTAATGCTATCATTAACACCCATGCTATAATTAAAACTAATGCTATCATTAACACCCATGTTATAATTTAAACTAATGCTATCATTAACACCCATGCTATACTTAAAACTAATGCTATCATTAACACCCATGCTATACTTAAAACTAATGCTATCATTAACACCCATGCTATATTAAAACTAATGCTATCATTAACACCCATGCTATACTTAAAACTAATGCTATCATTAACACCCATGCTATACTTAAAACTAATGCTATCATTAACACCAATGCTATACTTAAAAATAATTATATCATTAACACCCATTTATAATTAAAACTAATGCTATCATTAACACCCATGCTATCCTTACAACAAATCTAATATTAACACCCATGCTATACTTAAAACTAATGATATCATTAAAACCCATGCTATACTTAAAACCAATGCTATCATTAACACCCATGTTATAATTAAAACTAATGCTATCATTAACACCCATGCTATACTTAAAACTAGTGCTATCATTAACACCCATGCTATACTTAAAACTAATGCTATTATTAACACCCATGAAATACTTAAAACTAATGCTATACTTATCACCCATGCTTTCCTTAAAACTAATGCTATCATTAACACCCATGCTATACTTAAAACTATTGCTATCATTAACACCCATGATATACTTAAAACTAATGCTATCATTAACACCCATGCTATACTTAAAACTAATGCTATTATTAACACCCATGCTATACTTAAAACTAATGCTATACTTATCACCCATGCTTTCCTTAAAACTAATGCTATCATTAACACCCATGCTATACTTAAAACTAATGCTATCATTAACACCCATGCTATACTTAAAACTAATGCGATAATTAACATCCATGCTATACTTAAAACTAATGCTATCATTAACACCCATGCTATACTTAAAACTAATGCTATACTTATCACCCATGCTATTCTTAAAACTAATGCTATCATTAACACCCATGTTATAATTTAAACTAATGCTATCATTAACACCCATGCTATACTTAAAACTAATGCTATCATTAACACCCATGCTATACTTAAAACTAATGCTATACTTATCACCCATGCTTTCCTTAAAACTAATGCTATCATTAACACCCATGCTAAACATAAAATTAATGATATCATTAACACCCATGCTATATTTAAAACTAATGCTATCATTAACACCCATGCTATACTTAAAACTAAAGCTATCATTAACACCCATGCTATACTTAAAACTAATGCTATCATTAACACCCATGCTATACTTAAAACTAATGCGATAATTAACATCCATGCTATACTTAAAACTAATGCTATCATTAACACCCATGCTATACTTAAAACTAATGCTATACTTATCACCCATGCTATTCTTAAAACTAATGCTATCATTAACACCCATGTTATAATTTAAACTAATGCTATTATTAACATCCATGCTATACTTAAAACTAATGCTATCATTACACCCATGCTATACCTAAAACTAATGCTATCATTAACACCCATGCTATCCTTACAACAAATCTAATATTAACACCCATGCTATACTTAAAACTAATGATATCATTAAAACCCATGCTATACTTAAAACCAATGCTATCATTAACACCCATGTTATAATTAAAACTAATGCTATCATTAACACCCATGCTATACTTAAAACTAATGCTATCATTAACACCCATGCTATACTTAAAACTAATGCTATTATTAACACCCATGCTATACTTAAAACTAATGCTATACTTATCACCCATGCTTTCCTTAAAACTAATGCTATCATTAACACCCATGCTATACTTAAAACTATTGCTATCATTAACACCCATGATATACTTAAAACTAATGCTATCATTAACACCCATGCTATACTTAAAACTAATGCTATTATTAACACCCATGCTATACTTAAAACTAATGCTATACTTATCACCCATGCTTTCCTTAAAACTAATGCTATCATTAACACCCATGCTATACTTAAAACTAATGATATCATTAACACCCATGCTATATTTAAAACTAATGCTATCATTAACACCCATGCTATACTTAAAACTAAAGCTATCATTAACACCCATGCTATACTTAAAACTAATGCTATCATTAACACCCATGCTATACTTAAAACTAATGCGATAATTAACATCCATGCTATACTTAAAACTAATGCTATCATTAACACCCATGCTATACTTAAAACTAATGCTATACTTATCACCCATGCTATTCTTAAAACTAATGCTATCATTAACACCCATGTTATAATTTAAACTAATGCTATTATTAACATCCATGCTATACTTAAAACTAATGCTATCATTAACACCCATGCTATACTTAAAACTAATGCTATCATTAACACCCATGCTATACTTAACACTAATGCTATCATTAACACCCATGCTATACTTAAAAATAATGATATCATTAACATCCATGCTATACTTAAAACTAATGCTATCATTAACACCCATGCTATATTTAAAACTAATGCTATACTTATCACCCATGCTATGCTTACAACTAATGCTATCATTAACTCCACAGCTATACTTAAAACTAAAGCTATCATTAACACCCATGCTATACTTAAAACTAATGCTATCATTAACACCCATGCTATACTTAAAACTAATGCGATAATTAACATCCATGCTATACTTAAAACTAATGCTATCATTAACACCCATGCTATATTTAAAACTAATGCTATCATTAACACCCATGCTATACTTAAAACTAATGCTATCATTAACACCCATGCTATACTTAAAACTAATGCTATCATTAACACCCATTCTATACTTAAAACTAATGCTATCATTAACACCCATGCTATACTTAAAACTAATGCTATCATTAACACCCATGCTATACTTAAAACCAATGCTATCATTAACACCCATGTTATAATTTAAACTAATGCTATCATTAACACCCATGCTATACTTAAAACTAATGCTATCATTAACACCCATGCTATACTTAAAACTAATGCTATCATTAACACCCATGCTATACTTAAAACCAATAATATCATTAACACCCATGCTATACTTAAAACTAATGCTATAATTGACATCCATGCTATACTTAAAACTAATGCTATCATTAACACCCATGCTATACTTAAAACTAATGCTATCATTAACACCCATGCTATACTTAAAACCAATGCTATCATTAACACCCATGTTATAATTAAAACTAATGCTATCATTAACACCCATGCTATAATTAAAACTAATGCTATCATTAACACCCATGTTATAATTTAAACTAATGCTATCATTAACACCCATGCTATACTTAAAACTAATGCTATCATTAACACCCATGCTATACTTAAAACTAATGCTATCATTAACACCCATGCTATATTAAAACTAATGCTATCATTAACACCCATGCTATACTTAAAACTAATGCTATCATTAACACCCATGCTATACTTAAAACTAATGCTATCATTAACACCAATGCTATACTTAAAAATAATTATATCATTAACACCCATTTATAATTAAAACTAATGCTATCATTAACACCCATGCTATCCTTACAACAAATCTAATATTAACACCCATGCTATACTTAAAACTAATGATATCATTAAAACCCATGCTATACTTAAAACCAATGCTATCATTAACACCCATGTTATAATTAAAACTAATGCTATCATTAACACCCATGCTATACTTAAAACTAATGCTATCATTAACACCCATGTTATAATTTAAACTAATGCTATCATTAACACCCATGCTATACTTAAAACTAATGCTATCATTAACACCCATGCTATACTTAAAACTAATGCTATCATTAACACCCATGCTATACTTAAAACTAATGCTATCATTAACCCCCATGCTATACTTAAAACTAATTATATCATTAACACCCATGCTATACTTAAAACCAATGCTATCATTAACACCCATGTTATAATTAAAACTAATGCTATCATTAACACCCATGCTATACTTAAAACTAATGCTATCATTAACACCCATGTTATAATTTAAACTAATGCTATCATTAACACCCATGCTATATTAAAACTAATGCTATCATTAACACCCATGCTATACTTAAAACTAATGCTATCATTAACACCCATGCTATACTTAAAACTAATGCTATCATTAACACCCATGCTATACTTAAAACTAATGCTATCATTAACACCCATGTTATAATTTAAACTAATGCTATCATTAACACCCATGCTATATTAAAACTAATGCTATCATTAACACCCATGCTATACTTAAAACTAATGCTATCATTAACACCCATGTTATAATTTAAACTAATGCTATCATTAACACCCATGCTATACTTAAAACTAATGCTATCATTAACACCCATGCTATACTTAAAACTAATGCTATACTTATCACCCATGATATGCTTAAAACTAATGCTATCATTAACACCCATGCTATACTTAAAACTAATGCTATCATTAACACCCATGATATACTTAAAACTAATGCTATAATTAACACCCATGCTATACTTAAAACTAATGCTATCATTAACACCCATGCTATACTTAAAACTAATGCTATACTTATCACCCATTCTATTCTTAAAACTAATGCTATCATTAACACCCATGTTATAATTTAAACTAATGCTATCATTAACACCCATGCTATACTTAAAACTAATGCTATCATTAACACCCATGCTATACTTAAAACTAATGCTATCATTAACATCCATGCTATACTTAAAACCAATGCTATCATTAACACCCATGTTATAATTAAAACTAATGCTATCATTAACACCCATGCTATACTTAAAACTAATGCTATCATTAACACCCATGTTATAATTTAAACTAATGCTATCATTAACACCCATGCTATATTAAAACTAATGCTATCATTAACACCCATGCTATACTTAAAACCAATGCTATCATTAACACCCATGTTTAAATAAAACTAATGCTATCATTAACACCCATGCTATACTTAAAACTAATGCTATCATTAACACCCATGTTATAATTTAAACTAATGCTATCATTAACACCCATGCTATACTTAAAACCAATGCTATCATTAACACCCATGTTATAATTAAAACTAATGCTATCATTAACACCCATGCTATACTTAAAACTAATGCTATCATTAACACCCATGTTATAATTTAAACTAATGCTATCATTAACACCCATGCTATATTAAAACTAATGCTATCATTAACACCCATGCTATACTTAAAACTAATGCTATCATTAACACCCATGCTATACTTAAAACTAATGCTATCATTAACACCCATGCTATACTTAAAACTAATGCTATCATTAACACCCATGTTATAATTTAAACTAATGCTATCATTAACACCCATGCTATATTAAAACTAATGCTATCATTAACACCCATGCTATACTTAAAACTAATGCTATCATTAACACCCATGTTATAATTTAAACTAATGCTATCATTAACACCCATGCTATACTTAAAACTAATGCTATCATTAACACCCATGCTATACTTAAAACTAATGCTATACTTATCACCCATGATATGCTTAAAACTAATGCTATCATTAACACCCATGCTATACTTAAAACTAATGCTATCATTAACACCCATGATATACTTAAAACTAATGCTATAATTAACACCCATGCTATACTTAAAACTAATGCTATCATTAACACCCATGCTATACTTAAAACTAATGCTATACTTATCACCCATTCTATTCTTAAAACTAATGCTATCATTAACACCCATGTTATAATTTAAACTAATGCTATCATTAACACCCATGCTATACTTAAAACTAATGCTATCATTAACACCCATGCTATACTTAAAACTAATGCTATCATTAACATCCATGCTATACTTAAAACCAATGCTATCATTAACACCCATGTTATAATTAAAACTAATGCTATCATTAACACCCATGCTATACTTAAAACTAATGCTATCATTAACACCCATGTTATAATTTAAACTAATGCTATCATTAACACCCATGCTATATTAAAACTAATGCTATCATTAACACCCATGCTATACTTAAAACCAATGCTATCATTAACACCCATGTTTAAATAAAACTAATGCTATCATTAACACCCATGCTATACTTAAAACTAATGCTATCATTAACACCCATGTTATAATTTAAACTAATGCTATCATTAACACCCATGCTATACTTAAAACTAATGCTATCATTAACACCCATGCTATACTTAAAACTAATGCTATCATTAACACCCATGCTATACTTAAAACCAATGCTATCATTAACACCCATGTTATAATTAAAACTAATGCTATCATTAACACCCATGCTATACTTAAAACTAATGCTATAATTGACATCCATGCTATACTTAAAACTAATGCTATCATTAACACCCATGCTATACTTAAAACTAATGCTATCATTAACACCCATGCTATACTTAAAACCAATGCTATCATTAACACCCATGTTATAATTAAAACTAATGCTATCATTAACACCCATGCTATACTTAAAACTAATGCTATCATTAACACCCATGTTATAATTTAAACTAATGCTATCATTAACACCCATGCTATATTAAAACTAATGCTATCATTAACACCCATGCTATACTTAAAACCAATGCTATCATTAACACCCATGTTATAATTAAAACTAATGCTATCATTAACACCCATGCTATACTTAAAACTAATGCTATCATTAACACCCATGTTATAATTTAAACTAATGCTATCATTAACACCCATGCTATACTTAAAACTAATGCTATCATTAACACCCATGCTATACTTAAAACTAATGCTATCATTAACACCCATGCTATACTTAAAACCAATGTTATCATTAACACCCATGTTATAATTAAAACTAATGCTATCATTAACACCCATGCTATACTTATAACTAATGCTATAATTGACATCCATGCTATACTTAAAACTAATGCTATCATTAACACCCATGCTATACTTAAAACTAATGCTATCATTAACACCCATGCTATACTTAAAACCAATGCTATCATTAACACCCATGTTATACTTAAAACTAATGCTATCATTAATACCCATACTATACTTAAAACTAATACTATCATTAACACCCATGCTATATTTAAAACTAATGCTATCATTAACACCCATTCTATACTTAAAACTAATGCTATCATTAACACCCATGCTATACTTAAAACTAATGCGATAATTAACATCCATGCTATACTTAAAACTAATGCTATCATTAACACCCATGCTATACTTAAAACTAATGCTATACTTATCACCCATGCTATTCTTAAAACTAATGCTATCATTAACACCCATGCTATACTTAAAACTAATGCTATACTTATCACCCATGCTATTCTTAAAACTAATGCTATCATTAACACCCATGCTATACTTAAAACTAATGCTATCATTAACACCCATGTTATAATTTAAACTAATGCTATCATTAACACCCATGCTATACTTAAAACTAAAGCTATCATTAACACCCATGCTATACTTAAAACTAATGCTATCATTAACACCCATGCTATACTTAAAACTAATGCTATCATTAACACCCATGCTATACTTAAAACCAATGCTATCATTAACACCCATGTTATACTTAAAACTAATGCTATCATTAATACCCATACTATACTTAAAACTAATACTATCATTAACACCCATGCTATATTTAAAACTAATGCTATCATTAACACCCATTCTATACTTAAAACTAATGCTATCATTAACACCCATGCTATACTTAAAACTAATGCTATCATTAACACCCATGCTATACTTAAAACTAATGCTATTATTAACACCCATGCTATACTTAAAACTAATGCTATACTTATCACCCATGCTTTCCTTAAAACTAATGCTATCATTAACACCCATGCTATACTTAAAACTAATGCTATCATTAACACCCATGCTATACTTAAAACTAATGCTATACTTATCACCCATGCTATTCTTAAAACTAATGCTATCATTAACACCCATGTTATAATTTAAACTAATGCTATCATTAACACCCATGCTATACTTAAAACTAATGCTATCATTAACACCCATGCTATACTTAAAACTAATGCTATACTTATCACCCATGCTTTCCTTAAAACTAATGCTATCATTAACACCCATGCTAAACATAAAATTAATGATATCATTAACACCCATGCTATATTTAAAACTAATGCTATCATTAACACCCATGCTATACTTAAAACTAAAGCTATCATTAACACCCATGCTATACTTAAAACTAATGCTATCATTAACACCCATGCTATACTTAAAACTAATGCGATAATTAACATCCATGCTATACTTAAAACTAATGCTATCATTAACACCCATGCTATACTTAAAACTAATGCTATACTTATCACCCATGCTATTCTTAAAACTAATGCTATCATTAACACCCATGTTATAATTTAAACTAATGCTATTATTAACATCCATGCTATACTTAAAACTAATGCTATCATTAACACCCATGTTATAATTTAAACTAATGCTATTATTAACATCCATGCTATACTTAAAACTAATGCTATCATTACACCCATGCTATACCTAAAACTAATGCTATCATTAACACCCATGCTATCCTTACAACAAATCTAATATTAACACCCATGCTATACTTAAAACTAATGATATCATTAAAACCCATGCTATACTTAAAACCAATGCTATCATTAACACCCATGTTATAATTAAAACTAATGCTATCATTAACACCCATGCTATACTTAAAACTAATGCTATCATTAACACCCATGCTATACTTAAAACTAATGCTATCATTAACACCCATGCTATATTAAAACTAATGCTATCATTAACACCCATGCTATACTTAAAACTAATGCGATAATTAACATCCATGCTATACTTAAAACTAATGCTATCATTAACACCCATGCTATATTTAAAACTAATGCTATCATTAACACCCATGCTATACTTAAAACTAATGCTATCATTAACACCCATGCTATACTTAAAACTAATGCTATCATTAACACCCATTCTATACTTAAAACTAATGCTATCATTAACACCCATGCTATACTTAAAACTAATGCTATCATTAACACCCATGCTATACTTAAAACCAATGCTATCATTAACACCCATGTTATAATTTAAACTAATGCTATCATTAACACCCATGCTATACTTAAAACTAATGCTATCATTAACACCCATGCTATACTTAAAACTAATGCTATCATTAACACCCATGCTATACTTAAAACCAATAATATCATTAACACCCATGCTATACTTAAAACTAATGCTATAATTGACATCCATGCTATACTTAAAACTAATGCTATCATTAACACCCATGCTATACTTAAAACTAATGCTACCATTAACACCCATGCTATACTTAAAACTAATGCTATCATTAACACCCATGCTATACTTAAAACCAATGCTATCATTAACACCCATGTTATAATTAAAACTAATGCTATCATTAACACCCATGCTATACTTAAAACTAATGCTATCATTAACACCCATGCTATACTTAAAACTAATGCTATTATTAACACCCATGCTATACTTAAAACTAATGCTATCATTAACACCCATGCTATACTTAAAACTAATGCTATTATTAACACCCATGCTATACTTAAAACTAATGCTATACTTATCACCCATGCTTTCCTTAAAACTAATGCTATCATTAACACCCATGCTATACTTAAAACTAATGCTATCATTAACACCCATGCTATACTTAAAACTAATGCTATACTTATCACCCATGCTATTCTTAAAACTAATGCTATCATTAACACCCATGTTATAATTTAAACTAATGCTATCATTAACACCCATGCTATACTTAAAACTAATGCTATCATTAACACCCATGCTATACTTAAAACTAATGCTATACTTATCACCCATGCTTTCCTTAAAACTAATGCTATCATTAACACCCATGCTAAACATAAAATTAATGATATCATTAACACCCATGCTATATTTAAAACTAATGCTATCATTAACACCCATGCTATACTTAAAACTAAAGCTATCATTAACACCCATGCTATACTTAAAACTAATGCTATCATTAACACCCATGCTATACTTAAAACTAATGCGATAATTAACATCCATGCTATACTTAAAACTAATGCTATCATTAACACCCATGCTATACTTAAAACTAATGCTATACTTATCACCCATGCTATTCTTAAAACTAATGCTATCATTAACACCCATGTTATAATTTAAACTAATGCTATTATTAACATCCATGCTATACTTAAAACTAATGCTATCATTAACACCCATGTTATAATTTAAACTAATGCTATTATTAACATCCATGCTATACTTAAAACTAATGCTATCATTACACCCATGCTATACCTAAAACTAATGCTATCATTAACACCCATGCTATCCTTACAACAAATCTAATATTAACACCCATGCTATACTTAAAACTAATGATATCATTAAAACCCATGCTATACTTAAAACCAATGCTATCATTAACACCCATGTTATAATTAAAACTAATGCTATCATTAACACCCATGCTATACTTAAAACTAATGCTATCATTAACACCCATGCTATACTTAAAACTAATGCTATCATTAACACCCATGCTATATTAAAACTAATGCTATCATTAACACCCATGCTATACTTAAAACTAATGCGATAATTAACATCCATGCTATACTTAAAACTAATGCTATCATTAACACCCATGCTATATTTAAAACTAATGCTATCATTAACACCCATGCTATACTTAAAACTAATGCTATCATTAACACCCATGCTATACTTAAAACTAATGCTATCATTAACACCCATTCTATACTTAAAACTAATGCTATCATTAACACCCATGCTATACTTAAAACTAATGCTATCATTAACACCCATGCTATACTTAAAACCAATGCTATCATTAACACCCATGTTATAATTTAAACTAATGCTATCATTAACACCCATGCTATACTTAAAACTAATGCTATCATTAACACCCATGCTATACTTAAAACTAATGCTATCATTAACACCCATGCTATACTTAAAACTAATGCTATCATTAACACCCATGCTATACTTAAAACTAATGCTATACTTATCACCCATGCTATTCTTAAAACTAATGCTATCATTAACACCCATGTTATAATTTAAACTAATGCTATTATTAACATCCATGCTATACTTAAAACTAATGCTATCATTAACACCCATGTTATAATTTAAACTAATGCTATTATTAACATCCATGCTATACTTAAAACTAATGCTATCATTACACCCATGCTATACCTAAAACTAATGCTATCATTAACACCCATGCTATCCTTACAACAAATCTAATATTAACACCCATGCTATACTTAAAACTAATGATATCATTAAAACCCATGCTATACTTAAAACCAATGCTATCATTAACACCCATGTTATAATTAAAACTAATGCTATCATTAACACCCATGCTATACTTAAAACTAATGCTATCATTAACACCCATGCTATACTTAAAACTAATGCTATCATTAACACCCATGCTATATTAAAACTAATGCTATCATTAACACCCATGCTATACTTAAAACTAATGCGATAATTAACATCCATGCTATACTTAAAACTAATGCTATCATTAACACCCATGCTATATTTAAAACTAATGCTATCATTAACACCCATGCTATACTTAAAACTAATGCTATCATTAACACCCATGCTATACTTAAAACTAATGCTATCATTAACACCCATTCTATACTTAAAACTAATGCTATCATTAACACCCATGCTATACTTAAAACTAATGCTATCATTAACACCCATGCTATACTTAAAACCAATGCTATCATTAACACCCATGTTATAATTTAAACTAATGCTATCATTAACACCCATGCTATACTTAAAACTAATGCTATCATTAACACCCATGCTATACTTAAAACTAATGCTATCATTAACACCCATGCTATACTTAAAACCAATAATATCATTAACACCCATGCTATACTTAAAACTAATGCTATAATTGACATCCATGCTATACTTAAAACTAATGCTATCATTAACACCCATGCTATACTTAAAACTAATGCTATCATTAACACCCATGCTATACTTAAAACCAATGCTATCATTAACACCCATGTTATAATTAAAACTAATGCTATCATTAACACCCATGCTATAATTAAAACTAATGCTATCATTAACACCCATGTTATAATTTAAACTAATGCTATCATTAACACCCATGCTATACTTAAAACTAATGCTATCATTAACACCCATGCTATACTTAAAACTAATGCTATCATTAACACCCATGCTATATTAAAACTAATGCTATCATTAACACCCATGCTATACTTAAAACGAATGCTATCATTAACACCCATGCTATACTTAAAACTAATGCTATCATTAACACCAATGCTATACTTAAAAATAATTATATCATTAACACCCATTTATAATTAAAACTAATGCTATCATTAACACCCATGCTATCCTTACAACAAATCTAATATTAACACCCATGCTATACTTAAAACTAATGATATCATTAAAACCCATGCTATACTTAAAACCAATGCTATCATTAACACCCATGTTATAATTAAAACTAATGCTATCATTAACACCCATGCTATACTTAAAACTAATGCTATCATTAACACCCATGTTATAATTTAAACTAATGCTATCATTAACACCCATGCTATACTTAAAACTAATGCTATCATTAACACCCATGCTATACTTAAAACTAATGCTATCATTAACACCCATGCTATACTTAAAACTAATGCTATCATTAACACCCATGCTATACTTAAAAATAATGATATCAGTAACATCCATGCTATACTTAAAACTAATGCTATCATTAACACCCATGTTATAATTTAAACTAATGCTATCATTAACACCCATTCTATACTTAAAACTAATGCTATCATTAACACCCATGCTATACTTAAAACTAATTATATCATTAACACCCATGCTATACTTAAAACCAATGTTATCATTAACACCCATGTTATAATTAAAACTAATACTATCATTAACACCCATGCTATACTTAAAACTAATGCTATCATTAACACCCATGTTATAATTTAAACTAATGCTATCATTAACACCCATGCTATATTAAAACTAATGCTATCATTAACACCCATGCTATACTTAAAACTAATGCTATCATTAACACCCATGCTATACTTAAAACTAATGCTATCATTAACACAAATGCTATACTTAAAAATAATTATATCATTAACACCCATGTTATAATTAAAACTAATGCTATCATTAACACCCATGCTATACTTAAAACTAATGCTATCATTAACACCCATGTTATAATTTAAACTAATGCTATCATTAACACCCATGCTATACTTAAAACTAATGCTATCATTAACACCCATGCTATACTTAAAACTAATGATATCATTAAAACCCATGCTATACTTAAAACCAATGCTATCATTAACACCCATGTTATAATTAAAACTAATGCTATCATTAACACCCATGCTATACTTAAAACTAATGCTATCATTAACACCCATGTTATAATTTAAACTAATGCTATCATTAACACCCATGCTATACTTAAAACTAATGCTATCATTAACACCCATGCTATACTTAAAACTAATGCTATCATTAACACCCATGCTATACTTAAAACTAATGCTATCATTAACACCCATGCTATACTTAAAAATAATGATATCAGTAACATCCATGCTATACTTAAAACTAATGCTATCATTAACACCCATGTTATAATTTAAACTAATGCTATCATTAACACCCATTCTATACTTAAAACTAATGCTATCATTAACACCCATGCTATACTTAAAACTAATTATATCATTAACACCCATGCTATACTTAAAACCAATGTTATCATTAACACCCATGTTATAATTAAAACTAATGCTATCATTAACACCCATGCTATACTTAAAACTAATGCTATCATTAACACCCATGTTATAATTTAAACTAATGCTATCATTAACACCCATGCTATATTAAAACTAATGCTATCATTAACACCCATGCTATACTTAAAACTAATGCTATCATTAACACCCATGCTATACTTAAAACTAATGCTATCATTAACACAAATGCTATACTTAAAAATAATTATATCATTAACACCCATGTTATAATTAAAACTAATGCTATCATTAACACCCATGCTATACTTAAAACTAATGCTATCATTAACACCCATGTTATAATTTAAACTAATGCTATCATTAACACCCATGCTATACTTAAAACTAATGCTATCATTAACACCCATGCTATACTTAAAACTAATGCTATACTTATCACCCATGATATGCTTAAAACTAATGCTATCATTAACACCCATGCTATACTTAAAACTAATGCTATCATTAACACCCATGATATACTTAAAACTAATGCTATAATTAACATCCATGCTATACTTAAAACTAATGCTATCATTAACACCCATGCTATACTTAAAACTAATGCTATACTTATCACCCATTCTATTCTTAAAACTAATGCTATCATTAACACCCATGTTATAATTTAAACTAATGCTATCATTAACACCCATGCTATACTTAAAACTAATGCTATCATTAACACCCATGCTATACTTAAAACTAATGCTATCATTAACACCCATGCTATACTTAAAACCAATGCTATCATTAACACCCATGTTATAATTAAAACTAATGCTATCATTAACACCCATGCTATACTTAAAACTAATGCTATCATTAACACCCATGTTATAATTTAAACTAATGCTATCATTAACACCCATGCTATATTAAAACTAATTCTATCATTAACACCCATGCTATACTTAAAACCAATGCTATCATTAACACCCATGTTATAATTAAAACTAATGCTATCATTAACACCCATGCTATACTTAAAACTAATGCTATCATTAACACCCATGTTATAATTTAAACTAATGCTATCATTAACACCCATGCTATACTTAAAACTAATGCTATCATTAACACCCATGCTATACTTAAAACTAATGCTATCATTAACACCCATGCTATACTTAAAACCAATGCTATCATTAACACCCATGTTATAATTAAAACTAATGCTATCATTAACACCCATGCTATACTTAAAACTAATGCTATAATTGACATCCATGCTATACTTAAAACTAATGCTATCATTAACACCCATGCTATACTTAAAACTAATGCTATCATTAACACCCATGCTATACTTAAAACCAATGCTATCATTAACACCCATGTTATACTTAAAACTAATGCTATCATTAATACCCATACTATACTTAAAACTAATACTATCATTAACACCCATGCTATATTTAAAACTAATGCTATCATTAACACCCATTCTATACTTAAAACTAATGCTATCATTAACACCCATGCTATACTTAAAACTAATGCGATAATTAACATCCATGCTATACTTAAAACTAATGCTATCATTAACACCCATGCTATACTTAAAACTAATGCTATACTTATCACCCATGCTATTCTTAAAACTAATGCTATCATTAACACCCATGCTATACTTAAAACTAATGCTATACTTATCACCCATGCTATTCTTAAAACTAATGCTATCATTAACACCCATGCTATACTTAAAACTAATGCTATCATTAACACCCATGTTATAATTTAAACTAATGCTATCATTAACACCCATGCTATACTTAAAACTAAAGCTATCATTAACACCCATGCTATACTTAAAACTAATGCTATCATTATCAACCACGTTATACTTAAAACTAATGCTATTATTACACCCATGCTATACCTAAAACTAATGCTATCATTAACACCCATGCTTTCCTTAAAACTAATTCTATCATTAACACCCATGCTAAACATAAAATTAATGATATCATTAACACCCATGCTATATTTAAAACTAATGCTATCATTAACACCCATGCTATACTTAAAACTAATGATATCATTAACACCCATGCTATATTTAAAACTAATGCTATCATTAACACCCATGCTATACTTAAAACTAAAGCTACCATTAACACCCATGCTATACTTAAAACTAATGCTATCAATAACACCCATGCTATACTTAAAACCAATGCTATCATTAACACCCATGTTATAATTAAAACTAATGCTATCATTAACACCCATGCTATACTTAAAACTAATGCTATCATTAACACCCATGCTATACTTAAAACTAATGCTATTATTAACACCCATGCTATACTTAAAACTAATGCTATCATTAACACCCATGCTATACTTAAAACTAATGCTATTATTAACACCCATGCTATACTTAAAACTAATGCTATACTTATCACCCATGCTTTCCTTAAAACTAATGCTATCATTAACACCCATGCTATACTTAAAACTAATGCTATCATTAACACCCATGCTATACTTAAAACTAATGCTATACTTATCACCCATGCTATTCTTAAAACTAATGCTATCATTAATACCCATGTTATAATTTAAACTAATGCTATCATTAACACCCATGCTATACTTAAAACTAATGCTATCATTAACACCCATGCTATACTTAAAACTAATGCTATACTTATCACCCATGCTTTCCTTAAAACTAATGCTATCATTAACACCCATGCTAAACATAAAATTAATGATATCATTAACACCCATGCTATATTTAAAACTAATGCTATCATTAACACCCATGCTATACTTAAAACTAAAGCTATCATTAACACCCATGCTATACTTAAAACTAATGCTATCATTAACACCCATGCTATACTTAAAACTAATGCGATAATTAACATCCATGCTATACTTAAAACTAATGCTATCATTAACACCCATGCTATACTTAAAACTAATGCTATACTTATCACCCATGCTATTCTTAAAACTAATGCTATCATTAACACCCATGTTATAATTTAAACTAATGCTATTATTAACATCCATGCTATACTTAAAACTAATGCTATCATTAACACCCATGTTATAATTTAAACTAATGCTATTATTAACATCCATGCTATACTTAAAACTAATGCTATCATTACACCCATGCTATACCTAAAACTAATGCTATCATTAACACCCATGCTATCCTTACAACAAATCTAATATTAACACCCATGCTATACTTAAAACTAATGATATCATTAAAACCCATGCTATACTTAAAACCAATGCTATCATTAACACCCATGTTATAATTAAAACTAATGCTATCATTAACACCCATGCTATACTTAAAACTAATGCTATCATTAACACCCATGCTATACTTAAAACTAATGCTATCATTAACACCCATGCTATATTAAAACTAATGCTATCATTAACACCCATGCTATACTTAAAACTAATGCTATCATTAACACCCATGCTATACTTAAAACTAATGCTATCATTAACACCAATGCTATACTTAAAAATAATTATATCATTAACACCCATTTATAATTAAAACTAATGCTATCATTAACACCCATGCTATCCTTACAACAAATCTAATATTAACACCCATGCTATACTTAAAACTAATGATATCATTAAAACCCATGCTATACTTAAAACCAATGCTATCATTAACACCCATGTTATAATTAAAACTAATGCTATCATTAACACCCATGCTATACTTAAAACTAATGCTATCATTAACACCCATGCTATACTTAAAACTAATGCTATCATTAACACCCATGCTATACTTAAAACCAATGCTATCATTAACACCCATGTTATAATTAAAACTAATGCTATCATTAACACCCATGCTATACTTAAAACTAATGCTATCATTAACACCCATGTTATAATTTAAACTAATGCTATCATTAACACCCATGCTATATTAAAACTAATGCTATCATTAACACCCATGCTATACTTAAAACCAATGCTATCATTAACACCCATGTTATAATTAAAACTAATGCTATCATTAACACCCATGCTATACTTAAAACTAATGCTATCATTAACACCCATGTTATAATTTAAACTAATGCTATCATTAACACCCATGCTATACTTAAAACTAATGCTATCATTAACACCCATGCTATACTTAAAACTAATGCTATCATTAACACCCATGCTATACTTAAAACCAATGCTATCATTAACACCCATATTATAATTAAAACTAATGCTATCATTAACACCCATGCTATACTTAAAACTAATGCTATAATTGACATCCATGCTATACTTAAAACTAATGCTATCATTAACACCCATGCTATACTTAAAACTAATGCTATCATTAACACCCATGCTATACTTAAAACCAATGCTATCATTAACACCCATGTTATACTTAAAACTAATGCTATCATTAATACCCATACTATACTTAAAACTAATACTATCATTAACACCCATGCTATATTTAAAACTAATGCTATCATTAACACCCATTCTATACTTAAAACTAATGCTATCATTAACACCCATGCTATACTTAAAACTAATGCGATAATTAACATCCATGCTATACTTAAAACTAATGCTATCATTAACACCCATGCTATACTTAAAACTAATGCTATACTTATCACCCATGCTATTCTTAAAACTAATGCTATCATTAACACCCATGCTATACTTAAAACTAATGCTATACTTATCACCCATGCTATTCTTAAAACTAATGCTATCATTAACACCCATGCTATACTTAAAACTAATGCTATCATTAACACCCATGTTATAATTTAAACTAATGCTATCATTAACACCCATGCTATACTTAAAACTAAAGCTATCATTAACACCCATGCTATACTTAAAACTAATGCTATCATTATCAACCACGTTATACTTAAAACTAATGCTATCATTACACCCATGCTATACCTAAAACTAATGCTATCATTAACACCCATGCTTTCCTTAAAACTAATTCTATCATTAACACCCATGCTAAACATAAAATTAATGATATCATTAACACCCATGCTATATTTAAAACTAATGCTATCATTAACACCCATGCTATACTTAAAACTAATGATATCATTAACACCCATGCTATATTTAAAACTAATGCTATAATTAACACCCATGCTATACTTAAAACTAAAGCTACCATTAACACCCATGCTCTACTTAAAACTAATGCTATCATTAACACCCATGCTATACTTAAAACCAATGCTATCATTAACACCCATGTTATAATTAAAACTAATGCTATCATTAACACCCATGCTATACTTAAAACTAATGCTATCATTAACACCCATGCTATACTTAAAACTAATGCTATTATTAACACCCATGCTATACTTAAAACTAATGCTATCATTAACACCCATGCTATACTTAAAACTAATGCTATTATTAACACCCATGCTATACTTAAAACTAATGCTATACTTATCACCCATGCTTTCCTTAAAACTAATGCTATCATTAACACCCATGCTATACTTAAAACTAATGCTATCATTAACACCCATGCTATACTTAAAACTAATGCTATACTTATCACCCATGCTATTCTTAAAACTAATGCTATCATTAACACCCATGTTATAATTTAAACTAATGCTATCATTAACACCCATGCTATACTTAAAACTAATGCTATCATTAACACCCATGCTATACTTAAAACTAATGCTATACTTATCACCCATGCTTTCCTTAAAACTAATGCTATCATTAACACCCATGCTAAACATAAAATTAATGATATCATTAACACCCATGCTATATTTAAAACTAATGCTATCATTAACACCCATGCTATACTTAAAACTAAAGCTATCATTAACACCCATGCTATACTTAAAACTAATGCTATCATTAACACCCATGCTATACTTAAAACTAATGCGATAATTAACATCCATGCTATACTTAAAACTAATGCTATCATTAACACCCATGCTATACTTAAAACTAATGCTATACTTATCACCCATGCTATTCTTAAAACTAATGCTATCATTAACACCCATGTTATAATTTAAACTAATGCTATTATTAACATCCATGCTATACTTAAAACTAATGCTATCATTAACACCCATGTTATAATTTAAACTAATGCTATTATTAACATCCATGCTATACTTAAAACTAATGCTATCATTACACCCATGCTATACCTAAAACTAATGCTATCATTAATACCCATACTATACTTAAAACTAATACTATCATTAACACCCATGCTATATTTAAAACTAATGCTATCATTAACACCCATTCTATACTTAAAACCAATGCTATCATTAACACCCATGTTATAATTAAAACTAATGCTATCATTAACACCCATGCTATACTTAAAACTAATGCTATCATTAACACCCATGCTATACTTAAAACTAATGCTATCATTAACACCCATGCTATACTTAAAACCAATGCTATCATTAACACCCATGTTATAATTAAAACTAATGCTATCATTAACACCCATGCTATACTTAAAACTAATGCTATCATTAACACCCATGTTATAATTTAAACTAATGCTATCATTAACACCCATGCTATATTAAAACTAATGCTATCATTAACACCCATGCTATACTTAAAACCAATGCTATCATTAACACCCATGTTATAATTAAAACTAATGCTATCATTAACACCCATGCTATACTTAAAACTAATGCTATCATTAACACCCATGTTATAATTTAAACTAATGCTATCATTAACACCCATGCTATACTTAAAACTAATGCTATCATTAACACCCATGCTATACTTAAAACTAATGCTATCATTAACACCCATGCTATACTTAAAACCAATGCTATCATTAACACCCATATTATAATTAAAACTAATGCTATCATTAACACCCATGCTATACTTAAAACTAATGCTATAATTGACATCCATGCTATACTTAAAACTAATGCTATCATTAACACCCATGCTATACTTAAAACTAATGCTATCATTAACACCCATGCTATACTTAAAACCAATGCTATCATTAACACCCATGTTATACTTAAAACTAATGCTATCATTAATACCCATACTATACTTAAAACTAATACTATCATTAACACCCATGCTATATTTAAAACTAATGCTATCATTAACACCCATTCTATACTTAAAACTAATGCTATCATTAACACCCATGCTATACTTAAAACTAATGCGATAATTAACATCCATGCTATACTTAAAACTAATGCTATCATTAACACCCATGCTATACTTAAAACTAATGCTATACTTATCACCCATGCTATTCTTAAAACTAATGCTATCATTAACACCCATGCTATACTTAAAACTAATGCTATACTTATCACCCATGCTATTCTTAAAACTAATGCTATCATTAACACCCATGCTATACTTAAAACTAATGCTATCATTAACACCCATGTTATAATTTAAACTAATGCTATCATTAACACCCATGCTATACTTAAAACTAAAGCTATCATTAACACCCATGCTATACTTAAAACTAATGCTATCATTATCAACCACGTTATACTTAAAACTAATGCTATCATTACACCCATGCTATACCTAAAACTAATTCTATCATTAACACCCATGCTTTCCTTAAAACTAATTCTATCATTAACACCCATGCTAAACATAAAATTAATGATATCATTAACACCCATGCTATATTTAAAACTAATGCTATCATTAACACCCATGCTATACTTAAAACTAATGATATCATTAACACCCATGCTATATTTAAAACTAATGCTATAATTAACACCCATGCTATACTTAAAACTAAAGCTACCATTAACACCCATGCTCTACTTAAAACTAATGCTATCATTAACACCCATGCTATACTTAAAACCAATGCTATCATTAACACCCATGTTATAATTAAAACTAATGCTATCATTAACACCCATGCTATACTTAAAACTAATGCTATCATTAACACCCATGCTATACTTAAAACTAATGCTATTATTAACACCCATGCTATACTTAAAACTAATGCTATCATTAACACCCATGCTATACTTAAAACTAATGCTATTATTAACACCCATGCTATACTTAAAACTAATGCTATACTTATCACCCATGCTTTCCTTAAAACTAATGCTATCATTAACACCCATGCTATACTTAAAACTAATGCTATCATTAACACCCATGCTATACTTAAAACTAATGCTATACTTATCACCCATGCTATTCTTAAAACTAATGCTATCATTAACACCCATGTTATAATTTAAACTAATGCTATCATTAACACCCATGCTATACTTAAAACTAATGCTATCATTAACACCCATGCTATACTTAAAACTAATGCTATACTTATCACCCATGCTTTCCTTAAAACTAATGCTATCATTAACACCCATGCTAAACATAAAATTAATGATATCATTAACACCCATGCTATATTTAAAACTAATGCTATCATTAACACCCATGCTATACTTAAAACTAAAGCTATCATTAACACCCATGCTATACTTAAAACTAATGCTATCATTAACACCCATGCTATACTTAAAACTAATGCGATAATTAACATCCATGCTATACTTAAAACTAATGCTATCATTAACACCCATGCTATACTTAAAACTAATGCTATACTTATCACCCATGCTATTCTTAAAACTAATGCTATCATTAACACCCATGTTATAATTTAAACTAATGCTATTATTAACATCCATGCTATACTTAAAACTAATGCTATCATTAACACCCATGTTATAATTTAAACTAATGCTATTATTAACATCCATGCTATACTTAAAACTAATGCTATCATTACACCCATGCTATACCTAAAACTAATGCTATCATTAACACCCATGCTATCCTTACAACAAATCTAATATTAACACCCATGCTATACTTAAAACTAATGATATCATTAAAACCCATGCTATACTTAAAACCAATGCTATCATTAACACCCATGTTATAATTAAAACTAATGCTATCATTAACACCCATGCTATACTTAAAACTAATGCTATCATTAACACCCATGCTATACTTAAAACTAATGCTATCATTAACACCCATGCTATATTAAAACTAATGCTATCATTAACACCCATGCTATACTTAAAACTAATGCTATCATTAACACCCATGCTATACTTAAAACTAATGCTATCATTAACACCAATGCTATACTTAAAAATAATTATATCATTAACACCCATTTATAATTAAAACTAATGCTATCATTAACACCCATGCTATCCTTACAACAAATCTAATATTAACACCCATGCTATACTTAAAACTAATGATATCATTAAAACCCATGCTATACTTAAAACCAATGCTATCATTAACACCCATGTTATAATTAAAACTAATGCTATCATTAACACCCATGCTATACTTAAAACTAATGCTATCATTAACACCCATGTTATAATTTAAACTAATGCTATCATTAACACCCATGCTATACTTAAAACTAATGCTATCATTAACACCCATGCTATACTTAAAACTAATGCTATCATTAACACCCATGCTATACTTAAAAATAATGATATCATTAACATCCATGCTATACTTAAAACTAATGCTATCATTAACACCCATGCTATATTTAAAACTAATGCTATACTTATCACCTATGCTATTCTTAAAACTAGTGCTATCATTATCACCACAGCTATACTTAAAACTAATGCTATCATTAACACCCATGATATACTTAAAACTAATGCTATCATTAATACCCATACTATACTTAAAACTAATACTATCATTAACACCCATGCTATATTTAAAACTAATGCTATCATTAACACCCATTCTATACTTAAAACTAATGCTATCATTAACACCCATGCTATACTTAAAACTAATGCTATCATTAACACCCATGCTATACTTAAAACCAATGCTATCATTAACACCCATGTTATAATTTAAACTAATGCTATCATTAACACCCATGCTATACTTAAAACTAATGCTATCATTAACACCCATGCTATACTTAAAACTAATAATATCATTAACACCCATGCTATACTTAAAACTAATGCTATAATTGACATCCATGCTATACTTAAAACTAATGCTATCATTAACACCCATGCTATACTTAAAACTAATGCTATCATTAACACCCATGCTATACTTAAAACCAATGCTATCATTAACACCCATGTTATAATTAAAACTAATGCTATCATTAACACCCATGCTATACTTAAAACTAATGCTATCATTAACACCCATGTTATAATTTAAACTAATGCTATCATTAACACCCATGCTATACTTAAAACTAATGCTATCATTAACACCCATGCTATACTTAAAACTAATTATATCATTAACACCCATGCTATACTTAAAACCAATGCTATCATTAACACCCATGTTATAATTAAAACTAATGCTATCATTAACACCCATGCTATACTTAAAACTAATGCTATCATTAACACCCATGTTATAATTTAAACTAATGCTATCATTAACACCCATGCTATATTAAAACTAATGCTATCATTAACACCCATGCTATACTTAAAACTAATGCTATCATTAACACCCATGCTATACTTAAAACTAATGCTATCATTAACACAAATGCTATACTTAAAAATAATTATATCATTAACACCCATGTTATAATTAAAACTAATGCTATCATTAACACCCATGCTATACTTAAAACTAATGCAATCATTAACAACCATGTTATAATTTAAACTAATGCTATCATTAACACCCATGCTATACTTAAAACTAATGCTATCATTAACACCCATGCTATACTTAAAACTAATGCTATACTTATCACCCATGATATGCTTAAAACTAATGCTATCATTAACACCCATGCTATACTTAAAACTAATGCTATCATTAACACCCATGATATACTTAAAACTAATGCTATAATTAACATCCATGCTATACTTAAAACTAATGCTATCATTAACACCCATGCTATACTTAAAACTAATGCTATACTTATCACCCATTCTATTCTTAAAACTAATGCTATCATTAACACCCATGTTATAATTTAAACTAATGCTATCATTAACACCCATGCTATACTTAAAACTAATGCTATCATTAACACCCATGCTATACTTAAAACTAATGCTATCATTAACACCCATGCTATACTTAAAACCAATGCTATCATTAACACCCATGTTATAATTAAAACTAATGCTATCATTAACACCCATGCTATACTTAAAACTAATGCTATCATTAACACCCATGTTATAATTTAAACTAATGCTATCATTAACACCCATGCTATATTAAAACTAATTCTATCATTAACACCCATGCTATACTTAAAACCAATGCTATCATTAACACCCATGTTATAATTAAAACTAATGCTATCATTAACACCCATGCTATACTTAAAACTAATGCTATCATTAACACCCATGTTATAATTTAAACTAATGCTATCATTAACACCCATGCTATACTTAAAACTAATGCTATCATTAACACCCATGCTATACTTAAAACTAATGCTATCATTAACACCCATGCTATACTTAAAACCAATGCTATCATTAACACCCATGTTATAATTAAAACTAATGCTATCATTAACACCCATGCTATACTTAAAACTAATGCTATAATTGACATCCATGCTATACTTAAAACTAATGCTATCATTAACACCCATGCTATACTTAAAACTAATGCTATCATTAACACCCATGCTATACTTAAAACCAATGCTATCATTAACACCCATGTTATACTTAAAACTAATGCTATCATTAATACCCATACTATACTTAAAACTAATACTATCATTAACACCCATGCTATATTTAAAACTAATGCTATCATTTACACCCATTCTATACTTAAAACTAATGCTATCATTAACACCCATGCTATACTTAAAACTAATGCGATAATTAACATCCATGCTATACTTAAAACTAATGCTATCATTAACACCCATGCTATACTTAAAACTAATGCTATACTTATCACCCATGCTATTCTTAAAACTAATGCTATCATTAACACCCATGCTATACTTAAAACTAATGCTATACTTATCACCCATGCTATTCTTAAAACTAATGCTATCATTAACACCCATGCTATACTTAAAACTAATGCTATCATTAACACCCATGTTATAATTTAAACTAATGCTATCATTAACACCCATGCTATACTTAAAACTAAAGCTATCATTAACACCCATGCTATACTTAAAACTAATGCTATCATTATCAACCACGTTATACTTAAAACTAATGCTATCATTACACCCATGCTATACCTAATACTAATGCTATCATTAACACCCATGCTTTCCTTAAAACTAATTCTATCATTAACACCCATGCTAAACATAAAATTAATGATATCATTAACACCCATGCTATATTTAAAACTAATGCTATCATTAACACCCATGCTATACTTAAAACTAATGATATCATTAACACCCATGCTATATTTAAAACTAATGCTATCATTAACACCCATGCTATACTTAAAACTAAAGCTACCATTAACACCCATGCTATACTTAAAACTAATGCTATCATTAACACCCATGCTATACTTAAAACCAATGCTATCATTAACACCCATGTTATAATTAAAACTAATGCTATCATTAACACCCATGCTATACTTAAAACTAATGCTATCATTAACACCCATGCTATACTTAAAACTAATGCTATTATTAACACCCATGCTATACTTAAAACTAATGCTATCATTAACACCCATGCTATACTTAAAACTAATGCTATTATTAACACCCATGCTATACTTAAAACTAATGCTATACTTATCACCCATGCTTTCCTTAAAACTAGTGCTATCATTAACACCCATGCTATACTTAAAACTAATGCTATCATTAACACCCATGCTATACTTAAAACTAATGCTATACTTATCACCCATGCTATTCTTAAAACTAATGCTATCATTAACACCCATGTTATAATTTAAACTAATGCTATCATTAACACCCATGCTATACTTAAAACTAATGCTATCATTAACACCCATGCTATACTTAAAACTAATGCTATACTTATCACCCATGCTTTCCTTAAAACTAATGCTATCATTAACACCCATGCTAAACATAAAATTAATTATATCATTAACACCCATGCTATATTTAAAACTAATGCTATCATTAACACCCATGCTATACTTAAAACTAAAGCTATCATTAACACCCATGCTATACTTAAACTAATGCTATCATTAACACCCATGCTATACTTAAAACTAATGCGATAATTAACATCCATGCTATACTTAAAACTAATGCTATCATTAACACCCATGCTATACTTAAAACTAATGATATACTTATCACCCATGCTATTCTTAAAACTAATGCTATCATTAACACCCATGTTATAATTTAAACTAATGCTATTATTAACATCCATGCTATACTTAAAACTAATGCTATCATTAACACCCATGTTATAATTTAAACTAATGCTATTATTAACATCCATGCTATACTTAAAACTAATGCTATCATTACACCCATGCTATACCTAAAACTAATGCTATCATTAACACCCATGCTATCCTTACAACAAATCTAATATTAACACCCATGCTATACTTAAAACTAATGATATCATTAAAACCCATGCTATACTTAAAACCAATGCTATCATTAACACCCATGTTATAATTAAAACTAATGCTATCATTAACACCCATGCTATACTTAAAACTAATGCTATCATTAACACCCATGCTATACTTAAAACTAATGCTATTAGTAACATCCATGCTATACTTAAAACTAATGCTATACTTATCACCCATGCTTTCCTTAAAACTAATGCTATCATTAACACCCATGCTATACTTAAAACTATTGCTATCATTAACACCCATGATATACTTAAAACTAATGCTATCATTAACACCCATGCTATACTTAAAACTAATGCTATTATTAACACCCATGCTATACTTAAAACTAATGCTATACTTATCACCCATGCTTTCCTTAAAACTAATGCTATCATTAACACCCATGCTATACTTAAAACTAATGCTATCATTAACACCCATGCTATACTTAAAACTAATGCGATAATTAACATCCATGCTATACTTAAAACTAATGCTATCATTAACACCCATGCTATACTTAAAACTAATGCTATACTTATCACCCATGCTATTCTTAAAACTAATGCTATCATTAACACCCATGTTATAATTTAAACTAATGCTATCATTAACACCCATGCTATACTTAAAACTAATGCTATCATTAACACCCATGCTATACTTAAAACTATTGCTATCATTAACACCCATGATATACTTAAAACTAATGCTATCATTAACACCCATGCTATACTTAAAACTAATGCTATTATTAACACCCATGCTATACTTAAAACTAATGCTATACTTATCACCCATGCTTTCCTTAAAACTAATGCTATCATTAACACCCATGCTATACTTAAAACTAATGCTATCATTAACACCCATGCTATACTTAAAACTAATGCGATAATTAACATCCATGCTATACTTAAAACTAATGCTATCATTAACACCCATGCTATACTTAAAACTAATGCTATACTTATCACCCATGCTATTCTTAAAACTAATGCTATCATTAACACCCATGTTATAATTTAAACTAATGCTATCATTAACACCCATGCTATACTTAAAACTAATGCTATCATTAACACCCATGCTATACTTAAAACTAATGCTATACTTATCACCCATGCTTTCCTTAAAACTAATGCTATCATTAACACCCATGCTAAACATAAAATTAATGATATCATTAACACCTATGCTATATTTAAAACTAATGCTATCATTAACACCCATGCTATACTTAAAACTAAAGCTATCATTAACACCCATGCTATACTTAAAACTAATGCTATCATTAACACCCATGCTATACTTAAAACTAATTCGATAATTAACATCCATGCTATACTTAAAACTAATGCTATCATTAACACCCATGCTATACTTAAAACTAATGCTATACTTATCACCCATGCTATTCTTAAAACTAATGCTATCATTAACACCCATGTTATAATTTAAACTAATGCTATTATTAACATCCATGCTATACTTAAAACTAATGCTATCATTAACACCCATGCTATACTTAAAACTAATGCTATCATTAACACCCATGTTATACTTAAAACTAATGCTATCATTAACACCCATGCTATACTTAAAACTAATGCTATCATTAACACCCATGCTATACTTAAAACTAATGCTATCATTAACACCCATGCTATACTTAAAACTAATGCTATCATTAACACCCATGCTATACTTAAAAATAATGATATCATTAACATCCATGCTATACCTAAAACTAATGCTATCATTAACACCCATGCTATATTAAAACTAATGCTATCATTAACACCCATGCTATACTTAAAACCAATGCTATCATTAACACCCATGTTATAATTAAAACTAATGCTATCATTAACACCCATGCTATACTTAAAACTAATGCTATCATTAACACCCATGTTATAATTTAAACTAATGCTATCATTAACACCCATGCTATACTTAAAACTAATGCTATCATTAACACCCATGCTATACTTAAAACTAATGCTATCATTAACACCCATGCTATACTTAAAACCAATGCTATCATTAACACCCATGTTATAATTAAAACTAATGCTATCATTAACACCCATGCTATACTTAAAACTAATGCTATAATTGACATCCATGCTATACTTAAAACTAATGCTATCATTAACACCCATGCTATACTTAAAACTAATGCTATCATTAACACCCATGCTATACTTAAAACCAATGCTATCATTAACACCCATGTTATACTTAAAACTAATGCTATCATTAATACCCATACTATACTTAAAACTAATACTATCATTAACACCCATGCTATATTTAAACTAATGCTATCATTAACACCCATTCTATACTTAAAACTAATGCTATCATTAACACCCATGCTATACTTAAAACTAATGCGATAATTAACATCCATGCTATACTTAAAACTAATGCTATCATTAACACCCATGCTATACTTAAAACTAATGCTATACTTATCACCCATGCTATTCTTAAAACTAATGCTATCATTAACACCCATGCTATACTTAAAACTAATGCTATACTTATCACCCATGCTATTCTTAAAACTAATGCTATCATTAACACCCATGCTATACTTAAAACTAATGCTATCATTAACACCCATGTTATAATTTAAACTAATGCTATCATTAACACCCATGCTATACTTAAAACTAAAGCTATCATTAACACCCATGCTATACTTAAAACTAATGCTATCATTATCAACCACGTTATACTTAAAACTAATGCTATCATTACACCCATGCTATACCTAAAACTAATGCTATCATTAACACCCATGCTTTCCTTAAAACTAATGCTATCATTAACACCCATGCTAAACATAAAATTAATGATATCATTAACACCCATGCTATATTTAAAACTAATGCTATCATTAACACCCATGCTATACTTAAAACTAAAGCTATCATTAACACCCATGCTATACTTAAAACTAATGCTATCATTAACACCCATGCTATACTTAAAAATAATGATATCATTAACATCCATGCTATACTTAAAACCAATGCTATCATTAACACCCATGTTATAATTTAAACTAAAGCTATCATTAACACCCATGCTATACTTAAAACTAATGCTATCATTAACACCCATGCTATACTTAAAACTAATAATATCATTAACACCCATGCTATACTTAAAACTAATGCTATAATTGACATCCATGCTATACTTAAAACTAATGCTATCATTAACACCCATGCTATACTTAAAACTAATGCTATCATTAACACCCATGCTATACTTAAAACCAATGCTATCATTAACACCCATGTTATAATTAAAACTAATGCTATCATTAACACCCATGCTATACTTAAAACTAATGCTATCATTAACACCCATGTTATAATTTAAACTAATGCTATCATTAACACCCATGCTATACTTAAAACTAATGCTATCATTAACACCCATGCTATACTTAAAACTAATGCTATCATTAACACCCATGCTATATTAAAACTAATGCTATCATTAACACCCATGCTATACTTAAAACTAATGCTATCATTAACACCCATGCTATACTTAAAACTAATGCTATCATTAACACCAATGCTATACTTAAAAATAATTATATCATTAAGACCCATTTATAATTAAAACTAATGCTATCATTAACACCCATGCTATCCTTACAACAAATCTAATATTAACACCCATGCTATACTTAAAACTAATGATATCATTAAAACCCATGCTATACTTAAAACCAATGCTATCATTAACACCCATGTTATAATTAAAACTAATGCTATCATTAACACCCATTCTATACTTAAAACTAATGCTATCATTAACACCCATGTTATAATTTAAACTAATGCTATCATTAACACCCATGCTATACTTAAAACTAATGCTATCATTAACACCCATGCTATACTTAAAACTAATGCTATCATTAACACCCATGCTATACTTAAAACTAATGCTATCATTAACACCCATGCTATACTTAAAAATAATGATATCATTAACATCCATGCTATACCTAAAACTAATGCTATCATTAACACCCATGCTATATTAAAACTAATGCTATCATTAACACCCATGCTATACTTAAAACCAATGCTATCATTAACACCCATGTTATAATTAAAACTAATGCTATCATTAACACCCATGCTATACTTAAAACTAATGCTATCATTAACACCCATGTTATAATTTAAACTAATGCTATCATTAACACCCATGCTATACTTAAAACTAATGCTATCATTAACACCCATGCTATACTTAAAACTAATGCTATCATTAACACCCATGCTATACTTAAAACCAATGCTATCATTAACACCCATGTTATAATTAAAACTAATGCTATCATTAACACCCATGCTATACTTAAAACTAATGCTATAATTGACATCCATGCTATACTTAAAACTAATGCTATCATTAACACCCATGCTATACTTAAAACTAATGCTATCATTAACACCCATGCTATACTTAAAACCAATGCTATCATTAACACCCATGTTATACTTAAAACTAATGCTATCATTAATACCCATACTATACTTAAAACTAATACTATCATTAACACCCATGCTATATTTAAACTAATGCTATCATTAACACCCATTCTATACTTAAAACTAATGCTATCATTAACACCCATGCTATACTTAAAACTAATGCGATAATTAACATCCATGCTATACTTAAAACTAATGCTATCATTAACACCCATGCTATACTTAAAACTAATGCTATACTTATCACCCATGCTATTCTTAAAACTAATGCTATCATTAACACCCATGCTATACTTAAAACTAATGCTATCATTAACACCCATGTTATAATTTAAACTAATGCTATCATTAACACCCATGCTATACTTAAAACTAAAGCTATCATTAACACCCATGCTATACTTAAAACTAATGCTATCATTATCAACCACGTTATACTTAAAACTAATGCTATCATTACACCCATGCTATACCTAAAACTAATGCTATCATTAACACCCATGCTTTCCTTAAAACTAATGCTATCATTAACACCCATGCTAAACATAAAATTAATGATATCATTAACACCCATGCTATATTTAAAACTAATGCTATCATTAACACCCATGCTATACTTAAAACTAAAGCTATCATTAACACCCATGCTATACTTAAAACTAATGCTATCATTAACACCCATGCTATACTTAAAACCAATGCTATCATTAACACCCATGTTATAATTAAAACTAATGCTATCATTAACACCCATGCTATACTTAAAACTAATGCTATCATTAACACCCATGCTATACTTAAAACTAATGCTATTATTAACACCCATGCTATACTTAAAACTAATGCTATCATTAACACCCATGCTATACTTAAAACTAATGCTATTATTAACACCCATGCTATACTTAAAACTAATGCTATACTTATCACCCATGCTTTCCTTAAAACTAATGCTATCATTAACACCCATGCTATACTTAAAACTAATGCTATCATTAACACCCATGCTATACTTAAAACTAATGCTATACTTATCACCCATGCTATTCTTAAAACTAATGCTATCATTAACACCCATGCTATACTTAAAACTAATGCTATCATTATCAACCACGTTATACTTAAAACTAATGCTATCATTACACCCATGCTATACCTAAAACTAATGCTATCATTAACACCCATGCTTTCCTTAAAACTAATGCTATCATTAACACCCATGATATACTTAAAACTAATGCTATCATTAACACCCATGCTATACTTAAAACTATTGCTATCATTAACACCCATGATATACTTAAAACTAATGCTATCATTAACACCCATGCTATACTTAAAACTAATGCTATTATTAACACCCATGCTATACTTAAAACTAATGCTATACTTATCACCCATGCTTTCCTTAAAACTAATGCTATCATTAACACCCATGCTATACTTAAAACTAATGCTATCATTAACACCCATGCTATACTTAAAACTAATGCGATAATTAACATCCATGCTATACTTAAAACTAATGCTATCATTAACACCCATGCTATACTTAAAACTAATGCTATACTTATCACCCATGCTATTCTTAAAACTAATGCTATCATTAACACCCATGTTATAATTTAAACTAATGCTATCATTAACACCCATGCTATACTTAAAACTAATGCTATCATTAACACCCATGCTATACTTAAAACTAATGCTATACTTATCACCCATGCTTTCCTTAAAACTAATGCTATCATTAACACCCATGCTATACTTAAAACTAATGCTATCATTAACACCCATGCTATACTTAAAACTAATGCTATTATTAACACCCATGCTATACTTAAAACTAATGCTATACTTATCACCCATGCTTTCCTTAAAACTAATGCTATCATTAACACCCATGCTATACTTAAAACTAATGCTATCATTAACACCCATGCTATACTTAAAACTAATGCTATACTTATCACCCATGCTATTCTTAAAACTAATGCTATCATTAACACCCATGCTATACTTAAAACTAATGCTATCATATCAACCACGTTATACTTAAAACTAATGCTATCATTACACCCATGCTATACCTAAAACTAATGCTATCATTAACACCCATGCTTTCCTTAAAACTAATGCTATCATTAACACCCATGATATACTTAAAACTAATGCTATCATTAACACCCATGCTATACTTAAAACTATTGCTATCATTAACACCCATGATATACTTAAAACTAATGCTATCATTAACACCCATGCTATACTTAAAACTAATGCTATACTTATCACCCATGCTATTCTTAAAACTAATGCTATCATTAACACCCATGTTATAATTTAAACTAATGCTATCATTAACACCCATGTTATAATTTAAACTAATGCTATCATTAACACCCATGCTATACTTAAAACTAATGCTATCATTAACACCCATGCTATACTTAAAACTAATGCTATCATTAACACCCATGCTATACTTAAAACTAATGCTATCATTAACACCCATGCTATACTTAAAAATAATGATATCATTAACATCCATGCTATACTTAAAACTAATGCTATCATTAACAACCATGCTATATTAAAACTAATGCTATCATTAACACCCATGCTATACTTAAAACCAATGCTATCATTAACACCCATGTTATAATTAAAACTAATGCTATCATTAACACCCATGCTATACTTAAAACTAATGCTATCATTAACACCCATGTTATAATTTAAACTAATGCTATCATTAACACCCATGCTATACTTAAAACTAATGCTATCATTAACACCCATGCTATACTTAAAACTAATGCTATCATTAACACCCATGCTATACTTAAAACCAATGCTATCATTAACACCCATGTTATAATTAAAACTAATGCTATCATTAACATCCATGCTATACTTAAAACTAATGCTATAATTGACATCCATGCTATACTTAAAACTAATGCTATCATTAACACCCATGCTATACTTAAAACTAATGCTATCATTAACACCCATGCTATACTTAAAACCAATGCTATCATTAACACCCATGTTATACTTAAAACTAATGCTATCATTAATACCCATACTATACTTAAAACTAATACTATCATTAACACCCATGCTATATTTAAACTAATGCTATCATTAACACCCATTCTATACTTAAAACTAATGCTATCATTAACACCCATGCTATACTTAAAACTAATGCGATAATTAACATCCATGCTATACTTAAAACTAATGCTATCATTAACACCCATGCTATACTTAAAACTAATGCTATACTTATCACCCATGCTATTCTTAAAACTAATGCTATCATTAACACCCATGCTATACTTAAAACTAATGCTATACTTATCACCCATGCTATTCTTAAAACTAATGCTATCATTAACACCCATGCTATACTTAAAACTAATGCTATCATTAACACCCATGTTATAATTTAAACTAATGCTATCATTAACACCCATGCTATACTTAAAACTAAAGCTATCATTAACACCCATGCTATACTTAAAACTAATGCTATCATTATCAACCACGTTATACTTAAAACTAATGCTATCATTACACCCATGCTATACCTAAAACTAATGCTATCATTAACACCCATGCTTTCCTTAAAACTAATGCTATCATTAACACCCATGCTAAACATAAAATTAATGATATCATTAACACCCATGCTATATTTAAAACTAATGCTATCATTAACACCCATGCTATACTTAAAACTAAAGCTATCATTAACACCCATGCTATACTTAAAACTAATGCTATCATTAACACCCATGCTATACTTAAAACCAATGCTATCATTAACACCCATGTTATAATTAAAACTAATGCTATCATTAACACCCATGCTATACTTAAAACTAATGCTATCATTAACACCCATGCTATACTTAAAACTAATGCTATTATTAACACCCATGCTATACTTAAAACTAATGCTATCATTAACACCCATGCTATACTTAAAACTAATGCTATTATTAACACCCATGCTATACTTAAAACTAATGCTATACTTATCACCCATGCTTTCCTTAAAACTAATGCTATCATTAACACCCATGCTATACTTAAAACTAATGCTATCATTAACACCCATGCTATACTTAAAACTAATGCTATACTTATCACCCATGCTATTCTTAAAACTAATGCTATCATTAACACCCATTCTATACTTAAAACTAATGCTATCATTATCAACCACGTTATACTTAAAACTAATGCTATCATTACACCCATGCTATACCTAAAACTAATGCTATCATTAACACCCATGCTTTCCTTAAAACTAATGCTATCATTAACACCCATGCTAAACATAAAATTAATGATATCATTAACACCCATGCTATATTTAAAACTAATGCTATCATTAACACCCATGCTATACTTAAAACTAAAGCTATCATTAACACCCATGCTATACTTAAAACTAATGCTATCATTAACACCCATGCTATACTTAAAACTAATGCTATCATTAACACCCATGCTATACTTAAAACTAATGCTATACTTATCACCCATGCTTTCCTTAAAACTAATGCTATCATTAACACCCATGCTAAACATAAAATTAATGATATCATTAACACCCATGCTATATTTAAAACTAATGCTATCATTAACACCCATGCTATACTTAAAACTAAAGCTATCATTAACACCCATGCTATACTTAAAACTAATGCTATCATTAACACCCATGCTATACTTAAAACTAATGCGATAATTAACATCCATGCTATACTTAAAACTAATGCTATCATTAACACCCATGCTATACTTAAAACTAATGCTATACTTATCACCCATGCTATTCTTAAAACTAATGCTATCATTAACACCCATGTTATAATTTAAACTAATGCTATTATTAACATCCATGCTATACTTAAAACTAATGCTATCATTACACCCATGCTATACCTAAAACTAATGCTATCATTAACACCCATGCTATCCTTACAACAAATCTAATATTAACACCCATGCTATACTTAAAACTAATGATATCATTAAAACCCATGCTATACTTAAAACCAATGCTATCATTAACACCCATTTTATAATTAAAACTAATGCTATCATTAACACCCATGCTATACTTAAAACTAATGCTATCATTAACACCCATGCTATACTTAAAACTAATGCTATTATTAACACCCATGTTATAATTTAAACTAATGCTATTATTAACATCCATGCTATACTTAAAACTAATGCTATCATTACACCCATGCTATACCTAAAACTAATGCTATCATTAACACCCATGCTATCCTTACAACAAATCTAATATTAACACCCATGCTATACTTAAAACTAATGATATCATTAAAACCCATGCTATACTTAAAACCAATGCTATCATTAACACCCATGTTATAATTAAAACTAATGCTATCATTAACACCCATGCTATACTTAAAACTAATGCTATCATTAACACCCATGTTATACTTAAAACTAATGCTATCATTAACACCCATGCTATACTTAACACTAATGCTATCATTAACACCCATGCTATACTTAAAAATAATGATATCATTAACATCCATGCTATACTTAAAACTAATGCTATCATTAACACCCATGCTATATTTAAAACTAATGCTATACTTATCACCCATGCTATGCTTAAAACTAATGCTATCATTAACACCACAGCTATACTTAAAACTAATACTATCATTAACACCCATGATATACTTAAAACTAATTCTATCATTAATACCCATACTATACTTAAAACTAATACTATCATTAACACCCATGCTATATTTAAAACTAATGCTATCATTAACACCCATGCTATACTTAAAACTAATGCTATCATTAACACCCATGCTATACTTAAAACTAATGCTATCATTAACACCCATTCTATACTTAAAACTAATGCTATCATTAACACCCATGCTATACTTAAAACTAATGCTATCATTAACACCCATGCTATACTTAAAACCAATGCTATCATTAACACCCATGTTATAATTTAAACTAATGCTATCATTAACACCCATGCTATACTTAAAACTAATGCTATCATTAACACCCATGCTATACTTAAAACTAATAATATCATTAACACCCATGCTATACTTAAAACTAATGCTATAATTGACATCCATGCTATACTTAAAACTAATGCTATCATTAACACCCATGCTATACTTAAAACTAATGCTATCATTAACACCCATGCTATACTTAAAACCAATGCTATCATTAACACCCATGTTATAATTAAAACTAATGCTATCATTAACACCCATGCTATACTTAAAACTAATGCTATCATTAACACCCATGTTATAATTTAAACTAATGCTATCATTAACACCCATGCTATACTTAAAACTAATGCTATCATTAACACCCATGCTATACTTAAAACTAATGCTATCATTAACACCCATGCTATATTAAAACTAATGCTATCATTAACACCCATGCTATACTTAAAACTAATGCTATCATTAACACCCATGCTATACTTAAAACTAATGCTATCATTAACACCAATGCTATACTTAAAAATAATTATATCATTAACACCCATTTATAATTAAAACTAATGCTATCATTAACACCCATGCTATCCTTACAACAAATCTAATATTAACACCCATGCTATACTTAAAACTAATGATATCATTAAAACCCATGCTATACTTAAAACCAATGCTATCATTAACACCCATGTTATAATTAAAACTAATGCTATCATTAACACCCATTCTATACTTAAAACTAATGCTATCATTAACACCCATGTTATAATTTAAACTAATGCTATCATTAACACCCATGCTATACTTAAAACTAATGCTATCATTAACACCCATGCTATACTTAAAACTAATGCTATCATTAACACCCATGCTATACTTAAAACTAATGCTATCATTAACACCCATGCTATACTTAAAAATAATGATATCATTAACATCCATGCTATACTTAAAACTAATGCTATCATTAACACCCATGCTATATTAAAACTAATGCTATCATTAACACCCATGCTATACTTAAAACCAATGCTATCATTAACACCCATGTTATAATTAAAACTAATGCTATCATTAACACCCATGCTATACTTAAAACTAATGCTATCATTAACACCCATGTTATAATTTAAACTAATGCTATCATTAACACCCATGCTATACTTAAAACTAATGCTATCATTAACACCCATGCTATACTTAAAACTAATGCTATCATTAACACCCATGCTATACTTAAAACCAATTCTATCATTAACACCCATGTTATAATTAAAACTAATGCTATCATTAACACCCATGCTATACTTAAAACTAATGCTATAATTGACATCCATGCTATACTTAAAACTAATGCTATCATTAACACCCATGCTATACTTAAAACTAATGCTATCATTAACACCCATGCTATACTTAAAACCAATGCTATCATTAACACCCATGTTATACTTAAAACTAATGCTATCATTAATACCCATACTATACTTAAAACTAATACTATCATTAACACCCATGCTATATTTAAAACTAATGCTATCATTAACACCCATTCTATACTTAAAACTAATGCTATCATTAACACCCATGCTATACTTAAAACTAATGCGATAATTAACATCCATGCTATACTTAAAACTAATGCTATCATTAACACCCATGCTATACTTAAAACTAATGCTATACTTATCACCCATGCTATTCTTAAAACTAATGCTATCATTAACACCCATGCTATACTTAAAACTAATGCTATACTTATCACCCATGCTATTCTTAAAACTAATGCTATCATTAACACCCATGCTATACTTAAAACTAATGCTATCATTAACACCCATGTTATAATTTAAACTAATGCTATCAATAACACCCATGCTATACTTAAAACTAAAGCTATCATTAACACCCATGCTATACTTAAAACTAATGCTATCATTATCAACCACGTTATACTTAAAACTAATGCTATCATTACACCCATGCTATACCTAAAACTAATTCTATCATTAACACCCATGCTTTCCTTAAAACTAATGCTATCATTAACACCCATGCTAAACATAAAATTAATGATATCATTAACACCCATGCTATATTTAAAACTAATGCTATCATTAACACCCATGCTATACTTAAAACTAAAGCTATCATTAACACCCATGCTATACTTAAAACTAATGCTATCATTAACACCCATGCTATACTTAAAACCAATGCTATCATTAACACCCATGTTATAATTAAAACTAATGCTATCATTAACACCCATGCTATACTTAAAACTAATGCTATCATTAACACCCATGCTATACTTAAAACTAATGCTATTATTAACACCCATGCTATACTTAAAACTAATGCTATCATTAACACCCATGCTATACTTAAAACTAATGCTATTATTAACACCCATGCTATACTTAAAACTAATGCTATACTTATCACCCATGCTTTCCTTAAAACTAATGCTATCATTAACACCCATGCTATACTTAAAACTAATGCTATCATTAACACCCATGCTATACTTAAAACTAATGCTATACTTATCACCCATGCTATTCTTAAAACTAATGCTATCATTAACACCCATGTTATAATTTAAACTAATGCTATCATTAACACCCATGCTATACTTAAAACTAATGCTATCATTAACACCCATGCTATACTTAAAACTAATGCTATACTTATCACCCATGCTTTCCTTAAAACTAATGCTATCATTAACACCCATGCTAAACATAAAATTAATGATATCATTAACACCCATGCTATATTTAAAACTAATGCTATCATTAACACCCATGCTATACTTAAAACTAAAGCTATCATTAACACCCATGCTATACTTAAAACTAATGCTATCATTAACACCCATGCTATACTTAAAACTAATGCGATAATTAACATCCATGCTATACTTAAAACTAATGCTATCATTAACACCCATGCTATACTTAAAACTAATGCTATACTTATCACCCATGCTATTCTTAAAACTAATGCTATCATTAACACCCATGTTATAATTTAAACTAATGCTATTATTAACATCCATGCTATACTTAAAACTAATGCTATCATTACACCCATGCTATACCTAAAACTAATGCTATCATTAACACCCATGCTATTCTTACAACAAATCTAATATTAACACCCATGCTATACTTAAAACTAATGATATCATTAAAACCCATGCTATACTTAAAACCAATGCTATCATTAACACCCATGTTATAATTAAAACTAATGCTATCATTAACACCCATGCTATACTTAAAACTAATGCTATCATTAACACCCATGCTATACTTAAAACTAATGCTATTATTAACACCCATGCTATACTTAAAACTAATGCTATACTTATCACCCATGCTTTCCTTAAAACTAATGCTATCATTAACACCCATGCTATACTTAAAACTATTGCTATCATTAACACCCATGATATACTTAAAACTAATGCTATCATTAACACCCATGCTATACTTAAAACTAATGCTATTATTAACACCCATGCTATACTTAAAACTAATGCTATACTTATCACCCATGCTTTCCTTAAAACTAATGCTATCATTAACACCCATGCTATACTTAAAACTAATGCTATCATTAACACCCATGCTATACTTAAAACTAATGCGATAATTAACATCCATGCTATACTTAAAACTAATGCTATCATTAACACCCATGCTATACTTAAAACTAATGCTATACTTATCACCCATGCTATTCTTAAAACTAATGCTATCATTAACACCCATGTTATAATTTAAACTAATGCTATCATTAACACCCATGCTATACTTAAAACTAATGCTATCATTAACACCCATGCTATACTTAAAACTATTGCTATCATTAACACCCATGATATACTTAAAACTAATGCTATCATTAACACCCATGCTATACTTAAAACTAATGCTATTATTAACACCCATGCTATACTTAAAACTAATGCTATACTTATCACCCATGCTTTCCTTAAAACTAATGCTATCATTAACACCCATGCTATACTTAAAACTAATGCTATCATTAACACCCATGCTATACTTAAAACTAATGCGATAATTAACATCCATGCTATACTTAAAACTAATGCTATCATTAACACCCATGCTATACTTAAAACTAATGCTATACTAATCACCCATGCTATTCTTAAAACTAATGCTATCATTAACACCCATGTTATAATTTAAACTAATGCTATCATTAACACCCATGCTATACTTAAAACTAATGCTATCATTAACACCCATGCTATACTTAAAACTAATGCTATACTTATCACCCATGCTTTCCTTAAAACTAATGCTATCATTAACACCCATGCTAAACATAAAATTAATGATATCATTAACACCTATGCTATATTTAAAACTAATGCTATCATTAACACCCATGCTATACTTAAAACTAAAGCTATCATTAACACCCATGCTATACTTAAAACTAATGCTATCATTAACACCCATGCTATACTTAAAACCAATGCTATCATTAACACCCATGTTATAATTTAAACTAATGATATCATTAACACCCATGCTATACTTAAAACTAATGCTATACTTATCACCCATGCTATTCTTAAAACTAATGCTATCATTAACACCCATGTTATAATTTAAACTAATGCTATTATTAACATCCATGCTATACTTAAAACTAATGCTATCATTACACCCATGCTATACCTAAAACTAATGCTATCATTAACACCCATGCTATCCTTACAACAAATCTAATATTAACACCCATGCTATACTTAAAACTAATGATATCATTAAAACCCATGCTATACTTAAAACCAATGCTATCATTAACACCCATGTTATAATTAAAACTAATGCTATCATTAACACCCATGCTATACTTAAAACTAATGCTATCATTCACACCCATGTTATACTTAAAACTAATGCTATCATTAACACCCATGCTATACTTAACACTAATGCTATCATTAACACCCATGCTATACTTAAAAATAATGATATCATTAACATCCATGCTATACTTAAAACTAATGCTATCATTAACACCCATGCTATATTTAAAACTAATGCTATACTTATCACCCATGCTATGCTTAAAACTAATGCTATCATTAACACCACAGCTATACTTAAAACTAATACTATCATTAACACCCATGATATACTTAAAACTAATGCTATCATTAACACCCATGTTATAATTTAAACTAATGCTATCATTAACACCCATGCTATACTTAAAACTAATGCTATCATTAACACCCATGCTATACTTAAAACTAATGCTATACTTATCACCCATGCTTTCCTTAAAACTAATGCTATCATTAACACCCATGCTAAACATAAAATTAATGATATCATTAACACCTATGCTATATTTAAAACTAATGCTATCATTAACACCCATGCTATACTTAAAACTAAAGCTATCATTAACACCCATGCTATACTTAAAACTAATGCTATCATTAACACCCATGCTATACTTAAAACCAATGCTATCATTAACACCCATGTTATAATTTAAACTAATGCTATCATTAACACCCATGCTATACTTAAAACTAATGCTATACTTATCACCCATGCTATTCTTAAAACTAATGCTATCATTAACACCCATGTTATAATTTAAACTAATGCTATTATTAACATCCATGCTATACCTAAAACTAATGCTATCATTAACACCCATGCTATCCTTACAACAAATCTAATATTAACACCCATGCTATACTTAAAACTAATGATATCATTAAAACCCATGCTATACTTAAAACCAATGCTATCATTAACACCCATGTTATAATTAAAACTAATGCTATCATTAACACCCATGCTATACTTAAAACTAATGCTATCATTAACACCCATGCTATACTTAAAACTAATGCTATCATTAACACCCATGCTATACTTAAAACTAATGCTATCATTAACACCAATGCTATACTTAAAAATAATTATATCATTAACACCCATTTATAATTAAAACTAATGCTATCATTAACACCCATGCTATCCTTACAACAAATCTAATATTAACACCCATGCTATACTTAAAACTAATGATATCATTAAAACCCATGCTATACTTAAAACTAATGCTATCATTAACACCCATGCTATACTTAAAACTAATGCTATCATTAACACCCATGTTATAATTTAAACTAATGCTATCATTAACACCCATGCTATACTTAAAACTAATGCTATCATTAACACCCATGCTATACTTAAAACTAATGCTATCATTAACACCCATGCTATATTAAAACTAATGCTATCATTAACACCCATGCTATACTTAAAACTAATGCTATCATTAACACCCATGCTATACTTAAAAATAATGATATCATTAACATCCATGCTATACTTAAAACTAATGCTATCATTAACACCCATGCTATATTAAAACTAATGCTATCATTAACACCCATGCTATACTTAAAACCAATGCTATCATTAACACCCATGTTATAATTAAAACTAATGCTATCATTAACACCCATGCTATACTTAAAACTAATGCTATAATTGACATCCATGCTATACTTAAAACTAATGCTATCATTAACACCCATGCTATACTTAAAACTAATGCTATCATTAACACCCATGCTATACTTAAAACCAATGCTATCATTAACACCCATGTTATACTTAAAACTAATGCTATCATTAATACCCATACTATACTTAAAACTAATACTATCATTAACACCCATGCTATATTTAAAACTAATGCTATCATTAACACCCATTCTATACTTAAAACTAATGCTATCATTAACACCCATGCTATACTTAAAACTAATGCGATAATTAACATCCATGCTATACTTAAAACTAATGCTATCATTAACACCCATGCTATACTTAAAACTAATGCTATACTTATCACCCATGCTATTCTTAAAAATAATGCTATCATTAACACCCATGCTATACTTAAAACTAATGCTATACTTATCACCCATGCTATTCTTAAAACTAATGCTATCATTAACACCCATGCTATACTTAAAACTAATGCTATCATTAACACCCATGTTATAATTTAAACTAATGCTATCAATAACACCCATGCTATACTTAAAACTAAAGCTATCATTAACACCCATGCTATACTTAAAACTAATGCTATCATTATCAACCACGTTATACTTAAAACTAATGCTATCATTACACCCATGCTATACCTAAAACTAATTCTATCATTAACACCCATGCTTTCCTTAAAACTAATGCTATCATTAACACCCATGCTAAACATAAAATTAATGATATCATTAACACCCATGCTATATTTAAAACTAATGCTATCATTAACACCCATGCTATACTTAAAACTAAAGCTATCATTAACACCCATGCTATACTTAAAACTAATGCTATCATTAACACCCATGCTATACTTAAAACCAATGCTATCATTAACACCCATGTTATAATTAAAACTAATGCTATCATTAACACCCATGCTATACTTAAAACTAATGCTATCATTAACACCCATGCTATACTTAAAACTAATGCTATTATTAACACCCATGCTATACTTAAAACTAATGCTATCATTAACACCCATGCTATACTTAAAACTAATGCTATTATTAACACCCATGCTATACTTAAAACTAATGCTATACTTATCACCCATGCTTTCCTTAAAACTAATGCTATCATTAACACCCATGCTATACTTAAAACTAATGCTATCATTAACACCCATGCTATACTTAAAACTAATGCTATACTTATCACCCATGCTAATCTTAAAACTAATGCTATCATTAACACCCATGTTATAATTTAAACTAATGCTATCATTAACACCCATGCTATACTTAAAACTAATGCTATCATTAACACCCATGCTATACTTAAAACTAATGCTATACTTATCACCCATGCTTTCCTTAAAACTAATGCTATCATTAACACCCATGCTAAACATAAAATTAATGATATCATTAACACCCATGCTATATTTAAAACTAATGCTATCATTAACACCCATGTTATACTTAAAACTAAAGCTATCATTAACACCCATGCTATACTTAAAACTAATGCTATCATTAACACCCATGCTATACTTAAAACTAATGCGATAATTAACATCCATGCTATACTTAAAACTAATGCTATCATTAACACCCATGCTATACTTAAAACTAATGCTATACTTATCACCCATGCTATTCTTAAAACTAATGCTATCATTAACACCCATGTTATAATTTAAACTAATGCTATTATTAACATCCATGCTATACTTAAAACTAATGCTATCATTACACCCATGCTATACCTAAAACTAATGCTATCATTAACACCCATGCTATTCTTACAACAAATCTAATATTAACACCCATGCTATACTTAAAACTAATGATATCATTAAAACCCATGCTATACTTAAAACCAATGCTATTATTAACACCCATGTTATAATTAAAACTAATGCTATCATTAACACCCATGCTATACTTAAAACTAATGCTATCATTAACACCCATGCTATACTTAAAACTAATGCTATTATTAACACCCATGCTATACTTAAAACTAATGCTATACTTATCACCCATGCTTTCCTTAAAACTAATGCTATCATTAACACCCATGCTATACTTAAAACTATTGCTATCATTAACACCCATGATATACTTAAAACTAATGCTATCATTAACACCCATGCTATACTTAAAACTAATGCTATTATTAACACCCATGCTATACTTAAAACTAATGCTATACTTATCACCCATGCTTTCCTTAAAACTAATGCTATCATTAACACCCATGCTATACTTAAAACTAATGCTATCATTAACACCCATGCTATACTTAAAACTAATGCGATAATTAACATCCATGCTATACTTAAAACTAATGCTATCATTAACACCCATGCTATACTTAAAACTAATGCTATACTTATCACCCATGCTATTCTTAAAACTAATGCTATCATTAACACCCATGTTATAATTTAAACTAATGCTATCATTAACACCCATGCTATACTTAAAACTAATGCTATCATTAACACCCATGCTATACTTAAAACTATTTCTATCATTAACACCCATGATATACTTAAAACTAATGCTATCATTAACACCCATGCTATACTTAAAACTAATGCTATTATTAACACCCATGCTATACTTAAAACTAATGCTATACTTATCACCCATGCTTTCCTTAAAACTAATGCTATCATTAACACCCATGCTATACTTAAAACTAATGCTATCATTAACACCCATGCTATACTTAAAACTAATGCGATAATTAACATCCATGCTATACTTAAAACTAATGCTATCATTAACACCCATGCTATACTTAAAACTAATGCTATACTAATCACCCATGCTATTCTTAAAACTAATGCTATCATTAACACCCATGTTATAATTTAAACTAATGCTATCATTAACACCCATGCTATACTTAAAACTAATGCTATCATTAACACCCATGCTATACTTAAAACTAATGCTATACTTATCACCCATGCTTTCCTTAAAACTAATGCTATCATTAACACCCATGCTAAACATAAAATTAATGATATCATTAACACCTATGCTATATTTAAAACTAATGCTATCATTAACACCCATGCTATACTTAAAACTAAAGCTATCATTAACACCCATGCTATACTTAAAACTAATGCTATCATTAACACCCATGCTATACTTAAAACCAATGCTATCATTAACACCCATGTTATAATTTAAACTAATGATATCATTAACACCCATGCTATACTTAAAACTAATGCTATACTTATCACCCATGCTATTCTTAAAACTAATGCTATCATTAACACCCATGTTATAATTTAAACTAATGCTATTATTAACATCCATGCTATACTTAAAACTAATGCTATCATTACACCCATGCTATACCTAAAACTAATGCTATCATTAACACCCATGCTATCCTTACAACAAATCTAATATTAACACCCATGCTATACTTAAAACTAATGATATCATTAAAACCCATGCTATACTTAAAACCAATGCTATCATTAACACCCATGTTATAATTAAAACTAATGCTATCATTAACACCCATGCTATACTTAAAACTAATGCTATCATTCACACCCATGTTATACTTAAAACTAATGCTATCATTAACACCCATGCTATACTTAACACTAATGCTATCATTAACACCCATGCTATACTTAAAAATAATGATATCATTAACATCCATGCTATACTTAAAACTAATGCTATCATTAACACCCATGCTATATTTAAAACTAATGCTATACTTATCACCATGCTATGCTTAAAACTAATGCTATCATTAACACCACAGCTATACTTAAAACTAATACTATCATTAACACCCATGATATACTTAAAACTAATGCTATCATTAACACCCATGTTATAATTTAAACTAATGCTATCATTAACACCCATGCTATACTTAAAACTAATGCTATCATTAACACCCATGCTATACTTAAAACTAATGCTATACTTATCACCCATGCTTTCCTTAAAACTAATGCTATCATTAACACCCATGCTAAACATAAAATTAATGATATCATTAACACCTATGCTATATTTAAAACTAATGCTATCATTAACACCCATGCTATACTTAAAACTAAAGCTATCATTAACACCCATGCTATACTTAAAACTAATGCTATCATTAACACCCATGCTATACTTAAAACCAATGCTATCATTAACACCCATGTTATAATTTAAACTAATGCTATCATTAACACCCATGCTATACTTAAAACTAATGCTATATTTATCACCCATGCTATTCTTAAAACTAATGCTATCATTAACACCCATGTTATAATTTAAACTAATGCTATTATTAACATCCATGCTATACTTAAAACTAATGCTATCATTACACCCATGCTATACCTAAAACTAATGCTATCATTAACACCCATGCTATCCTTACAACAAATCTAATATTAACACCCATGCTATACTTAAAACTAATGATATCATTAAAACCCATGCTATACTTAAAACCAATGCTATCATTAACACCCATGTTATAATTAAAACTAATGCTATCATTAACACCCATGCTATACTTAAAACTAATGCTATCATTCACACCCATGTTATACTTAAAACTAATGCTATCATTAACACCCATGCTATACTTAACACTAATGCTATCATTAACACCCATGCTATACTTAAAAATAATGATATCATTAACATCCATGCTATACTTAAAACTAATGCTATCATTAACACCCATGCTATATTTAAAACTAATGCTATACTTATCACCCATGCTATGCTTAAAACTAATGCTATCATTAACACCACAGCTATACTTAAAACTAATACTATCATTAACACCCATGATATACTTAAAACTAATTCTATCATTAATACCCATATATACTTAAAACTAATACTATCATTAACACCCATGCTATATTTAAAACTAGTGCTATCATTAACACCCATGCTATACTTAAAACTACTGCTATCATTAACACCCATGCTATACTTAAAACTAATGCTATCATTAACACCCATTCTATACTTAAAACTAATGCTATCATTAACACCCATGCTATACTTAAAACTAATGCTATCATTAACACCCATGCTATACTTAAAACCAATGCTATCATTAACACCCATGTTATAATTAAAACTAATGCTATCATTAACACCCATGCTATACTTAAAACTAATGCTATAATTGACATCCATGCTATACTTAAAACTAATGCTATCATTAACACCCATGCTATACTTAAAACTAATGCTATCATTAACACCCATGCTATACTTAAAACCAATGCTATCATTAACACCCATGTTATACTTAAAACTAATGCTATCATTAATACCCATACTATACTTAAAACTAATACTATCATTAACACCCATGCTATATTTAAAACTAATGCTATCATTAACACCCATTCTATACTTAAAACTAATACTATCATTAACACCCATGCTATACTTAAAACTAATGCGATAATTAACATCCATGCTATACTTAAAACTAATGCTATCATTAACACCCATGCTATACTTAAAACTAATGCTATACTTATCACCCATGCTATTCTTAAAACTAATGCTATCATTAACACCCATGCTATACTTAAAACTAATGCTATACTTATCACCCATGCTATTCTTAAAACTAATGCTATCATTAACACCCATGCTATACTTAAAACTAATGCTATCATTAACACCCATGTTATAATTTAAACTAATGCTATCAATAACACCCATGCTATACTTAAAACTAAAGCTATCATTAACACCCATGCTATACTTAAAACTAATGCTATCATTATCAACCACGTTATACTTAAAACTAATGCTATCATTACACCCATGCTATACCTAAAACTAATGCTATCATTAACACCCATGCTTTCCTTAAAACTAATGCTATCATTAACACCCATGCTAAACATAAAATTAATGATATCATTAACACCCATGCTATATTTAAAACTAATGCTATCATTAACACCCATGCTATACTTAAAACTAAAGCTATCATTAACACCCATGCTATACTTAAAACTAATGCTATCATTAACACCCATGCTATACTTAAAACCAATGCTATCATTAACACCCATGTTATAATTAAAACTAATGCTATCATTAACACCCATGCTATACTTAAAACTAATGCTATCATTAACACCCATGCTATACTTAAAACTAATGCTATTATTAACACCCATGCTATACTTAAAACTAATGCTATCATTAACACCCATGCTATACTTAAAACTAATGCTATTATTAACACCCATGCTATACTTAAAACTAATGCTATACTTATCACCCATGCTTTCCTTAAAACTAATGCTATCATTAACACCCATGCTATCATTAACACCCATGCTATACTTAAAACTAATTCTATACTTATCACCCATGCTATTCTTAAAACTAATGCTATCATTAACACCCATGTTATAATTTAAACTAATGCTATCATTAACACCCATGCTATACTTAAAACTAATGCTATCATTAACACCCATGCTATACTTAAAACTAATGCTATACTTATCACTCATGCTTTCCTTAAAACTAATGCTATCATTAACACCCATGCTAAACATAAAATTAATGATATCATTAACACCCATGCTATATTTAAAACTAATGCTATCATTAACACCCATGCTATACTTAAAACTAAAGCTATCATTAACACCCATGCTATACTTAAAACTAATGCTATCATTAACACCCATGCTATACTTAAAACTAATGCGATAATTAACATCCATGCTATACTTAAAACTAATGCTATCATTAACACCTATGCTATACTTAAAACTAATGCTATACTTATCACCCATGCTATTCTTAAAACTAATGCTATCATTAACACCCATGTTATAATTTAAACTAATGCTATTATTAACATCCATGCTATACTTAAAACTAATGCTATCATTACACCCATGCTATACCTAAAACTAATGCTATCATTAACACCCATGCTATTCTTACAACAAATCTAATATTAACACCCATGCTATACTTAAAACTAATGATATCATTAAAACCCATGCTATACTTAAAACCAATGCTATCATTAACACCCATGTTATAATTAAAACTAATGCTATCATTAACACCCATGCTATACTTAAAACTAATGCTATCATTAACACCCATGCTATACTTAAAACTAATGCTATTATTAACACCCATGCTATACTTAAAACTAATGCTATACTTATCACCCATGCTTTCCTTAAAACTAATGCTATCATTAACACCCATGCTATACTTAAAACTATTGCTATCATTAACACCCATGATATACTTAAAACTAATGCTATCATTAACACCCATGCTATACTTAAAACTAATGCTATTATTAACACCCATGCTATACTTAAAACTAATGCTATACTTATCACCCATGCTTTCCTTAAAACTAATTCTATCATTAACACCCATGCTATACTTAAAACTAATGCTATCATTAACACCCATGCTATACTTAAAACTAATGCGATAATTAACATCCATGCTATACTTAAAACTAATGCTATCATTAACACCCATGCTATACTTAAAACTAATGCTATACTTATCACCCATGCTATTCTTAAAACTAATGCTATCATTAACACCCATGTTTTAATTTAAACTAATGCTATCATTAACACCCATGCTATAGTTAAAACTAATGCTATCATTAACACCCATGCTATACTTAAAACTATTGCTATCATTAACACCCATGATATACTTAAAACTAATGCTATCATTAACACCCATGCTATACTTAAAACTAATGCTATTATTAACACCCATGCTATACTTAAAACTAATGCTATACTTATCACCCATGCTTTCCTTAAAACTAATGCTATCATTAACACCCATGCTATACTTAAAACTAATGCTATCATTAACACCCATGCTATACTTAAAACTAATGCGATAATTAACATCCATGCTATACTTAAAACTAATGCTATCATTAACACCCATGCTATACTTAAAACTAATGCTATACTTATCACCCATGCTATTCTTAAAACTAATGCTATCATTAACACCCATGCTATACTTAAAACTAATGCTATACTTATCACCCATGCTATTCTTAAAACTAATGCTATCATTAACACCCATGCTATACTTAAAACTAATGCTATCATTAACACCCATGTTATAATTTAAACTAATGCTATCAATAACACCCATGCTATACTTAAAACTAAAGCTATCATTAACACCCATGCTATACTTAAAACTAATGCTATCATTATCAACCACGTTATACTTAAAACTAATGCTATCATTACACCCATGCTATACCTAAAACTAATGCTATCATTAACACCCATGCTTTCCTTAAAACTAATGCTATCATTAACACCCATGCTAAACATAAAATTAATGATATCATTAACACCCATGCTATATTTAAAACTAATGCTATCATTAACACCCATGCTATACTTAAAACTAAAGCTATCATTAACACCCATGCTATACTTAAAACTAATGCTATCATTAACACCCATGCTATACTTAAAACCAATGCTATCATTAACACCCATGTTATAATTAAAACTAATGCTATCATTAACACCCATGCTATACTTAAAACTAATGCTATCATTAACACCCATGCTATACTTAAAACTAATGCTATTATTAACACCCATGCTATACTTAAAACTAATGCTATCATTAACACCCATGCTATACTTAAAACTAATGCTATTATTAACACCCATGCTATACTTAAAACTAATGCTATACTTATCACCCATGCTTTCCTTAAAACTAATGCTATCATTAACACCCATGCTATACTTAAAACTAATGCTATCATTAACACCCATGCTATACTTAAAACTAATTCTATACTTATCACCCATGCTATTCTTAAAACTAATGCTATCATTAACACCCATGTTATAATTTAAACTAATGCTATCATTAACACCCATGCTATACTTAAAACTAATGCTATCATTAACACCCATGCTATACTTAAAACTAATGCTATACTTATCACTCATGCTTTCCTTAAAACTAATGCTATCATTAACACCCATGCTAAACATAAAATTAATGATATCATTAACACCCATGCTATATTTAAAACTAATGCTATCATTAACACCCATGCTATACTTAAAACTAAAGCTATCATTAACACCCATGCTATACTTAAAACTAATGCTATCATTAACACCCATGCTATACTTAAAACTAATGCGATAATTAACATCCATGCTATACTTAAAACTAATGCTATCATTAACACCTATGCTATACTTAAAACTAATGCTATACTTATCACCCATGCTATTCTTAAAACTAATGCTATCATTAACACCCATGTTATAATTTAAACTAATGCTATTATTAACATCCATGCTATACTTAAAACTAATGCTATCATTACACCCATGCTATACCTAAAACTAATGCTATCATTAACACCCATGCTATTCTTACAACAAATCTAATATTAACACCCATGCTATACTTAAAACTAATGATATCATTAAAACCCATGCTATACTTAAAACCAATGCTATCATTAACACCCATGTTATAATTAAAACTAATGCTATCATTAACACCCATGCTATACTTAAAACTAATGCTATCATTAACACCCATGCTATACTTAAAACTAATGCTATTATTAACACCCATGCTATACTTAAAACTAATGCTATACTTATCACCCATGCTTTCCTTAAAACTAATGCTATCATTAACACCCATGCTATACTTAAAACTATTGCTATCATTAACACCCATGATATACTTAAAACTAATGCTATCATTAACACCCATGCTATACTTAAAACTAATGCTATTATTAACACCCATGCTATACTTAAAACTAATGCTATACTTATCACCCATGCTTTCCTTAAAACTAATGCTATCATTAACACCCATGCTATACTTAAAACTAATGCTATCATTAACACCCATGCTATACTTAAAACTAATGCGATAATTAACATCCATGCTATACTTAAAACTAATGCTATCATTAACACCCATGCTATACTTAAAACTAATGCTATACTTATCACCCATGCTATTCTTAAAACTAATGCTATCATTAACACCCATGTTTTAATTTAAACTAATGCTATCATTAACACCCATGCTATAGTTAAAACTAATGCTATCATTAACACCCATGCTATACTTAAAACTATTGCTATCATTAACACCCATGATATACTTAAAACTAATGCTATCATTAACACCCATGCTATACTTAAAACTAATGCTATTATTAACACCCATGCTATACTTAAAACTAATGCTATACTTATCACCCATGCTTTCCTTAAAACTAATGCTATCATTAACACCCATGCTATACTTAAAACTAATGCTATCATTAACACCCATGCTATACTTAAAACTAATGCGATAATTAACATCCATGCTATACTTAAAACTAATGCTATCATTAACACCCATGCTATACTTAAAACTAATGCTATACTAATCACCCATGCTATTCTTAAAACTAATGCTATCATTAACACCCATGTTATAATTTAAACTAATGCTATCATTAACACCCATGCTATACTTAAAACTAATGCTATCATTAACACCCATGCTATACTTAAAACTAATGCTATACTTATCACCCATGCTTTCCTTAAAACTAATGCTATCATTAACACCCATGCTAAACATAAAATTAATGATATCATTAACACCTATGCTATATTTAAAACTAATGCTATCATTAACACCCATGCTATACTTAAAACTAAAGCTATCATTAACACCCATGCTATACTTAAAACTAATGCTATCATTAACACCCATGCTATACTTAAAACTAATTCGATAATTAACATCCATGCTATATTTAAAACTAATGCTATCATTAACACCCATGCTATACTTAAAACTAATGCTATACTTATCACCCATGCTATTCTTAAAACTAATGCTATCATTAACACCCATGTTATAATTTAAACTAATGCTATTATTAACATCCATGCTATACTTAAAACTAATGCTATCATTACACCCATGCTATACCTAAAACTAATGCTATCATTAACACCCATGCTATCCTTACAACAAATCTAATATTAACACCCATGCTATACTTAAAACTAATGATATCATTAAAACCCATGCTATACTTAAAACCAATGCTATCATTAACACCCATGTTATAATTAAAACTAATGCTATCATTAACACCCATGCTATACTTAAAACTAATGCTATCATTCACACCCATGTTATACTTAAAACTAATGCTATCATTAACACCCATGCTATACTTAACACTAATGCTATCATTAACACCCATGCTATACTTAAAAATAATGATATCATTAACATCCATGCTATACTTAAAACTAATGCTATCATTAACACCCATGCTATATTTAAAACTAATGCTATACTTATCACCCATGCTATGCTTAAAACTAATGCTATCATTAACACCACAGCTATACTTAAAACTAATACTATCATTAACACCCATGATATACTTAAAACTAATTCTATCATTAATACCCATATATACTTAAAACTAATACTATCATTAACACCCATGCTATATTTAAAACTAGTGCTATCATTAACACCCATGCTATACTTAAAACTAATGCTATCATTAACACCCATGCTATACTTAAAACTAATGCTATCATTAACACCCATTCTATACTTAAAACTAATGCTATCATTAACACCCATGCTATACTTAAAACTAATGCTATCATTAACACCCATGCTATACTTAAAACCAATGCTATCATTAACACCCATGTTATAATTTAAACTAATGCTATCATTAACACCCATGCTATACTTAAAACTAATGCTATCATTAACACCCATGCTATACTTAAAACTAATAATATCATTAACACCCATGCTATACTTAAAACTAATGCTATAATTGACATCCATGCTATACTTAAAACTAATGCTATCATTAACACCCATGCTATACTTAAAACTAATGCTATCATTAACACCCATGCTATACTTAAAACCAATGCTATCATTAACACCCATGTTATAATTAAAACTAATGCTATCATTAACACCCATGCTATACTTAAAACTAATGCTATCATTAACACCCATGTTATAATTTAAACTAATGCTATCATTAACACCCATGCTATACATAAAACTAATGCTATCATTAACACCCATGCTATACTTAAAACTAATGCTATCATTAACACCCATGCTATACTTAAAACTAATGCTATCATTAACACCCATGCTATACTTAAAACTAATGCTATCATTAACACCAATGCTATACTTAAAAATAAGTATATCATTAACACCCATTTATAATTAAAACTAATGCTATCATTAACACCCATGCTATCCTTACAACAAATCTAATATTAACACCCATGCTATACTTAAAACTAATGATATCATTAAAACCCATGCTATACTTAAAACCAATGCTATCATTAACACCCATGTTATAATTAAAACTAATGCTATCATTAACACCCATGCTATACTTAAAACTAATGCTATCATTAACACCCATGCTATACTTAAAACTAATGCTATCATTAACACCCATGCTATACTTAAAAATAATGATATCATTAACATCCATGCTATACTTAAAACTAATGCTATCATTAACACCCATGCTATATTTAAAACTAATGCTATACTTATCACCTATGCTATTCTTAAAACTAATGCTATCATTATCACCACAGCTATACTTAAAACTAATGCTATCATTAACACCCATGATATACTTAAAACTAATGCTATCATTAATACCCATACTATACTTAAAACTAATACTATCATTAACACCCATGCTATATTTAAAACTAATGCTATCATTAACACCCATTCTATACTTAAAACTAATGCTATCATTAACACCCATGCTATACTTAAAACTAATGCTATCATTAACACCCATGCTATACTTAAAACCAATGCTATCATTAACACCCATGTTATAATTTAAACTAATGCTATCATTAACACCCATGCTATACTTAAAACTAATGCTATCATTAACACCCATGCTATACTTAAAACTAATAATATCATTAACACCCATGCTATACTTAAAACTAATGCTATAATTGACATCCATGCTATACTTAAAACTAATGCTATCATTAACACCCATGCTATACTTAAAACTAATGCTATCATTAACACCCATGCTATACTTAAAACCAATGCTATCATTAACACCCATGTTATAATTAAAACTAATGCTATCATTAACACCCATGCTATACTTAAAACTAATGCTATCATTAACACCCATGTTATAATTTAAACTAATGCTATCATTAACACCCATGCTATACTTAAAACTAATGCTATCATTAACACCCATGCTATACTTAAAACTAATGCTATCATTAACACCCATGCTATACTTAAAACCAATGCTATCATTAACACCCATGTTATAATTAAAACTAATGCTATCATTAACACCCATGCTATACTTAAAACTAATGCTATCATTAACACCCATGTTATAATTTAAACTAATGCTATCATTAACACCCATGCTATATTAAAACTAATGCTATCATTAACACCCATGCTATACTTAAAACTAATGCTATCATTAACACCCATGATATACTTAAAACTAATGCTATCATTAACACCAATGCTATACTTAAAAATAATTATATCATTAACACCCATGTTATAATTAAAACTAATGCTATCATTAACACCCATGCTATACTTAAAACTAATGCTATCATTAACACCCATGTTATAATTTAAACTAATGCTATCATTAACACCCATGCTATACTTAAAACTAATGCTATCATTAACACCCATGCTATACTTAAAACTAATGCTATACTTATCACCCATGATATGCTTAAAACTAATGCTATCATTAACACCCATGCTATACTTAAAACTAATGCTATCATTAACACCCATGCTATACTTAAAACTAATGCTATCATTAACACCCATGCTATACTTAAAACTAATGCTATCATTAACACCCATGCTATACTTAAAACTAATGCTATCATTAACACCCATGCTATACTTAAAACTAATGCTATCATTAACACCCATGCTATACTTAAAACTAATGCTATCATTAACACCAATGCTATACTTAAAAATAATTATATCATTAACACCCATTTATAATTAAAACTAATGCTATCATTAACACCCATGCTATCCTTACAACAAATCTAATATTAACACCCATGCTATACTTAAAACTAATGATATCATTAAAACCCATGTTATACTTAAAACCAATGCTATCATTAACACCCATGTTATAATTAAAACTAATGCTATCATTAACACCCATTCTATACTTAAAACTAATGCTATCATTAACACCCATGTTATAATTTAAACTAATGCTATCATTAACACCCATGCTATACTTAAAAATAATGCTATCATTAACACCCATGCTATACTTGAAACTAATGCTATCATTAACACCCATGCTATACTTAAAACTAATGCTATCATTAACACCCATGCTATACTTAAAAATAATGATATCATTAACATCCATGCTATACTTAAAACTAATGTTATCATTAACACCCATGCTATATTTAAAACTAATGCTATACTTATCACCTATGCTATTCTTAAAACTAATGCTATCATTATCACCACAGCTATACTTAAAACTAATGCTATCATTAACACCCATGATATACTTAAAACTAATGCTATCATTAATACCCATACTATACTTAAAACTAATACTATCATTAACACCCATGCTATATTTAAAACTAATGCTATCATTAACACCCATGCTATACTTAAAACTAAAGCTATCATTAACACCCATGATATACTTAAAACTAATGCTATCATTAACACCCATGCTATACTTAAAACCAATGCTATCATTAACACCCATGTTATAATTAAAACTAATGCTATCATTAACACCCATGCTATACTTAAAACTAATGCTATCATTAACACCCATGCTATACTTAAAACTAATGCTATTATTAACACCCATGCTATACTTAAAACTAATGCTATCATTAACACCCATGCTATACTTAAAACTAATGCTATTATTAACACCCATGCTATACTTAAAACTAATGCTATACTTATCACCCATGCTTTCCTTAAAACTAATGCTATCATTAACACCCATGCTATACTTAAAACTAATGCTATCATTAACACCCATGCTATACTTAAAACTAATTCTATACTTATCACCCATGCTATTCTTAAAACTAATGCTATCATTAACACCCATGTTATAATTTAAACTAATGCTATCATTAACACCCATGCTATACTTAAAACTAATGCTATCATTAACACCCATGCTATACTTAAAACTAATGCTATACTTATCACTCATGCTTTCCTTAAAACTAATGCTATCATTAACACCCATGCTAAACATAAAATTAATGATATCATTAACACCCATGCTATATTTAAAACTAATGCTATCATTAACACCCATGCTATACTTAAAACTAAAGCTATCATTAACACCCATGCTATACTTAAAACTAATGCTATCATTAACACCCATGCTATACTTAAAACTAATGCGATAATTAACATCCATGCTATACTTAAAACTAATGCTATCATTAACACCTATGCTATACTTAAAACTAATGCTATACTTATCACCCATGCTATTCTTAAAACTAATGCTATCATTAACACCCATGTTATAATTTAAACTAATGCTATTATTAACATCCATGCTATACTTAAAACTAATGCTATCATTACACCCATGCTATACCTAAAACTAATGCTATCATTAACACCCATGCTATTCTTACAACAAATCTAATATTAACACCCATGCTATACTTAAAACTAATGATATCATTAAAACCCATGCTATACTTAAAACCAATGCTATCATTAACACCCATGTTATAATTAAAACTAATGCTATCATTAACACCCATTCTATACTTAAAACTAATGCTATCATTAACACCCATGTTATAATTTAAACTAATGCTATCATTAACACCCATGCTATACTTAAAACTAATGCTATCATTAACACCCATGCTATACTTAAAACTAATGCTATCATTAACACCCATGCTATACTTAAAACTAATGCTATCATTAACACCCATGCTATACTTAAAAATAATGATATCATTAACATCCATGCTATACTTAAAACTAATGCTATCATTAACACCCATGCTATATTTAAAACTAATGCTATACTTATCACCTATGCTATTCTTAAAACTAATGCTATCATTATCACCACAGCTATACTTAAAACTAATGCTATCATTAACACCCATGATATACTTAAAACTAATGCTATCATTAATACCCATACTATACTTAAAACTAATACTATCATTAACACCCATGCTATATTTAAAACTAATGCTATCATTAACACCCATTCTATACTTAAAACTAATGCTATCATTAACACCCATGCTATACTTAAAACTAATGCTATCATTAACACCCATGCTATACTTAAAACCAATGCTATCATTAACACCCATGTTATAATTTAAACTAATGCTATCATTAACACCCATGCTATACTTAAAACTAATGCTATCATTAACACCCATGCTATACTTAAAACTAATAATATCATTAACACCCATGCTATACTTAAAACTAATGCTATCATTAACACCCATGCTATACTTAAAACTAATGCTATCATTAACACCCATGCTATACTTAAAACCAATGCTATCATTAACACCCATGTTATAATTAAAACTAATGCTATCATTAACACCCATGCTATACTTAAAACTAATGCTATCATTAACACCCATGTTATAATTTAAACTAATGCTATCATTAACACCCATGCTATACTTAAAACTAATGCTATCATTAACACCCATGCTATACTTAAAACTAATGCTATCATTAACACCCATGCTATACTTAAAACCAATGCTATCATTAACACCCATGTTATAATTAAAACTAATGCTATCATTAACACCCATGCTATACTTAAAACTAATGCTATCATTAACACCCATGTTATAATTTAAACTAATGCTATCATTAACACCCATGCTATATTAAAACTAATGCTATCATTAACACCCATGCTATACTTAAAACTAATGCTATCATTAACACCCATGATATACTTAAAACTAATGCTATCATTAACACCAATGCTATACTTAAAAATAATTATATCATTAACACCCATGTTATAATTAAAACTAATGCTATCATTAACACCCATGCTATACTTAAAACTAATGCTATCATTAACACCCATGCTATACTTAAAACTAATGCTATCATTAACACCCATGCTATACTTAAAACTAATGCTATACTTATCACCCATGATATGCTTAAAACTAATGCTATCATTAACACCCATGCTATACTTAAAACTAATGCTATCATTAACACCCATGCTATACTTAAAACTAATGCTATCATTAACACCCATGCTATACTTAAAACTAATGCTATCATTAACACCCATGCTATACTTAAAACTAATGCTATCATTAACACCCATGCTATACTTAAAACTAATGCTATCATTAACACCCATGCTATACTTAAAACTAATGCTATCATTAACACCAATGCTATACTTAAAAATAATTATATCATTAACACCCATTTATAATTAAAACTAATGCTATCATTAACACCCATGCTATCCTTACAACAAATCTAATATTAACACCCATGCTATACTTAAAACTAATGATATCATTAAAACCCATGTTATACTTAAAACCAATGCTATCATTAACACCCATGTTATAATTAAAACTAATGCTATCATTAACACCCATTCTATACTTAAAACTAATGCTATCATTAACACCCATGTTATAATTTAAACTAATGCTATCATTAACACCCATGCTATACTTAAAACTAATGCTATCATTAACACCCATGCTATACTTGAAACTAATGCTATCATTAACACCCATGCTATACTTAAAACTAATGCTATCATTAACACCCATGCTATACTTAAAAATAATGATATCATTAACATCCATGCTATACTTAAAACTAATGTTATCATTAACACCCATGCTATATTTAAAACTAATGCTATACTTATCACCTATGCTATTCTTAAAACTAATGCTATCATTATCACCACAGCTATACTTAAAACTAATGCTATCATTAACACCCATGCTATATTTAAAACTAATGCTATCATTAACACCCATGCTATACTTAAAAATAATGATATCATTAACATCCATGCTATACTTAAAACTAATGCTATCATTAACACCCATGCTATATTTAAAACTAATGCTATACTTATCACCTATGCTATTCTTAAAACTAATGCTATCATTATCACCACAGCTATACTTAAAACTAATGCTATCATTAACACCCATGATATACTTAAAACTAATGCTATCATTAATACCCATACTATACTTAAAACTAATACTATCATTAACACCCATGCTATATTTAAAACTAATGCTATCATTAACACCCATTCTATACTTAAAACTAATGCTATCATTAACACCCATGCTATACTTAAAACTAATGCTATCATTAACACCCATGCTATACTTAAAACCAATGCTATCATTAACACCCATGTTATAATTTAAACTAATGCTATCATTAACACCCATGCTATACTTAAAACTAATGCTATCATTAACACCCATGCTATACTTAAAACTAATAATATCATTAACACCCATGCTATACTTAAAACTAATGCTATAATTGACATCCATGCTATACTTAAAACTAATGCTATCATTAACACCCATGCTATACTTAAAACTAATGCTATCATTAACACCCATGCTATACTTAAAACCAATGCTATCATTAACACCCATGTTATAATTAAAACTAATGCTATCATTAACACCCATGCTATACTTAAAACTAATGCTATCATTAACACCCATGTTATAATTTAAACTAATGCTATCATTAACACCCATGCTATACTTAAAACTAATGCTATCATTAACACCCATGCTATACTTAAAACTAATGCTATCATTAACACCCATGCTATACTTAAAACCAATGCTATCATTAACACCCATGTTATAATTAAAACTAATGCTATCATTAACACCCATGCTATACTTAAAACTAATGCTATCATTAACACCCATGTTATAATTTAAACTAATGCTATCATTAACACCCATGCTATATTAAAACTAATGCTATCATTAACACCCATGCTATACTTAAAACTAATGCTATCATTAACACCCATGATATACTTAAAACTAATGCTATCATTAACACCAATGCTATACTTAAAAATAATTATATCATTAACACCCATGTTATAATTAAAACTAATGCTATCATTAACACCCATGCTATACTTAAAACTAATGCTATCATTAACACCCATGTTATAATTTAAACTAATGCTATCATTAACACCCATGCTATACTTAAAACTAATGCTATCATTAACACCCATGCTATACTTAAAACTAATGCTATACTTATCACCCATGATATGCTTAAAACTAATGCTATCATTAACACCCATGCTATACTTAAAACTAATGCTATCATTAACACCCATGCTATACTTAAAACTAATGCTATCATTAACACCCATGCTATACTTAAAACTAATGCTATCATTAACACCCATGCTATACTTAAAACTAATGCTATCATTAACACCCATGCTATACTTAAAACTAATGCTATCATTAACACCCATGCTATACTTAAAACTAATGCTATCATTAACACCAATGCTATACTTAAAAATAATTATATCATTAACACCCATTTATAATTAAAACTAATGCTATCATTAACACCCATGCTATCCTTACAACAAATCTAATATTAACACCCATGCTATACTTAAAACTAATGATATCATTAAAACCCATGTTATACTTAAAACCAATGCTATCATTAACACCCATGTTATAATTAAAACTAATGCTATCATTAACACCCATTCTATACTTAAAACTAATGCTATCATTAACACCCATGTTATAATTTAAACTAATGCTATCATTAACACCCATGCTATACTTAAAACTAATGCTATCATTAACACCCATGCTATACTTGAAACTAATGCTATCATTAACACCCATGCTATACTTAAAACTAATGCTATCATTAACACCCATGCTATACTTAAAAATAATGATATCATTAACATCCATGCTATACTTAAAACTAATGTTATCATTAACACCCATGCTATATTTAAAACTAATGCTATCATTAACACCCATGTTATAATTTAAACTAATGCTATCATTAACACCCATGCTATACTTAAAACTAATGCTATCATTAACACCCATGCTATACTTAAAACTAATAATATCATTAACACCCATGCTATACTTAAAACTAATGCTATAATTGACATCCATGCTATACTTAAAACTAATGCTATCATTAACACCCATGCTATACTTAAAACTAATGCTATCATTAACACCCATGCTATACTTAAAACCAATGCTATCATTAACACCCATGTTATAATTAAAACTAATGCTATCATTAACACCCATGCTATCCTTACAACAAATCTAATATTAACACCCATGCTATACTTAAAACTAATGATATCATTAAAACCCATGTTATACTTAAAACCAATGCTATCATTAACACCCATGTTATAATTAAAACTAATGCTATCATTAACACCCATTCTATACTTAAAACTAATGCTATCATTAACACCCATGTTATAATTTAAACTAATGCTATCATTAACACCCATGCTATACTTAAAACTAATGCTATCATTAACACCCATGCTATACTTGAAACTAATGCTATCATTAACACCCATGCTATACTTAAAACTAATGCTATCATTAACACCCATGCTATACTTAAAAATAATGATATCATTAACATCCATGCTATACTTAAAACTAATGTTATCATTAACACCCATGCTATATTTAAAACTAATGCTATACTTATCACCTATGCTATTCTTAAAACTAATGCTATCATTATCACCACAGCTATACTTAAAACTAATGCTATCATTAACACCCATGCTATATTTAAAACTAATGCTATCATTAACACCCATGCTATACTTAAAAATAATGATATCATTAACATCCATGCTATACTTAAAACTAATGCTATCATTAACACCCATGCTATATTTAAAACTAATGCTATACTTATCACCTATGCTATTCTTAAAACTAATGCTATCATTATCACCACAGCTATACTTAAAACTAATGCTATCATTAACACCCATGATATACTTAAAACTAATGCTATCATTAATACCCATACTATACTTAAAACTAATACTATCATTAACACCCATGCTATATTTAAAACTAATGCTATCATTAACACCCATTCTATACTTAAAACTAATGCTATCATTAACACCCATGCTATACTTAAAACTAATGCTATCATTAACACCCATGCTATACTTAAAACCAATGCTATCATTAACACCCATGTTATAATTTAAACTAATGCTATCATTAACACCCATGCTATACTTAAAACTAATGCTATCATTAACACCCATGCTATACTTAAAACTAATAATATCATTAACACCCATGCTATACTTAAAACTAATGCTATAATTGACATCCATGCTATACTTAAAACTAATGCTATCATTAACACCCATGCTATACTTAAAACTAATGCTATCATTAACACCCATGCTATACTTAAAACCAATGCTATCATTAACACCCATGTTATAATTAAAACTAATGCTATCATTAACACCCATGCTATACTTAAAACTAATGCTATCATTAACACCCATGTTATAATTTAAACTAATGCTATCATTAACACCCATGCTATACTTAAAACTAATGCTATCATTAACACCCATGCTATACTTAAAACTAATGCTATCATTAACACCCATGCTATACTTAAAACCAATGCTATCATTAACACCCATGTTATAATTAAAACTAATGCTATCATTAACACCCATGCTATACTTAAAACTAATGCTATCATTAACACCCATGTTATAATTTAAACTAATGCTATCATTAACACCCATGCTATATTAAAACTAATGCTATCATTAACACCCATGCTATACTTAAAACTAATGCTATCATTAACACCCATGATATACTTAAAACTAATGCTATCATTAACACCAATGCTATACTTAAAAATAATTATATCATTAACACCCATGTTATAATTAAAACTAATGCTATCATTAACACCCATGCTATACTTAAAACTAATGCTATCATTAACACCCATGTTATAATTTAAACTAATGCTATCATTAACACCCATGCTATACTTAAAACTAATGCTATCATTAACACCCATGCTATACTTAAAACTAATGCTATACTTATCACCCATGATATGCTTAAAACTAATGCTATCATTAACACCCATGCTATACTTAAAACTAATGCTATCATTAACACCCATGCTATACTTAAAACTAATGCTATCATTAACACCCATGCTATACTTAAAACTAATGCTATCATTAACACCCATGCTATACTTAAAACTAATGCTATCATTAACACCCATGCTATACTTAAAACTAATGCTATCATTAACACCCATGCTATACTTAAAACTAATGCTATCATTAACACCAATGCTATACTTAAAAATAATTATATCATTAACACCCATTTATAATTAAAACTAATGCTATCATTAACACCCATGCTATCCTTACAACAAATCTAATATTAACACCCATGCTATACTTAAAACTAATGATATCATTAAAACCCATGTTATACTTAAAACCAATGCTATCATTAACACCCATGTTATAATTAAAACTAATGCTATCATTAACACCCATTCTATACTTAAAACTAATGCTATCATTAACACCCATGTTATAATTTAAACTAATGCTATCATTAACACCCATGCTATACTTAAAACTAATGCTATCATTAACACCCATGCTATACTTGAAACTAATGCTATCATTAACACCCATGCTATACTTAAAACTAATGCTATCATTAACACCCATGCTATACTTAAAAATAATGATATCATTAACATCCATGCTATACTTAAAACTAATGTTATCATTAACACCCATGCTATATTTAAAACTAATGCTATCATTAACACCCATGTTATAATTTAAACTAATGCTATCATTAACACCCATGCTATACTTAAAACTAATGCTATCATTAACACCCATGCTATACTTAAAACTAATAATATCATTAACACCCATGCTATACTTAAAACTAATGCTATAATTGACATCCATGCTATACTTAAAACTAATGCTATCATTAACACCCATGCTATACTTAAAACTAATGCTATCATTAACACCCATGCTATACTTAAAACCAATGCTATCATTAACACCCATGTTATAATTAAAACTAATGCTATCATTAACACCCATGCTATACTTAAAACTAATGCTATCATTAACACCCATGTTATAATTTAAACTAATGCTATCATTAACACCCATGCTATACTTAAAACTAATGCTATCATTAACACCCATGCTATACTTAAAACTAATGCTATCATTAACACCCATGCTATACTTAAAACCAATGCTATCATTAACACCCATGTTATAATTAAAACTAATGCTATCATTAACACCCATGCTATACTTAAAACTAATGCTATCATTAACACCCATGTTATAATTTAAACTAATGCTATCATTAACACCCATGCTATATTAAAACTAATGCTATCATTAACACCCATGCTATACCTAAAACTAATGCTATCATTAACACCCATGCTATCCTTACAACAAATCTAATATTAACACCCATGCTATACTTAAAACTAATGATATCATTAAAACCCATGCTATACTTAAAACCAATGCTATCATTAACACCCATGTTATAATTAAAACTAATGCTATCATTAACACCCATGCTATACTTAAAACTAATGCTATCATTCACACCCATGTTATACTTAAAACTAATGCTATCATTAACACCCATGCTATACTTAACACTAATGCTATCATTAACACCCATGCTATACTTAAAAATAATGATATCATTAACATCCATGCTATACTTAAAACTAATGCTATCATTAACACCCATGCTATATTTAAAACTAATGCTATACTTATCACCCATGCTATGCTTAAAACTAATGCTATCATTAACACCACAGCTATACTTAAAACTAATGCTATCATTAACACCCATGTTATAATTAAAACTAATGCTATCATTAACACCCATTCTATACTTAAAACTAATACTATCATTAACACCCATGCTATATTTAAAACTAATGCTATCATTAACACCCATTCTATACTTAAAACTAATGCTATCATTAACACCCATGCTATACTTAAAACTAAGGCTATCATTAACACCCATGCTATACTTAAAACCAATGCTATCATTAACACCCATGTTATAATTTAAACTAATGCTATCATTAACACCCATGCTATACTTAAAACTAATGCTATCATTAACACCCATGCTATACTTAAAACTAATAATATCATTAACACCCATGCTATACTTAAAACTAATGCTATAATTGACATCCATGCTATACTTAAAACTAATGCTATCATTAACACCCATGCTATACTTAAAACTAATGCTATCATTAACACCCATGCTATACTTAAAACCAATGCTATCATTAACACCCATGTTATAATTAAAACTAATGCTATCATTAACACCCATGCTATACTTAAAACTAATGCTATCATTAACACCCATGTTATAATTTAAACTAATGCTATCATTAACACCCATGCTATACTTAAAACTAATGCTATCATTAACACCCATGCTATACTTAAAACTAATGCTATCATTAACACCCATGCTATACTTAAAACCAATGCTATCATTAACACCCATGTTATAATTAAAACTAATGCTATCATTAACACCCATGCTATACTTAAAACTAATGCTATCATTAACACCCATGTTATAATTTAAACTAATGCTATCATTAACACCCATGCTATATTAAAACTAATGCTATCATTAACACCCATGCTATACCTAAAACTAATGCTATCATTAACACCCATGCTATCCTTACAACAAATCTAATATTAACACCCATGCTATACTTAAAACTAATGATATCATTAAAACCCATGCTATACTTAAAACCAATGCTATCATTAACACCCATGTTATAATTAAAACTAATGCTATCATTAACACCCATGCTATACTTAAAACTAATGCTATCATTCACACCCATGTTATACTTAAAACTAATGCTATCATTAACACCCATGCTATACTTAACACTAATGCTATCATTAACACCCATGCTATACTTAAAAATAATGATATCATTAACATCCATGCTATACTTAAAACTAATGCTATCATTAACACCCATGCTATATTTAAAACTAATGCTATACTTATCACCCATGCTATGCTTAAAACTAATGCTATCATTAACACCACAGCTATACTTAAAACTAATGCTATCATTAACACCCATGCTATCCTTACAACAAATCTAATATTAACACCCATGCTATACATAAAACTAATGATATCATTAAAACCCATGCTATACTTAAAACCAATGCTATCATTAACACCCATGTTATAATTAAAACTAATGCTATCATTAACACCCATTCTATACTTAAAACTAATGCTATCATTAACACCCATGTTATAATTTAAACTAATGCTATCATTAACACCCATGCTATACTTAAAACTAATGCTATCATTAACACCCATGCTATACTTAAAACTAATGCTATCATTAACACCCATGCTATACTTAAAACTAATGCTATCATTAACACCCATGCTATACTTAAAAATAATGATATCATTAACATCCATGCTATACTTAAAACTAATGCTATCATTAACACCCATGCTATATTTAAAACTAATGCTATACTTATCACCTATGCTATTCTTAAAACTAATGCTATCATTATCACCACAGCTATACTTAAAACTAATGCTATCATTAACACCCATGATATACTTAAAACTAATGCTATCATTAATACCCATACTATACTTAAAACTAATACTATCATTAACACCCATGCTATATTTAAAACTAATGCTATCATTAACACCCATTCTATACTTAAAACTAATGCTATCATTAACACCCATGCTATACTTAAAACTAATGCTATCATTAACACCCATGCTATACTTAAAACCAATGCTATCATTAACACCCATGTTATAATTTAAACTAATGCTATCATTAACACCCATGCTATACTTAAAACTAATGCTATCATTAACACCCATGCTATACTTAAAACTAATAATATCATTAACACCCATGCTATACTTAAAATTAATGCTATAATTGACATCCATGCTATACTTAAAACTAATGCTATCATTAACACCCATGCTATACTTAAAACTAATGCTATCATTAACACCCATGCTATACTTAAAACCAATGCTATCATTAACACCCATGTTATAATTAAAACTAATGCTATCATTAACACCCATGCTATACTTAAAACTAATGCTATCATTAACACCCATGTTATAATTTAAACTAATGCTATCATTAACACCCATGCTATACTTAAAACTAATGCTATCATTAACACCCATGCTATACTTAAAACTAATGCTATCATTAACACCCATGCTATACTTAAAACCAATGCTATCATTAACACCCATGTTATAATTAAAACTAATGCTATCATTAACACCCATGCTATACTTAAAACTAATGCTATCATTAACACCCATGTTATAATTTAAACTAATGCTATCATTAACACCCATGCTATATTAAAACTAATGCTATCATTAACACCCATGCTATACTTAAAACTAATGCTATCATTAACACCCATGATATACTTAAAACTAATGCTATCATTAACACCAATGCTATACTTAAAAATAATTATATCATTAACACCCATGTTATAATTAAAACTAATGCTATCATTAACACCCATGCTATACTTAAAACTAATGCTATCATTAACACCCATGTTATAATTTAAACTAATGCTATCATTAACACCCATGCTATACTTAAAACTAATGCTATCATTAACACCCATGCTATACTTAAAACTAATGCTATACTTATCACCCATGATATGCTTAAAACTAATGCTATCATTAACACCCATGCTATACTTAAAACTAATGCTATCATTAACACCCATGCTATACTTAAAACTAATGCTATCATTAACACCCATGCTATACTTAAAACTAATGCTATCATTAACACCCATGCTATACTTAAAACTAATGCTATCATTAACACCCATGCTATACTTAAAACTAATGCTATCATTAACACCCATGCTATACTTAAAACTAATGCTATCATTAACACCAATGCTATACTTAAAAATAATTATATCATTAACACCCATTTATAATTAAAACTAATGCTATCATTAACACCCATGCTATCCTTACAACAAATCTAATATTAACACCCATGCTATACTTAAAACTAATGATATCATTAAAACCCATGCTATACTTAAAACCAATGCTATCATTAACACCCATGTTATAATTAAAACTAATGCTATCATTAACACCCATTCTATACTTAAAACTAATGCTATCATTAACACCCATGTTATAATTTAAACTAATGCTATCATTAACACCCATGCTATACTTAAAACTAATGCTATCATTAACACCCATGCTATACTTGAAACTAATGCTATCATTAACACCCATGCTATACTTAAAACTAATGCTATCATTAACACCCATGCTATACTTAAAAATAATGATATCATTAACATCCATGCTATACTTAAAACTAATGTTATCATTAACACCCATGCTATATTTAAAACTAATGCTATACTTATCACCTATGCTATTCTTAAAACTAATGCTATCATTATCACCACAGCTATACTTAAAACTAATGCTATCATTAACACCCATGATATACTTAAAACTAATGCTATCATTAATACCCATACTATACTTAAAACTAATACTATCATTAACACCCATGCTATATTTAAAACTAATGCTATCATTAACACCCATTCTATACTTAAAACTAATGCTATCATTAACACCCATGCTATACTTAAAACTAATGCTATCATTAACACCCATGCTATACTTAAAACCAATGCTATCATTAACACCCATGTTATAATTTAAACTAATGCTATCATTAACACCCATGCTATACTTAAAACTAATGCTATCATTAACACCCATGCTATACTTAAAACTAATAATATCATTAACACCCATGCTATACTTAAAACTAATGCTATAATTGACATCCATGCTATACTTAAAACTAATGCTATCATTAACACCCATGCTATACTTAAAACTAATGCTATCATTAACACCCATGCTATACTTAAAACCAATGCTATCATTAACACCCATGTTATAATTAAAACTAATGCTATCATTAACACCCATGCTATACTTAAAACTAATGCTATCATTAACACCCATGTTATAATTTAAACTAATGCTATCATTAACACCCATGCTATACTTAAAACTAATGCTATCATTAACACCCATGCTATACTTAAAACTAATGCTATCATTAACACCCATGCTATACTTAAAACCAATGCTATCATTAACACCCATGTTATAATTAAAACTAATGCTATCATTAACACCCATGCTATACTTAAAACTAATGCTATCATTAACACCCATGTTATAATTTAAACTAATGCTATCATTAACACCCATGCTATATTAAAACTAATGCTATCATTAACACCCATGCTATACTTATAACTAATGCTATCATTAACACCCATGATATACTTAAAACTAATGCTATCATTAACACCAATGCTATACTTAAAAATAATTATATCATTAACACCCATGTTATAATTAAAACTAATGCTATCATTAACACCCATGCTATACTTAAAACTAATGCTATCATTAACACCCATGTTATAATTTAAACTAATGCTATCATTAACACCCATGCTATACTTAAAACTAATGCTATCATTAACACCCATGCTATACTTAAAACTAATTCTATACTTATCACCCATGATATGCTTAAAACTAATGCTATCATTAACACCCATGCTATACTTAAAACTAATGCTATCATTAACACCCATGATATACTTAAAACTAATGCTATAATTAACATCCATGCTATACTTAAAACTAATGCTATCATTAACACCCATGCTATACTTAAAACTAATGCTATACTTATCACCCATTCTATTCTTAAAACTAATGCTATCATTAACACCCATGTTATAATTTAAACTAATGCTATCATTAACACCCATGCTATACTTAAAACTAATGCTATCATTAACACCCATGCTATACTTAAAACTAATGCTATCATTAACACCCATGCTATACTTAAAACCAATGCTATCATTAACACCTATGTTATAATTAAAACTAATGCTATCATTAACACCCATGCTATACTTAAAACTAATGCTATCATTAACACCCATGTTATAATTTAAACTAATGCTATCATTAACACCCATGCTATATTAAAACTAATGCTATCATTAACACCCATGCTATACTTAAAAATAATGCTATCATTAATACCCATGCTATACTTAAAACTAATGCTATCATTAACACCAATGCTATACTTAAAAATAATTATATCATTAACACCCATGTTATAATTAAAACTAATGCTATCATTAACACCCATGCTATACTTAAAACTAATGCTATCATTAACACCCATGTTATAATTTAAACTAATGCTATCATTAACACCCATGCTATACTTAAAACTAATGCTATCATTAACACCCATGCTATACTTAAAACTAATGCTATACTTATCACCCATGATATGCTTAAAACTAATGCTATCATTAACACCCATGCTATACTTAAAACTAATGCTATCATTAACACCCATGATATACTTAAAACTAATGCTATAATTAACATCCATGCTATACTTAAAACTAATGCTATCATTAACACCCATGCTATACTTAAAACTAATGCTATACTTATCACCCATGCTATTCTTAAAACTAATGCTATCATTAACACCACAGCTATACTTAAAACTAATGCTATCATTAACACCCATGATATACTTAAAACTAATGCTATCATTAACACCCATGTTATAATTTAAACTAATGCTATCATTAACACCCATGCTATACTTAAAACTAATGCTATCATTAACACCCATGCTATACTTAAAACTAATGCTATCATTAACACCCATGCTATACTTAAAACTAATGCTATCATTAACACCCATGCTATACTTAAAACCAATGCTATCATTAACACCCATGCTATACTTAAAACTAATGCTATCATTAACACCCATGCTATACTTAAAACTAATGCTATCATTAACACCCATGCTATACTTAAAACTAATGCTATCATTAACACCCATGCTATACTTAAAAATAATGATATCATTAACATCCATGCTATACTTAAAACTAATGCTATCATTAACACCCATGCTATATTTAAAACTAATGCTATACTTATCACCCATGCTATTCTTAAAACTAATGCTATCATTATCACCACAGCTATACTTAAAACTAATGCTATCATTAACACCCATGATATACTTAAAACTAATGCTATCATTAATACCCATACTATACTTAAAACTAATACTATCATTAACACCCATGCTATATTTAAAACTAATGCTATCATTAACACCCATTCTATACTTAAAACTAATGCTATCATTAACACCCATGCTATACTTAAAACTAATGCTATCATTAACACCCATGCTATACTTAAAACCAATGCTATCATTAACACCCATGTTATAATTTAAACTAATGCTATCATTAACACCCATGCTATACTTAAAACTAATGCTATCATTAACACCCATGCTATACTTAAAACTAATAATATCATTAACACCCATGCTATACTTAAAACTAATGCTATAATTGACATCCATGCTATACTTAAAACTAATGCTATCATTAACACCCATGCTATACTTAAAACTAATGCTATCATTAACACCCATGCTATACTTAAAACCAATGCTATCATTAACACCCATGTTATAATTAAAACTAATGCTATCATTAACACCCATGCTATACTTAAAACTAATGCTATCATTAACACCCATGTTATAATTTAAACTAATGCTATCATTAACACCCATGCTATACTTAAAACTAATGCTATCATTAACACCCATGCTATACTAAAACTAATGCTATCATTAACACCCATGCTATACTTAAAACCAATGCTATCATTAACACCCATGTTATAATTAAAACTAATGCTATCATTAACACCCATGCTATACTTAAAACTAATGCTATCATTAACACCCATATTATAATTTAAACTAATGCTATCATTAACACCCATGCTATATTAAAACTAATGCTATCATTAACACCCATGCTATACTTAAAACTAATGCTATCATTAACACCCATGCTATACTTAAAACTAATGCTATCATTAACACCATTGCTATACTTAAAAATAATTATATCATTAACACCCATGTTATAATTAAAACTAATGCTATCATTAACACCCATGCTATACTTAAAACTAATGCTATCATTAACACCCATGTTATAATTTAAACTAATGCTATCATTAACACCCATGCTATACTTAAAACTAATGCTATCATTAACACCCATGCTATACTTCAAACTAATGCTATACTTATCAGTGATAAGTTATCACCCATGATATGCTTAAAACTAATGCTATCATTAACACCCATGCTATACTTAAAACTAATGCTATCATTAACACCCATGATATAATTAAAACTAATGCTATAATTAACATCCATGCTATACTTAAAACTAATGCTATCATTATCACCTATGCTATTCTTAAAACTAATGCTATCATTATCACCACAGCTATACTTAAAACTAATGCTATCATTAACACCCATGATATACTTAAAACTAATGCTATCATTAATACCCATACTATACTTAAAACTAATACTATCATTAACACCCATGCTATATTTAAAACTAATGCTATCATTAACACCCATTCTATACTTAAAACTAATGCTATCATTAACACCCATGCTATACTTAAAACTAATGCTATCATTAACACCCATGCTATACTTAAAACCAATGCTATCATTAACACCCATGTTATAATTTAAACTAATGCTATCATTAACACCCATGCTATACTTAAAACTAATGCTATCATTAACACCCATGCTATACTTAAAACTAATAATATCATTAACACCCATGCTATACTTAAAATTAATGCTATAATTGACATCCATGCTATACTTAAAACTAATGCTATCATTAACACCCATGCTATACTTAAAACTAATGCTATCATTAACACCCATGCTATACTTAAAACCAATGCTATCATTAACACCCATGTTATAATTAAAACTAATGCTATCATTAACACCCATGCTATACTTAAAACTAATGCTATCATTAACACCCATGTTATAATTTAAACTAATGCTATCATTAACACCCATGCTATACTTAAAACTAATGCTATCATTAACACCCATGCTATACTTAAAACTAATGCTATCATTAACACCCATGCTATACTTAAAACCAATGCTATCATTAACACCCATGTTATAATTAAAACTAATGCTATCATTAACACCCATGCTATACTTAAAACTAATGCTATCATTAACACCCATGTTATAATTTAAACTAATGCTATCATTAACACCCATGCTATATTAAAACTAATGCTATCATTAACACCCATGCTATACTTAAAACTAATGCTATCATTAACACCCATGATATACTTAAAACTAATGCTATCATTAACACCAATGCTATACTTAAAAATAATTATATCATTAACACCCATGTTATAATTAAAACTAATGCTATCATTAACACCCATGCTATACTTAAAACTAATGCTATCATTAACACCCATGTTATAATTTAAACTAATGCTATCATTAACACCCATGCTATACTTAAAACTAATGCTATCATTAACACCCATGCTATACTTAAAACTAATGCTATACTTATCACCCATGATATGCTTAAAACTAATGCTATCATTAACACCCATGCTATACTTAAAACTAATGCTATCATTAACACCCATGCTATACTTAAAACTAATGCTATCATTAACACCCATGCTATACTTAAAACTAATGCTATCATTAACACCCATGCTATACTTAAAACTAATGCTATCATTAACACCCATGCTATACTTAAAACTAATGCTATCATTAACACCCATGCTATACTTAAAACTAATGCTATCATTAACACCAATGCTATACTTAAAAATAATTATATCATTAACACCCATTTATAATTAAAACTAATGCTATCATTAACACCCATGCTATCCTTACAACAAATCTAATATTAACACCCATGCTATACTTAAAACTAATGATATCATTAAAACCCATGCTATACTTAAAACCAATGCTATCATTAACACCCATGTTATAATTAAAACTAATGCTATCATTAACACCCATTCTATACTTAAAACTAATGCTATCATTAACACCCATGTTATAATTTAAACTAATGCTATCATTAACACCCATGCTATACTTAAAACTAATGCTATCATTAACACCCATGCTATACTTGAAACTAATGCTATCATTAACACCCATGCTATACTTAAAACTAATGCTATCATTAACACCCATGCTATACTTAAAAATAATGATATCATTAACATCCATGCTATACTTAAAACTAATGTTATCATTAACACCCATGCTATATTTAAAACTAATGCTATACTTATCACCTATGCTATTCTTAAAACTAATGCTATCATTATCACCACAGCTATACTTAAAACTAATGCTATCATTAACACCCATGATATACTTAAAACTAATGCTATCATTAATACCCATACTATACTTAAAACTAATACTATCATTAACACCCATGCTATATTTAAAACTAATGCTATCATTAACACCCATTCTATACTTAAAACTAATGCTATCATTAACACCCATGCTATACTTAAAACTAATGCTATCATTAACACCCATGCTATACTTAAAACCAATGCTATCATTAACACCCATGTTATAATTTAAACTAATGCTATCATTAACACCCATGCTATACTTAAAACTAATGCTATCATTAACACCCATGCTATACTTAAAACTAATAATATCATTAACACCCATGCTATACTTAAAACTAATGCTATAATTGACATCCATGCTATACTTAAAACTAATGCTATCATTAACACCCATGCTATACTTAAAACTAATGCTATCATTAACACCCATGCTATACTTAAAACCAATGCTATCATTAACACCCATGTTATAATTAAAACTAATGCTATCATTAACACCCATGCTATACTTAAAACTAATGCTATCATTAACACCCATGTTATAATTTAAACTAATGCTATCATTAACACCCATGCTATACTTAAAACTAATGCTATCATTAACACCCATGCTATACTTAAAACTAATGCTATCATTAACACCCATGCTATACTTAAAACCAATGCTATCATTAACACCCATGTTATAATTAAAACTAATGCTATCATTAACACCCATGCTATACTTAAAACTAATGCTATCATTAACACCCATGTTATAATTTAAACTAATGCTATCATTAACACCCATGCTATATTAAAACTAATGCTATCATTAACACCCATGCTATACTTATAACTAATGCTATCATTAACACCCATGATATACTTAAAACTAATGCTATCATTAACACCAATGCTATACTTAAAAATAATTATATCATTAACACCCATGTTATAATTAAAACTAATGCTATCATTAACACCCATGCTATACTTAAAACTAATGCTATCATTAACACCCATGTTATAATTTAAACTAATGCTATCATTAACACCCATGCTATACTTAAAACTAATGCTATCATTAACACCCATGCTATACTTAAAACTAATTCTATACTTATCACCCATGATATGCTTAAAACTAATGCTATCATTAACACCCATGCTATACTTAAAACTAATGCTATCATTAACACCCATGATATACTTAAAACTAATGCTATAATTAACATCCATGCTATACTTAAAACTAATGCTATCATTAACACCCATGCTATACTTAAAACTAATGCTATACTTATCACCCATTCTATTCTTAAAACTAATGCTATCATTAACACCCATGTTATAATTTAAACTAATGCTATCATTAACACCCATGCTATACTTAAAACTAATGCTATCATTAACACCCATGCTATACTTAAAACTAATGCTATCATTAACACCCATGCTATACTTAAAACCAATGCTATCATTAACACCTATGTTATAATTAAAACTAATGCTATCATTAACACCCATGCTATACTTAAAACTAATGCTATCATTAACACCCATGTTATAATTTAAACTAATGCTATCATTAACACCCATGCTATATTAAAACTAATGCTATCATTAACACCCATGCTATACTTAAAAATAATGCTATCATTAATACCCATGCTATACTTAAAACTAATGCTATCATTAACACCAATGCTATACTTAAAAATAATTATATCATTAACACCCATGTTATAATTAAAACTAATGCTATCATTAACACCCATGCTATACTTAAAACTAATGCTATCATTAACACCCATGTTATAATTTAAACTAATGCTATCATTAACACCCATGCTATACTTAAAACTAATGCTATCATTAACACCCATGCTATACTTAAAACTAATGCTATACTTATCACCCATGATATGCTTAAAACTAATGCTATCATTAACACCCATGCTATACTTAAAACTAATGCTATCATTAACACCCATGATATACTTAAAACTAATGCTATAATTAACATCCATGCTATACTTAAAACTAATGCTATCATTAACACCCATGCTATACTTAAAAATAATGCTATACTTATCACCTATGCTATTCTTAAAACTAATGCTATCATTAACACCACAGCTATACTTAAAACTAATGCTATCATTAACACCCATGATATACTTAAAACTAATGCTATCATTAACACCCATGTTATAATTTAAACTAATGCTATCATTAACACCCATGCTATACTTAAAACTAATGCTATCATTAACACCCATGCTATACTTAAAACTAATGCTATCATTAACACCCATGCTATACTTAAAACCAATGCTATCATTAACACCCATGCTATACTTAAAACTAATGCTATCATTAACACCCATGCTATACTTAAAACTAATGCTATCATTAACACCCATGCTATACTTAAAACTAATGCTATCATTAACACCCATGCTATACTTAAAAATAATGATATCATTAACATCCATGCTATACTTAAAACTAATGCTATCATTAACACCCATGCTATACTTAAAACCAATGCTATCATTAACACCCATGCTATACTTAAAACTAATGCTATCATTAACACCCATGCTATACTTAAAACTAATGCTATCATTAACACCCATGCTATACTTAAAACTAATGCTATCATTAACACCCATGCTATACTTAAAAATAATGATATCATTAACATCCATGCTATACTTAAAACTAATGCTATCATTAACACCCATGCTATATTTAAAACTAATGCTATACTTATCACCCATGCTATTCTTAAAACTAATGCTATCATTATCACCACAGCTATACTTAAAACTAATGCTATCATTAACACCCATGATATACTTAAAACTAATGCTATCATTAATACCCATACTATACTTAAAACTAATACTATCATTAACACCCATGCTATATTTAAAACTAATGCTATCATTAACACCCATTCTATACTTAAAACTAATGCTATCATTAACACCCATGCTATACTTAAAACTAATGCTATCATTAACACCCATGCTATACTTAAAACCAATGCTATCATTAACACCCATGTTATAATTTAAACTAATGCTATCATTAACACCCATGCTATACTTAAAACTAATGCTATCATTAACACCCATGCTATACTTAAAACTAATAATATCATTAACACCCATGCTATACTTAAAACTAATGCTATAATTGACATCCATGCTATACTTAAAACTAATGCTATCATTAACACCCATGCTATACTTAAAACTAATGCTATCATTAACACCCATGCTATACTTAAAACCAATGCTATCATTAACACCCATGTTATAATTAAAACTAATGCTATCATTAACACCCATGCTATACTTAAAACTAATGCTATCATTAACACCCATGTTATAATTTAAACTAATGCTATCATTAACACCCATGCTATACTTAAAACTAATGCTATCATTAACACCCATGCTATACTAAAACTAATGCTATCATTAACACCCATGCTATACTTAAAACCAATGCTATCATTAACACCCATGTTATAATTAAAACTAATGCTATCATTAACACCCATGCTATACTTAAAACTAATGCTATCATTAACACCCATGTTATAATTTAAACTAATGCTATCATTAACACCCATGCTATATTAAAACTAATGCTATCATTAACACCCATGCTATACTTAAAACTAATGCTATCATTAACACCCATGCTATACTTAAAACTAATGCTATCATTAACACCATTGCTATACTTAAAAATAATTATATCATTAACACCCATGTTATAATTAAAACTAATGCTATCATTAACACCCATGCTATACTTAAAACTAATGCTATCATTAACACCCATGTTATAATTTAAACTAATGCTATCATTAACACCCATGCTATACTTAAAACTAATGCTATCATTAACACCCATGCTATACTTCAAACTAATGCTATACTTATCAGTGATAAGTTATCACCCATGATATGCTTAAAACTAATGCTATCATTAACACCCATGCTATACTTAAAACTAATGCTATCATTAACACCCATGATATAATTAAAACTAATGCTATAATTAACATCCATGCTATACTTAAAACTAATGCTATCATTAACACCCATGCTATACTTAAAACTAATGCTATACTTATCACCCATGCTATTCTTAAAACTAATGCTATCATTAATACCCATGTTATAATTTAAACTAATGCTATCATTAACACCCATGCTATACTTAAAACTAATGCTATCATTAACACCCATGCTATACTTAAAACTAATGCTATCATTAACACCCATGCTATACTTAAAACCAATGCTATCATTAACACCCATGTTATAATTAAAACTAATGCTATCATTAACACCCATGCTATACTTAAAACTAATGCTATCATTAACACCCATGTTATAATTTAAACTAATGCTATCATTAACACCCATGCTATATTAAAACTAATGCAATCATTAACACCCATGCTATACTTAAAACTAATGCTATCATTAACACCCATGCTATACTTAAAACTAATGCTATCATTAACACCAATGCTATACTTAAAAATAATTATATCATTAACACCCATGTTATAATTAAAACTAATGCTATCATTAACACCCATGCTATACTTAAAACTAATGCTATCATTAACACCCATGTTATAATTTAAACTAATGCTATCATTAACACCCATGCTATACTTAAAAATAATGCTATCATTAACACCCATGCTATACTTAAAACTAATGCTATACTTATCACCCATGATATGCTTAAAACTAATGCTATCATTAACACCCGTGCTATACTTAAAACTAATGCTATCATTAACACCCATGATATACTTAAAACTAATGCTATAAGTAACATCCATGCTATACTTAAAACTAATGCTATCATTAACAACCATGCTATACTTAAAACTAATGCTATACTTATCACCCATGCTATTCTTAAAACTAATGCTATCATTAATACCCATGTTATAATTTAAACTAATGCTATCATTAACACCCATGCTATACTTAAAACTAATGCTATCATTAACACCCATGCTATACTTAAAACTAATGCTATCATTAACACCCATGCTATACTTAAAACCAATGCTATCATTAACACCCATGTTATAATTAAAACTAATGCTATCATTAACACCCATGCTATACTTAAAACTAATGCTATCATTAACACCCATGTTATAATTTAAACTAATGCTATCATTAACACCCATGCTATATTAAAACTAATGCAATCATTAACACCCATGCTATACTTAAAACTAATGCTATCATTAACACCCATGCTATACTTAAAACTAATGCTATCATTAACACCAATGCTATACTTAAAAATAATTATATCATTAACACCCATGTTATAATTAAAACTAATGCTATCATTAACACCCATGCTATACTTAAAACTAATGCTATCATTAACACCCATGTTATAATTTAAACTAATGCTATCATTAACACCCATGCTATACTTAAAAATAATGCTATCATTAACACCCATGCTATACTTAAAACTAATGCTATACTTATCACCCATGATATGCTTAAAACTAATGCTATCATTAACACCCGTGCTATACTTAAAACTAATGCTATCATTAACACCCATGATATACTTAAAACTAATGCTATAATTAACATCCATGCTATACTTAAAACTAATGCTATCATTAACACCCATGCTATACTTAAAACTAATGCTATACTTATCACCCATGCTATTCTTAAAACTAATGCTATCATTAACACCACAGCTATACTTAAAACTAATGCTATCATTAACACCCATGATATACTTAAAACTAATGCTATCATTAATACCCATACTATACTTAAAACTAATACTATCATTAACACCCATGCTATATTTAAAACAAATGCTATCATTAACACCCATGCTATACTTAAAACTAATGCTATCATTAACACCCATTCTATACTTAAAACTAATGCTATCATTAACACCCATTATATACTTAAAACTAATGTTATCATTAACACCCATGCTATACTTAAAACTAATGCTATCATTAACACCCATGCTATACTTAAAACCAATGCTATCATTAACACCCATGTTATAATTAAAACTAATGCTATCATTAACACCCATGCTATACTTAAAACTAATGCTATCATTAACACCCATGTTATAATTTAAACTAATGATATCATTAACACCCATGCTATACTTAAAACTAATGCTATCATTAACACCAATGCTATACTTAAAACTAATAATATCATTAACACCCATGCTATACTTAAAACTAATGCTATAATTGACATCCATGCTATACTTAAAACTAATGCTATCATTAACACCCATGCTATACTTAAAACTAATGCTATACTTATCACCCATGCTTTCCTTGAAACTAATGCTATCATTAACACCCATGCTATACTTAAAACTAATGCTATCATTAACACCCATGCTATACTTAAAAACAATGATATCATTAACACCCATGTTATAATTAAAACTAATGCTATCATTAACACCCATGCTATATTTAAAAATAATGCTATACTTATCACCCATGCTATTCTTAAAACTAATTCTATCATTATCACCACAGCTATACTTAAAACTAATGCTATCATTAACACCCATGATATACTTAAAACTAATGCTATCATTAATACCCATACTATACTTAAAACTAATACTATCATTAACACCCATGCTATATTTAAAACTAATGCTATCATTAACACCCATTCTATACTTAAAACTAATGCTATCATTAACACCCATGCTATACTTAAAACTAATGCTATCATTAACACCCATGCTATACTTAAAACTAATGCTATCATTAACACCCATGCTATACTTAAAACTAATAATATCATTAACACCCATGCTATACTTAAAACTAATGCTATAATTGACATCCATGCTATACTTAAAACTAATGCTATCATTAACACCCATGCTATACTTAAAACTAATGCTATCATTAACACCCATGCTATACTTAAAACCAATGCTATCATTAACACCCATGTTATAATTAAAACTAATGCTATCATTAACACCCATGCTATACTTAAAACTAATGCTATCATTAACACCCATGTTATAATTTAAACTAATGCTATCATTAACACCCATGCTATACTTAAAACTAATGCTATCATTAACACCCATGCTATACTAAAACTAATGCTATCATTAACACCCATGCTATACTTAAAACCAATGCTATCATTAACACCCATGTTATAATTAAAACTAATGCTATCATTAACACCCATGCTATACTTAAAACTAATGCTATCATTAACACCCATGTTATAATTTAAACTAATGCTATCATTAACACCCATGCTATATTAAAACTAATGCTATCATTAACACCCATGCTATACTTAAAACTAATGCTATCATTAACACCCATGCTATACTTAAAACTAATGCTATCATTAACACCATTGCTATACTTAAAAATAATTATATCATTAACACCCATGTTATAATTAAAACTAATGCTATCATTAACACCCATGCTATACTTAAAACTAATGCTATCATTAACACCCATGTTATAATTTAAACTAATGCTATCATTAACACCCATGCTATACTTAAAACTAATGCTATCATTAACACCCATGCTATACTTAAAACTAATGCTATACTTATCAGTGATAAGTTATCACCCATGATATGCTTAAAACTAATGCTATCATTAACACCCATGCTATACTTAAAACTAATGCTATCATTAACACCCATGATATACTTAAAACTAATGCTATAATTAACATCCATGCTATACTTAAAACTAATGCTATCATTAACACCCATGCTATACTTAAAACTAATGCTATACTTATCACCCATGCTATTCTTAAAACGAATGCTATCATTAATACCCATGTTATAATTTAAACTAATGCTATCATTAACACCCATGCTATACTTAAAACTAATGCTATCATTAACACCCATGCTATACTTAAAACTAATGCTATCATTAACACCCATGCTATACTTAAAACCAATGCTATCATTAACACCCATGTTATAATTAAAACTAATGCTATCATTAACACCCATGCTATACTTAAAACTAATGCTATCATTAACACCCATGTTATAATTTAAACTAATGCTATCATTAACACCCATGCTATATTAAAACTAATGCAATCATTAACACCCATGCTATACTTAAAACTAATGCTATCATTAACACCCATGCTATACTTAAAACTAATGCTATCATTAACACCAATGCTATACTTAAAAATAATTATATCATTAACACCCATGTTATAATTAAAACTAATGCTATCATTAACACCCATGCTATACTTAAAACTAATGCTATCATTAACACCCATGTTATAATTTAAACTAATGCTATCATTAACACCCATGCTATACTTAAAAATAATGCTATCATTAACACCCATGCTATACTTAAAACTAATGCTATACTTATCACCCATGATATGCTTAAAACTAATGCTATCATTAACACCCATGCTATACTTAAAACTAATGCTATAATTGACATCCATGCTATACTTAAAACTAATGCTATCATTAACACCCATGCTATACTTAAAACTAATGCTATACTTATCACCCATGCTTTCCTTAAAACTAATGCTATCATTAACACCCATGCTATACTTAAAACTAATGCTATCATTAACACCCATGCTATACTTAAAACTAATGCTATCATTAACACCCATGTTATAATTTAAACTAATGCTATCATTAACACCCATGCTATACTTAAAACTAATGCTATCATTAACACCCATGCTATACTTAAAACTAATGCTATCATTAACACCCATGCTATACTTCAAACTAATGTTATCATTAAAACCCATGCTATACTTAAAACTAATTCTATCATGAACACCCATGTTAAACATAAAACTAATGCTATCATTAACACCCATGCTAAACTTAAAACTAATGCTATACTTATCACCCATGCTATACTTAAAACTAATGCTATAATTATCACCCATGTTATCATTAACACCCATGCTATACTTAAAACTAATGCTATCATTAAAACCCATGCTATACTTAAAACTAATGCTATCACTGACATCCATGCTATACTTAAAACTAATGCTATCATTAAAACCCATGCTATACTTAAAACCAAATCTATACTTAAAACTAATGCTATCATTAACGCACATGCTATGCTTACAACTAATGCTATCATTAACTCCCATGCTATACTTAAAACTAATGCTATCATTAAAACCCATGCTATACTTAAAACTAATGCTATCATTAACACCCATGCTATACTTAAAACTAATGCTATACTTATCACCCATGCTATGCTTAAAACTAATGCTATCATTAACACCCATGCTATATTAAAACTAATGCTATCATTAACACCCATGATATACTTAAAACTAATGCTATCATTAATACCCATACTATACTTAAAACTAATACTATCATTAACACCCATGCTATATTTAAAACTAATGCTATCATTAACACCCATGCTATACTTAAAACTAATGTTATCATTAAAACCCATGCTATACTTAAAACTAATGCTATCACTAATATCCATGCTATACTTAAAACTAATACTATCATTAAAACCCATGCTATACTTAAAACTAATTCTATCATTAACACCCATGCTATACTTAAAACTAATGCTATCATTAACACCCATGCTATACTTAAAACCAATGCTATCATTAACACCCATGTTATAATTAAAACTAATGCTATCATTAGCACCCATGCTATACTTAAAATAATGCTATCATTAACACCCATGTTATAATTTAAACTAATGCTATCATTAACACCCATGCTATACTTAAAACTAATGCTATCATTAACACCCATGCTATACTTAAAACTAATGCTATCATTAACACCCATGCTATACTTAAAACTAATGTTATCATTAAAACCCATTCTATACTTAAAACTAATTCTATCATGAACACCCATGTTAAACATAAAACTAATGCTATCATTAACACCCATGCTAAACTTAAAACTAATGCTATACTTATCACCCATGCTATACTTAAAACTAATGCTATAATTATCACCCATGTTATCATTAACACCCATGCTATACTTAAAACTAATGCTATCATTAAAACCCATGCTATACTTAAAACTAATGCTATCACTGACATCCATGCTATACTTAAAACTAATGCTATCATTAAAACCCATGCTATACTTAAAACCAAATTTATACTTAAAACTAATGCTATCATTAACGCACATGCTATACTTAAAACTAATGCTATCATTAACTCCCATGCTATACTTAAAACTAATGCTATCATTAAAACCCATGCTATACTTAAAACTAATGCTATCATTAACACCCATGCTATACTTAAAACTAATGCTATACTTATCACCCATGCTATGCTTAAAACTAATGCTATCATTAACACCCATGCTATATTAAAACTAATAATATCATTAACACCCATGATATACTTAAAACTAATGCTATCATTAATACCCATACTATACTTAAAACTAATACTATCATTAACACCCATGCTATACTTAAAACTAATGCGATAATTAACATCCATGCTATACTTAAAACTAATGCTATCATTAACACCCATGCTATACTTAAAACTAATGCTATACTTATCACCCATGCTATTCTTAAAACTAATGCTATCATTAATACCCATGCTATACTTAAAACTAATGCTATCATTAACATCCATGTTATAATTTAAACTAATGCTATCATTAACACCCATGCTATACTTAAAACTAATGCTATCATTAACACCCATGCTATACTTAAAACTAATGCTATACTTATCACCCATGCTTTCCTTAAAACTAATGCTATCATTAACACCCATGCTAAACATAAAATTAATGATATCATTAACACCCATGCTATATTTCAAACTATTGCTATCATTAACACCCATGATATACTTAAAACTAATGCTATCATTAACACCCATGCTATACTTAAAACTAATGCTATTATTAACACCCATGCTATACTTAAAACTAATGCTATACTTATCACCCATGCTTTCCTTAAAACTAATGCTATCATTAACACCCATGCTATACTTAAAACTAATACTATCATTAACACCCATGCTATACTTAAAACTAATGCGATAATTAACATCCATGCTATACTTAAAACTAATGCTATCATTAACACCCATGCTATACTTAAAACTAATGCTATACTTATCACCCATGCTATGCTTAAAACTAATGCTATCATTAATACCCATGCTATACTTAAAACTAATGCTATCATTAACACCCATGCTATACTTAAAACTAATGCTATACTTATCACCCATGCTTTCCTTAAAACTAATGCTATCATTAACACCGATGTTATACTTAAAACTAATACTATCATTAACACCCATGATATACTTAAAACTAATGCGATAATTAACATCCATGCTATACTTAAAACTAATGCTATCATTAACACCCATGCTATACTTAAAACTAATGCTATACTTATCACCCATGCTATGCTTAAAACTAATGCTATCATTAACACCCATGCTATACTTAAAACTAATGCTATCATTAACACCCATGATATACTTAAAACTAATGCTATCATTAATACCCATACTATACTTAAAACTAATACTATCATTAACACCCATACTATATTTAAAACTAATCCTATCATTAACACCCATGCTATACTTAAAATTAATGCTATCATTAACACCCACGCTATACTTAAAACTAATGCTATCATTAACACCCATGCTATACTTAAAACTAATGCTATCATTAACACCCATGCTATACTTAAAACTAATGTTATCATTAACACCCATGCTATACTTAAAACTAATGTTATCATTAAAACCCATGCTATACTTAAAACTAATGCTATCACTAACATCCATGCTATACTTAAAACTAATACTATCATTACCACCCATGCTATACTTAAAACTAATGCTATCATTAACACACATACTTAAAACTAATTCTATACTTATCACCCATGCTTTCCTTAAAACTAATGCTATCATTAACACCCATGCTATACTTAAAACTAATGCTATCATTAACACCCATGCTATACTTAAAACTAATGCGATAATTAACATCCATGCTATACTTAAAACTAATGCTATCATTAACACCCATGCTATACTTAAAACTAATGCTATACTTATCACCCATGCTATTCTTAAAACTAATGCTATCATTAATACCCATGCTATACTTAAAACTAATGCTATCATTAACATCCATGTTATAATTTAAACTAATGCTATCATTAACACCCATGCTATACTTAAAACTAATGCTATCATTAACACCCATGCTATACTTAAAACTAATGCTATACTTATCACCCATGCTTTCCTTAAAACTAATGCTATCATTAACACCCATGCTAAACATAAAATTAATGATATCATTAACACCCATGCTATATTTCAAACTATTGCTATCATTAACACCCATGATATACTTAAAACTAATGTTATCATTAACACCCATGCTATACTTAAAACTAATGCTATTATTAACACCCATGCTATACTTAAAACTAATGCTATACTTATCACCCATGCTTTCCTTAAAACTAATGCTATCATTAACACCCATGCTATACTTAAAACTAATACTATCATTAACACCCATGCTATACTTAAAACTAATGCGATAATTAACATCCATGCTATACTTAAAACTAATGCTATCATTAACACCCATGCTATACTTAAAACTAATGCTATACCTATCACCCATGCTATTCTTAAAACTAATGCTATCATTAACACCCATGTTATAATTTAAACTAATGCTATCATTAACACCCATGCTATACTTGAAACTAATGCTATCATTAACACCCATGCTATACTTAAAACTAATGCTATACTTATCACCCATGCTTTCCTTAAAACTAATGCTATCATTAACACCCATGCTAAACATAAAATTAATGATATCATTAACACCCATGCTATACTTAAAACTAATGCTATACCTATCACCCATGCTATTCTTAAAACTAATGCTATCATTAACACCCATGTTATAATTTAAACTAATGCTATCATTAACACCCATGATATACTTAAAACTAATGCTATCATTAACACCCATGCTAAACTTAAAAATAATGCTATACTTATCACCCATGTTATACTTAAAACTAATGCTATAATTATCACCCATGTTATCATTAACATCCATGCTATACTTAAAACTATTGCTATCATTAACACCCATGATATACTTAAAACTAATGCTATCATTAATACCCATACTATACTTAAAACTAATACTATAATTAACACCCATGCTATATTTAAAACTAATGCTATCATTAACACCCATGCTATAGTTAAAACTAATGCTATCATTATCAACCATGCTATACTTAAAACTAAAGCTATCATTAACATCCATGCTATACTTACAACAAATCTAATATTAACACCCATGCTATACTTAAAACTAATGATATCATTAAAACCCATGCTATACTTAAAACCAATGCTATCATTAACATCCATATTATAATTAAAACTAATGCTATCATTAACACCCATGCTATACTTAAAACTAATGCTATCATTAACACCCATGCTATACTTAAAACTAATGCTATACCTATCACCCATGCTATTCTTAAAACTAATGCTATCATTAACACCCATGTTATAATTTAAACTAATGCTATCATTAACACCCATGATATACTTAAAACTAATGCTATCATTAACACCCATGCTAAACTTAAAAATAATGCTATACTTATCACCCATGTTATACTTAAAACTAATGCTATAATTATCACCCATGTTATCATTAACATCCATGCTATACTTAAAACTAATGCTATAATTAACATCCATGCTATACTTAAAACTAATGCTATCATTAACACCCATTCTATACTTAAAACTAATGCTATACTTATCACCCATGCTATTCTTAAAACTAATGCTATCATTAACACCCATGCTATACTTAAAACTAATGCTATCATTAACACCCATGCTATACTTAAAACCAATGCTATCATTAACACCCATGCTTTACTTAAAACTAATGCTATCATTAACACCCATGTTATAATTTAAACTAATGCTATCATTAACACCCATGCTATACTTAAAACTAATGCTATCATTAACACCCATGCTATACTTAAAACTAATGCTATCATTAACACCCATGCTATACTTAAAACTAATGTTATCATTAAAACCCATGCTATACTTAAAACTAATTATATCATGAACACCCATGTTAAACATAAAACTAATGCTATCATTAACACCCATGCTAAACTTAAAACTAATGCTATACTTATCACCCATGCTATACTTAAAACTAATGCTATAATTATCACCCATGTTATCATTAACACCCATGCTATACTTAAAACTAATTCTATCATTAAAACCCATTCTATACTTAAAACTATTGCTATCACTAACATCCATGCTATACTTAAAACTAATGCTATCATTAAAACCCATGCTATACATAAAACCAAATATATACTTAAAACTAATGCTATCATTAACGCACATGCTATACTTAAAACTAATGCTATCATTACTACCCATGCTATACTTAAAACCAATGCTATCATTAACGCACATGCTATACTTAAAACTAATGCTATCATTAACTCCCATGCTATAATTAAAACTAATGCTATCATTAAAACCCATGCTATACTTAAAACTAATGCTATCATTAACGCCCATGCTATACTTAAAATTAATGTTATCATTAAAACCCATGCTATACTTAAAACTAATGCTTAACTAATATCCATGATATACTTAAAACTAATACTATATTTAACACCCATGCTATACTTAAAACTAATGCTATCATTAATACCCATGCTATACTTAAAACTAATGCTATCATTAAAACCCATGCTATACTTAAAACTAATGCTATCATTAACACCCATGCTATACTTAAAACTAATGCTATCATTAACACCCATGCTATACTTAAAACTAATACTATCATTAACACCCATGCTATACTTAAAACTAATGCTATCATAAATACCCATGCTATACTTAAAACTAATGCTATCATTAAAACCCATGCTATACTTAAAACTAATGCTATCATTAACACCCATGCTATACTTAAAACTAATGCTATCATTAACACCCATGCTATACTTAAAACCAATGCTATCATTAACACCCATGTTATAATTAAAACTAATGCTATCATTAACACCCATGCTATACTTAAAACTAATGCTATCATTAACACCCATGTTATAATTTAAACTAATGCTATCATTAACACCCATGTTATACTTAAAACTAATGATATCATTAACACCCATGCTATATTTCAAACTATTGCTATCATTAACACCCATGATATACTTAAAACTAATGCTATCATTAACACCCATGCTAAACTTAAAACTAATGCTATACTTATCACCCATGTTATCATTAACATCCATGCTATACTTAAAACTATTGCTATCATTAACACCCATGATATACTTAAAACTAATGCTATCATTAATACCCATACTATACTTAAAACTAATACTATAATTAACACCCATGCTATATTTAAAACTAATGCTATCATTAACACCCATGCTATACTTAAAACTAAAGCTATCATTAACACCCATGCTATAGTTAAAACTAATGCTATCATTATCAACCATGCTATACTTAAAACTAAAGCTATCATTAACATCCATGCTATACTTACAACAAATCTAATATTAACACCCATGCTATACTTAAAACTAATGATATCATTAAAACCATGCTATACTTAAAACCAATGCTATCATTAACATCCATATTATAATTAAAACTAATGCTATCATTAACACCCATGCTATACTTAAAACTAATGCTATCATTAACACCCATGCTATACTTAAAACTAATGCTATCATTAACACCCATGCTATACTTAAAACTAATGCTATAATTAACATCCATGCTATACTTAAAACTAATGCTATCATTAACACCCATTCTATACTTAAAACTAATGCTATACTTATCACCCATGCTATTCTTAAAACTAATGCTATCATTAACACCCATGCTATACTTAAAACTAATGCTATCATTAACACCCATGCTATACTTAAAACCAATGCTATCATTAACACCCATGCTTTACTTAAAACTAATGCTATCATTAACACCCATGTTATAATTTAAACTAATGCTATCATTAACACCCATGCTATACTTAAAACTAATGCTATCATTAACACCCATGCTATACTTAAAACTAATGCTATCATTAACACCCATGCTATACTTAAAACTAATGTTATCATTAAAACCCATGCTATACTTAAAACTAATTATATCATGAACACCCATGTTAAACATAAAACTAATGCTATCATTAACACCCATGCTAAACTTAAAACTAATGCTATACTTATCACCCATGCTATACTTAAAACTAATGCTATAATTATCACCCATGTTATCATTAACACCCATGCTATACTTAAAACTAATTCTATCATTAAAACCCATTCTATACTTAAAACTATTGCTATCACTAACATCCATGCTATACTTAAAACTAATGCTATCATTAAAACCCATGCTATACATAAAACCAAATCTATACTTAAAACTAATGCTATCATTAACGCACATGCTATACTTAAAACTAATGCTATCATTAACTCCCATGCTATAATTAAAACTAATGCTATCATTAAAACCCATGCTATACTTAAAACTAATGCTATCATTAACACCCATGCTATACTTAAAACTAATACTATCATTAACACCCATGCTATACTTAAAACTAATGCTATCATTAATACCCATGCTATACTTAAAACTAATGCTATCATTAAAACCCATGCTATACTTAAAACTAATTCTATCATTAACACCCATGCTATACTTAAAACTAATGCTATCATTAACACCCATGCTATACTTAAAACCAATCTATCATTAACACCCATGTTATAATTAAAACTAATGCTATCATTAACACCCATGCTATACTTAAAACTAATGCTATCATTAACACCCATGTTATAATTTAAACTAATTCTATCATTAACACCCATGCTATACTTAAAACTAATGCTATCATTAACACCCATGCTATACTTAAAACTAATGCTATCATTAACACCCATGCTATACTTAAAACTAATGTTATCATTAAAACCCATGCTATACTTAAAACTAATTCTATCATGAACACCCATGTTAAACATAAAACTAATGCTATCATTAACACCCATGCTAAACTTAAAACTAATGCTATACTTATCACCCATGCTATACTTAAAACTAATGCTATAATTATCACCCATGTTATCATTAACACCCATGCTATACTTAAAACTAATGCTATCATTAAAACCCATGCTATACTTAAAACTAATGCTATCACTGACATCCATGCTATACTTAAAACTAATGCTATACTTATCACCCATGCTTTCCTTAAAACTAATGCTATCATTAACACCCATGCTAAACATAAAATTAATGATATCATTAACACCCATGCTATATTTCAAACTATTGCTATCATTAACACCCATGATATACTTAAAACTAATGCTATCATTAACACCCATGCTATATTTCAAACTATTGCTATCATTAACACCCATGATATACTTAAAACTAATGCTATCATTAACACCCATGCTATACTTAAAACTAATGCTATTATTAACACCCATGCTATACTTAAAACTAATGCTATACTTATCACCCATGCTTTCCTTAAAACTAATGCTATCATTAACACCCATGCTATACTTAAAACTAATACTATCATTAACACCCATGCTATACTTAAAACTAATGCGATAATTAACATCCATGCTATACTTAAAACTAATGCTATCATTAACACCCATGCTATACTTAAAACTAATGCTATACTTATCACCCATGCTATGCTTAAAACTAATGCTATCATTAATACCCATGCTATACTTAAAACTAATGCTATCATTAACACCCATGCTATACTTAAAACTAATGCTATACTTATCACCCATGCTTTCCTTAAAACTAATGCTATCATTAACACCGATGCTATACTTAAAACTAATACTATCATTAACACCCATGATATACTTAAAACTAATGCGATAATTAACATCCATGCTATACTTAAAACTAATGCTATCATTAACACCCATGCTATACTTAAAACTAATGCTATACTTATCACCCATGCTATGCTTAAAACTAATGCTATCATTAACACCCATGCTATACTTAAAACTAATGCTATCATTAACACCCATGATATACTTAAAACTAATGCTATCATTAATACCCATACTATACTTAAAACTAATACTATCATTAACACCCATACTATATTTAAAACTAATCCTATCATTAACACCCATGCTATACTTAAAACTAATGCTATCATTAACACCCACGCTATACTTAAAACTAATGCTATCATTAACACCCATGCTATACTTAAAACTAATGCTATCATTAACACCCATGCTATACTTAAAACTAATGTTATCATTAACACCCATGCTATACTTAAAACTAATGTTATCATTAAAACCCATGCTATACTTAAAACTAATGCTATCACTAACATCCATGCTATACTTAAAACTAATACTATCATTAACACCCATGCTATACTTAAAACTAATGCTATCATTAACACACATACTTAAAACTAATTCTATACTTATCACCCATGCTTTCCTTAAAACTAATGCTATCATTAACACCCATGCTATACTTAAAACTAATGCTATCATTAACACCCATGCTATACTTAAAACTAATGCGATAATTAACATCCATGCTATACTTAAAACTAATGCTATCATTAACACCCATGCTATACTTAAAACTAATGCTATACTTATCACCCATGCTATTCTTAAAACTAATGCTATCATTAATACCCATGCTATACTTAAAACTAATGCTATCATTAACATCCATGTTATAATTTAAACTAATGCTATCATTAACACCCATGCTATACTTAAAACTAATGCTATCATTAACACCCATGCTATACTTAAAACTAATGCTATACTTATCACCCATGCTTTCCTTAAAACTAATGCTATCATTAACACCCATGCTAAACATAAAATTAATGATATCATTAACACCCATGCTATATTTCAAACTATTGCTATCATTAACACCCATGATATACTTAAAACTAATGTTATCATTAACACCCATGCTATACTTAAAACTAATGCTATTATTAACACCCATGCTATACTTAAAACTAATGCTATACTTATCACCCATGCTTTCCTTAAAACTAATGCTATCATTAACACCCATGCTATACTTAAAACTAATACTATCATTAACACCCATGCTATACTTAAAACTAATGCGATAATTAACATCCATGCTATACTTAAAACTAATGCTATCATTAACACCCATGCTATACTTAAAACTAATGCTATACCTATCACCCATGCTATTCTTAAAACTAATGCTATCATTAACATCCATGTTATAATTTAAACTAATGCTATCATTAACACCCATGCTATACTTGAAACTAATGCTATCATTAACACCCATGCTATACTTAAAACTAATGCTATACTTATCACCCATGCTTTCCTTAAAACTAATGCTATCATTAACACCCATGCTAAACATAAAATTAATGATATCATTAACACCCATGCTATATTTCAAACTATTGCTATCATTAACACCCATGATATACTTAAAACTAATGCTATCATTAACACCCATGCTAAACTTAAAACTAATGCTATACTTATCACCCATGTTATACTTAAAACTAATGCTATAATTATCACCCATGTTATCATTAACATCCATGCTATACTTAAAACTATTGCTATCATTAACACCCATGATATACTTAAAACTAATGCTATCATTAATACCCATACTATACTTAAAACTAATACTATAATTAACACCCATGCTATATTTAAAACTAATGCTATCATTAACACCCATGCTATAGTTAAAACTAATGCTATCATTATCAACCATGCTATACTTAAAACTAAAGCTATCATTAACATCCATGCTATACTTACAACAAATCTAATATTAACACCCATGCTATACTTAAAACTAATGATATCATTAAAACCCATGCTATACTTAAAACCAATGCTATCATTAACATCCATATTATAATTAAAACTAATGCTATCATTAACACCCATGCTATACTTAAAACTAATGCTATCATTAACACCCATGCTATACTTAAAACTAATGCTATCATTAACACCCATGCTATACTTAAAACTAATGCTATAATTAACATCCATGCTATACTTAAAACTAATGCTATCATTAACACCCATTCTATACTTAAAACTAATGCTATACTTATCACCCATGCTATTCTTAAAACTAATGCTATCATTAACACCCATGCTATACTTAAAACTAATGCTATCATTAACACCCATGCTATACTTAAAACCAATGCTATCATTAACACCCATGCTTTACTTAAAACTAATGCTATCATTAACACCCATGTTATAATTTAAACTAATGCTATCATTAACACCCATGCTATACTTAAAACTAATGCTATCATTAACACCCATGCTATACTTAAAACTAATGCTATCATTAACACCCATGCTATACTTAAAACTAATGTTATCATTAAAACCCATGCTATACTTAAAACTAATTATATCATGAACACCCATGTTAAACATAAAACTAATGCTATCATTAACACCCATGCTAAACTTAAAACTAATGCTATACTTATCACCCATGCTATACTTAAAACTAATGCTATAATTATCACCCATGTTATCATTAACACCCATGCTATACTTAAAACTAATTCTATCATTAAAACCCATTCTATACTTAAAACTATTGCTATCACTAACATCCATGCTATACTTAAAACTAATGCTATCATTAAAACCCATGCTATACATAAAACCAAATCTATACTTAAAACTAATGCTATCATTAACACCCATGCTATACTTAAAACTAATGCTATCATTAACGCACATGCTATACTTAAAACTAATGCTATCATTAACACACATGCTATAATTAAAACTAATGCTATCATTAAAACCCATGCTATACTTAAAACTAATGCTATCATTAACGCCCATGCTATACTTAAAACTAATTCTATCATTAAAACCCATTCTATACTTAAAACTATTGCTATCACTAACATCCATGCTATACTTAAAACTAATGCTATCATTAAAACCCATGCTATACATAAAACCAAATCTATACTTAAAACTAATGCTATCATTAACACCCATGCTATACTTAAAACTAAGGCTATCATTAACACCCATGCTATACTTAAAACTAATGCTATCATTAACACACATGCTATAATTAAAACTAATGCTATCATTAAAACCCATGCTATACTTAAAACTAATGCTATCATTAACGCCCATGCTATACTTAAAATTAATGTTATCATTAAAACCCATGCTATACTTAAAACTAATGCTTAACTAATATCCATGATATACTTAAAACTAATACTATATTTAACACCCATGCTATACTTAAAACTAATGCTATCATTAATACCCATGCTATACTTAAAACTAATGCTATCATTAAAACCCATGCTATACTTAAAACTAATGCTATCATTAACACCCATGCTATACTTAAAACTAATGCTATCATTAACACCCATGCTATACTTAAAACTAATACTATCATTAACACCCATGCTATACTTAAAACTAATGCTATCATTAATACCCATGCTATACTTAAAACTAATTCTATCATTAAAACCCATGCTATACTTAAAACTAATGCTATCATTAACACCCATGCTATACTTAAAACTAATGCTATCATTAACACCCATGCTATACTTAAAACCAATGCTATCATTAACACCCATGTTATAATTAAAACTAATGCTATCATTAACACCCATGCTATACTTAAAACTAATGCTATCATTAACACCCATGTTATAATTTAAACTAATGCTATCATTAACACCCATGTTATACTTAAAACTAATGATATAATTAACACCCATGCTATATTTCAAACTATTGCTATCATTAACACCCATGATATACTTAAAACTAATGCTATCATTAACACCCATGCTAAACTTAAAACTAATGCTATACTTATCACCCATGTTATCATTAACATCCATGCTATACTTAAAACTATTGCTATCATTAACACCCATGATATACTTAAAACTAATACTATCATTAATACCCATACTATACTTAAAACTAATACTATAATTAACACCCATGCTATATTTAAAACTAATGCTATCATTAACACCCATGCTATACTTAAAACTAAAGCTATCATTAACACCCATGCTATAGTTAAAACTAATGCTATCATTATCAACCATGCTATACTTAAAACTAAAGCTATCATTAACATCCATGCTATACTTACAACAAATCTAATATTAACACCCATGCTATACTTAAAACTAATGATATCATTAAAACCATGCTATACTTAAAACCAATGCTATCATTAACATCCATATTATAATTAAAACTAATGCTATCATTAACACCCATGCTATACTTAAAACTAATGCTATCATTAACACCCATGCTATACTTAAAACTAATGCTATCATTAACACCCATGCTATACTTAAAACTAATGCTATAATTAACATCCATGCTATACTTAAAACTAATGCTATCATTAACACCCATTCTATACTTAAAACTAATGCTATACTTATCACCCATGCTATTCTTAAAACTAATGCTATCATTAACACCCATGCTATACTTAAAACCAATGCTATCATTAACACCCATGCTTTACTTAAAACTAATGCTATCATTAACACCCATGTTATAATTTAAACTAATGCTATCATTAACACCCATGCTATACTTAAAACTAATGCTATCATTAACACCCATGCTATACTTAAAACTAATGCTATCATTAACACCCATGCTATACTTAAAACTAATGTTATCATTAAAACCCATGCTATACTTAAAACTAATTATATCATGAACACCCATGTTAAACATAAAACTAATGCTATCATTAACACCCATGCTAAACTTAAAACTAATGCTATACTTATCACCCATGCTATACTTAAAACTAATGCTATAATTATCACCCATGTTATCATTAACACCCATGCTATACTTAAAACTAATTCTATCATTAAAACCCATTCTATACTTAAAACTATTGCTATCACTAACATCCATGCTATACTTAAAACTAATGCTATCATTAAAACCCATGCTATACATAAAACCAAATCTATACTTAAAACTAATGCTATCATTAACGCACATGCTATACTTAAAACTAATGCTATCATTAACTCCCATGCTATAATTAAAACTAATGCTATCATTAAAACCCATGCTATACTTAAAACTAATGCTATCATTAACACCCATGCTATACTTAAAACTAATACTATCATTAACACCCATGCTATACTTAAAACTAATGCTATCATTAATACCCATGCTATACTTAAAACTAATGCTATCATTAAAACCCATGCTATACTTAAAACTAATTCTATCATTAACACCCATGCTATACTTAAAACTAATGCTATCATTAACACCCATGCTATACTTAAAACCAATGCTATCATTAACACCCATGTTATAATTAAAACTAATGCTATCATTAACACCCATGCTATACTTAAAACTAATGCTATCATTAACACCCATGTTATAATTTAAACTAATTCTATCATTAACACCCATGCTATACTTAAAACTAATGTTATCATTAAAACCCATGCTATACTTAAAACTAATTCTATCATGAACACCCATGTTAAACATAAAACTAATGCTATCATTAACACCCATGCTAAACTTAAAACTAATGCTATACTTATCACCCATGCTATACTTAAAACTAATGCTATAATTATCACCCATGTTATCATTAACACCCATGCTATACTTAAAACTAATGCTATCATTAAAACCCATGCTATACTTAAAACTAATTCTATCATTAACACCCATGCTATACTTAAAACTAATGCTATCATTAACACCCATGCTATACTTAAAACCAATGCTATCATTAACACCCATGTTATAATTAAAACTAATGCTATCATTAACACCCATGCTATACTTAAAACTAATGCTATCATTAACACCCATGTTATAATTTAAACTAATTCTATCATTAACACCCATGCTATACTTAAAACTAATGCTATCATTAACACCCATGCTATACTTAAAACTAATGCTATCATTAACACCCATGCTATACTTAAAACTAATGTTATCATTAAAACCCATGCTATACTTAAAACTAATTCTATCATGAACACCCATGTTAAACATAAAACTAATGCTATCATTAACACCCATGCTAAACTTAAAACTAATGCTATACTTATCACCCATGCTATACTTAAAACTAATGCTATAATTATCACCCATGTTATCATTAACACCCATGCTATACTTAAAACTAATGCTATCACTGACATCCATGCTATACTTAAAACTAATGCTATCATTAAAACCCATGCTATATTTAAAACCAAATCTATACTTAAAACTAATGCTATCATTAACACCCATGTTATAATTTAAACTAATGCTATCATTAACACACATGCTATACTTAAAACTAATGCTATCATTAACACCCATGCTATACTTAAAACTAATGCTATCATTAAAACCCATGCTATACTTAAAACTAATACTATCATTAACACCCATGCTATACTTAAAACTAATGCTATCATTAACACCCATGCTATACTTAAAACTAATGCTATACTTATCACCCATGCTATGCTTAAAACTAATGCTATCATTAACACCCATGCTATATTAAAACTAATGCTATCATTAACACCCATGATATACTTAAAACTAATGCTATCACTAATATCCATGCTATACTTAAAACTAATACTATCATTAAAACCCATGCTATACTTAAAACTAATTCTATCATTAACACCCATGCTATACTTAAAACTAATGCTATCATTAACACCCATGCTATACTTAAAACCAATGCTATCATTAACACCCATGTTATAATTAAAACTAATGCTATCATTAACACCCATGCTATACTTAAAATAATGCTATCATTAACACCCATGTTATAATTTAAACTAATGCTATCATTAACACCCATGCTATACTTAAAACTAATGCTATCATTAACACCCATGCTATACTTAAAACTAATGCTATCATTAACACCCATGCTATACTTAAAACTAATGTTATCATTAAAACCTATTCTATACTTAAAACTAATTCTATCATGAACACCCATGTTAAACATAAAACTAATGCTATCATTAACACCCATGCTAAACTTAAAACTAATGCTATACTTATCACCCATGCTATACTTAAAACTAATGCTATAATTATCACCCATGTTATCATTAACACCCATGCTATACTTAAAACTAATGCTATCATTAAAACCCATGCTATACTTAAAACTAATGCTATCACTGACATCCATGCTATACTTAAAACTAATGCTATCATTAAAACCCATGCTATACTTAAAACCAAATCTATACTTAAAACTAATGCTATCATTAACGCACATGCTATACTTAAAACTAATGCTATCATTAAAACCCATGCTATACTTAAAACTAATTCTATCATGAACACCCATGTTAAACATAAAACTAATGCTATCATTAACACCCATGCTATACTTAAAACTAATGCTATCATTAACACCCATGCTATACTTAAAACTAATGTTATCATTAAAACCCATGCTATACTTAAAACTAATTCTATCATGAACACCCATGTTAAACATAAAACTAATGCTATCATTAACACCCATGCTAAACTTAAAACTAATGCTATACTTATCACCCATGCTATACTTAAAACTAATGCTATAATTATCACCCATGTTATCATTAACACCCATGCTATACTTAAAACTAATGCTATCACTGACATCCATGCTATACTTAAAACTAATGCTATCATTAAAACCCATGCTATATTTAAAACCAAATCTATACTTAAAACTAATGCTATCATTAACACCCATGTTATAATTTAAACTAATGCTATCATTAACACACATGCTATACTTAAAACTAATGCTATCATTAACACCCATGCTATACTTAAAACTAATGCTATCATTAACGCACATGCTATGCTTAAAACTAATGCTATCATTAACTCCCATGCTATACTTAAAACTAATGCTATCATTAAAACCCATGCTATACTTAAAACTAATGCTATCATTAACACCCATGCTATACTTAAAACTAATGCTATACTTATCACCCATGCTATGCTTAAAACTAATGCTATCATTAACACCCATGCTATATTAAAACTAATGCTATCATTAACACCCATGATATACTTAAAACTAATGCTATCACTAATATCCATGCTATACTTAAAACTAATACTATCATTAAAACCCATGCTATACTTAAAACTAATTCTATCATTAACACCCATGCTATACTTAAAACTAATGCTATCATTAACACCCATGCTATACTTAAAACCAATGCTATCATTAACACCCATGTTATAATTAAAACTAATGCTATCATTAACACCCATGCTATACTTAAAATAATGCTATCATTAACACCCATGTTATAATTTAAACTAATGCTATCATTAACACCCATGCTATACTTAAAACTAATGCTATCATTAACACCCATGCTATACTTAAAACTAATGCTATCATTAACACCCATGCTATACTTAAAACTAATGTTATCATTAAAACCTATTCTATACTTAAAACTAATTCTATCATGAACACCCATGTTAAACATAAAACTAATGCTATCATTAACACCCATGCTAAACTTAAAACTAATGCTATACTTATCACCCATGCTATACTTAAAACTAATGCTATAATTATCACCCATGTTATCATTAACACCCATGCTATACTTAAAACTAATGCTATCATTAAAACCCATGCTATACTTAAAACTAATGCTATCACTGACATCCATGCTATACTTAAAACTAATGCTATCATTAAAACCCATGCTATACTTAAAACCAAATCTATACTTAAAACTAATGCTATCATTAACGCACATGCTATACTTAAAACTAATGCTATCATTAAAACCCATGCTATACTTAAAACTAATGCTATCATTAACACCCATGATATACTTAAAACTAATGCTATCATTAACACCCATGTTATAATTAAAACTAATGCTATCATTAACGCACATGCTATACTTAAAACTAATGCTATCATTAAAACCCATGCTATACTTAAAACTAATGCTATCATTAACACCCATGATATACTTAAAACTAATGCTATCATTAACACCCATGTTATAATTAAAACTAATGCTATCATTAACACACATACTATACTTAAAACTAATGCGATAATTAACATCCATGCTATACTTAAAACTAATGCTATCATTAACACCCATGCTATACTTAAAACTAATGCTATACTTATCACCCATGCTATTCTTAAAACTAATGCTATCATTAATACCCATGCTATACTTAAAACTAATGCTATCATTAACATCCATGTTATAATTTAAACTAATGCTATCATTAACACCCATGCTATACTTAAAACTAATGCTATCATTAACACCCATGCTATACTTAAAACTAATGCTATACTTATCACCCATGCTTTCCTTAAAACTAATGCTATCATTAACACCCATGCTAAACATAAAATTAATGATATCATTAACACCCATGCTATATTTCAAACTATTGCTATCATTAACACCCATGATATACTTTAAACTAATGCTATCATTAACACCCATGCTATACTTAAAACTAATGCTATTATTAACACCCATGCTATACTTAAAACTAATGCTATACTTATCACCCATGCTTTCCTTAAAACTAATGCTATCATTAACACCCATGCTATACTTGAAACTAATACTATCATTAACACCCATGCTATACTTAAAACTAATGCGATAATTAACATCCATGCTATACTTAAAACTAATGCTATCATTAACACCCATGCTATACTTAAAACTAATGCTATACTTATCACCCATGCTATGCTTAAAACTAATGCTATCATTAATACCCATGCTATACTTAAAATTAATGCTATCTTTAACATCCATGTTATAATTTAAACTAATGCTATCATTAACACCCATGCTATACTTAAAACTAATGCTATCATTAACACCCATGCTATACTTAAAACTAATGCTATACTTATCACCCATGCTTTCCTTAAAACTAATGCTATCATTAACACCCATGCTAAACATAAAATTAATGATATCATTAACACCCATGCTATATTTCAAACTATTGCTATCATTAACACCCATGATATACTTAAAACTAATGCTATCATTAACACCCATGCTATATTTCAAACTATTGCTATCATTAACACCCATGATATACTTAAAACTAATGCTATCATTAACACCCATGCTATACTTAAAACTAATGCTATTATTAACACCCATGCTATACTTAAAACTAATGCTATACTTATCACCCATGCTTTCCTTAAAACTAATGCTATCATTAACACCCATGCTATACTTAAAACTAATACTATCATTAACACCCATGCTATACTTAAAACTAATGCGATAATTAACATCCATGCTATACTTAAAACTAATGCTATCATTAACACCCATGCTATACTTAAAACTAATGCTATACTTATCACCCATGCTATGCTTAAAACTAATGCTATCATTAATACCCATGCTATACTTAAAACTAATGCTATCATTAACACCCATGCTATACTTAAAACTAATGCTATACTTATCACCCATGCTTTCCTTAAAACTAATGCTATCATTAACACCGATGCTATACTTAAAACTAATACTATCATTAACACCCATGATATACTTAAAACTAATGCGATAATTAACATCCATGCTATACTTAAAACTAATGCTATCATTAACACCCATGCTATACTTAAAACTAATGCTATACTTATCACCCATGCTATGCTTAAAACTAATGCTATCATTAACACCCATGCTATACTTAAAACTAATGCTATCATTAACACCCATGATATACTTAAAACTAATGCTATCATTAATACCCATACTATACTTAAAACTAATACTATCATTAACACCCATACTATATTTAAAACTAATCCTATCATTAACACCCATGCTATACTTAAAACTAATGCTATCATTAACACCCACGCTATACTTAAAACTAATGCTATCATTAACACCCATGCTATACTTAAAACTAATGCTATCATTAACACCCATGCTATACTTAAAACTAATGTTATCATTAACACCCATGCTATACTTAAAACTAATGTTATCATTAAAACCCATGCTATACTTAAAACTAATGCTATCACTAACATCCATGCTATACTTAAAACTAATACTATCATTATCACCCATGCTTTCCTTAAAACTAATGCTATCATTAACACCCATGCTATTCTTAAAACTAATGCTATCATTAATACCCATGCTATACTTAAAACTAATGCTATCATTAACATCCATGTTATAATTTAAACTAATGCTATCATTAACACCCATGCTATACTTAAAACTAATGCTATCATTAACACCCATGCTATACTTAAAACTAATGCTATACTTATCACCCATGCTTTCCTTAAAACTAATGCTATCATTAACACCCATGCTAAACATAAAATTAATGATATCATTAACACCCATGCTATATTTCAAACTATTGCTATCATTAACACCCATGATATACTTAAAACTAATGTTATCATTAACACCCATGCTATACTTAAAACTAATGCTATTATTAACACCCATGCTATACTTAAAACTAATGCTATACTTATCACCCATGCTTTCCTTAAAACTAATGCTATCATTAACACCCATGCTATACTTAAAACTAATACTATCATTAACACCCATGCTATACTTAAAACTAATGCGATAATTAACATCCATGCTATACTTAAAACTAATGCTATCATTAACACCCATGCTATACTTAAAACTAATGCTATACTTATCACCCATTCTATTCTTAAAACTAATGCTATCATTAACACCCATGTTATAATTTAAACTAATGCTATCATTAACACCCATGCTATACTTGAAACTAATGCTATCATTAACACCCATGCTATACTTAAAACTAATGCTATACTTATCACCCATGCTTTCCTTAAAACTAATGCTATCATTAACACCCATGCTAAACATAAAATTAATGATATCATTAACACCCATGCTATATTTCAAACTATTGCTATCATTAACACCCATGATATACTTAAAACTAATGCTATCATTAACACCCATGCTAAACTTAAAACTAATGCTATACTTATCACCCATGTTATACTTAAAACTAATGCTATAATTATCACCTATGTTATCATTAACATCCATGCTATACTTAAAACTATTGCTATCATTAACACCCATGATATACTTAAAACTAATGCTATCATTAATACCCATACTATACTTAAAACTAATACTATAATTAACACCCATGCTATATTTAAAACTAATGCTATCATTAACACCCATGCTATACTTAAAACTAAAGCTATCATTAACACCCATGCTATAGTTAAAACTAATGCTATCATTATCAACCATGCTATACTTAAAACTAAAGCTATCATTAACATCCATGCTATACTTACAACAAATCTAATATTAACACCCATGCTATACTTAAAACTAATGATATCATTAAAACCCATGCTATACTTAAAACCAATGCTATCATTAACATCCATATTATAATTAAAACTAATGCTATCATTAACACCCATGCTATACTTAAAACTAATGCTATCATTAACACCCATGCTATACTTAAAACTAATGCTATCATTAACACCCATGCTATACTTAAAACTAATGCTATAATTAACATCCATGCTATACTTAAAACTAATGCTATCATTAACACCCATTCTATACTTAAAACTAATGCTATACTTATCACCCATGCTATTCTTAAAACTAATGCTATCATTAACACCCATGCTATACTTAAAACTAATGCTATCATTAACACCCATGCTATACTTAAAACCAATGCTATCATTAACACCCATGCTTTACTTAAAACTAATGCTATCATTAACACCCATGTTATAATTTAAACTAATGCTATCATTAACACCCATGCTATACTTAAAACTAATGCTATCATTAACACCCATGCTATACTTAAAACTAATGCTATCATTAACACCCATGCTATACTTAAAACTAATGTTATCATTAAAACCCATGCTATACTTAAAACTAATTATATCATGAACACCCATGTTAAACATAAAACTAATGCTATCATTAACACCCATGCTAAACTTAAAACTAATGCTATACTTATCACCCATGCTATACTTAAAACTAATGCTATAATTATCACCCATGTTATCATTAACACCCATGCTATACTTAAAACTAATTCTATCATTAAAACCCATTCTATACTTAAAACTATTGCTATCACTAACATCCATGCTATACTTAAAACTAATGCTATCATTAAAACCCATGCTATACATAAAACCAAATCTATACTTAAAACTAATGCTATCATTAAAACCCATGCTATACTTAAAACTAATGCTATATTTAACACCCATGCTATACTTAAAACTAATGCTATCATTAATACCCATGCTATACTTAAAACTAATGCTATCATTAAAACCCATGCTATACTTAAAACTAATGCTATCATTAACACCCATGCTATACTTAAAACTAATGCTATCATTAACACCCATGCTATACTTAAAACTAATACTATCATTAACACCCATGCTATACTTAAAACTAATGCTATCATTAATACCCATGCTATACTTAAAACTAATGCTATCATTAAAACCCATGCTATACTTAAAACTAATGCTATCATTAACACCCATGCTATACTTAAAACTAATGCTATCATTAACACCCATGCTATACTTAAAACCAATGCTATCATTAACACCCATGTTATAATTAAAACTAATGCTATCATTAACACCCATGCTATACTTAAAACTAATGCTATCATTAACACCCATGTTATAATTTAAACTAATGCTATCATTAACACCCATGTTATACTTAAAACTAATGATATCATTAACACCCATGCTATATTTCAAACTATTGCTATCATTAACACCCATGATATACTTAAAACTAATGCTATCATTAACACCCATGCTAAACTTAAAACTAATGCTATACTTATCACCCATGTTATCATTAACATCCATGCTATACTTAAAACTATTGCTATCATTAACACCCATGATATACTTAAAACTAATGCTATCATTAATACCCATACTATACTTAAAACTAATACTATAATTAACACCCATGCTATATTTAAAACTAATGCTATCATTAACACCCATGCTATACTTAAAACTAAAGCTATCATTAACACCCATGCTATAGTTAAAACTAATGCTATCATTATCAACCATGCTATACTTAAAACTAAAGCTATCATTAACATCCATGCTATACTTACAACAAATCTAATATTAACACCCATGCTATACTTAAAACTAATGATATCATTAAAACCCATGCTATACTTAAAACCAATGCTATCATTAACATCCATATTATAATTAAAACTAATGCTATCATTAACACCCATGCTATACTTAAAACTAATGCTATCATTAACACCCATGCTATACTTAAAACTAATGCTATCATTAACACCCATGCTATACTTAAAACTAATGCTATAATTAACATCCATGCTATACTTAAAACTAATGCTATCATTAACACCCATTCTATACTTAAAACTAATGCTATACTTATCACCCATGCTATTCTTAAAACTAATGCTATCATTAACACCCATGCTATACTTAAAACTAATGCTATCATTAACACCCATGCTATACTTAAAACCAATGCTATCATTAACACCCATGCTTTACTTAAAACTAATGCTATCATTAACACCCATGTTATAATTTAAACTAATGCTATCATTAACACCCATGCTATACTTAAAACTAATGCTATCATTAACACCCATGCTATACTTAAAACTAATGCTATCATTAACACCCATGCTATACTTAAAACTAATGTTATCATTAAAACCCATGCTATACTTAAAACTAATTATATCATGAACACCCATGTTAAACATAAAACTAATGCTATCATTAACACCCATGCTAAACTTAAAACTAATGCTATACTTATCACCCATGCTATACTTAAAACTAATGCTATAATTATCACCCATGTTATCATTAACACCCATGCTATACTTAAAACTAATTCTATCACTAAAACCCATTCTATACTTAAAACTATTGCTATCACTAACATCCATGCTATACTTAAAACTAATGCTATCATTAAAACCCATGCTATACATAAAACCAAATCTATACTTAAAACTAATGCTATCATTAACGCACATGCTATACTTAAAACTAATGCTATCATTAAAACCCATGCTATACTTAAAACTAATGCTATCATTAACGCCCATGCTATACTTAAAATTAATGTTATCATTAAAACCCATGCTATACTTAAAACTAATGCTTAACTAATATCCATGATATACTTAAAACTAATACTATATTTAACACCCATGCTATACTTAAAACTAATGCTATCATTAATACCCATGCTATACTTAAAACTAATGCTATCATTAAAACCCATGCTATACTTAAAACTAATGCTATCATTAACACCCATGCTATACTTAAAACTAATGCTATCATTAACACCCATGCTATACTTAAAACTAATACTATCATTAACACCCATGCTATACTTAAAACTAATGCTATCATTAATACCCATGCTATACTTAAAACTAATGCTATCATTAAAACCCATGCTATACTTAAAACTAATGCTATCATTAACACCCATGCTATACTTAAAACTAATGCTATCATTAACACCCATGCTATACTTAAAACCAATGCTATCATTAACACCCATGTTATAATTAAAACTAATGCTATCATTAACACCCATGCTATACTTAAAACTAATGCTATCATTAACACCCATGTTATAATTTAAACTAATGCTATCATTAACACCCATGTATACTTAAAACTAATGCTATCATTAACACCCATGCTATACTTAAAACTAATGCTATCATTAACACCCATGCTATACTTAAAACTAATGTTATCATTAAAACCCATGCTATACTTAAAACTAATTCTATCATGAACACCCATGTTAAACATAAAACTAATGCTATCATTAACACCCATGCTAAACTTAAAACTAATGCTATACTTATCACCCATGTTATCATTAACACCCATGCTATACTTAAAACTAATGCTATCATTAAAACCCATGCTATACTTAAAACTAATGCTATCACTAACATCCATGCTATACTTAAAACTAATGCTATCATTAAAACCCATGCTATACTTAAAACCAAATCTATACTTAAAACTAATGCTATCATTAACGCACATGCTATACTTAAAACTAATGCTATCATTAACTCCCATGCTATACTTAAAACTAATGCTATCATTAAAACCCATGCTATACTTAAAACTAATGCTATCATTAACGCCCATGCTATACTTAAAATTAATGTTATCATTAAAACCCATGCTATACTTAAAACTAATGCTTAACTAATATCCATGATATACTTAAAACTAATACTATATTTAACACCCATGCTATACTTAAAACTAATGCTATCATTAACACCCATTCTATACTTAAAACTAATGCTATACTTATCACCCATGCTTTCCTTAAAACTAATGCTATCATTAACACCCATGCTATACTTAAAACTAATGCTATCATTAACACCCATTCTATACTTAAAACCAATGCTATCATTAACACCCATGTTATAATTAAAACTAATGCTATCATTAACACCCATGCTATACTTAAAACTAATGCTATTATTAACACCAATGTTATACTTAAAACTAATGCTATCTTTAATACCCATGCTATACTTAAAACTAATGCTATCATTAACACCCATGCTATCCTTACAACTAATGCTAATATTAACACCCATGCTATACTTAAAACTAATGTTATCATTAACACCCATGCTATACTTAAAACTAATACTATCATTAACACCCATGCTATACTTAAAACTAATGCTATCATTAATACCCATGCTATACTTAAAACTAATGCTATCATTAAAACCCATGCTATACTTAAAACTAATGCTATCACTAACATCCATGCTATACTTAAAACTAATGCTATCATTAACACCCATGCTTTACTTAAAACTAATGCTATCACTAACATCCATGCTTTCCTTAAAACTAATGCTATCATTAACACCCATGCTATACTTAAAACTAATGCTATCATTAACACCCATGCTATACTTAAAACCAATGCTATCATTAACACCCATGTTATACTTAAAACTAATGCTATCATTAACACCCATGCTATACTTAAAACTAATGTTAACATTAAAACCCATGCTATACTTAAAACTAATGCTATCACTAACATCCATGCTATACTTAAAACTAATGCTATCATTAAAACCCATGCTATACTTAAAACTAATGCTATCACTAACATCCATGCTATACTTAAAACTAATTAATTTATTTCAAATTACGTTTTCAAAATATATTAATGACATGTCGTCCTTAATTAATTTCAAAATTAATATTATTAATATTTAATAAATATATTAAGGACAAGTCTAAACGTACTATTATTAAGCAGCCTAATTCGTGTATACTAAATAAATATTCACTATCTCAGCCTATGTTTAACACATCATATAATAATGATATGTTATGAATATTATTTTGTATATATTATTTTGAAAATGTACCTATTAAGTTGTGTATTTTTGTATATAATTATAATTAATTCGTGTAATTTAATTAGATTAATATATCAATAATATAATTATAAAATGTTACCATTTTAAAATATCAATATATTAGATATATATTAATCTAATTTTATTTCAAATTAGGTTTACAAAATATATTAAGGACATTTCGTCCTTAATTAATTTCAAATTAAATATTATTAATAAATATATTAAGGAATTTTTTGTATGTCCTTATTTTTTAAAAAGGGTATTTTTTAAATAGGGGTATTTTTTAAATACGACACCGGCGAATTTCGCATATGACACCGGATAGATAGTAATTCATATATAGCGAGTCAAGTATAGTAAAATATATTCATATATAACTTTATTTAGGTACTTAAATACCTACACCTGTCATATTTAAAAATGACCTATATAGATATACCAATAGAGAACGAAGAAATATCGAGAAATCTTGACCATAGATTACAAATAAATGTCTTCATATTCTATTGTTCGGTATTCAGTAATCTCGGACAAGGTAATTTCGGACCATAGAGCTAAAGAGAAACTTTCGGACTAAGTAATCTCGACCTACTTATTAAATTAGTTTATATGTTGTTTAGTGTCTATGGCGGTAGCCAGTAACCTCGTACGAGTAATTTCGTACGACTTGTTAAATTTAATTTATTTCATAATAATACAATTTTTATACGATTATATATGATAACTTATTATATATTGATATCATATATATTATTATATATATTCGTATAAGAACTGTATAATTATGAAATAAATTTAATTTAATAATTCGTACGAGATTACTAAATAAGTTGTACGAAATTACCTCGTTCGGGATTACCTCGTACGAGATTACTGGCATTCTCTATGGCTTCAACGATTTTATGAAAAAAACATTTAAATTTGATCTATATAAAATAAAGATGATATATTGCGTTAATGCGTTTGTTTCTGTTTGGAAGAATTGGTCATAGATTTTATACTGGTTAAAAACCGGGTTAAAAGTACAACATTTTTCTTTTAAAATAAAAATCTAATTCACTCTATAGAATACCCGTATCCATTAATAACAATATCCTAATAACAATATTATTTAAAATTAATCAGGATATTAATATTATATTAAATATAAATTTAAATATTATTTAACTAAATATATGACTTTCAAAATATATAACATTATTTATTTTATGTATTTATTAAATAAAGACTAATTATCATTATACATCAAAATTTCATCTAAAAAGTTTGTATGATTTAATACGCAATACATGATTTTATCGTGAATCTGAAAGCAGGCCGCCGATTATTATTAGGGTGTCCCACCATAACGGACGGGTTAATAATGTAAATATATATTTTTTGTATTGATATTTAAGGATTATTTTGGTTTAATTGGTTTATTTTGTTCTGCTTTATTTTGTTAGCTGCATTACTGGGTTACTGCACTCGATAGCCGCCGGATTTATAAATATAATAAGTAAAACAGCGAGAGTTCAAGGTGGGCATGTCTAAACGTAATGCTTCACTGCACACTGTATTTAATTTCTAGCGAGATACACAGTATAATACAGTATATATGTATTGTAGTATTATCATTCATTATATTTTATTGCATCATGAATATATTCATATCTCGCTCGAAATTCCATAACGTGTGCGGTGAAGCGTTACATATAGACACGCCCACCTTGACCTCTTGCGTCGTATTCATTATAATTATAAATCCGGCGGCTATTGAGTGTATCCACTGCATTACTGTAATCATAATCATTATGATTACATCCCAAATTTAGCATATAAAAACTCAACTTCAAGTTTAACTTGTCCTTTTTCGCGATTATTTGCATTAGCAACCCGTCCATTATGATCGTATACCATTATTAGAATGTTAGAGTTCGATTTTGATTTTGTGGTTGTGTGATTTCTTTGGTTTGGTTTTATTTTGCTGTTTTTTAGCTGCATTATATCCACAAGTGAGCATATACAATATTGTGTTACTATAACATATCTTATAATCATTATAATAATCATTATATAATATTATAATGCATATAATGTGCAGTAGTGCATATATAAGTACCGGCCACCTTGAACTCTGACATTCTTATAACAAACAGCGGCCTGCTTTAAGATAATTCGATGTTAT